>OX359274.1:1696041-2363541 GCA_947179155.2 Hedera helix | reverse complement strand
CGACTAGTAAATAAAAGTTAATTAATAATGGTATTATTAATGATCAAACAAAATGCTGGATAATGGTCAGCCGGCCTGACTTTACTTTTTGCTTTAATATAAATCCTAATATAACTAGTTTTATTTCGAACTGCTACAATATATATATATATAGAGAGAGAGAGACACACACACACACATGTACTAACCATAAGTACTTAGTTACAAATTCATAATTAGATATACTCTTGTCCAATGGCTTTTGTCCACGACACAATTCCAATTTTATTGTAAACATAGATCCACAAATGCAACTGCTTAGGTGGAAAGAGTTTAAATCCAAAAATTAATTTCGGATTTATTTCTTTTTTTTGAAATTCAAGGTAAAATATGAAGTATTTTAAACTTAAAGACTCACCTGATTCCCTGAGCAGATATGTTGCGTGTGTAATTAATATTTTGTTATTACTTTCAAAAATTTAAAAATCAAAAATTTAATATTATTATTATTGTGACGCCCCCAAATCTAGGCCCACACAGCCCAAACTTGAGTCGTCAAAAGACTACAACAAAATTATTACAATGAAATACAACGTACAACAATACAGTGGATAATACAACACAACTAAGTCTTCATTATTATTGCCACACTATTTTATAACACGTGAAGACTATGATAGCTATCCCCGCACTCTCACTCCATTCCCCGGCTAGACCCCGTTACGTTCTCATCTCCTGTTGAAAAACAATGGAACGAAAAGAAAGGGTGAGCTCAAATAGCCCAGTAAGAAATATCATGACTAAGATAATGACGAATAATTTATCATTAGCCTTCAACAGTTGAGTTCTTGATAGAATACAATAGACTACAAGGTTTATATCAAAAACTGCAGTTAAATTCTTAAACAACGTTCAGATCAATAATAGCAGCGGAATGAGCAATCTATTAGAAGAATAATGCAGACTATAATGTCCACTCGCTTCTCTTTTTAGTAAAAATATCATCAACTTTTATCATCTGAAATACCATTAGTCAAGATAATACAACTTCACAGTTCCTGGTCATAATCATGCAGATCAACAGTTCGTCTTTGCACTACGGGCCAAAGACATTCAATATAACACCAACGGAAGAACAAAATTAATATTTTGTTATTACTTTCAAAATTTTAAAAATCAAAATTTTAATTGAAGGTTAAAATATAAACATTATTAAATTCAAAAAATAAAAATATTTAAGTTTGAGGATTAAGAATTAAAATTTTAAACTTAGAAACAAAATTTTAAGAAATCAAGTTTGGGGCAGGCCTCATGATTTCTGACACAAGCTGGGCCTCCGACATTATAAATTATATATATATATATATATATAAAATTCTGTTAATTATTTAAAAAATGAAATTAGACTTTTTTTTAAAAAAATAATTAAATTTGATAATAGCTCAAATTTGATATATTGACAGTGTATATAAGAACAATGTTAAAATTATGATACATTATTAAAATAAAAATAATAATATTTAATATAAATATTTTATTAATGAGTTTTCATGATCCTACTGACAGCGCTTATACATTGACAGTGGATAAAACTTAATTCATTTGATAAATAGGGTTGAAACGGTTGGAATATTTAAGATAAAAATAGTAATTTATTTAAAGGTGGGCCTTATAGTAACCAGATATTTTTGGGCTGTAGTTCTTGGGTGAGAGGTGTTATCCTTCTAGTAATATACTAAAGGGCTGGTCCAATCCCCTATGTATTCCATGATGTAGAAGATTCGCACCATCACTCCATGCAGATATCTCTCTCTTCCTCTAAGTTTAATTGACCAACTCCAATTAACCCATTTTTGATACCAAATTAACATATTGAAGCATACAGATGCTATATACGAATTAGACAACTCACCAGATTGACTCCCTCAATTAAAATGGACTCCACTCGACTCTGAGTTTGATTAGTGAGCTGTTTAAATGAGTCACTTGTAGGGTTAAATATATTTTTCTTCACTGTATTTGATTCTAATTTATATATGCATTATGGTACTGATTTTTTTTATAATCAAGTCATTGTACTCAATTTTTTTACAAAAAATAAAATTTCCGTCAAAGAACGTTAATTATTTAACAGAAAAATGACATGACAGTATTAAATATCATTTTCGTCATTGAACTGGAGGTTAATTTACAATTGCATCACTGAAAGATAAAATAATAATATTTATTTTATTAACCTCCAGTTCAATAACAAAAATGATATCTAATACTGTTACGTCATTTTTCTGTTAAATAATTAATAGTCTTTGACGAAAATTTTACTTTTTGTAAAAAAAAATCGAGTACAATGACTTGATTGTAAAAAAATTTAGTACAATAATGCATATGTAAATTAGGGTCGAGTGCAGTGGAGAAAAATATATGTAACCCGTCACTTATATGTTTAAATAAGAAAGACAAACTCAAATTGTGTTTAGACTATTTTGCTTAAACTCGACTTCGTATAATATTTAAAGAGAATTGATATTTTTACAATAAAAAATAATATTTTTACAAGGTTATACTCACATAAATAGTAAGTGAGACTTACTTTTATTCTCACTTACTATTTATGTGAGTAGAGTTTTACGAAAATATCAATTTCTCTTGTCGAAATATCAATTTTCTATTTAAATTAATCACTAATTACTTGTACATATAAATAATAACTCGTCTATTTATTTATACTAAAATATAACAAAACAAATATCGAATTATTTTACTTCGTATAATGCATGCATGCATGTCGTAGTTACGCCATTAATTTCTGTAATCTGAATAATTCATGTTGCATGTTTAATTTATGTACTCCAATATGATGTTCATTTGTCCCTAAACCTAGTAACTTTAATTTAGCTAGTAACAGGAGTATTTTACATGCACTAATAGAGAGAAAACAGCATATATACGATACCAATATAATTTTAATTGATAATACATGTAGAATTATTCTAAATAATAAAGCAGGACTACGGATATAAACTTCTGGAAACATACATTAATGTAGGAAAAGTGGCAGGGGAATGAATCATGAAGCTTAATTCCCAACTTCGACGAAAATCATAATCTAAAATATCATCTTACCAAAATATCATCTTCAATGTAGGAAAAGTGGCAGGGGAATAACATGTTCTTAAGATGGTAAATGGTCTTTGGCCGTCGTGAAACACTTTTCGTGTAGATATTAGTAAGTGAGAAAAAAAAATATTAAATTTCAAGAGTAAATAACTTATAAAAAAAATTCTTTTATATATCAAAATAATAAAATTTGTCCCCTCAACACATTTCATCAATGAATAATTAATGGATAAGTTACAACATTCAGATACAATTTTCGGACACAACACTCATCCACACCATTAAATGGTGTTGTGTGACACGGATTTTAATACTACACAACACCATTTAATGGTGTGGATGAGTGTTGTGTTCGAAAATTGTGTCCGAATATTGTGTATGTAAATTTGTCCATAATTAATATTTATTCGTGTGAGTAGTGCAAATACGTGCCATCAAAGGCAAGATGTTGGATGTGTCTTGTGGGGCACGTGACTACAACTTCGGTTTCAAGGAAATGAGTGTGTCCCTGTAGTTGTAAACCTTAGGCTTTCGTTTTTGGGCCTAATGGGTGGACTCTGTGGACCTTTAGCCTATTTCCTATCAATTACTTCACTCTAAAGTTATTAGATTGTGTTTCAGCAAAGGGTTATTTCGAAATTTTAAAAAATAAAATTGTACTATTTAAATGGAGTACCTTTTTTCAGAGTTACACGGGACAGTCAAAGTTAATATTTTTTAATCATTAGGCTAATATTTTTTCGGTTTAATAAAAAAAATTAATTACCCAAAAATCTATAATTATTATTGGCTAAATCGTATTTTTTTGTTTATTTTAAAACATTCATAAATGTAGTGTAAATTATTTTTCTATAATGGAGTTTCCATAAATAAACCGCGGTTTGGTTAGTTATTTTGTGCTGATCCTGTACAGGAGCGCCGTGTATATGCGTATATATCTTTAAATATTTTTAAAGAGTTTATTATTTTCTAGATTTACCAACGTAAATCACATCTCATATTTCCTCATTCGTTCATCGTCTTCTATAATTTCTTTTGATTGGGAAATTTTGATGGAGGAGTAAATTTTCATTCGTTCTTTCTCTCTATATATATGTATCAGCATCCCAGCATTATAGAAACTCTGTAATAATTAAAACCCTAATTGAGACCCAATTAGGGGTTTTAGTGTCTTCTTCACAGTCACATTTGTATCTAATTCAGCGGCATTCAAGAGAGACAGCTTTTTAGGTGGAATATGAGATTAGTTACAGAATTTGTTGACTGTGAGTGGGTTTGCTATGGGTGTGGCAAAAGATTGGAGGTATAATGGAGGGATTTTTGTTTGGCCAAATTTTAAGCTGGCTTTGGTGCATCCTCAAAACAACAAGAAGCATTTTTGCCGGAGATGGTGTTCTGCGGCGCCGGCTCAACGGGGGCCGATCCGGTGGTCCTTGGTTTGTGGATTCATGCTGTTTTTGTTGGGTTTAATTTCGTTGTTTACTGGACACGTGGCTTCTGATCTTGAGTGGTACTCCCAGAGATTAGGAACGCGTAGTTGGTACTACAAGCTGGTAATCTCTAATCTCTATACATCCATATATGCTAAATTGTAATGTTGATTTTTTTTGGAACTGTTGTCATTTTCTCTGCTTTCCTCTGATTTAGAATGAAAAACGTTTCTGCTAGGTATAGTGTTTTGGGTGGCCTTTGTTTTGGTCTTTACCCTTCTCCTTTGTTTTGTTATTAGGGTCATATTATAAAGTGGATTCATTGTATCTAGGAATGTGTATAATGGTCTCAATTATTTTAACTAGCTTTGAAGTTTTATGTGGACTGCCTTATGAAAGAAAATTCCTCATTTGGGTTGTTCATGTAAAGATAAGGAAAACAATTTGGTAAAGAATGCTTGACTTGATAAAATGAGGGGACCATACTGCATACATAAATGATTCTTACTGGATTCTTAAGTCTTTCATTGTATATTTTGATTATACGCTAATGCTTATAAGTTTATAAATGCTCACAACAATGACTATGCTAGACAGTTAGATCAGTGGTACCAACAATGCCACCTTTCTTGCGCATTAGTTTGGATTTCTTTGACCTGGGAAGGCTGTGGTTGGCATTTCAAGATACACTTTCATTTGCTTTGGAACATTAGAACACCATTTTCTTAGTCTTCGTTTTCCCTTCAATTTAAAGGAGCTAACTTTCTTTGTTGAAGGATTCCATTCAAAACCAATTAGCAATGATTGGAGTACCTCAAATGTTTATACTTGGGATTATAAGGCCTAATTTAGTATGCGTGTCCCTGAATATACTATTGGCATGAAAACTTCAGATTCTTCTTCATCTTATTACTTGAAGTTATTTCATAAATCTATTTTGTTACTTAATTTTAGGATGTGGCTCGTGCTCCAGTGGATATCTGGAAATCTAAGTTTTCAAAGTTCTACCACGGATGCAGTGAAAGAGGCCCTCATTTTGCTCGTAAGTTGGCTTATCCTTTCCTCTAATTTCATTCATTGATTTTTTCTTGGCATCTAGAACCACTACATGTAGCTTTAAACTTTTCCAAATGGGTCCTCATGTACTCTTATATTCTTCGTACTGTCAATCTTTGGCTCTTGGTTTATCAAACCTGTTACTCTAGAAGTGCTGCAGGTGCCTTTATTAATCTATTGTAGAATTTTGAGGTTTATCACGAAATATGAATTAGGAATTACGAGTTTGCATGGTATAGCAGAAAGTGAGATGCGAGACTTTGGAAGACTCTACACTTGGCAAAATCATCATTTCACTAGATTTCCTGCAGAGTGATGTTATGCAATCAATGATATTTGTCGAGAAATCAAGCGCACACAAACATAATTGAGATAACACACGCACACTATTGTATGAGATACAAAATAGTGACGCAAGAAATTTTTCATGGAAAAACCACAAGGAGAGATCTCAAAAACTCACTATAAAAATTTCAAGCCTTTTTATCTGAGAAAATAAACTTACTGATTATTACTCTCTTTATCTCAATACCTCACTACTCTCTCTAATTCTCAAACTGAGTTTTCTCTCTCTAACTACTTGACACCTTTCTCTCTAGCTCTCACGGCTTGGTGTTGGTGTGTATCACTTGGCTGCCTTGCTTGTTAGGTAGCGCAAAGGACAGAGGTCCTTTTTCTCTTTTCCTAAGCTCCTTCCGCCAACTCATTCATATATGTACAAGTATCCAACAAGTCTGTCAATAACCAAAACAAAAGCAAAAGCCTTTGTTTACTTTTTCCCTTCTTGTCACCAAGTAATCAAGAAAGGACTTGTGTCCATTTTGCTTGCCACTTTGATTACACCACATGGATATATGTACTATACATATATTCCTCCTTGCCATGTACCAACCACATAAGACTGAATGTTCTGCAGAGTGATGTTCTGCAATCAATGATATTTTGGGAGAATTTGCTCTAGAGGCCTAATGTAGGTATGTTTGCGAGGTTTCTTGTACAGGGAGGGGTTGTGGTTTGTTTGTGGCATATGTGTGCCTTTATTTCCATTTCATCCCTTTTTGGCCTCTTTTTTTGAAATTATTCTTGCATGCTCACGCGCACATGCAAATACATACATACGTACATACATACATATATATATATACATACATACATACATACATACATATATATATATAACCTATTGTTATTCTACTAGACCTTGATCATTCAAGTGTGGTTGTCTTTCTTTGGTCAAGTCATGCATTGCATAACAAACTCAATTTTTGATTTCAGGGTCACTGAGTTGTGTACAGGTCCTACAGGATCTTTGGTCCTTTTGTTTTTGGAGTTTTTAGTGTCAAAATGAGGTTTTGTGTACAAAGGATATTGATGGATGCATCTTTCAGGGTTCCATTTTTTGCTGGTTTAGCAGTTGTTCTGTAGGGGTCTAGCTTTGAGTTCTTCCCGCTTGGCGGCTGCTTTTAATGATTTTCTACTTGCATAAAATGAAAAAGCTCAATTTTATGTAGCAATTCTCAGGGCTGACCCTATAGCATAGAAAAAAAAGCATAGGCTTTAGGCTCTATTTCAAAGGAAGACCCTAAATTTTTAAACAACATAAATAACTCATGTAAAAAAGACTTTATAAAAATATAAGCTCAATCAATCATTTAAAGCTCATAGTCCAATCCAAATATTAATTACCTAAGTTTTTTACATATATATTTAATAATAGTAAGATTTATTGATTTGAAAAATGGTCAATTTGACCATAAAAATTAATGGAGAACGTACCAAACATAGAAAGTCTCATTTAGAAATATCACTTTAGGCCCCAAATTGTCTTGAGCCACCCCTGACAATTCTATGTGCAAATTTCTTGTTAGTTTTCTGTGGAAACACCACTTTTTCCCCTTCTTGTTTTGTTTGTATCCTCCAGTGCCACTATCATTCTAGTTGGTCTTTCAGATATCCAAGCATTTCTGTCTTAATAGTTGTGCAGCTCTCCACTTGTATTTTCTCCAAGGTTAAATTTACATTTCCTAAACACTAGTAAAATTTCAGCTGCTGTACGTGAGAGATTGTCAAATGGTTATTTACTTATTGCGGCAAGTGGAGGACTGAACCAACAAAGAACAGGAGTAAGTGACATAAGTCTTGCTATTTGCTACATAGGCATTTAAATATTGGCAGGAACATATGATTTTTGCATCTCTTTTCTTCTCTCTCTACTTACATAAATGAGATAACAAAATTGACTTCTTATCTCAACAGTCTAAGTTTGCAATTCATTTTTTGCGCTCAGATTACTGATGCTGTAGTTGTTGCACGGATTCTGAATGCTACTCTGGTTGTACCTGAGTTGGATCATAATTCATTCTGGAAGGACAATAGGTGAACTGACATCTCATCAACTTACTTGAAATAAAATGTTTAGGTTATTGTCCAGTACCAAATGCTCTAAAAGCTTAGTACTATTAGAGAATGAGCAATCAATGTATAATATTATGTAACACTCCACCTCACATGCAACCCATCTCTTGCACGTGGAGAGAGGAACCAAGGTGCACCATAATGCACGAACCGAGCATCTCTAACTATACAAACAACATAAGGTGGAAGACTTTGACCCAAGATGTTACGATATCATATCATTTAATGATTTCAAGTTATAATCTGTTCTAAAAGCTTAAGTATTAGATAATTGTGCCAACGATTTTATCATGTTTTATCAGTTTGTCTCTACATATTGATACAAATTCATGAAACTATCTGTGATTTTATTAATGAGAATTGATTGGTATCATTTTCTTATTCAAACTCTTATATATCATACAGTGACTTCCTCAACATTTTCGATGTTGATTGGTTCATCTCTTCCCTTTCCAAGGATGTCACTATTGTCAAAAGAGTCCCAGATAAGGTCATGAGATCAATGGAAAAGCCCCCGTATACTATGCGCGTACCAAGAAAATCAGAACCTGATTATTATCTGGATGAAGTTTTGCCTATACTCTTGAGGAGACGTGTAAGAAGGCCATATAGCTCTATTATATTAAAGATATTCATTGTTAGCTATACACTATTTATGGATACATACACTACACCATTTTGAACTTTTGTTTGCACTATTCCTTGACTCTGAAAATTTCAAAGATGTTGAACTTAGAAAATGTTACCTCATGGCAGATCCCTGTTTCAATAAAGCGATCTATTGACAGCTATTATTTTCTGATTATTGCATTTAAAATTTTTCGCAGGTTGTTCAGTTGACTAAGTTTGATTATAGGCTTTCTAATGACCTTGATGAGGAGCTGCAGAAGTTGCGTTGCCGGGTCAATTATCATGCTTTAAGATTTACAAAACCTTTAAGGAGTACTGGAAAGAGGGTTGTGATGAGAATGCGGAAGATGGCAAAACGCTTCATCTCAGTTCACTTGAGGTTCATTATATATTCAGTACTGAAAATCTTTTGATTTATATTTATTTATTCATATTTGATAGATTATAGACCTTCAATAAATTCTTTGTACTCTTTAATTAGGGATATGAAAATCCCGTTGATCTGTATATCACAGAGGCTACATCCTCTGTGAGGTGATTTTCTGTTGCTAGTAGAGAGAATATCTTTGCTGAGTTTTATTGTTTCTCTTCACCTTGAAGATACTGATTCCTGTTTCCATCTGCACTCGCCATTCTCTCCTTATTCCCCCTCTGATTTTGACCAGCAAAAGAAAACAAGAAACCAGAGTGGTGTTAGTATCAAAAAAATACTAGGAGTAGCTACATTTGACATAGATTTGAGATACTTGACTGGAGTTGTATCGAACACGAGTACATGATCACTGCATGGCCTGGGAAATAGGAAAACATAATCATGATTGTCTATTATCATGTGGGACGTTTTAATAGAAGATGTATTGTATTCTATATGTCTTGCTTATTAAAAAAAGGAAAAAAAATTCTCAAACTAGGTTAAGCTTTTCTTATTTTGATTAGATCAAAATATTGAAAACTTTGAATGCAAATAATAACAGAATATGGCCCGACTGCTGATTGTTCTGGTGTGAAAGGGGACTTACATGCTTGAGTGTTCATACAAACATGGATCTAGAAATGGAATTATATACTTCCACATTTGGCAGTTATTAAATTATAGAACATAATTATTAGTAATAGATGATATCAACTAAGCCCAAACCATTTTCATTTGCTCTTGAAATTCGAAAAACTGTAATTTCTCATAAAATCACATAAAACTTGGCATTTTCTATAGAGTTTGTGTTTTAAATGTTTTAGTGCTCTGTCCTTGATAATATCTCCTTGAAAAACTACTTGTTACTTAGATTTCATTGACACTTGCATGTTCCAATAAAAGGTACTAGCTTTTGAATTGAAAAGTTTTGAAAATGAAAGTGTATCGTCTTCAGTCTTAAAATTGGATGTTAATTAGCATTATCTTGTAATCATAGCTTAAAACATGAGCCTGATGTGAACTCTTATTTACTCTCGATGTATATTTCATTTTTTCATATTCACAAATCATTAAACCCTTATTGACTTGTTGGGTGCCTCCTTTTGATGATTTCCTTACAAATCCCCATTGCACCACATTGCTTGTATTCAGAATGTAATTTATATACATTTTAGCCTAATGAGTTTATACTGGATTGCCTAGTACTACCTTGCATTTTCTGTTTATGTTTTCTTTTAATTTTTAATTTATGTATTTATTTTTATCTATATTTACATGATAGGTTCGAACCTGATATGCTAGCTTTCTCTGGTTGTTACTATGGTGGCGGTGATAAAGAGAGATACGAGCTTGGTGAAATAAGGAAACGTTGGACAACATTACCTGTGAGATTACTATTCTCCGCGACTTTCTATACTTTAATACCTCGCATGGACCGTAGAAATAGTTCATTTTATTTGTTTAACATAATATATGTAATCGTTTTGTGATGTTATAATAACGTGATCTGATATCCATGATCTATTGCTTCATGAAGGGTCATAGTTGTTAAATCGTGAATCATATCGTGTATTGAAAATTCTCATATCGTGTTTTATGTATCTTATCATGAACCATATCGTACGATACAAAATAAAAAATAAAAAATGTAGTAATATGTATTTAAACATAAAACACATAATTTATTGGACAATCAAACATATTTGTTTGACTCTATGTAAAAATAGTTAAGTAAATATTATTATGGATTTAAAATAAGTTTTAAAGTTAAATAGTATCCAAATATTCTAAATTAATTTATTAAATATTATTTTAGTAATTCTTATAGAGTAACAAGAGAAAACGAAAATTCATATTCACATTTAATCTATAAAACAAAAAAGAATAATTCAAATTAACAGGTGGAGATTTATGTATCTGTTTATGGAAAGTGACGTGAGAAAAATAGAGCGACATTCTAAAAAAGTTATTAAACTCTAAAAAGTGATTCAAAACTCATCAAACGAATATGTTTGTGCTAAAAAACCTCTTCAATTGAAATGGTAGAAGGTTTAAAATTTTTGTTTTTACTCTTGTTTTTACATAAAAACTTTTTAAAGTCGGTTACTAATTTTAAAAAGTATCGTGCATTCGTATCGTAAGAATTGCATTGAATCGTATGATTCGGCTTCATTTTCGATTCACTCTACGATACATGAATTGTCTTTGTATCGTATTACGTATTGCATATCGTACGATTTAATTACTTATTTCCCACCCTGGTATAGGAGACAACCCCTGACGAGGAGCGAAAGCGAGGGAAATGCCCCCTTACTCCTCATGAAGTGGGGTTGATGCTGCGGGGACTTGGTTTTGAAAATGACACATTCCTTTATGTTGCATCTGGTGAGATATATGGTGGAGAGGAGACTCTTCGACCTCTACGAGAGCTCTTTCCAAACTTCTACACCAAGGAGATGCTTGCCAGGGAAGAGCTGCAACCACTTCTTGCCTTTTCTTCTCGTCTTGCTTCCATTGACTACATTGTTTGCGAAGAGAGTGATGTCTTTGTCACCAACAATAATGGAAACATGGCAAAGATTCTTGCTGGTCGAAGGTGCAGTTTAAAATTTCTGTTGTTCTGCTGCTTGGGTACCTCGAGCAAATAAAAATCTGCTGATGATGTAGCCACACACACAATGATAGGGTTGACAATGGTACTTAAGAACCACAAGAAATATGAGTTAATAATACTTCTCAAAAAATGAAAAAGATGTATGAGTTAATATAAGTAGAAGTGTAGAACATAAATGCAACAAGTAAATTATCTGATATGGCAAACTGATATAAAAGGCACCTAGGAGAAGTAGTATTAGAGTCTTCAATATTGTAGAACTCCTATTATGCTTATTTTAACTACTCAAAAAATCCCAAATGGTTGAAGACCATTCCTAGGAAATTTCCTTTAGTATCAACGTACATTCACAGGTATATTTCTATCTGGCACCTTAAAATTGCATTCATTTTAACATTTCACTTTATTTTCTGTATAGCTGTTACATATATATTATGTTGCTGTTGTTGTGTTGGAGTCCATAGTCGTCGTGGTTATTTAGAACTTAGAATTTACTTGTTCAGTAGTTTAAACAAATAGTACAAATCCCTATTGTGGATGGATGGCTGCCCTTTAACCACTTAGCAAGATTGACTGTAATTAGAAGACGGCTAAAGTACTTCTCTTGGTGTCTGTAAAAAGTTGATGATATAAAATTTTCAATTTATTTTGTCTTCTAAAGTGGTGAACACTAGATAACCAGGACATGGATCTGAATTAAATGTCTATTATAGCCCAACTAAAACATTAGTAAACATTTATTAAATAGGAATGTTTTTTTGCTAGAAAGAGTCTACTGAAATGGTAGGTGATAGCTACTACTTATCAAATTAATATAGCTGATAATAAAGCTGCCACTTAACAAAATAATTATAACTGATATTAACTAGAATGTAGTGCTTATTAGGTCAAAATAACAAAATACATTTGTTTAGTCTTGCTCCTTTCCACAAGGAGAACATCTACTTGTTGGATACTTTTAGTATTATTTGTATTTGAGTGAATGCTATTTTTTTTTTGCTAATTGAGTGAATGCTATTTGCTGTTGATTATAAGAGAATTTCCTCAAACTTGGTCTGTGCCGTTCTTTATTAATCGTACTATCAACAGTAATGCATCATCATCGTCTTTGGTACACATTGTTTGAGTTCTTAGGTTGTCATTTTGACTAGCTATCTACTTATGCTCTTCTTTTCATGGGTCAAAGGAGGTATACGGGGCATAAAAGAACCATCAGACCAAATGCGAAAAGACTAAGTGCTTTATTCATGGCTAATGCATCACATTGTCTTTGCTACACATTGTTTGAGTTCTTAGGTTGTCAGTTTGACTAGCTACTTATGCTCTTCTTTTCATGGGTCAAAGGAGGTATACTGGGCATAAAAGAACCATCAGACCAAATGCGAAAAGACTAAGTGCTTTATTCATGGCACGTGATCAGATGGGCTGGGATACATTCGAGAGAAAGGTAAAGTCATTCCAACGAGGATTCATGGGAGAACCGGAAGAGATGAGACCAGGACGGGGCGAATTTCATGAGTATCCAGCTTCTTGCATCTGCAAGAAACCATTAAAGTACTCTCGCGTCAAAAGCAACTATAATGAAGATTGGTCCTCAAGAAAAGCTCCCATTGTACCTGAGACAAGGGCCGAATATGAATACAATGGAGATTATCCAAGTGCAAAAACTTTGCAGAGAGTAAATAACACAAGCATGGTAGAAGTGTCAGTATCATCTTTAACAGAAGAAGCTGATGATGATGACTTTTTGGCTGATTAGGTGGTAAAGAAAACCCAGAAAACATTTTTCCAGCTTGAAATTGATTATTAGAGCGGTGAGCTATTTAGCCGTCATAATTTTTTCTCCATTATGCTACTTGTCATTTCAATTTTTTTACTCAGCATGGTATTGCAGGGTGAGTTACCGGTGTCAGAAAGCTGGCATCTGGCTTATCTGTTTTGGATCACTGAATGATGTACTGGATATGTATAGGTGTTTTGTAATTCCTACTTAGCTCTGCAATTGTTCATATGTAATTTTTTAAGGTATGGTGAAAGTATGCTTCTTACCCTTTGTAAGGTACAGTATTGCTCAATGTTATAATGGCATTTAACATCAGTTTCACATGCTAATTGGCATGTCAAAATACTTATATTTATCCAATGCAGTCCCATTAGAGGGGACTTTTGGCGCAACATCTCAAATAGATGAATATTTTTGCCCTAAAAACTGAAGATTATTTCTTAGCCGCTTTGCCCAATAGATGGATTTATTGCTGGACATGTCCCAACAATTCCATATGTAATTTCTCAGCGGAGTTGAATGATACATTCCTCCTGCAGAACAACTTATTGTGAGTCGTGAAGACAGAGTCGACATCATAATGACAAAATGAATAAATCAGAACGACAAAAACCAAACCAAATCCCTGCAGATTTAAACGAGACTACTCTTTCATTATTTTACTATTTTCATTTCTCTTTTGAAACAGTAACCTATGGTCATTGTAATGAGATCCAAGACTCACCTCATATCTAACAGAACCATGTATGCAAACAGAAAAATAGGAAAATCTCTGGACAATATATGGGTGCATAGAAAAAGATTCCCTGCTATTAATGAACTCACAAAGAGCAAACTTTTCCAATTTAAGTTTTTAAGCCGCCACCTTTCCATGAATCCTTCTCCCATATTAGGGAATATCATACAACACCATAGAATCTCATCAACAAATGCAAATATGGTAAAAATTGACCAATCTTTTTATGTAAAATACAAAAACTTTCCTACAACTTCAATCCAACATGGTGATTATCCATATACATCCTATCAAGGTGGAATCTAGGAGATCACATCATAATTCTGCAACGAACTAAATTAATATGAACATCTACGACCTAGATTCTATATAGCTGAAGCATCAGGAAATGCATTTCCTGGTTTTATCCTCTACTATAAATATACAAAAACATTAATGCCTTGGATGTACCAGATCATCCTTCTATGTGGCAGCCCTTCTCAGCCATGGTTTGTGTTCCCTGTTAAATAATTCAACAACCAGTCAATCATACAGGCCACGTGACTACCAAGCAGCTAGTTTGAACCACGTGACCGCTACATCACTTGAAGAGATCACATATACAACTCTAGAATTTACCTTTGATATTACTCCTGTTTTGGCTTCTTTGACTCTTGTCATGTGGAACAGAAGGCATCTTTGAGATGATCAGAGAGCTCTGCAACCCCTCTAATAGCTGTAGGAAATAAAATCAGAAAGCCATACAACATACACGCCAAGGTCTCAATCTTCCTAATGCTATTGAATTCATTAGTAGAAGTCTGATCTTTCACATATTAAAATTACATCCAGATACCGTAAAAAACCAAATACATATATTAAAAAGTCCAGCATTCAGAATATCTAGGCATTACAATTCAAATCCTTTATGCATCAGAGATGTGCTTTTCAAGATTAGCAAACAAACAGTTTAGGCAACAATAATAGAGGAGCACAAGTGGCTAGATCAGTTAATTGACTAAAACAAAATTACTACGCAAGATGCTATAAAAAAGCAAGAAAGAAACAAAATGTCACAAACATACCCTTGATGTTGGCTGAATTTTACGATTTGATCTACGGGGCTCAACCACCTCGGGAATCAACTTGTCCTGAGGTTCAACTTTTTTATTCAACCTTCCACCAGTAGCTGCAAGTTTTCCTTTATTCAGCCTTTCAGATTTGGCGTTTGATGAGAGTACTTTCTTAGGGGCAACCTGTGGAAGACCTAGTGAAGATACCAAGGTTGGGCCTTCAGAAGTATCCTGAGAATTGGAAAAAGATCCAAATTCCATCAGGTTCTGCTGACCTAAACTTTTCTCCTCATTGCTGATAACACCCTCTGGTATTTGATCATTTGTGGTAGCATCATGTGGAGATGATTTGGCAGAGGTCAAGTAGTTATCCTTCTGAGGTAGTGCTCTAACTGAAGCACTTGGTGGTTTCCCAGACCTAAGAACTTTGGTTTTGTCTTCAGCAGCTTGCCTTTCCTTGACATCAATTTTTGAATTATTTTTCCATCCACGAGATCCCGATCCTTGAGGCATCAAATATCTTGCAAATTTAACTGAATCATTTGTGTTTATATTCTTACTGCTCTGGTCCAAATCAAAATGTTTGCTTACATCCATGAATTTTCGTTTCTTTCCAGGTTTAGGAATACCAAAAACCACCCTTGAACCTTCTTTCTGCAAACCAGTCCTCACTGTTCTCTGTGCATCTTTATTCTCATGTCTTGTATTCTTACCAACATTAAATTCTTTTTCATTGGCAGATAAAGGCAGTGGCCTTGACTCTTCATGTTTCTTTGATTCCACACGATCAACACCTCTTGACATCTTGTCCTTACCTTTAGCCTCTATAGTAGAACTACCCAGCTTCACACGTTTTTCCTGTGGTGTATCACCCTGAATCTAAAAAGGTGTTAAACTCAGTAATAATATGTCAATATATATTTTTCCCACAAAAAACGCAAAGCATATAATCATGAAAGCATAGGACCTGGGAAGGGGACTGCTGCCTTGAACTGGACCATTCAATCCACTCCCCATCCTGCCAAGTAAGGGTTGGCCGAAGATGCCATGCTCTTACAGCCGATGTGTCTTCCAGAGCTGCAAATAAATCATAGAAAAAAATTTCTTTCACTAACAAGGGAAAGTGGAAACAATAGAAAATACATATCTGAGTTTGTCTCTGTAGCTCAACATAATAGAACACATATACCTGGAAAATGGATTGTTAATGTAGTTTCATCATTCTTGTTTTTCTCTTTTACAATTCCCTCGCGCCAGCTTAACACAAATATTACAAAAAGAATGTAACACATTCAGAGGTAAAAGATCAGTCTAAATTCCAGTTTCATAAACAATGCACAGATAGTATATGATGTATTGTAGCTGAGCGATAAAACTTCTTATGCAACTAATATGTAGGAAAAGAATTCATGCTAAAATCATAACACCAAACATGATGTTTCAACTTTTGCAACAAAATGACTATATGGTCATTTCTTTTAGAGAAAGTTGGATTCGAAATACAGATACAATGAGAATCCATAAAAAAGAGAGAGAGAGATAGAGCGACAAAGGAATTCTTATTCTGTAACCTTTGCAATTCAAAGTTTATACATTGGTTATGATGGTTAATAGCAGAAGTTTTTTATCCTGGGGAAAATAATATAAAAAATTAGCAGATGTTTGAGTAAGATAAAGAAACAATACAAGCTCAGAACTAGCAGTTTTCAGAGCCTTTTGATACAGTTCAGTAAAATAATAGTGACAAGCACAAGCATTACGAATTTAAATACAGGGATTTTTTTCTATCAATAAAGTTGTGGATGTCAATGGGCCCTAATAAGGAGAGAGATTTGAGCAGGGAGCTTACTGGGAGATTTGAGGCTTAATAACATTAGTTGCACAATTCAAAAGGATATGCTTACCAATCTTGCATCCATGCATCAACTTTGTCTCCAACCGACCAAGTATAATCCATCATTGCTGCTCTACGTCTCTTCCTAGTTCCGTCAACGCGCATGGTAGTCGCAGGATGAGCAATGCGAATTTTGGGTGCCTTAATACCATCACCTTCAACTGACACCCATTCCTTTAAATGCCCTGACCCAAAAATATTATGAGCATGGTATATAAGTATTAATAATTAAAAGATAAAAGAGATTTGAAATAATATTCATAATAACCATCATGCATACACTTGTCGACTCATCACCTTGCTTCTCTTAACATCTACTGAATTTTGTTTTAATTATTATGCTTTACAAAGATGACGACTAATATATGCAACAGCTATAATACTTCACATGCGAAGCAAGCTTGATGTTTGAGAAAATGTACAAGTACAGAGATTAAAATAAATTCATAATTAGACAACAGAAGAAGCGCTAATAGGAGATGGAGCTTTGTGCATCCCTCGTATGTTAAATTTTATTATTTCTTTTTTCAGGCATCACAATGCATGTCTTTCTAATATTCTACTCGCATGTTTAAAAAAAAAAATTCAATTCTGAAACCATACACCAGTTCAGTCCATGCCAGCTTACCTTCATCTGCTTGGAGTTCAGTGTAACAGACAAAAGCTTTTCCATCATTTAAATTCAAAATATTAGCTGAATACCATGCTCCTTTAAAATTACCACCATCTTTCAAGACCTAAAGCATGACATGGTCAGGTTAATACAACTGTAAACATAAAACAGCATGCAGATAAAAGATACACCATGTTGCTTAATAAAAGGAATTCCTGAAAACAAAGAAACATCACATATGAAGGAACTGCAAGAAAGTTAAAAAAACAAAAGAACTTGTAGCTGTCACTTTCAGTCCACAAACCTCAACAAGGCAACCCTCCTTCATCCCGTTCTCAATCGATGTCCCAGATGCATTTGTATACGCATCTTCAGCAATAACAGAAGCAGATCTTGATCCAGCCTCCAATTCAGGAACACCAATGTTTTTGGCCAAGTTAGATGCTCTGCGACCACGTTGAGCCCTAAAAGAATCCTTTTGAAAACTTGCAACAGTACCTGAAATACCATCAATTAATAAGTGACCCCCCATCAAAACCCCGAAAATCTCTTCTAAAAAAGATGACATACCAGGTTTCATGGCCTCCTCCATAATAGATGGTCCCACCTTGGATTGTTCGGCTGAAACATTACGAAGCTCTTCAAAATTAACTATCTTGGGTTGGTCACTATCCACAGTGTGTGATTTTGCACCCTTTTCAGGAGATCCCTGGGGACTTTTCCAGTAGTCCACTGAACCAAATTCTACCAACTTACTCAAAGGCAAAGGATCACCAATAGAAACAATTTTTCCTGCTTGAGATACTGCTTCTGCTGCCAATTCAGCAGCTTTTACTATGGCATCTAAGTTTTCAGCATGTTTTGAGGCAGCTGAAGCAGCTTCAACCCTCTTCCTAGCCGCTTCCCTGGCAACAGCAATGATTGAACTGGGATACGCACTTCCATCTCCATCCTTCAAAATGTATGAAGGGGTAGCATTCCCTGAGCTATTGGGAACATTGGAAAGAGAGATTCCAGTACTACAAGTTGAATTTACAGTTGCACTTGAGACAGATACTTCTTCAGCCATTAGTTTTGCTTGGACTGCAACATTTGATGCAATCTTAGCCGCTGCAGCTGCAGCCTTTGCAACAGAAGCAGCAGCTGCTATTGCCATAGCTGCAGACGCAAGCTTAGCTTCAACATCAGATGTCAAACCAGAATTCCTCTGATTATCCAATTGGCTCCAAACATCATGGCAGTGACCAACTGCAGCAGCAGCATGTGAAGCAGCAGTCTCTGCTTGTAGCTTAGCCTCCTCAACTGTATTTAATGTCTCGTCTGAAATTAAACTCTTCTTCTCCACATTCTGATCCACTCTTCTAGGTTGATCACTCAAAGACGTCCGAGATGAAGCTGCAAGATATTTAGCAGAACTGCTTGTAGATACAATGCGAGCAGGAGTTGCACCAGCAACTGACGTAGAGGAAAGATTACTAACAATAGCAGTGGGGACTGTATCTGTCTGATTTTGAGCAAGCAAAGACTTTTGACCAGCCACCTCGGGAACAGGGGCCTTTTTAGATAAAGGATTACCAACACCAGGGCCACATGCTGATGCTGTCTGACTTAAAGTTGGTAATGGGATTTGAACTAGGCCCTCAATGGCAGGAACCTTCTTTCTCTTTCTAGGCTTAGGATCAGCAGAATGCTGACTAGATGAAACTGTCACCTTTTTCACATCAGGCTGGGAAGAAGTCCCAGAAGAAACACTAGCACCCCCACCACCATTAGCAACAGCAGGAAGAGATGCATGCTTTGTGGCAGGGAAATTTGGCACAGATGGATCTTTAGCAGGGGTTAGTTTCATAGGTTCTGTATTAGGAAACATAGGAAAACGAGCGTTGACATCAAAGGGAGAAATTTGTGGAGAAGCCACCCATGAACCAGGAAAAGGGGTCTGAGAGAGCCAAGAGGGGCTATGTCCGACAAAATTCCTTACACCCGAGGCCTGATAAGGATGCAACGGAGAAAGCGGTTGATGATAATCAAGTAAACCTCTTGACATGCTACTGGACTGCAAACCATCACAAGAAGGGCTAGATACATTCCAAAGAGGCGATGAGAGCGGAATGATAGGATTAACAGCTGGTGATGGAATACCCTTACTGCTCGCTCGACCAGCAGGTGAAGAAAGAACTTTACTTTGAAGTGAACTGTGTTTAACTGGTTGATCCGGAGCTTTGCTACCTGCAATTCTCAGTTCTGAAATACAATGAGACAATGGCCAAATCTATACAAGAACTGCACTTTAGGATGATCCTGAGATACCTGAACGAGATTGCACAGGGGTTTCTGAGTTGCTGGCATGTGATTTCTGACCACGGATCTTTTCAATACAGGCACGCCATGCGGGCTCCCAAAGACTCCCACCACCCTCTGTAAATGCAGTATGTCACACTGATCACAAGTCCGCATAATTATATGAAGGTGCAAAGCAATTACGGCTAATAGCCTAATACACTAACCAGATGGTCCAAAAGCTGAAATCATACAAGCCTCATCAGGTACGGATTCTTGTCTGCAACAACCAGCAATTTTAAGAAAATATACATTTAACTTCATATCAGGTATATCTAAAAAGATAATTTAAATTTAGTTGAACTAATTACATGTCACTGAGAGTTTAATTAAACTCCACATATAATCTTCACTACATACACATATAATCTTCACTACATACACGTATTCTTGATTAGGATTACACTACTCCCACCCTCCCTCATTCCCAACCAGATTCTTTTGTAACACTTGAAAACAAAATCTAGGAATTCAAAATTAACATTTTGGCAGAAGTTGAAGTTATCCATAAAACTGAAACCTCAATCACTATGAGCTTCTCTACATAATCCTTCTTACAGAATTGACGTTCAGGAAACAATTGCCTATTTCCCTGCCCCAATCTTGAGTAACATTTGAGGAATAAGATCACAGGTATTGGAAAGTAACATTTTCTGCTTCATTGCATGTATGCCATTCGTATGTCAACCTTAAGAAACTATAATGAGCACCCTAACTAAGACTACAAAAGTAAATACTACGAATTGCTTAATTGATCCCTTCCGTCTCTGTTGATGCAATGTGCTTATATAGCTAAGAAATAAAGAACAAGACTCACATCAGAGATCCATAAACAAGTATCTGCGCTCGCAACTGTACTTGTTGTAGATCCGTAAAAGGCTGCTGAAAGAATGCAGCTGGAGGAACTGAAGTGTTCAAATCCAGAAGATTGGATGTGGGAATAGGAAGGACACCACATGCTTTTGTACCATTTCGTTCGACATCACCACAGGACTTCAACTCTTCAAATTGCACAATCTGACCAGTCCCGGGAGAACCCATGAACATCATTGCTTTATCCACTTTTTCAGACTGTCTCAGAGGTGTTGTTTCCTTCACATGGTTTCCTTTCTTAGCATTTTCTCTTGCTGCTGCCTTGCCAGAACCTCGCCTAGGTTTACGCTCAGGGGTCCCTTTCACACCCGCATGTGTTTTCACCCCTACAGGTGCTTGAGCATTTCCATGAGAAATTTCTGGCACCGTCTTTAGATCAATCTGAGAGTGATCAGATGTCAAAGGAGATCCCTCGTCATTCTTCATTACAAGTTAATTAAAAAAAGCATTAGTTAAGAATAAGGAAAAAGAAGGAATGAAGAACTAAAAGGTAAGGATTCAGCAATCAAGTAATATTATATATATATATATATATACCGCTGATATTTTGTGAACTTGACCACTGGGAAATGATTGCCAACTCTTGCCAGTTTCTCCTTCAGATAGACCACTGAGTCTGACCTCAAAGGTAAAGCTTCTCTCTTCTTTGGAGGCATCCTTTCCCATCTGCAAGGAAGCCGACTTAACCCTTTCACCAGTATCACGGGTTGCCTCAGAATGCAGGACACTGTCAACTGTCGTCCGTTTGATTGCCCCTTGCTGTCCTTTTTCACTTAGCGGAAGCTCAGTGCAACTGATGACCGTGGGGGATTCACAATTATCTTTTACCAAATTATCAGAATTGTCTCCATCTTCATTTATACAGTCAGCAACACATTTCGATGAACAGGCAAGAGCAACAGAAGCTTGACTTTCATCTGATAACTCAACTGCAAAATCCAAGCCAGTAATCAGGATAGAAACACAAACAGGAAACAACAAGCTATTCGATTGGTGATTACTAGAATTGAAGGAGAAAAATTTCTTTGATAACCAATAAAACACACTCACTAAAATAGTCTCTCCAAAGTTCAAACAATAAAGATTTCAACATCCAAAGTGAAAAAAGGATAATAATAATAATAGTAATAAGTACAATAATAGTCTTAAGCATACCCTTGGTGCTAGGACCAATTTTCCCAGTGGTTTGAGTTCCAGATGCCATGATAGTTTCATGATCCTTTTGGCAGGAAGATTCCACCATGGACACTGATATAGCTTCTGCAGGAGCCACAATTTTGTTTGATAGTACCGCTGCATCTGAGGACGATAAATATTGCACATCAGTTTCAATACCGGGTCAACATTGATTTTATTTCCCTTCACAAGTAGACATCCATAAACGTAATAAAAAAGCCTTTTTTCCCCGGGGGGGGGGGGGGGGGGGGCTAACTAAGAAAAAATAATTGGAAATTAATGAACAAACAAAAGACGAGTGGGAGAGTGAGAGAGAGAGAGAGGAACATAATTACTAAATCACCTGTGATTTCTACCAATGCCACTTCAGCATTTCTTTTCATCAATATTTTTGTATAGTTTTCATAACCAGCTGCTTCAGTGCCCTCGACCTGTTTAACTGTCGAATCAAAAAGACCAGGACACACTGCCAACTTCTTGGAGCACTCTTGAACTGCTGCTTGGTCCCTCTGACTTGCTGCATTACAGATCTCCATTATCAGTGACTGAATAACTGTCTAATGTAGTATTTACATAGCACAGTTAAGATGTGTACCTTTTCCATCTTCAGACACAGGACCTTCAGGAACAGGCTCTACATCAGTTGCCATTTGTAAAGACTTATTCAGGCCTGACAAGCTTGCGTCTTTATGGACTTCAATAACCGTTTCTTCATTTTCATCAGTGCCCATAGATAACACCCCTAGTACTGGTGACTTCTGCCCATGGTTATGGAAAGTAACTTCATCAGCAGTAGCACCACTCCCAGGAAACATTGGAAGACCATTCAGTTTGTCACAGGACGATAAGTTTTTGTCTTTCACAAAAATGTTTGATTCTACATAGCAGAATAGAAATGCATAAAGATTTGAATAGAATGTAATTCAAAAAATCAATAATTTCTTAATACCAAAAATTGATTTTGAGTATCCACGTTAGATGTTTGAATATCCAAAGTAAATTAGAAAACCAAAAATCAATAATTTAATGATATACCTGGTTCATTCCCAGTGGAACTATCAAATTCTGATCCATGGGTTGTCATCACGATATTTCCTTCACTAAATTCATCAGGACACATGGATCCAACAACCCTGCATTGCGTGTCACTGGATTCTGCAGGCAACTTTGCATTCTCTCTCTCATGGAAAGGAACATCTTGGTCACAGCTATGAACACCAACCTGCTCAGAGGAAAGAATTTTTTTATTCAGCTGCATGGATTCACCAAGCATGAGAGGCATATGACCTTCAGGAAGAAATTCTTCTTTATGGACCCTAGGAGTGTTATTGACATCGCTTAAATTCTGATTTGAAGATTGTTCAGCAAGTAATTTCACTGAAGAGCGTGCTACCGTCAAACTAGAAAGATCTCCAACATGATTAATGCCACTTCCATCACCCTGTTCAATAAGTTTATGATCTATCCCAGGCAACACAGATGCCTCCGTCAACACCCGTCTATCAATTTCGTTGCCACTTCCACGAAACTTCTCCTTTTCCACAACAGACTCTATCTCCAGCTCTGGACAGAAAGAACTTCCTCCCTTAGTAGCACCAACCTCATTGTTCTGCCCCTCCAGACTATCCAGTTGATTGTCAGTACCAAAACCTTTCTCCTTTTCTTCAACAGAACCAATATCCAGCTCTGGACAGGCAGCCTTAGTTCTGCCAACCTCAATGGCCTGCCCCTTGGGACTCCCATCAACCAGACAAGTAACAGGTGAGTCCTCAAGCAGAGAACCTTGACGCTGCTTACAAGTTTCTGGGCCTTCAGTACAAACCACAACTTCAAAATTGCAACTTTGAGAAGGTTCTGAGGAACCAACATCATTTTGGCACCCTTCCTCAATTTGCAAGTCACAATCCCCCTTCATCGGTAATTCGGAAGGTTCCTCTAAAGTAGTGATATTGATTTCAACCTTTTGCTCTACTAAAGATTCCGACCTTGAAGGAACACTGTGAGGATCTTCTACATTGTTACAAGTTTCATCCACAGTTCCACCAGATATTTGACCGACCATATTGTACTCTTTGATCTGAACATTGCGTTCCTCTATTCCTTCAGAAATCTCTTTAATCAAACCATCAACATTTTCAAAACAAACATCAGTAACCTTATATATGCTTTCCTGAGTGTTCAACTCCACAGAGCTTGCAATAACATTATGTGAAGAGGAGCTTGTGTTCCCAATATGTATCCCAGAGACAGAAGTGAGTTCTTTCATGTCACCGAGATATTCCTTCGCCAAACTATCAACTTCCATTTGGTTAGCATCATCACATTTTCTATCTGATCCCACATTCCCCGCACTCATAATAACACCACTGTAAACAAGTGAATCAACTTCACCAAAACTTTTATAAACAGGGGGATCATCCTTTTGAGCTTCTAAAGTACATTCAACAGTAGGATTCTCAGCTCCAGTACTCTCATTCCACCCATCTGGAAAATCATCTGGTGGTAATGCAGCTTGTGAGTGAATAGCATCCTCCATCTTATCATCTTGCTTCAAATTAGGCTCCATTTTGTTAGTCAACCTGTCCAATTCATCGCCAGCATCTGATTCCTCGATAATAGTTTCTCCCAGGATCCTTTCTTCCTGCCCAACAGATTTTAACAGCATTTCAACAGATTCTGAGGATGTCGCCTCAGACCAAACATTGTTACGCCTTGAAATGGAACAAGATTCTGTTGCGCTTGAACTAAATTCTATTCCACTACTTCCCCGTGAAAAATCCTCAATCCAGTGATTATCTTCCTGACTTGGAATGCCAAGAAACACTTCGTTCTCGACCAAACTATCAAATCTTAGGTGACCCTGGAGGCTGTCATCAAAATCAAACTTAGGAAGAGCATAATCACGCAACACGGGGGATAACTTGGAGCTCCCTTCACCAGCTAAGTGAAGATTCTGGCCTTGAAAATCATTGTCGTCATAATCCATCGGTATATGCCTACAATATGATAAATGTTGGCGTAAATGAATAGAAATCAAAAGGGTATCTGTACATAAAATGTATCAGCCCAGTTGCTAAAGTTAAAATCATAATAAAAAAATAATTACAGAAATATGTATGTGCAAGTTCATACAAGGCTCTAAAAGTAAAAACTTTCAACAGTCCAGACATCATACTAGTGAAAAAATAATAATTCAAATTAAATGTAAACCATGATAACTAGTTGCTTCTAAAACCCTTCTTAAACTTCCGTCTCAATTTTTTCCTTTCTTTTTCAGTTGTATTTTCCTTGAACTTGAGGTGGCAATTGTTTGCATATATTGGGAGATAGCAGGAAAAACCTGCATCTTCTAAAAAAGATTCTTTTTAAATAAAAAAGATGTTGCAGCAGACTATGCCAATAAGGAGGTCTAATGATTCCTCCCACCCAACTCTTGCTCCCTGTATACACATCCACACACAAAGAAACTAAAAAAATCTTCATCCAAAGATGTATCAGATTTCTCTACAAGCTTTCAGCTTAGAATACAAAAGCCTTGCATGATGAAAGTTCAAAATAGTATCAGAATCTGTAATGTTTGTGTGTGATGGAGATAATCAACTGTGCATATCATAACATATCAATCATAATTAATTATTTATTTATTTAAGCTTCAAAGACTTTTGACAGGTAATTTTTTAAAAGAAGTTAATAGAAGAATATATAACTGGTTATAATTCTCCAACAAAGAGTGGACGGAAGAGAAGGGTATCTTAATTTAAGTACCTAACTTAATTCTCATTTATATTAATTGAGGTGCCTTTAATGATTATGGAGTAGCTAATAAATGTACACACACACACACACACACACACACACACACGTATATATATATGTAAAGAGACAAAAGGGAAGTGTTGCTGTGGGAATGGACATTTTATTGCTTAAAAGTACGAGTGATGAGTGTTAGAAAAAGTAAAAAACTAATGTAGACATTAATGATAGAAAACATGGGGAAACATAATATAAGTGGGAAGTTAAACATATATGTATATAAATTTGAAGTAAGAATAAAAAAGGAAATAAGTATTTTTATCAACATTTTAAGTACAAAAAAGATAATGTTCCTAATATAGAGATGGACAGAGAGAAAAAATACAGAACTAATATATGTGATGTGATAGCTAAATTTAAGGATATATCATAGTAAAAAAGTGAATTGGCACACGATCTTTTTCAGAGGCCTTCTGATTAAAGAAAACGGGACACAGAGAGAAGGCTATAGATAGGTTAAGAGAAGAGAGACTATCAGGTGAGGCAGTAATATATACCATGCATTCGCTATTGTTTACTTTTTCAATGATTTATAACATGCATTCATCACTAAAATTGAATCTTAGAAATATGTAAAATAAAGTCTATATTGTAGGAAAGAGGTGGGGCTATAATCAGTGTTATCATATTTGTTCATACAGCCTACCAATGGTAATCCGGTCCATTCAATGGCAAAGCCACGAATTTTTATCTGCGTGGGCAAAAATTACTAATCACAAATTTCTCAGAAATATAGTCGGAAAAATTATATACATTTCATATTATTGTTCTATTATCTAAGAAAATACTATTTGTAATACTATTCGAGCCATAGAATTTCTCAAATTTAACACAAGGTACTTATTAGATCAAATAGAATGATTTTGCTGTATCCAAACTAATATCAATCCAACCCATTTCATGAATAAAATGTGACCAATTAACCCACCCAACAAAACTGCTTGTTACAAATAACACCTTGGTATTCATCAAAACGTACAAATGTTGACTAATGTAGCTAACATCTTGTTGGTAAATGAAATGGTTGAATAATTGAAAAACTAGAGAAAATTTCCTTCTAGAATCAAGGTGGGCAATTGCCTACCTTCATTCCCAATTATGGATCATTTGCTATCGGGATTGCCAAATATGGCGAACAAATCATCGAATCAGTGAAATGGGGGTGAAACCCTAGATAAATCAGAGACGAAAAACCGTAGACAAAACATACCTCTGCAATGCTATAATTGCTCTTTATAGTCTAATCAGCGCCTAACAGCATAGATTTTAAACTATCCAGTAAGATTGTCTCACTCTTATGGCAGCAAGATTTTTTCAAAAGAGAGAAAGGCAAAGCATATATAGACTCGTATAGGAGAGAGAAAGAAGGATAAAAATCAAAAGTTTATTTTGAGAATGCACGATTCAACATATTTACTTTTTTAAAACTCTAATTAATGGGGCCCCTTAAATAGGCAACTGATAAACTATCACTTGGAAAATTAAATACACTCCACTTGTTTATATTTTAATTAATAAAAATTCCAATTCTCCATAAATTTTTATTGTATCTGGAATCATCATACATAATATCTATATAAATAGAGAGAGAGAGAGAGAGAGAGAGAGAGAGAGAGAGAGAGAGAGAGAGAGAGAGAATTGTACATCATGTGTTTAACTTAACAAATTTATTTTCCAGCTTATATTATTCAATGCCCCTAAAAAAGAAAATAAGAACATTAAATTCAACAACAATTATAAATAGAGGTTTGTCACAATATTCCCTCATCACTTTCTCATATGAGTGATAAGACCTAAAGGCTTTGATTTTCAAATATTTATATTTTCTCTTTCAAATGAAAGAAAAACATTACTTGTTTCAATGCCCCTAAAAAAGAAAATAACTTAAATTCAACAACAATTATAAATAGAGGTTTGTCACAAGATTCCCTCATCACTTTATCATATGAGTGATAAGACCTAAAGGCTTTGATTTTCAAATATTTATATTTTCTCTTTCATATGAAAGAAAAACAGTAATTGTTTGTATAATTGTGAATTGTGGATTTCAAATTCTAAAATAATTCTAAACTTTACAATTTTAGAATTTTAATTATACTATGTACTTAAGCTTTTAAGCATTATCTTAATTCCTAAATTTGTACATGTTGTATATATAATGATAAATAATATATCTACACATAAATGTACCAAGAAAAATCTCAAAAAACGAATCTTAGTGTAGTGCGTCTCAAATTATCATACCGATCAAGTATACCCCTCCAAATAATGCCCCTATAATTTAGTGGACATACTTGTACCCATACCCCACCTACTAAAAATTGGATAATATTGATATGAATAGGTTTCTCAACTTTTTCCTCCGTTATCCGTTTTCTCAAATGGGCAACATTGATATAAATAGATTTCTCAACTTCCTTCCTCCTTTATCCCTTTTCTCTAAACCCTCTAGACCCATCAAACTTGTATCAGATTTAAACCGGATTATTTGATTTTAACTACTTTTTTTTGTCTCTACATCCAAATTTAAACCATAACTCAAATACCAACAATTGTAGCGCCTAAATTCATCATAGACCGCCAACCTAACCGGGCCTGACCTCAAATCTATCCACATTTAGTTTCTTTCACAAAAGATTTACTATCCATAGCTTATCACTGTTCATTACGGTATCATTGATCAGCAGTGAAAATACCATTCATGCCAATACTCAAGAATAATAACCCAGAAAAAGAAATATTAGAATTAATCCCAGCCCCGGGGGGAGTAGGCCCACAAAAAACAAGTCATCATTTTGTTCCTACTCATATCCTTTTTGCAACAATGAAATTCCTGATTTCTCAAGGAATCAAATTATGCAACTTGAGCATCAAGCTTATGTTGTGGAGCGATGGAGGTGGGAAGATTAACCAAAATGCCAACGGGAATGAGTTGAATGACTAAACATTTCTTTTCTTTTCTAATTCTTTTGTTTTGATCTACCCAAAAATACCCTTACTTTTGTTATTATTGGGGGGGTGGGGGGTTTTACTGTGAAGTGGCCAGGATCCCATTAGCCCAACTTATTCAATTTGGAATGTGAGGTTTTGCAAAAATAACGGTTGGGAATGGTTTTGCAAAAAGGGTACAAAACCGAAGGGTCTATTATGCATTTCAGTCTATAAATTTATATATTAATTAAAGAATAATTATAACACCACATGATCAACTTAACTGACAGATAAATGTTGTCCTCATAAAGGAGATTTCATTTTGATTAAACAAATGTTGTCCTCGCAAAGGAGAGTTCATTATCATTAAACAAAATACTAACATTTATATGACAAATAAGTGCTGCTTTGCGAACTCAAATCAAAACCTCCATGCATCTCTTACATCTAACATCGAAAAACTGAAGCACTAAGCACACACACAGTCACAAAACAAAAAAGACAAAAAGCGAGAACCTAAAAACAAGTCATCATTTTGTTCCTACTCATATCCTTTTTGCAACATTGAAACTCCTGATTTCTCAAGGAATCAAATTATGCAACTTGAGCATCAAGCTTATGTTGTGGAGCGATGGAGGTGGGAAGATTAACCAAAATGCCAACAGGAATGACTAAACATTTCTGTTCTTTTCTAATTCTTTTGTTTTGATCTACCAAAAATTACCCTTACTTTAGTTATTATTTGTTTTTTTTTTGTTGGGGGGGGGGGGGGGGGGGGGGGGGGGTACTGTAAAGTGGTCAGGATCCCATTAGCCCAACTCATTCAATTTGGAATATGAGGTTTTGCAAAAATATCGGTTGGGAACTGTTTTGCAAAAAGGGTACAAAACCGAAGGGTCTATTATGCATTTCAGTTGATAAATTAATATATTAATTAAAGAATAATTATAATATCCCATGATCAACTTAACTGACAGATAAATGTTGTCCTCATAAAGGAGATTTCATTGTGATTAAACAAATGTTGTCCTCGCAAAGGAGAGTTCATTATCATTAAACGATATACTAACATTTATATGACAAATAAGTGCTGCTTTGCGCACACAATCAAAACCTCCATGCATCACTCTTACATCTAACATCGAAAAACTGAAGCACTAAGTACACAGATAGTCACAAAACAAAACAAAAAAAACAAAAACAGAGAACCTAATACCTCCAAATTCCCATCATTCACAGCACAAACACTCTCAATAACACATACAAATAACAAGACAGAACTAGTATTATTAAAGACAACACCCTATGCCAGAAAGGGAAGAGAAATTCAGACTCCAAAATGCTTCAGCAACAAAACTATCAGCAGCATTTAATTCCATAGAAATCAAATAACAAACCACATATCAAAGCCACTAAAAAGTTAGTCAACTTTGAAAACGACCATCATCAATTTAAAGTATACCCAGAAACCCCCCCCCCCCCCTAATTAATTTAGGTTGTTAGGCACACACTATCACTCTCCAACTCATTTCCAAACATTTAGCACAAAAAAGACAACTTTTTAGCATATATTGACAAACATCCCCCAAGTATTTGGCACAAAGCGCTACCAAAGTTTGAGTATCAACAAATCGATAGAGGAAATGAACAGTACCAGAAGAAGTAAGTCTAGAGACGCTACCTCCCTCCATCCAGAGACAAAATCCTGACCGTTGATCAACTGACTCGCTGCTTCATAACCCTAGGGTTTGATTGTTTATCACAAATGAACCAAAAATATCCAGCGGATCGAGCGATGAACTTCCCGGAAAATCGACGACTAGAGGTAGCCGACAATAGTTTCTACTAGTAATTATATAGAGAGCGAAGTTTATCCGTCTGTGTCTGAGTATGAGCGGGTTGGCTCGGTTAGGCGAAGCACTCCTTTTCTCACTTCGGGGAAGAGAGAGAAAATCGTGTGATTGTAGAAAAGTCGGGGTATATATGTATTTTCATTTTATTTTTACGAATCGGAGGGGTTTAAAACTAAACAGTAGGAAATATGCAACGTGTCGTGCTTTGATTGCTTAATGAAAGTTAATGGCCTAGACCCGATTGGGTCAAGTCACCTGCCAACTCGGTTAGCCACATAAAACCCTAATCAATCTCATGGCCAATTTCTATGGACATAAAAAAATTTATTCGGTTATCGGCATTTATAACGTAATTATTATAATTATAAAAAATTTATTCAATCGTTATTGTTTGTGCCAATAACGTTCGGTGTGTATAAACTTTTAATTTATTCATCATATAAATTTTTATTTATTGTGTTTAAATTTTAAAATATAAATTAAATAAGATACGTTTAAAATAAATTATTTTTAAATGTATTTAAACTTTCGAATATTATGTAATTAAATTTAAACGATATCATCTTACCAATGGAACATCTCGGTTATGTAGATATTATAGTAATACCGTCCATAGTAACATTATCCCTTTTACATCACACAAATTCAGATTTCTTTTCTGATAATTAATATATATAAATTATCTAGGTACATGTATTTTGTAGCTACAATTCCTCGTGCATATTAAGGAACCTTATCATCTTTTGAGGCAATTGTAGAGTCTGAAAGGCAGGCACAAGCTAGTGGATGGTAATGAAGCTACTCCTGCTCGTTTCAGATAAAAGGACAAACACGGGAGCTTAAAAGAGAAAAAAGAAGAGATGGCAAATTTCTTCGAGTGATGGAAAAGAAGCCAATTAAACCAATATTATGTGCATAATATCCAAAACTACTACTATAGGCAAAGGAAATAAAGAAATAGGAGAGCTGTGTTATATCAAACTTTTCCATCTATATTCCAGATCTAGCACACAAGTACTTCAACCATATCAATTCACGTTATAAATGCAATTTGGACTTTCAAATTGCTGTATGGTGTAAGAAAATGATCAAATTTATGTGGCGATTTAGCTAGAAAACGAATGTTACGTTCAGATTAAAAGAATAAAATTGAGAATATAATGACTCATTCTTATAAAATGAAAAAAATTACGCTTAATTGTTCCATTAGAATATAATTGATCGTTCACATCCTTCCCAAATTCATAAATTTTATTCCTTAAGTAAGATATTCCGACTAGAATGGAATGAATTATTCCACCATCCATTCTGTTCATTTTTCAATTTCATTCTTTCACTTATTCTATTCATTCAATCCAACTTATACTCAATTCTAATCTAGTTAACGAAAGATGGTATTTTAATTAATTAAAACTAAAAACTAAATATAATGAAAATCAAGACCAATAAAATAACTAAACTTTTAACCATTGGAAAAAAATTCTGATGCTCGAAATCCACAATATTAATTATGTATATTTTACTATTCATTATTAATTCAGAATAGCAATTTGAAAATCAATTCAATGCTTTCTTAAGATTTTTCATTTAAGTACATAAAAATATTTCTTTTGTAAATTCTTATTTTCAAGGCTTAATATATAAGACTAAAGCATTATATTTATCCATTATTTTGAAAAACAAATAATCTTAGTTCTTAATTAAAACGTTTAAATTATAATCCGGATTAAATTAAATTAATTGAAACTATTCAAAATACATGATATTATGAATGAAACAATTTAATTTAAATCAACCAAATAAATAAGAATTATTAACATTAAAATCAAATTGAGAATTTATAATAAATTTCAGAATATTACACAATTAATAATGTTTCATCCTACACCTCAGAAAGTAAATTTAGCAATACATAGCGAAACTTAAAACAATAGCAGAGTGATAAATTATTTTATGATGCCGCTTTGCGTTCCGTGCTACTGCTTTGATTTATTTGTTTTGATGATATGTTAATTTTCTTTTCTTAATTTCCGTGTCAAGCTCCTTTTTCTTTTTGCTTCAGTGCTGCGTTATTGCTTGGTTCCCTTTTTCCTCCCGTCTTGCATTCCTTTTATAATTTGGAGTTATCACAATTTTTTCTCTTTCAAACTCTTTAATATTTTATCTTTTTAGTCTCCCATTCATTGACATTTCTTGTTACCTGCCAAATAATATTATCAATAACACGTAATGAGTAAAAATATAGAAGGAATGAAACTCCAAATAATAAGAATAACTAGAGTTTGGTAGAACATGAAATGTTATTACTTTTAATATTGAGTTTTTATAATTTTCAGCACTTGTTCACCAAAATAAATCTACTTAAAATAAAATAAATATAAAATTAACTAATAAATCTATTTTTGAAAAATATAAATGTATATAATATATACCCGTCACATAACATAAGGGAACTTACAATTACTCTGCCTCGAAAAAGAGTAATATTACTTATATGTGCACTAGTTCTGCATTAATATAGAGAAAATGGTCACAAGTCCAATTCAAAAGGAAGGACTCAGGTATTGTTTTCTCCGTTGGTGCCTAATTGGTGCACGTAGAAGTACTAGAAAAACTTGCATATGAGCAACCAAGGTAAACTAGGACGCTTGTTTCTTTAAATTCGTATTTGCAATAAACAATGGAACCTTACAATCACCTATCATTCCAACATAATTAAATAATGTACAATAAAATTAGTCTCCAGAAACATATTTTTGCGTCTGGGACAGCAGTGTGAGTTGTAGTCTGCAAAATAATGGTGAACATCCAAAACAATTGATGTCCACTGATCATTAGGGGAATTGAGTCGTAGACTTTCTGCAAATCACTAGCAACACATCACATATTGCAATTCCGAAATTTGACAAGGCCTCCGCAGTATGGACCTGAACTTAAGACTGGATGTGTGATTCACAGCTCACACCAAACAAGGCATGATCCCTGATGAGATAGATTCATAAAGCCAATATCAGAAATGGAAAACATCAACAATAACGAAGGTCAATTATTGTTTTCCTTTTCTTGCACATGCTCACAAAAAGTTCCAGTTCTTTGCTTGATATATACATACACATTACTACTTAGAGGGAAAATGGTAAATCACAAGTATAAGTATTAGGCCTAAGAAATACTTGCAAAAAAGAACCTAAAAATAAATAATTTTTCCCAAATATATATATACACACACACATACATACATACATAATTGCCTTTTTAATTAGCAAAAAACATTTTTATTGGTCCAGGATCACTCTCACAATAACAGGTTCTTCAGTGGTCAGAGAAAAATGATGCGACTTAGATCAGCCATCCATCCTGATAAAATTTATCTCAAAATTTCAAGTTACTTTAATACTAGTCCACATTCATTCATATAATTGATAATAAATTAGTTGCCAGTCACATTTTGACAAATGATTCAATGACATTGCATATAAACAAAAAAGTAAAATCATATTACAACACTTTTTTTAACGATACCAACAGATAGAAAACCACTTGGAGTAAAGAAGAAAAATACACCAAAATTTAGAACATAAAAGGCCCATTATGGAATGGCTGGTATTTCTTTATCATTTGGTTTTTAACCTTTTAAATCAAGCATTCTAGTTCAGTATTAACTTTTTATAGTTGTGAGGCAACAAAAGGCACTCTTTTTCTTAGAAAGCTATTAATAGACAGATTAAGTTATTGATAGGACTTCTTCAAAGTTCAAAACTAAGCCCTACTAACTTCTTCGGTGTGCAATAATAGGATATGTATACTTTCTAATTATTGACAAGCATATACATATGCTTATGCATATGTATGTTTTGTACACCATATATTCATTAGATGTCTCTAATAAACCCACAAATTACATCAATATATGCAGATCTGTACTATCATAATTCTGTAAGCTGAACACATGTATCAATTCTTCAATATATGCTTAGTCTTTATTTGTCTTCTTTATTCTTTTTCTTCTCTTTTTTAGTGTTTTCAGAAAGTGAAAGTCTTATTTTTTCTTAGGAAAAGTACTTCAATTTATACGCCTTTTTTTCTCTTCCCGTGTTAATTTTTAGCCTACAAAATATAGCAACAACAGGTACTTCGGTTCAATCAACCAGCTTTTACTGTCAAGAGCTTGCCATAAGCCTAAAGGTTAAAGCTATATCAATTAGGATTTAGGAACCACACAGGGTACTACTATTAAGATCCCTGTATTAAACACTTACCCATAATCCAACTAGCAGCATCCTTTAAAGTGTATTAAGTATAGAGTTGAATTTTATAGATAGGCACTAAATTATTAGATGAAGACTCTTACTGTGAATAAGATAAAGATGGGTGCAAAGTTTGACATGTAAGTTTAACATACCCCAAAACTGTTGGGAATCTTTTGATCTAATTCTTCTTTTCCTGCAAAATGATCATTTAGTACCTTGATAAATTATCTTAGTTTCATGATAGTTCTAGAATGCCACTAGCACTATGGCAAAAAGAGCCCAGAGAAGGAAAACTAAATAATATTGAGATTGAAAGTACCTGTAATTCACGACAAGAGTCTTCCAACTAAAATTCCACTGAATACAATAGCTCCAAACCACTTATTGGACACAAACCTAAAACAAGATAACTAAGTAAATACTACAGTACAAACGGAGGAAGAGTAAACATATACTTGAACCACGCTTAGGTGAAGAACAGAAATACTTGACATTAGGTTTTCTATTTTTTGTGTTTTTTTTCCTTTGGATAGGTAATACCGTAATATTGGCCCCAAGTATGGGGATTGGAACCAACAACCATGAGGTTATTCCTCAAGGCCTCTGCCATTTCTCCCATCCCTTGGGGTCTAAAATACTTGACACGAGGTACATGAAAGCATAACCATTAGTGGAAATTCTAGCACTAACAAATTTTTGGAGTTATAATAACCCTTTCAAAATCCATAGGCTAAAATACAGGGTTACCAGCTTGAATCAGATTGTGTGCTTCAGCAAATACAGGTGTTCTCTTAAATGAATTGTAAGTGCTATATCAAGATACAACTCCAATGGAAAGTTGAAGTACAGGAAGGTGAATAACTGAAATAGTTATGGCATGGCAAGAAGTTAATAACAGTATAACACCATCAATTATATTTTTACAAGCTAAGCTTTTTGCATTGAAACACTATTAACTTGAACGGTGTACATATCGACCTAATTCTATGAAACACAACTACAGACTTTCGTAAACTCACTTTCTGTTACAATCGGCCCGGGATGATAAGTCAACCGTCCAAATTTGCCATGCTAATTGGCCAGATGCAGCTGCCAGAAATACATAATATGGCCATCCTGCTCCATGAACCCAAGAGAAATAGGGGCAGTTGTTATTGTAAGTAAGTCGGTTAAATAATGACGATGAAATAAAAGGCAAGTCTTACCAATATCAGCATTAAATCCACTAAGAGCAAGACTACTAATGCACACTATTCCAAACCCGCCAACCCACTCCTTTGTAGAATCCCCAAACCGGAGAGCAGTAGATTTAACACCCACTTTCAAATCATCTTCTTTATCCTGGATACATATTAATGAACAGATAATAAGTAGCATGATAATAGCTGTTTTCCCTTGATAAAAAAAAAATTGAAATTGTGTTCGAAGAACAGAAAGTTTAAACCTTAGCACTATATATACGTACATATAAAAGTAATACTCTCTATCTTTCTCCTGATCTCCTCTCTCTCTCTCTCTCTCTCTCTCTCTCTCTCTCTCACACACACACACACACACACACACACACCCACCCCCACCCCACAATGGACTGAATTCCAGTAGAATTGAATGCACAAAAATAGAAGCTCCTATACCGTAGAACATATACAAAATTGTATGTATTATCATGTATAAGAAGAATTTAAAAAATTAGAAAATAATCAAGATGCATAGCCTACGCCCATAAAACTCCTAATATAAATAATGCTAAAGATGCATATCCCAAATAACTATGAAAAATGGATACTTAGATATTATAAACAAATGGTAGACAAAATTGTGCTGTATCATTCGTTGCATGTTAGAAAAATTAAGAAATTAAAAATCAACTGAGATGCATAGCTTCCCTTACAATTGCTAATATAAACAGTGCTAAGGAAACATTTCAAGAGAGCCTCCAAAGCACTGTGAAAATGGGATAACAGAGATATTAGAAATAAATGGTACACAAAAATAAAGCTGTGGTGCAAATAGATCTATGACATAATAGTAAGCCCATGTTTTGCTAGACTATTACTCTAACCAGGTTTGGCTGTTGTTTATGAGCTTGGAACTTAACACTGCAGATTGTCTGCTCGCTACTGAGAGGTGTTTGATTACAAAATTCAGAGCAAGTAGCTACGCATGCAAGTTGTTACAGGCTCATGTTCCTTTTTAGTGCTATTATTCCTTGATAAAAGGTGACCACAAATTGTAATACATAAATACACACTGACACAAATATATACATATGCATACCTGATGTGCATATATTGTATCATAGACAAGCGTCCAACAGATTCCAGAAAGGTAAAGTGGGAAAACAATAGCAGGATCAAGATTTCCCCTGATTGCAGCCCATCCTAGTAAAGCTCCCCAGTTAAAAGTTAAACCAAGATAGGCTTGAGGCTGCCAACATAATTGCAATTGATAGATACATCAAGTGAGTTCTATGGAACAACTCATCAGATTAAAAAGCAAAAATTCCATGGAGACAAAAGTCAGATACATTACCCAAAAGGTTAGCCTCTTCATGAGGGGATAGGTAAAGACCAACAATAGGGATGAAGCCCCCAAAAATTGGCTGTAAGAAAGAAGACAATTTCAAAAACTTAGTAACAAGTATGATGATATACATCAACTACACCTGATTCGACCCATATTACAAACTACACACACACACAAATAACATGTGGCTGTGTGAACACACATACACGTAAGAATGAAGAGATCAATCCAGTTGTGAATATGATTGTGTTGTTGTTGATGGTGGTGGTGATGTTACTATCACTATTCATTATTGAATAACAAAAACTATATACTCAGTGGCGGAACCAGGAATTTTAATTGGGGCGGGCTAAGAATATTATAATGCCAAAATTTAGAACTATAATTCTTGAAAATTGATGATAAAAAAAAAATTGGGCCAAGCTACAGCCTGCTGAGCCGACCTTTGGCTCCACTCCTATATATACCTTTACTTTTCATTAAAAAGAAAAGAAAAACACAGGACCTCTGTTTTCCGATAGAAAACTTTACGAAGAATCAATCTCTAAGACCACAGCCTTCTCGTAAAGAATCACTTAAATCTGAAGAATGAACGAGGAAAATGGAAATGAATAATTGGTAAATTTTTGGGCATATAAGCATGTGTGATTTCGACGTCCAGTGTTTAACAACAGCACAATTCTTCCAACACAGCTTAGTATATTCCCATCATAGCACATGATATTACAACAAATCTTGTGCAGAGCTACACAGCGAAGTATTATTGCTCTCTTTTATTTATTTCTTATTTATTTCTTATTATTATATTTTTGACAAATTCGAGTACTTATTAGTTTGATTACTATGCAAAAAGATTAAACCAACAGATTTAAAGCTATGGTCTTTATCGAGATAGTTTTTTGACAACATGAAATGGACAAATCATGGTTCAGAATTTAGAAATGTTGTGGAATGTTGCAGAAGATGATTCCTAGGAGAAACAAATCATATACAAGTTAAAAACATACAAACCTGTAGCGATTCAATTGAAGAAGAATACCAAGACCCAAAAACAATTGAAGGCCAAGAAAACAAAGCCCTTGAAATGGTGTCAAAGCACCGCTGGCAACTGGTCTGAGCCTTGTACGTTCCACCTACACTATATAAAATTCTAAAATGAGAGAGTTAGAGAGAGAGAATTATGTACAAGTTGAGAGGCAGGTCATCATCATCTCCAATGACAGATGTTCAACAAACATATGAAGAGAAATGGTTGAGAGGTAAAACACCTAGAATATGTCAAGCCGTCAACAACAATATTTTCTCTAACACTTATTTCTACATCATATTGAATGGCTGCAAGCAGAAATGAATAGTACATATACTACCAGGAGGGAAAAAACACCACAATTACTTTTTTTCACACAAGTCATGTATATTTCTAGGAAATTTCTATATCGATCCAAACAATGACATAAGCATTCAAACAAGCATACAGGTCATTACCTTTGTATCTATATCACGATCAAGGAGATCATTAATCGTACATCCTGCACCTCTCAAGAGAAAAGCCCCACAACCAAATAGTGCCATCATCTTTATATCGGGAAGGCTCCCAGGGGATGCTGCAAATGTTATAGACCTAGACCAGCAAATGATTTCAGGAACAGAAATCAAACTTATAATTCCATGAGCTATTGCATTCTTAACATTTTCAGCACTATTTAACAAAATTCTTAATCAAAGTTAAAATGAGAAAGCTGGATTCAAAATTTATGCACTTGTTCACAGAAAGAAATATGTAATACCCTGTCAAGAAAGTTAGAAATGGAAAAACATAAGCTAATTAGAGAATTTGATGAAGTTAAAAAAACTAATCATGGATAAGAATTTCTGAAAGTTATAATACATAAACAAATTCTGTCAACAACAATGCAACTGGGAGTCCATGACTTTTCTCTTTTTAACTCATTTACCATTTTATAAGACAGTGCACTATAATTAACACACACCAGCTTTAGATACTTCTATTTTCTGTAAGTTCTACAAATTTTAAAGTAATATGGACTATTTGGCCTTCGTTAGCTTTTATCAAACAGAACTCTTTCCAATGAGTATTAACTTGTGATGAGCAGATTATTGTCACTAAATACATGCCATAATGACCATGTTGGTCAAAAAACCTATTGCTTACATAAACACGCTTTTAGGCAATCCATGCTAAAACTTAAAAGGCAAGGAGCAACCACCCAGTATGTCTCACTTAATGGTATCAACTACAATAACTACTCAAATAGCAGCTCAAAATAGAAATTAGACGCTATTTTCTCAACAATCCACTATCCTTCCACTATTTGCTTTTCTCTCCTCACTTAGTATTAGTTTAGAACTCAAAATGTGCAAGTCCAATAATAATTCCAACTATTTATATACTTTCAAGAAGTAACACATAGTATAAAGAGTATATATTATTCTCCATAAAGTTCTAGTCTTTTCTGTATTTTCCATTTTTGCAAACATATAGAATAATATGCTGACCACTAATAAAGTTTGAAACTTCAGTGAAGCCAAAATCATTACCACATGCACGGCCAAGCAAGTAACCACGTCCCAATTGGCTTATCCAATCGAGCAAGGTGTGCATAAGGCCGAGTCTTATGAGGTAGATACAAATCAATCCACGAAGTGGGTGCTACCTTCTTCGTATCCTCCTCCTTCTTTTCACCAGTCCAAGTCGAAATGGCCACTTTGTGGCCCAATCTGATTGAATTAAAGTACCTAAATTTGAACTCCTCACTGGGAAATTCGGCTTTCGGAATGTAACGGTCATAAATTTTGAACGAATTGATGAAATGGTTACTGAATGATCTGCCACAGCTGTGGTTATTGCTAGGTTTTGGTGGTTCGGCAGGAACATGAAATAAGATGGATTGGGTGACTGATATGTAGTGGGCAGAGGATTGAAACCTACGACAAGCTCGAGATAGACGGAACAGAGCCATTGGACTTGTTTAAAAGAAATGCAGGGTAACCTGGGGTAATCCAGCTGCACGAAATCTTCAATTTGATCTACTATTCGCATTACCAAGAAGTTGCAACCTGCAATTATTATGCCTAATTCATATGGGCCCTCGGTGTTTTGCTCCTTCTTGCAGCTTGATGGCCGAAACGCATGCCGATCCCTTTCTCTAGTACGCTGAGCAATAGCAAAGAGAGCTGCGCTTTTGGGAGCTCTGTGGAGAAAATAGAAGTAATTTTTCCTTCGATTATTTTAAGGTAAAAATATAATTTATCACATATGATTTACACAATTTTGCACTTGGCTACTTATGACAAGAAAATATTGTATAAAAAATGATATTTTTTCCACCAATCATGGCCAAATTGTGCCACATGAATATTTAAATTGATAAATAATCCACGTAAGCGTGGCACCACTCGGATTTGTCGTTAATTTTTAATATTTTTAAATAATTTTTTTATTTTTGCAAAAAAAATAATTTAATTAATTGACTAAAAAAAATTCAATAATTTTAATATAAATTAAGATTCAGTTTAATGAAAAAAAGTTATTTAACCCGTTTTAATAATTATATATTTTGATGAATAGTCTCTTCTAGAATAATTTTTTTGATTAATATATTCTTTTTTAATAGTACCTTTTAATAAATATTTTTTTTAATTAATTAATTATTATTTAAATAATATGAATCTTTTTATATAAATGAATAATATATTTTAACTAAATAATTAGTTATGAATACTTCTCTAATTAATTTTTTTACCCCTTGCGTACTTTGTCTTGTTACTTCAAGATGGTAATATTTAATTATTTTTTTAATATATAAAAGAGGAGTAAAAATGTCAATAATCATGCGCACTGTCGGATGTAAAGGGGGACTTAGGCCCCGTACCACATATGGTTAATTGACGATTTTTTTTTTATCACAGGTGACTAAATGTAAGGTTATGTAAATTACATATGAAAATTTATATTTTACTCATTTATGTTTTTGGGTTTTTTAAGGAAATGAAAATAATAGCTTAAATTTGACGATATGAAAACGGAATAGAAAACAATTTTGTCACTTCTTTTATAATGGGAAAAAAATTAAATTCTATATTGAAAATACTACTTTATTATTATACGTAATCCGTTTTAAATTATAAATTTATTATTAATTTTTTAAAAGTCAATTTAAGACATTTTTAAATTTAAAATTGACATGATTCATTTAAGTTTTTAAAATAATAAATTCTATAACTAGTAATATTTTTTGGGTAATTTATAATATTCATAATTGTATTGACATAAAAAACTAAATGAATTAATGTTAATTTTGAGTTTGAAAATATTTAAAATTAATTTTTCAAAAATCAATATTGATCTTATAATTTAAATCAGAAGGAATATTAGTTTTGTTATGTTTTTATAATGTAGATGGTATAATTGAGATTATAAAAGATTTACCATGTTATTTAATTTATATTCAAATTTGTCTATATTTAGACCGAAAAGTTTGGCAAGAAAAATGTCCAAGTTTTTCATTCACTTTTTATATTTCCCATTCATTAAAAAATTGAGTAACAACAAAATTGGATAAAAAATTCAATGGCTAAAGAGACAAAGATCTCTAAACCGTGTGTATGATTGATTATGATAAGGACACGAAGCTAGACGTTATTATTCCATAATGGCTTGAAAGGTAAAGATATTTGGGTTGTGTGTGTGATCGATTTTAATGGTACGTCACAAATTTAAATAAGAAAGTTTGTAATATCCCAGTCAAAACATGTGAATTTTTTTTATCCATATTTAATAAATTAAGTTGTTAACCAATAGTACTTCAATTATAATTTTTTGATGAGTTTGTGGTGAGTTAAAATAATTCGAGAGTATATTAATGGACTAGCCTATTTAGATGAATTTAAGTCAATTCAAACTTAAAATTTAACTCAAAATTTGTTCTGAACTTAAAGTTTGACTTGAAATTTTACATATGATAAGCTTTTCATTCATTTTTTTTTCTTCTTTTTCTGTACATCTTAACTCGAAAAAGAAACAATGGCGAAGGTAATACGGGCTTGTTGGATTTGTTTGCTAGGCTTGGGTAGCTGCCCTTGTGCATTTTGGACATCTTAAAAAACTCATAGATATAAATGTAAAAATGTAGGGCCAGGCTTCTTTTTTCTCTCTCTTTATTTTATTTATTTATTTTTATTTTTTTGAAGGGCAAAACTCAGAAAAATTATAAACACATTTTAGGATTAATTACACCTATAATATCCCTCCCTATTCAAGAATTTATCATTGGGAATATGATAAATAACATGCATATCATTAACTCTTATCGCTCGCTTGACTAAAAATTTTGCACATTAATTATTTTTTCTCCAACAATGCATCAAGATAAAACACCAATTCCTATTTACCATCTCACGAACCCTCCAAATTAGCAAGAAATGCGTGTCCTCGAAAGAGGCAATAGCAATTGACTAAATGATTGTTTGTGAATTAGAATCACACTCTATTTTTTGATACCATTCGTTCTAATCAAGCTCTAAACCCCTCCAAATAGCCCATAACTCTACAATAACATTGAAACTAATACCAATATTAACTATAAAATCAACTAACCAATAATCAAGACTATCTCTAATAAGACTTTCAGCTCCAGTTCGTTTAAATTATTTTGTGAAACCTTATCCACATCTACTTTAACCCATTCATCACTTGGCATTTACCACGAAATAAAATGCAACTTTTTAGAGCTCCACTTGAACTGCGGGGGTGGCTCAAGATAACTTAGAGCCTAAAACGATATTTTAAAATAAAAATTTCTATGTTTGATACGTCATTTATTGACTTTTATGGTCAAATTGATCATTTTTTAAATCAATATATCTTATTATTATTTAATATATATGTAAAAAGCCTATAAACTACATAAAATTTAGTACTAATCTCAATGTTTATTTTTTTTTAAAATCTAAATATATATGTTTAATTGTTAATTTTAAAAATGGTCAATTTGACTATAAAAGTCAATGGAAGACTTTTATTTTGGGACGGAATGAGTATTAAATTTTTTTATTTAAATGAAGTTTTTTTTTATACTGTTAATTTTTTTTTAGATATTTAATATTTAGATTGGACTATGGATCTTAAAAGATTGATTGGACTTATATTTGTACAAGATTTTTTTTACATGGATTATTTATTGTGTTAAAAAATTTAGAGCCTTCTTTGAAATAGAGTCTAAAGTCTAAGTTTTTTTTTTATGCTATAAAGCCGGCCCTGATTTGAAGATGAACACAGGTCTGGGCCTTTCGAGTTTGTCCTAAGGGATTCAAACCGAACCCATGAGTGTGATGGGCTTACATTTAACCAAGACCCAAACTTAACCCATAAAAAGAAGACCAATACATTCATTCCTAATCCACTTGCCACTTTACCGACTCAATTATAACATTCAGTCTCCCCTCACATTTATATATTATAGAAAGGTCATTATTATCTACTAACTTCCCTAATTATTGATATTACCACTATTCAATACATATGGACAACGAGACATGGTCTTGTTAAGGAGTTCATTATTTTACTCATGTGTTAAGGTGTTTGTGACATAAGATTCCTATCATTAGAAGGAGCTTTACTTTTTGTATAATTATAATAAAACAGCCCATAATCAAAGCTTATCTCCACACTAATTTTCTTAATTTGTTTTTTTGTCTATCCTCTAATTTCCAAGAAATATAAATAAATAAATTAAAACTTAGTTGTCACCACAATCATTTATCAAATTAAGGCCGGTGGGGCGGCACCAATGAATTGTCTCAATTCAATCATGTTGGCCCCATGGTCGGTTATGCACAATATATTAGCTGGAATATTCAAAAGAAATTGCATCATATTATATATAATTATGTGTTTATTTATTTAATCGTTCCAAAAGTATGCAGTATATAAACCATGTTATTCTATAGAACTTGATATACGCACAAAAGTCTTGGAAATCCAACTTTCTAATCAGCCTTCTTCTTCTTCTCTAATTACTCTCTCCCTCTCTTTTTTCTCTGAATCTTCTATTAGAGCAAGCAAAAATGGTGAAGATAGCAATTGGTAGCATTGGTGATTCTTTGAGTGTTGTGTCACTCAAGTCTTATTTAGCCGAGTTCATTGCCACCCTTCTCTTTGTATTTGCTGGAGTTGGATCAGCTATAGCTTTTAGTAAGTTGTCTTATCAAAGAGAATTTGTGTACAAATTATGACACACATATATTGGCCATTTTTTTAAAATAATTTATTTATCATTTTCATTAACATCACTATATTTTAAAATACTACCGTCTATAACTCAACTTGAATGTCGTTCTCAAGGTAAAATATTTTTAAAATATTTTTTATTTTTTATTTATCGAAAAAACATTGACCAAAAAAGATTAATATTTTTTAAACGTTTTAAATATAGGGAAATAATTGATAGTCAACGTTTTCTTAATAATGCATAGCTTAAATATGTTATGCTCATGTAACTCTAATAACTTTGTGTTTTGAAAAAGAGAAAGATGAGTATAATAAACCCTTGAATCACTGGAGCTAGCAAGAAGATGTTATATATTTATGCTTAAGATTTTGTATTTTCTACAAATTAAAAGATTAATATTTTTTTCTTCTTCTGATGTACTTGCAGATAAACTCACAGCAGATGCAGCTTTAGACCCAGCTGGTCTAGTAGCAGTGGCTTTAGCTCATGCTTTAGCTCTATTTGTTGGGGTCTCCATAGCCGCCAACATATCAGGTGGACATTTGAATCCAGCTGTTACCTTTGGATTGGCTGTTGGAGGCAACATCACTATTATAACTGGACTTTTCTATTGGATTGCTCAATTGCTTGGTTCCATTGTTGCCTGCTTCCTCCTCAAATTTGTTACTGGTGGCAAGGTATGGCTATATATATAGACTAGATATCAAACACATTAGGAGTAGTAGGCCTGAATTGGGCTCAATTTTTTATATATGGGCTTCATGTTTGTTTTGGCAGGCCATTCCAACTCATGGAGTTGATGCAGGTTATGCAGCTGAAGGTGTAGTATTTGAAATTATCATCACCTTTGCTCTTGTCTACACCGTCTACGCCACCGCTGTCGACCCCAAGAAGGGCTCACTCGGAACCGTTGCACCCATTGCAATTGGTTTCATCGTGGGCGCAAACATCTTGGCCGCTGGTCCATTCAGCGGTGGCTCAATGAACCCGGCCCGTTCATTTGGGCCTGCTGTGGCTAGTGGAGATTTCTCTGACAACTGGATCTATTGGGTCGGCCCACTCATTGGTGGAGGCTTAGCTGGGCTGGTGTATGGTGACATTTTTATTGGATCTTATGCCCAACTGTCAGCCTCGGAAGACTACGCTTAAGATGTTGTAATCTTTTTCCGTTTCGGTTGTGTTCTTGGTTAAAATTTGTGGTGGTGTGTTGTTAAATTGCTTCTGGTATTGGGCTTCGGCTTATCACTTGTGAATAATAAGAAGAAATGTTGGTAATCAATTTGTTTGACCTTCCTTTTCCAATTTCAAAAAGAAAAAGAAAAGCAATTTGTTCGACTGTATGTATGTTGTTATTTCAAAGCCACTAGCTTAAATTTTTAATTTTTCTCTCTTTTTTTTTTTGGTAAAGGTGTAAATGAACCGAATCGAGTCGAATATTTAGTTATTCATATTTGGTTCATAAAATTTATCGAGTATGAAATAAAATTAAATTAAGATTCATTTAGCAACCGAGTCGGGCACAATCTTGAATTGAGCTCGAACAGTTTAAACTTTTGGAGCGAATATGATTCGAGTATCAATAAAAAATTATAATTTAAAGAGATTTGAATAATTTATCGAACTTTAAATTTTATTCATATTTGAATCGTTTATAGCTCAAATCAAACTTTTAATCGAGTGGGTACAAATCAAACTCGAATCGTTTGATTAATTTTACCGCCTTACTTTTTAGTATAAGAATAAATCACATCACAACTTATTGAAATGTGTTCACAAGTAGATTTCATATCTTTTAAGCACTTTTGGTCTTAGATAGCAAGGTTTTGAAACGAATCAATTTCCTTTCATTTTACTTGAAACATGAGAGGATTTTTTTTTTTAAAGAAATAAAATAATATTTACAAAAATAATTGATGCTTTTATATATACTAGTTTTTTTTATATTTTTTATTATGATTGGTAGATATAGTAAATGATTAGACATATGTTCATTAAGATGGTAGTTTAATCAATAGTTTAACAAATTAAATTGGAAATAATCTAATTCTTTCTTTGATTATTAACGTTTTTAGAGGCTTCCAAGGGCTTCGCCAACTAGAATGGCTTTTCTTTGTTTATTCACGGAGCATAAATTAATAAACATGGCGGGGATTTGTCCATTCGGCGCATTTGGTCGGCACACAAATCATTTTCAATTCTCTTCTGAAAAGGACCTTCCAAGAAGAAGATACAAGAGTGTTTGCCCTTTTCTTGTGCTATCACAACTCCACGCCAAGTGCACGTGAGAATCCTTATACATTGTATCTTGTTGCGATTTACGGAAATTTACTATAAATAGTAACATTTTAACAATATATTTTATATAATAGACCAGCTTTAAAATATTATTTAAAAAAGAAAAAGAAAAAAAAAAACAATTTGTTCGACTTTATGTATGTTGTTATTTCAAAGCCACTAGCTAATTTTTTTTTCTTTTTCTCTCTCTTTTTGATAAAGGTGTAAATGAATTTAGTCGAGTCAAATATTGAGTTGTTCAGATTTAGTTCATAAAATTTATGGAGTATAAAATAAGATTTGATTGAAACTTGTTTAACTACCGAGTCAAACACGATCTTGAATCGACTCCGAACAGTTTGAATTGTTCGGGCGAATATGATCCGAGTATTAATAAAAAATTATAATTTGAAGCGATTCAAATAATTTATCAAACTTTAAACTTTGTTCATATTTAAATCCTTTATATTTTAAATTGAGCTCGAATCGAACTTTTAATCGAACAGGTACGATTTGAGCTCGAATCGTTTGATTAATTTTACCGTTTTACTTTTTGGTATAAGAATAAATCACATCACAAAATTATTGAAATGTGTTGAAAAGTAGATTTCATATCTTTTAAGCACTTTTGGTCTTAGATAGCAAGGCTTTGAAACGAATCAAATTCCTTTCATTTTACTTAAAGCAGGAGTGGATTTTTTTTTTTAAAGAAATAAAATAGTATTTACAAAAATAATTGATGCTTTAATATATACTAGTTTTTTTTTATTATTATTATGATTGGTAGATATAGTAAATGACATATGTTCATTAAAATGGTAGTTTAATCAATGGTTTAACAAATTAAATTCGAAATAATCTAATTCTTTCTTTGATCATTAACGTTTTGAGGGACTTCCAAGGGCTTTACCAACTAGAATGGCTTTTCTTTGTTTCTTCAAGGAGCATAAAATAATAAACTTGGAGGGGATTTGTCCATTCGGAGCATTTGGTCGGCACACAAATCATTTTCAATTCTCCTCTGAAAAGGAACTTCCAAGAAGATACAAAAGGCAAAAAGTGTTTGCCCTTCACTTGAGCTCACAACTCCACGCCAAAGTGCACGTGAGAATCCTTGTACAGTGTATCTTGTTGCAATTTACGTAAACGATGTATTTTGTATAATAGGCCGATTTTATAATATTATTTAATTTCATGTATTAATATGGATTGTAATCGTAATTTGACAAAAAACTTTCGAAATACATGACCGGACTCTCTAATTAATGTCCTCGATGTTATTTTATGTAAATCCTCCCTTAATGAAAGTCTAATTTTTTTGTGCGTCCTAAAATGAAAATCTCCGATTAAAAAAGTGGTTTGATGCTCCAAATATTACTGTTAGGAAACTGATAAATTTACACGCATTTTTTATAGTTCCACACGGTGACCTCACAAAAATGTCGTTATAAATATATAAAGACAATTTATTTGTCGCTATTGCTCTACATATGGGTCTTACTGTATAGAAATATCAATTCCCTTACTGTCAATGAAAAACAGCTAATACTATCATTCATCTAATATCAATAACAAAGTTAATATGTTAAAAATGGGAGATCGACAGCAAACTCGCACATAATATATGAGTATATTCTGGGATATATATATACACATCCATGTACACAAACTCACACAATTCACATATGTAAGGATCATGTCCTGTTATAGATATAGGCATATGTACAAGTAAACCTGCACGTGTGTTACAGAACCATTCTCCGTCAAACCAGGATAGTGTTTTCTTATGTTTCTTCAATTTATACATTTATGTGTATATATATAATTGCCGATATATTTAAAGAATGTTGAATTGCAGTCTTCGAGATGGTAGAATAGCGGTCAACATGAGATTATCAGCCCAGCCTTCCATCTCTCTCCCTATATTATTATATATAAACCTGTATATGTTTTCTATGACAAAACTCTACGTGAATTCGGGGGGGGGGTTAAAAGCACGAGATTTCGTGTGAGCCATTCTGTCTCTCTGTTGCAGGCTCTAGTGTCTCCTTTGTATATAAATAACTGAAGAGTTAACTTGAGCATTGTCCTAAAGTAAGTGCTTAGCTTATTCTTGGAAAGTTCTAAGGTTGCAAAAGGTTAGCTATAGCTCTCTCCTCTATATGAAATCGCAAAGTTTCTTAAATGCTCTCAACTTTTTTGTTGCACTTGATTAATAAACCAACTCTATTTTGAACTCTCAAATATTTGTGATTATACATATTATTATGTATGCATAAATATATGTACTAGATTCTCAGCTTATAGTAATAGTCTGTATATTATAAGTGATAACATGCTCACTTTTGGTTTCAATTGCCACTATGATACAGGGGTATGCACCAGAAATTTGATAGACAACACTACCAAACATATCAGGGATAAGCTTTTTGACTCTGTTCGTAAATTTTGGATTCAGTTATACATATATTTATATATACAGAGGGAGGGAGAGAAAGAAATGGAGGGAGATCACTTTTTGGGTTGGAAGAAAAACTCTATGCATAGTATAAAAAATGTAGAAGATATTACTGAAGAGCTGAAAGAAGTAGCTCGTACCTTCCCATCAGTTCCGCAACCACAAACACCAAAGGAGCCCTTGGATTTCTTGTCACGATCTTGGAGTCTTTCTGCAATGGAAATTTCAAAAGCTCTAGCTCAAAAACATGTTCAGAAACAATTTTTTGTTGACGAGCATCCCAGTATAATTCCTGAAACAGTCATTGCACCACAACTGGTAAGTCACAGTTCAATATCTCATGATGTTCATCTTAGTCATCATTTCAGGATGTTGATGTTTTTTCAACTAATCACACAATAGAAAAAGGTAAACTCAATTTCACCTTAATATATATGTGCTGTTTTGCAGTCTGGCAAGGTCATGAATATGGTTACTTCTCGGAGAACAGGGTCAATTGGGAGGTGGTTCCATCTCAAGGAGTTCAGTAATAGCACAGTGAAGAAGAAAGACAAAGCACGAGTAGAAAATGCTCACCTGCATTCTGCTCTCTCTGTTGCTGGACTAGCTGCAGCATTGGCTGCTATTGTTGCGACAGAAAATGAAAAAAGTTCAGGCACAAAAATGAGTGTGGCTTTGGCATCAGCTACAGAACTCTTGGCATCATATTGCATTGAGATGGCAGAATCAGCTGGAACTGGTCAAGATCGCGTGGCCTTTGTTGTCAAATCAGCAGTGGACATTCGAAAGCCAAGTGATCTAGTAACTCTCACAGCTGCAGCTGCAACAGGTACTTGATCGAATTGTTCTGCTTCTTGCTATTTATGTTCTAAACTTTGAAAAAGCTCTAATTAACTACAATAACTTATTCCAAGAATAAAGGTCTTCAGCTTGAAATATAGTAAATAATGAATATTGAAAGTAGCACAATATAAACAGTGAGAAGTTTCTTAATGTATTCAATCTTTTCAGATCAACAACGAACGCTTCAATCAAGTATACTTTGTCTTTTCAACTCAACTCTGAACATTCTGTCAAATAATTCTCAAACTAAATATTTCCAATCTATAGCTTTGCGAGGAGAAGCAGCTCTAAAAGCAAGAATCCCAAAGGAAGGAAAGAAAATTGCAGCCATTAGTCCATATGACAAGAGAATGGCAGAAGCTCACATGGTTGATGCTTTCCACAATGCACCTGAAGAAAGGGATCCTCCTTGCATAGGTGATTTACTACAACACACACATAAAGGTAATTTCTACATTAAATAAGGCTATTGAGTTGGTGAAGTAATGCATACTTTTGTATAAAAGATATCACATGTCCATGCAATAAGTTAACTAATTAATATGAAGAAATAAATAAAAAGCTGGAATTTTTTGAAGTTTTCATCAAAATTTTACCCTTATTAGTGACACGTGGCGCACAATGATCAAACTCTCAAACTATTAAACATGCTTCTTCAGAAAATATGTATTTCATGAGTTCATTGATTCTAGCAGTTTAAGGAATGGATGCCTACTTGTATTGTCTTCAAACAGATTTTCAAAATCGATTCTTTAGTCATTTCTTTTAACTTCAAATACAATTAATTCAAGTAAGCAATTCAGAAAGAATTAGACAAGCCTGAGTTGGGCAGAGATCTCAGACCCTCAATATAGATTGTGCCAGTATGCTTTTGATTGACCAATCATATGCTTACCAGTTGTTGAGTATCTTTATGATTTAGCTATAAGAAAATTATTTAAAAAATGGCTTATCAGTAATTATTTTGGGGGAATTTCAGGAGTCTTACTGTGGAAGCATGTCTCTATCTACATCAATAAGAAATCTCAGGTACATAAAATAATTTGAGCAAAAATGGGCAAGACTAGCTGAGTTCTGATTTCTTCACAACAAAAATGGCGTTGTTTTCCTCATGTGGATTCACTGGCAGGTAACTATCAAGCTCAAAAGCAAACATGTTGGAGGAGCTTTTTCCAAGAATAATAAATGTAAGCAATCAGTCTTCCCTGCAGAATTTTAGAGATGGATCCAAAACTCCATTTTCCAATTTTCTTCTATTGTATATTCAATTTAACATTATGGCACTCAGACCTTTCTTTCTTTTGGTTTATCTCATCAGTGGCGTGTACGTACATGTGCTTTTATCTCACAATCTATATGTACAGGTATTGTTTATGGAGTCTGTGATGAGACTACTGCGTGGCCGTTCAAAAAAGAGAGGGAAAATGAGGAAGTCTATTTTGGAGTTAAAACTGCAAAGGGTCTTCTAGAATTCAAGTGCAAGAACAAGATCCATAAACAAAGATGGGTTGATGGGATTCAAAATCTTCTACGCAGAAACATCTGCATTCAAGACGGGGAACATTCCATGAAGTTTTTAAATATTAATAAGAGTATTTGACTGGTTTGTGCATATGATAGTTCAAAAGTAAAAGAGAATGTGACCATTTTACATATGAGAAGTCTTCTTTACACACATTCAGAGGCCAAACAGTGCTGCTCTTCTACTAATAGTTCAAATACGCCTACTTGTAGCAAGGCTTTCCAGTAGAGTTATCACAAAGCCTCAGTCACTCTATCCCACCCCCAGTAGGTATGCTCTTTTTCCAAGCCAAGGGGGGGAAAAGATCCATATTATTGAACAGTCTAAAAGAAGTCTTTGTTTATGAAACTGTATTTATTCAATACAATGAAAAGTTGATTCCAACTTCTCTATTGTGTTTCTATTTATTTTTTCCCGGTATTTTGTGTGTTTGTGTGAGACATAAATGTTCAACATATTAGCAGGCTGAAAACATCACGTTCATAATGTATGAACCATCACATTTTTCAGAATTAAAGTTTTAAACCGTTGTTGCACTCTTTAGTCAAGATATAAGTTCCTTTGTGACAAAACTAAGGATATTGTGTGCTCACAGTTCCATTCTGTAACTTAGATGTAGACGTGTTAAACTCATTTGAATGTAGTAGAGAAAACAAACCCCACCAGCTTCTTTAAACACCTGATTCACCCAGCAAGACATCCTACATGTTTCCCGCATGCTGGAACCCAACACAATAACATTCACGTAGAGGTCAGCTATTGCTGTTACGAGTGACAGCAGACCCCCATGCAATTAGTAATTTGCTATAATTTACCCAAACTAATATTAAAAGGAGCATAACTGAACAATAATAGGATTCATAATCATCAGATCAAATAGGTAAATTAAAAAGAATTCACAAAAGTCCAGGAAAAACAAAGCTGAGATGATTTTCTTATTTAGGAGTGCCTATGTATGCTATTGAATTCATGTAACTGCTCAAGATAAGAAGATTCTGATATTGAATAATTTGGGTAAAAAATTTAGCATAGATAAATTTTCCCACCTTTTTCAGTTGCACTTTTCCCTCATTAGTCTCAAAACACAACAGTCCTGTTTTGCTCGTAAGGTAAAACTCGCAACTGACAATAGGATTTAATTGCTTTTGCAAGGCATTGTTTCTCAAGATTCTCAGATTTCTGCACAAAGCTCTGCAAATTATCTCTATGAGAAACTCTCTCAACCTGTAAAAACAAAGTCAATGTTACAGCATTTATAAGACCCACCATTATTTTTCTATAAAATCATGCAAAGAAAACAAGAACCTTAAATTATCAAGAACAGTTATATGCCATAAATAGAAATCACTGATATTGCAGCGTCAACACCAACACGCATGTTATGGACATAAAAAAGAGTACTAATTTAATGTAGCAATAAAGGGAAAATTCATGGCTAATCATCAACCTAAATTGATTAATATCTTTAGCATCACTAGGTACATATAAACTGAAAAGGATGTTAAATTTCAAGCAGTTGTAAACATTAGAATAACCACCATTTGTTCAATGATCGGCCCTTCATCAAGTTCTTCAGTGACAAAGTGAGTGGTTGCACCAATTAATTTCACGCCAGCAACAAAAGCCTGGAAAATACGGTATGAATACCCCCATAAGATTGAACTATGGAAATCTATACAAGTTCATGAAGAAGCAATAAACCTGTTTAGAAGGGTTCCCACCCTTGAATGATGGCAACAAGCCATGGTGAATGTTGATTACATCCTTTCCATAGATTTTTAAGAAATTTCCAGATAATACCTGCAGACAATTATATACTTGTAGATACCAAGTAGATAATATTATAAAATTTATACTAATAATAACTTTTGCAAAAAAAATAGAAACAGATGCTGTAATGTTATTGTAAAACAACTTGAATGTCCATATGTTTGTTCACTGAAACAGAATAGAGGGAGAATCATGTAATGCAAATCAGTTTATTAACCAAAATCATACTTGTTTGACAGTGAAGGAGATTATTTATGGTCTGGAACTATCTATCTCTGAAATCTGGATTTGATTTACCTGCATGTATCTAGCAAGTACTAGAAAATCAGTATCTTGAACCAAGTCCAATATCTCTTTTTCTCTTTTATCTTCCTCAGTGGTTCCCAAATGATGGTATGGGATTTTGTGCCTTTCAAGAAACCGCATCACATGGGTGTTTGGACCTCTATTATGATTACTGTTTGAAAATGCATCTATAATCATAATTAGCATCCTCAAGTTGACGGAAATGATGAAAATCATCAATCTTTACCTTATTATACAACTTATATGAACAGGAAGTCTTCCATCCTGCCACCCATGCAACAAATCAACAAGACAGTGTTCCTGTACCAGCATAACATCGACAATCACAAAGGAAATCCATGAACAACATACCCTTTTAACATTTTAGAATTTAGTTTCAGTCAAGCTCAAGACCAATATATGGAAAAGAGAACAGTTGGAGATAAAATTAAAAGAATACCTGCTTTGAAACAAGAACAGCAATCTTGTACTTGGGGTCTAAATCAGGCACCCGAACAACAGATTTTATTGCTTTGAACATCGTCGATAGCTTAAGGAAGTCCTCATCCATTTGCGCCCGTAGCCATTTTGCAGGGTCGAAGACAAATTCACTGCAAGTAAATTTTGGTGGATTATATATCAAATTGGTCAAACCCAGACTTTTGACTAATTACAACTAGCTACAAGCTGAACAGGCAAAATACTCCTAGAGATATACGTGTTACTATTTTCCTTTTGGTATTGCTGTGTCCAAAATCCTAAAGTACCGTTTCACCATACAGGCATCAAGAACATAAATATATATACTTGTGATTAGTAAATATAGGCTTCTTCTTTGCATATCCAAAATAAAACTTATATAGTGCTTATTTTCTGCAGGTTTGGACTAAGTTGGTGCACATAATGCATAAGAAACCAAGCACTAATAGGCTAATACAGACAGCAGTCATTTTGAAGAACCTACATAATGAAATTGTAAATATTTATAGAACCAGAAGGAAAGTTGTAAAGATCAGTTTTATCTTTAAATTCAGAACAAGGAACGCTTAAGTCTAAACTACTGAAATCTAGTAAGAAAACCTGATTTTGTACCACAACAAGTGTAACAGTTGAAAAATCTTCCCTATTACTGACAAAATACTCGATACTGATACTATAGCCCAATAAAAATTCCAATTACTTTATTCTGAAATTATTTTCTAAGAAATGTTAAATCAAGTCATGGGATCGCTCAAGAGCCAATATTTTTTTCTTACCAAAGTATGAAAATCCTTTCTACTCTGCAATGAAAATATTGATACCCAAACTGCAGATATATTCATAATAAACTACATATTCTTGAGGAACCATATTTGAAGTTCTGCATTTCTGGTTGAATGAACTCACCTAGAGTTAAAGTACCAAACTTGACAATAAAGCCTAATACTAGTAACAAATCTCCTTAATATATCATCTTAAAATATTACTACTGAGAGTAATGGTAGGAGCCTCAAATTTGGCATCTCAAAATTTATTACATTAGTTGACAGATTGGTTATATAATAATGTAATTAAAGAAATCATGACATATCATTTGAGACTAAGAGACCTCAAATTTGAAACTTTCACATTAACCCCAATGAATTACATGTCATAAAAACCAAACATGCCACTATATGGATATCAAATAACCAAAACTCTCTGGAGGAATCTTGCAACGGATTAAAAGGAATATAATTTTATATGACGAAAAACATTTTTAAAAAAAAAACAAAATAGATCAAACTATAACAATGACATACAACTGTACAAGCATGAAAGACTACCTTCTTGAATAAAAGACATTCTTTTTATGAGGCACAAAAACTTCTGCTGCGAGTATGTTCCCTCCTCTGGATGCTATACAATCAGATAGTTTGGCTACGATTCCCACCTCATCCTATTACAGAACAACCAATTCAATGTTACAGTTAAAACAACGAAAAAAACCCGAATTAATTACTCCTAATACTTCCGTAAAGACTCCAAAATGGTAAAAAGTATAATTTTATCAATTCAAATTGAACACATAAATGAGATACCGGGAGATGGAGGAGAGAGAGTTACCGGACAGTGAAAGACGTGAATGCCATGGGCGAGTGTAGAAGATTGGGAGGATTCGAGGGGAATTTCTGGTAATTTCGAATATTTGAATGACCTTTTTGTAAATCCTCCTCCAATAACTTGGGGAAAGCTTGACCACACTCTTCTTACCAGGCTCATCTCTCTCTTCTGGCCTGTGGGCGTCTGTGATTTGAATTGGCATATATACTCTTCCATTCCGAAATACATTTACCAAAAAATAAAAATATATAAAATTAATATTTCTATAAAAAAAATTAATATTTTTTTAATGTCCCATTCACGTGACGTAAGTTCTACTTACTATTAATATTAAGGTAAAAAAGAATTTCGTAAAAATATCGATTCCAAAAAATATATTTCTACAAATAAGATTTTCAAAAAAATAGGAAGAAAAAAAAAGATAAGCCAAAAGTCTATACTCTCATACTATTTTCTTTCATTTTTCATTACCCCTCGTATTTATCCTTTTTTTTTATGCATCACTCTTAATTTTTAATTTGAAAAAAATGAAAATATATTTCTAAAAAACAAAAAACATTCAAAAAAAATATAAAGTGTGCTAACATTAAGGATACATGAAATTTTGATATTTTTTGCATTTTTTAAAATATTTTTTTTATAAAAACATTTGTTGTGTTTGAAGGCCAAACATTTTTGAGGATCCAAATGTACTACTACGATATCGTAAACGAGCTGTGCAAACAAATCATTACATGTAAATAAGTCTTGTATTCGATTAAGGTCACTGGAACACCTCAATCTTATATCGTAAAATGAAGGATTCTTAAATGTGTATATAATAATGATTCTATTTGCTATCTTAATATCTTATGTAATCTTTTGTATGAGTATGTGATGAGTTAAAATAATTTCAAAAAATATTATTGAAAAATTATATGAGGCTTTATTATATTATGATTTGACTCAAGTTGTTACATATAATATTAGAATTAACTCTTAAAAAGTGTTAGACTCAGTTGGTGTCCGATAAAATTGTCGGAGGTAAAGACACAAAGACAAATCTAATAAGTTGTTAGTATTATTTTACAACGGCTAAAGAGGTAAAGATCTTAATTATATGGGACTGTATTCAGCCTTATGAGGACGACAATAAATTTAAAACATCCTAATATTACATCATAACATAGGAATATTTGTATGTGTATATAAGAATTTAAATTTCTATTATTAATATATTCATTTTATAACCTTTTAGTCAACTTGTAATGAGTTAAAGATGACCTGTAAAATTATTAATATAGAACATTGAACATTATTATGGTTTGAATTTTGACCCGAATTGTTATAGTTATGTAAAAAAAAATCACCTATTTTGCAAAAAAGATTCGTTAAAGTATCTGCACAAAAAAAAAAAAAAAAAAACTTGTTAAAATATTCGTACAAATAACAAAAAAAACACTTGTTAAAATATTATATAGTTGACAATTTCTCCCAACCTAAACATTACTTTAAATAACCAAATAACAAGTTAATAATCAAGACACATGAATGACAATTTATAACAATCAACAACCCAAGAATTACAATTTTTTTCTTCTTTTAAAAGAAATTATAAATGAAAAAGGTTACTACTTACTAATGAAACTCTCCCTCCAAACACAGCACAAAGAAATTACAGTTGGACTGTGTTATAATTCTTTCTATTTGCCCTCACTCTCTCCATCTACCTTCCTGCATATAACCAACAATCAAGCATGCCTGTAAGTATCTCTCTTCTCTCTCCTAGGTCTCATCACAAAATAATTTAGGGTTATAAACATATAACTTTAGTTATACTTGGGTAATTGGTGCAGTTGAGGAGGGTAATTGAGGTGGAACCACCGACCCCACTGAGGTACATCATCGGAGCAGCCATTATGATGATCGGCGTCGTTTTGCCGGTTGGTTACATGATGTTCCGCAACAAACGTGTCCCTTCTTCTTCCTCTTTTGCCAAACAGACGTAGATGTGCTTTTCCCTTTTCGTTTTTCAGTTTTTTTGAAAAAAATTAAAAATCGTAAATTTATACTGTTTTCAGATCACTTATCTATAACATGAGCTCAATTATATTGTGGGTTGATCTTATTAGAAGATATTAAGAAAGCATTGTGGATGAATTTTTTGATTTCCTTGTCACAGGAACAAAGTTTTGATATAAAAGGCATTGCCAAAGACATAGACAGCATTGGATTTAATTGGTAGCTCCTCAGCTGTATTGATGAAAGATCAGATCTGCACAATGTGATTGTAAATGCTCCAATTTCTGATTCTGGGTTGTTTAGGAATTCTAATTTTTAATATAGAAAAATGATTTTCTTGTGTTTTGTTGCAAAGCCTTACATTTGCTTGTATTACAGTGATGCGTTTAGTGACTACTTAGACTTTCTTCGTATACTAGCTTGAATGAAAAAATTTCAATCTATATTGAATGCCCTTTTAGTTGAATGAGATCTGCATCTTATTGCCATTGGTCTTTAATTTTTTGCTGACTAGATTGACTCATTTCTGTTATGATGATTATGTTCTCTACTTTCTTGCATGCTGTCATTTCTTGGAATTTCTATCGGTCAATTCAAGCAACACGTGATGAAGTATTGTGTGCCCATTTGATTATTTTCCTGAGGGATGAGAGTTTTAATGTAGTGGCATCCCATTAGGGCAGTGTCGAAAGGTGGTGCCGGATTTTCCATTTCTTTTAGACCTTTTGTTGAGAACTTAATTAAGATTTGAATGGTAATCATAAAAAGAAAATCAAACCCTGCTACCAGAATTAACTGTAGTCTTTCTAGATAGAGCTTGAGGAAAGTTCATTTGTTAAGAAATACTGTGATATTGATTCTAGCATGTGAGTTGGTTTAGATTTTGAGCTTATTATTTATCCTGGATTTGAACCACATCCTTGGTTTGTATCCCAGTGGATTCTTTAATTGCCAAAGTTCCTGTTGATTGAATTTGCCCTCTGGTGGCCAAAATTAATGAATTTAGACTTTGTTTTGCTACCTACCCTAGTACCCTGGTTGCTTTATACTGAAATCTTACAAGAGAGTGTCACCGAGGGGCGAGGAGATGCATCAAGGGACTTTGTTCTGCATTTGTCTCTTTGTGTTGATATGGAAATTCTGAAGATTGTATGAATGATGATTATTTGCATGTTGTGCTATCAGTATTTCAAATAGTGATTGACACAAAATATGATATATAGTGCAATGAAAGTTAGGATTTACATAGATGTGTTGAGAAGATAACAGGTATATGCTTTCCCAATGTGGCGACACTATGCGAATATCCTTCTCATGCTCCTGCTTGATAAGTAAGCTTTTCATATACTAGGAGATCTTATCGTTTAAACCTTGAAAAAGTATACACTAAATGCTAGTCTTCTTCTCATGCTGCTGCTTGAAGTGTACGCTTCATTTACTTGGAGATCTGTTTGTTCAACCCTTAAATGGTATATCTCCAAGATGCGGTACAAAGAATATGCAGTCCTAATATACCCTTGTACACTAAATTGTTTCCATAATTACATTTAAAGAGTTTTGTCTCTTGTTCAGACATGTTATTTGGAAAGTTAGACATGCTATTTGTAGAACTGTGTATGCTAGCAATTGGGTTCATTCATTGTTGGAGGTTTCTCGTGCAACTTAGAAGTAATTTGTTTTGAATAGTGCCCATTTGTGTGACTTCTTTGTTTGCTACTTGTGGTGTTTTGCTATTGCAATGGCATTTTTGTCAGTCTAGCAAGTTTCTTCTTGCCCCCAAGTTACTTCATGCCATGTTGACTTTTATACAAAATGTATATTTCAACTTAAAAATTTATAGTTCTACTCCTAGCATAAGTACTGCCAACTACTAAACAATCAACCAAGAAGGCAAGCGTGAAGTAATGTAAAATGTATATGCTCGTGTTTTCTCCTCTTTGTAAGATAAGAAAACACCAGTGATTGGTTGCAATATTTTACACGGGCCTCCTATTTACAATGCATATTTCCTCGTATAAGTCTTGATCTGTTCAATTACACGAACAACAAAAGAAATTCCAAGATTACTTTTTGATTAATCAAGTACTGCAAGTAGCAGTTCGATAAATAAACGTTAGTCTAACAGCATCACGAAATTGGCTTGCTTATGCACTACAGATGAGATGCATGTTGCTATGAATCATGTCATCTCCCTAATGCTTCTCCCACACGGATTCTCTCCCCACGCCTGACGGAGAACCTAAACTCTGATGACAGTGCTCTGTCTTGGTGAAATTTTGATACTGGTGCTTGGAAGACGAGAATAACAGTCGAGTATATGTTTAAAGCAGCTACCTGAAAGGTACCATCAAAGAATATAATGAAATGATGAGTTTCAGGATTCAATGACGTAAAGAGGGCCGGAGTAGGATTCTAAAGCAACACATGAACTTGTAATTTTCTTCACTATATAACTACTTGTGAATTTGTTATGATCGACATTGCGTACTAACTACTTGATCATAATAAGTTCTCTATATATAGTCTGCATATATATATATATATATATATATATGCTTACAGCATAATCGAGTTGCTTCCAAAACCTTCTCTGCAAGTAAACTGACCAATCAAGAGTGTGAATGTTTTACCTTGAGAACTGCCATTACTGCCGCCATTAACTGAAGCTCTAGCTCGAGAAATTTGTGCCTTTTGGAAAAATGATATGAAACAACGACGCTGTTGGTATGTATAATTGAGGCGCGTGTTATGGAAAATTAATGGAAGCCTATGAAAACCATAAATTTCATTTTTCTGCAACTGCAAGTGGTTTAGAATGGTAAGAAGACGAAGGTAAGAGGGTTTTGTCATCTCCGCTGTTTTTAAAATTAAACAATCTTAGGCATTGTTTGGTTAGAACCAAAATAACCTGGCCGAATTTCTCGATTATGGGCAAATTTTGGACACCCAATTTTTTATTATAGGAAAATAATATATTTTGCGATATTATATATTAAAATTTTTAATTATAAATTATTTAAAAATATATTTAATATAATATGTTAATTTTATAATTTTTACCTAATTTTATATATTGATATATGTTATAATTAACGACAAAACTCTTGATCAAATTACCCTAATGAGTATGTGCCCGGTGGTAACGCCCCATATGTGCCATGAGGCTGGGTGTTCAAATCCCTCCTAATTGCACAATAAAATACAAATAATTCATTTATAATTACTCTAGACGAAGGTATTAAGCTAGTTTAAAGCCTAGAGGAGAGGGGAAGGGGTTCAAATGTACCACACAAATAAATAAATAAAATCGATCAAATTATTCACAAAAATTATGAATTTGTTTTGATTAGTAGTATTTGTCGTAATATTATTTTTTACTTTTAAACACATCGAATTATTTTTAATATTGTGTATTTGAGTTTCAAGTGTTAATATCGTATTAATGAGTTAAATAAAAAAAATGAAATAAATTATCTATAATTAAACAATATATAAGACTAAATTAAATGCACCAATGGCAAGAAAAGTACTAAACAAAGAGTCTTGTTAATTTTGTGATAGTATTACGTTTTTTTGTTGCGAGTACATACCATGATATGTTATGAAAATAACTATTGATATAAAAAAATTTATACTCATAATAAAAATCTTAAAAACTTTTTTCGTAACAAGATATTTCATTTTTTCCCCAAATTAATTCCCCCTAACCAAACAAACAAAGAGTTGTACATAGAGGGATAAAGTTGTCATTTTAAATCAAATTTATTTTGTGATCGAATCAGTTGGAGAAGTTATTCGCTGGTCTGGGGTCATAGAATAATTTTTCGATAAGTTGACATCTTGGTCGTCGTCTTCGTTGGTATGGTCCAAACTCCAAAGTCTAAGACATTTTAGCAGAGAAGTGGAGAGAGAGAGAGAGAGTGAAATGGCGGAGGGTATAGTTGTAAAATGCGGAATAATAGGGGTTGGAATGATGGGAAGAGAACACCTCATAAATCTTTATCATCTCCGAACGGAAGGCGTTGCCGTTGTTTCCATTGCCGATCCCCATGTCCCTTCCCAAAACCTTGCCATTAATCTAGCTCAATCTTTCAACTGGCCTCTTCAGGTATATTTCATACTCCCACAAAAAGGGTGACAATTTTATGTTCATGCTATTACTCCTAAATTCAACACTAGACAATTTTTTATGAATAAAATATATGGAGTATTTCGTAAATGGAACTGCTTCTGTAGAACGGAGGGAGTATCTTGCTTGCTCTCACATAGTCCCATCTATTTAATGGTACCCGATAAGTTTTAATCAAAAAATTTACCTGTTTTAGTGACTGATTTTGTTACTATTGTGGTTTATATTCACTCGTATTTTTTATTTCAGTTTACAAAACATAGAATTGCAACACTGATGTTTACAAAAGCCTTAAAACTTTAAGCAATTCTCACGTGTAGTCCATTTGAAAATAATTGCATTATAGGAATTTTTTTATCACTTTATAGTCTAAAAATAGAAACGTTCCAGTAATTTTGGAATGGAGGGAGTATTTCTGCTGATGAATTTCACGAGGAAAAATTTCAACCTGTTCAGATGAAAATATCTAAGATTTCAAGTCTAGTCCCTATTCTAACTGGCTTTGAATATGTTTCATTTACAAATTGAGTATTGTTAAGGTTTTCTCAAGGCATCAGGAGCTGCTAGAAAGCGGGCTGTGTGATGTAGTGGTTGTTTCAACTCCTAACATGACTCATTATGAAATCCTTATGGATATCATAAGCCATCCAAAACCTCATCATGTACTTGTGGAGAAGCCTTTGTGCACAACTGTAGCCGACTGCCGAAAGGTCAGTTATATAATAGACTACTACTTTCATATTCAACTTATAGTTTTCTATCCAAAACAGTTTAAATCTATTATGCTAGGCTATTGGTGATGCATATCCTAGCAGGACTGCCGTCTATTTGATTTAGTGGTTTTCCCTGTCAAGTTTAAATCGGAAAGTCCAGGTTCCAATTAGAAAGGAAAGAAGGGAAAAAATAATAAGAAATCTTGAATTATGCATAACTTCCCTCAAACATAATGCCAAACAGCATTTCTCATCTATGTTGAAACATTAAGTTCTCTCTAATACTAGGATCGTACAATCAGGTCATAGAGGCTGCGAAAAAGAGACCTGATATGCTGGTACAAGTTGGACTGGAGTACAGATACATGCCGCCTGTTGCTAAGCTGATAGACATAGTTAAAGGTGGAACACTAGGGCAGGTGAAAATGGTGGCAATTCGAGAGCATCGGTTTCCATTTTTAGTCAAGGTAATATGTGCCATTGAATTTCCTCTGTGATTTGCTATAAATGTTATTGACTCATGCTTTTTGTAGGTCAACAATTGGAACCGGTTCAATTGTAACAGTGGGGGTACTCTAGTTGAGAAGTGCTGCCACTTTTTTGATCTGATGAGGCTGTTTATTGGTGCACATCCTGTTCGCGTAATGGCTTCTGGAGCTATTGATGTTAATCACAAAGATGAAGTATATGATGGAAAGGTTCAGAAATTGGATGTCGTTTCAATTGTATTCAATTTTCATGAAAAAGATGAGTTGATGTGCTTTTATAATCAAAATTGAGATCTATAATGGAGGTTTGATTCTCCCCGCCATTGGTGGTCTTTCGACACCCTCAAAGAGGGTCCTCACCAATTTCTGTTTCTTTTTTTTAGTTTGGAATGTGTCCGCACCATTTAGCCTTGTGATTCATGTAAAACCCTACACTCTGACTACATGGGTTACTCGACCTTTCCACTAATTTTGACTTGTATACTTCAACAAAAGTAATTTTAGTTGACTGGTGACGTGCCAGGACTTTATCCATAGCATAGAAGTTTACCAGTTTGGTACTTTGGCACTACCATTTCCTCCCTGTTAAAGAGATGTAAGCTGTTGCTATTTGCTATATTCTCTTTTTATAATTCCATCAAAAGAATTTAGTCATCACATGGCCTCATGCAGACGTCTTTTGTATGAATCTATCAAGTTTTCAATCCCTTCCCCTCACTCTCCCACACAATTAATTCGTTCAATGAGGTGCATAGTTTATAATGAACTAGACCAACAAACTTCATTATATACTTTCGAGGGTAATAGACTTGTCAAAAAATTAGTAGTGGCTAATAGAAGTGCTTGCTAGGCTTTAACTTGATTATTCTGCTTCCCAAAATTTGAGTTTACTCTTCTTCAGACTTCTTGATCTGTCAATAAGAATATTTTGAAAAGCTACCATGTTCTTATCCTGTCACTCTCTTGCAGGTGCCTGATATTATTGACAATGCATATGTAATTGTTGAATTTGATAATGGTTCACGTGGCATGCTCGACCTTTGTATGTTTGCTGAAGGAAGTAAAAATGAACAAGAAATATCTGTAGTCGGTCATATTGGGAAGGTAATTCTCTCACTCGTACTAACTTGCTGGTAACATGTTTGCAATTCACAGTTGCTCCTGTATTTACATCCTCAGTGATGCAGTGGAAAATATCAATGAAGATTAGGATTTTTATATATTTTATAATTTATGGAGTTTTAGTTTATTTGATATATTTCTATTTATTATTCAGGGAATTCACTAGTTTTAGATTTGGTATTAATTTTAATTTAGTAGTTTCCTTTTTCAAATAAATCTAAGTAGGAAAGTTTTCGAACTAGTCGTAGGAAAGTTTATTACTAGTTATTTGTTATCCTTTCAGAGTAGATGTGGAAAAGTACTTAGACCTATAAATATAGGTTGTCTTGAGACTTTTTATTAATAACAATTAATTCAATCATTAATAATATTGCTACTTTTTTTTTGGGGGAGAATTCTCTCATCTTTTTTGTTAATTCAAGGTTTTACTTTTATCAAGGTTTATTCCTTTGTCGGTATTAGAACGTTATCTAATCCCCGCATCTGTGTTAATATGTTAAACTAACCAAGTTCCCGTTGAGTCACTCAGTGATGTCCCTTTTTTGGAATTTAGAAGCATTTTGTAATTAGATATAAAGAAAGTCATTTGTTCTCTCTATATATATATATGACTTTCTGCTGTCATACTCCTGTGTGCTGTTCTTTTCTTGTGTATCATGTCATTACCTCAACTAATATTATTGGTTACCCTCAGGGTGAGGCCTTTGTTCCAGAGGGTATTGTGCGCTTGGGTACTCGAGCGGATGGAAGAGATGGCGTTCAGACTCTAACTACTGGAGACCACCGAATAAAGTCCGATTCTTTCTCATAGTTTCCATTGCTTTAAAGTATTAACAAGTACTTGGGATTCGTTATTTTTATTTTTCTTTCTGCTCCCCTTACTGTCTTCTAATCAGTTCTGCTTATTAGGTATGACGGGCTGCATCATGGATCTAGCTATTTGGAACACCTTAATTTTTTGGCTGCAATTAGGGCCAAAGGCTCACTACCTCCTCCCGTGGATTTGCATGATGGATTGGTTTCAGTAGCTATAGGAGTTGCAGCACAGCTTTCAATTGAGAAGGGCCGATTTGTCACAATTGAGGAGGTCATTAATTAGAGTTATTTTAATCCTTCTGCGCAAGTCCTTGTTTTGTTTGAGTTATTGCGCTTCTTGTTTCTTCTTCTTCGTCCTCCATTGTGCGTACAGCGAATGACTCATTATATAAAGGTGGTTAGGGACCTGGAAGGAGAGACATTGAAGAGGACAGGTATAAAATATTTCCTAAATACCTTTGTAAGATTAAAAGAATCTTGATAATTCATATTGTTGAGCTTCTATGATTGTAACCTGCATGCAACACTAATGAAAATTAAAGAATATTAGTATTTGGGAGGGAATTAATTTTGTGAGCATTTGATTATGTATCAGTAATTCTTTAGCTTTATACTACTCTCAAAACCACTTTTGTCAAACCACATCTCAGCTGCTGCCGCAAATACATCAGTGCGCAACAATTATACACTTGTATAACAATCCATTTGGTCCTTTTTGACAACAGTAGAGACAAAAAATAGGCAAATATTATCTCTACAAAAAGAGATCACATTCTCCTAGTAGCCCGGTGATAATGAACTTTCATAATAACATCACGTCTATGAGAAAATTACAATAATCAGTAGCTTCATATAGACAGAATAACAAACATACAGTTAGAAGAAAGACTCGTAATACCAAGTGAGAAGTAAACCTGGGAGGAAAGGTATGCAACTAGCTGAAAGAAACAACAATGCAAATGTAACAATTAAAACTAAACCTAGTCTCCATTTGTTCAATAAAATAATTTTTCAGGAAATGTTTTCTGCATTTGAATTCCGTATAATTAGGTCAAGATAAATCATTTTACATGTCCTCTGCTCCTCACAGATATTGGCTTAGTTTAGCAGAAAATGACTTATTTTGTACAAATCCATCTATTATCCTCTCATTGAAAGAAAGCACAAGCCATTTCTGAGAATACATTTTCCTTGAAACAAACAGACTAGTAATTCATACAAGTCATTCTGGAATAATTTATTGAACACTACCACCATTGAAGTCCTTATAACATGAGTAGGAATTGATTGATAGGGAACATGTTTCACAAATTTCAAAAACCAAAATGTCGAACTCATTAGAACATAACATCTCTTTCAAACAAAATCCAGATAACACTGAAAAAAACATAGGAAGCCAACAAAATTAACGGTAGCGGCGGAGGGAGAGGGTGTTGTTCCTCTTCCAGGTTGCCCTGCGGGATGGCCGAGCCTTGTGGTTCAGGTGACCCTTTCCTCGCAAACCCCTGTATTTCTTTCCTGCAGAAGTGAGCCCACGGAGTTCTCTGTGCTTGTGGACTGGATTGCAGATCCAGTTGATCCTCGGATCATTTCGGATGGTAGTATGTGCAGGGTCAACCAAGATTACTTCAAAGTACTTGTAAGTTGAGTCCTAACATCAGAGAAAGAGTGTAATAACCACAGTCAAACATTATATGAACACAGGGGGAACAGAGTGACCAAAGACTCCCTGTACCTCATTGATCCAGTATGAATTGACAACTCTAAGACCACCCAACTTTCGACCAGCACGCTCCTCTGCAACTGATCTCTTGCTTCGCTGAAACTTAAGTTGAGTAACACCTTGGTTTGTAGGTTTACCATACACAATACCCTTGGAAACAGGCCTCTTTCGACCACCTCGTCTGACACGAACACGGTAGACCACATAACCCTATAAACAGTTTCATTAGCACCATTATTTACAACAGCAAGCACTAAAACAATGTTGTTAATAAGATTTCCTGGTAACTACTAAAACAATAAGTGAAAGATCTCATTAGCATAAGATAACATGTTTAAATGGTAAAAATGTTACTACCAAAGCTACATCTAAAAATGCACAAGGCATTGGAAGCAATATTCAGAGCTATTGTTCCATCGTGCTCAATATGAAACTAAAGCCGTCAACTGTTGCAATTACACACTTACCTTGGTCATTTACTTGATATTGAGAAACAAAATTTAAATAACCGTTACATAGCACAAGTTCTTAAAGTTATTTTTTCCAATAATCTTATTAATAAGATCACTGATCTGAAACATTTAGATTAACTTAAAAAGCTTATACTAGAATAAAATTAGGTAGGACTCTTTGTGTAAACCAATAAATGTGGGGCAAGATGTACAAGTATCAGCCAGCATTTAACCCAAGAAATAAGCAGAATGGGTCCATCATGACGTGAATTTTCTTATTTAGCATAGGTTAAAAGCGGTGGAAAGAAAGTAAAGAGCAACAATGGAGTGCCAAGGAGATGTATACACATTATGTACACATGCTTTGTTATTTTTAGTATATTCATACACACATATTTGGGCCCAAGTACAAAAAAAAAAGGGTTTGTTCCCTGCGTGTTAGTGTATATATACATTTATGATTGCAATTTCAAATCATCAAAAGGAATTAAATAAATACTTCCCCCTTTTTGACAAAAAGAGACCTGTTTCCTTCCTCTTTTTTTTTGGTTACGCAAAAAGGGTCATCTTTTTTTATAGTATCATAAAGCCAGTCTTTTGCCATCAAAATTTCATTATCATGCCACTACTAAACCGTCTAAACTAACAACTTAAGGAAAACAATGGAACAAGTATATCATTAATATTTGCAAATGAGACTCTTTTTGTGGAACAGAGGAAGTAATAAACAAATAACTAAAGAAACAGATAACATTATATATAGGGGGAGTGTATACAAATGGGGATCATTTATTTTAATAGGAAGCACTTCAAAATAAATTAGCCAGGATCATACCTGTTTGGCCTTGTAGCCGAGGCGACGAGCCTTGTCGGGTCGGGTAGGGTGAGTGACCCGAACAATGGAAGGAAGCTGGCGATACTCCCAGCACCTGACCCTCTGTAGAAACCTCATTACATCCGATTGCTTCTTCCTCCATAGCTCCGACACGTACGTGTATGCCCCTTTTCATATCCACAACAAAATGAACAAATGTAAACATAAATCGATATATATACACACACGGATGCATAAAATTAAGAATCAAATGTTATCAAATTTCAGCTTTTATATGAGAAATGGAAAAATCAACACAAGATGAAGATTGATGAAATTGATAAAATAGAGGGAGAGAGTGAGTACCCATCGGTTCAGAGTTTCCACTTCCAGTCCCGGTAGCTGAAAAGAAATAAAGAACTGAACTAGGGTTTGCGGAGAAACCCCCCGCAATATAATGGAGGGGCGGATTGGATTTTCTTTTAATCCTAACCGTCCGTGTTTCTTCCTAATTGATCCTAGTAGAGTCTAAGCGACGTCGTCTTAGCACGTGTATAAACTCTGATAATCGAATTATATCGACATTTTTATTGCACTATTTTCAGCTACTTAATTTTAAGAGTTAATTTTTTTAAAAAAAATATAATTAAAAACACCTTTATAATTTTTTATGATTGAAATTTAGCTAAAATTTTGCATTCATAATTTCAAAACTTAGAATTTAGTTATCAAACATGATTTCATAAATTTAAAAATATTTAGTCTTGTGAAGAAAAATAAATTGTGAATAATATCTCCATTTTTATAATGGCTTCAAAAGTTCCAGTTACGTCAAATCAACTTCTCCATCCTATTTTAGGGTGTGATTAATTTCTTTTAATTATTTTTTCCCCAAAATATTAAAGTTCACATAGATAGATTGCACACATAATTCTCTTTCAGTTTCATTATGAAGAGATGGATTGATCAGTTATGTCAAAAATGAGGGGGAAGAAATAAATTTTTCGAAAAATAAATTAAAAAAATGAAGCTAAATATACTTTTTGTAGAAGTATTATTCATGAACTAGATAAACTTAAAAATGATAAACCAAACCAACAACATCAAACTGCATCATTTGTTGGCAATTTGATATCACTCTGAAGAAACCAATTTCAATTATAGCAACATACTAATTCCAACATCAACATCCCTAGTCTTTATAGCAAGTACCAGGTTATCTCTTTCTTCTAGCTATGACATAGGAAGCAAGCACATAATTTATTGCAAGTTCTAGAGATTTCAAGAATCAGCATCATGAAGACATGAAGAGATGCCTGCATATAACACTCATGAGCAGCCTACTCGGCCAGCTTCCAATAGATGCAGAAAGTACAGAAACCTGCAAAGAACCAACCATTCCAAAAGAGAGTTGAATGAGCCAAATGTATATGCAAGTGATCCTAAAGTTCAAATGCTACAAAGCAATAACAACAAATCAGGAGACTGTTAAACTCGAATGGGAAAATATTAACAAGTCATCGTGAGCGTCTCCTGTTCAACTGATACATGTGCCTTGCATGTGATTGTGCGTCTCCACAAGATTAGTTTCGCTCGCATTAAGGACAAGGATTACCAGCCACAACCCCAATGTTGGCAAGTAGACTTTTCCTGGCTAACCAAGTTCCATAAAAAAATCTCCTGTCTCCTCTACCCAAACACGCAAACGGCAAACATACACACATAAACACAGCAAGGCCACTTCTTGCCAGACCAAAGAACATTTTATCAAGTCCTTGTCCTCCCAAAGTACCCTTGCTATATTTAAGTGGCACTGTACAAGTACTCAAATTCAGATCCCCATTACGACAGCATCCAACACTTACATTTACAAGGCTTTACTTGTATATTATCATTTCCCATTTGAGAATCACCTGATAATGTATTTTAGTTTTTCAATAATCACCTGATATTTTATTTTAGTTTTTCTGATAAGTTTCAATAATCACCTAATATGCAAACAATAGAGAAGTGAACATTAAAATTTAAATAGTTCGTTTTTGATCTCCTCATATCCTCATGTTGACTCTTGCCTTGCTGGTTTTCTCATCAACTGAATTTGTTATATGCCTCGATTTTTTCGCAACCTAGTAACCAGTAAGGTAGTAGACTAGTTGTATACAGCTAACAACTTTGCAGATTGTAATTAGAAAATCCAATAATCATCTTTGCCTCTCAATAAGGCTAGTGTTTTCCTTTAATGACAACAATGAGATTTAAACCCCAACTAACTCTATTACAGTATTATCCAACAATTACATTGTTAGCCATTTTAACAAGTCTTCCACGACATAGAAGCCACTTCATAATGATCTTCACAAAAACTAGTTGAGGACGCCCGCCTATGTCCTATGATGACCTGAGACCTGGACCCGCAAAAAAGAGCTACCAAAGAAGAACCAATCTTTCAAGTTTTTTGCCTAATAATCCATCAAATTCGTGCCTTCACTTTTTCCACATACATAAGATGTATCTACACCTTTATAAAATCAAAGACAATATTGCATGTGTGTTATAAACAATTCTTATGTCATTTCCACACATTATATATGGAACCAACCCTACAAATAGATTGTATATAGGTTCATAACGTTTAAACACTTGTTGCACTGTCCAACTAACTCCCTCTAACATCCATATTTCACCTCTCCTGCTTCTAGGTTCACTACCTCTCTCCTTCTCTACTTTACAAATACATACGTTTATATAGTTGCATACTTGCATATAATGTTCTCCAACTACCCCTGGAACTTTATTTGATACCTTAACTTTTAACAGCTTCGAAAATTTAAATCCATCGGTTCACTGTAAGTTCACTTACATTGCGTTGAATCAAGAAAGTTCACCTTTTTATTCAATTGAAACTGAAATCCCAAAACCCCACAAGCTGAAGGAATTGAATATGATATACATTATTCTTAATGATTTAGATACTCTCAAGAAAATAATCTTGGAATTGAATTTACAAAAGACACCCTAAACAAGAGGTGAGCTATAATAGTGCTTAAACAAAAAAGAAAAAAAAAAAGAGAGAGGAAGCTTTCAGTCACCTGTTTTTTATAATACTGACCTTTTTCCAAGTTTTGATTTTTATGTTATTTACTCCACTAGAAACATCCAATCTATCAATTTAACAGCAAAAAGTTCATAATAATGATTTGGACTCAACTGCAATGAGCAAGTTAACAAATTCTAATAACTATAGACTAAACAAAGCTAATTGAGTTATACCTCATTCTCTAAAGAGCCTGTGAAGGAATCATCCCAGTTTTTCTTGCATGAGCGAAAATTCCACCAGCCTCAATAACGGGACCGGCATCCCCAATTGGCTTCAGCATATACTCTTTCCCAGTGGTATGATTGATCAATAAACTCTGTCCAAGCTCAATTGTCAGTACATCTCCAGTCTTACACTCCTCACAGATCCTCACCTCCGATTCAATGGGATAAACCTCTCCCGTCGCCACCGAATTCCTAAAAAATATCCTTGCATACGATTCCGCCACCACCGCCGCCAATCCGGCGGCTCCGAGGGCCACGGGAGCGTGTTCACGGGACGAGCCGCAGCCGAAGTTGTCTCCGGCGATGAGGATTGAGTAATTGGACTTGAATTCGCCGGGGTCGACAAAGCGGGGCTGGTAGGAGGAGGGGAGACCAATCAGAGCATAGGACCCGAGTTTTTTGTATTCGTCCGGGTTGGAGGGGACTAGGGTTAGATATTCAGCAGGGATGATTTGGTCGGTGTCGATGTTGTCGCCTACGACGTAGCAGACGCCGTGGAATGTGGTGGACGGGGTGGAGGTGGTGGCGGCGGTGGCGTATGGGCGGAGGAGGGTAGTCGGTGATCTTGGATTTGGGGGTGGGATAGGTTGGGAAATGAGAAATTTGAAGGAGGGGCGTTTTTGGGTATTATCTGTAGTGAAATTGATGAGATTTGAGGAGAGAGAAGAAAGAGAGGATGAGTGGCGGGGGTGACTGGTGGAAGAAGAGAAAGAGATACCGGAATGGAAGGATGAAGCCGCCATTGATGACACAGGGAGCTCAAGAGTTCACTTCTTTTGTTGACTGATTTGGTAGTAGGAGGCAAAAATGAACAAGTTTTCTCTTTGATATTTCTACAAATCTCGAGTTTGTCTACGATGATGAGCAGATCTAATTGGACTCTTCTAGGGTTGTATTTTTTTCAAATGTCTCTTAAAAAGTAAATTTAATTTTTTATAATTAATTTTTTTATAAAATATAATAATTTAAATATAATTTAAATACATATAAATAAATAATATTTATAAATTATACAGTATTATTTGTTTATAGCATTCAAATCATATTTAAATTATTGTATTCTATAAAAAAAATTAGTTCCAAAAAATTAGATTTATTTTTTTGGAGTAATTTTAAAATAATAAAATAAAAACAAAAAAAATTGAACCGATCGCTAAATCGACCCTCATTCTCCTGTCTCCCAAAACTTTCCCGATCTAATTATATCAGTGTGTATAATTGATTTTTTTTATATATAATATTAATTGATAGAGCTTTATTAATAGGACAAGTTTACATATACAATAATTAAACACTATATCAAATATTATATTATTAAAAAATAAAAATATATCATAAATTTTAATATCAAGTCATATTTTTAATAATATAAATAAATATAATTTTTAATATAATATTTAAATATTACGTGTTTATAATCGTTCTTATTGATAAGTGTGTATACTATTTCGTGCATTAAAATTTATGATCATTAATCCGATTTTATTAGTGTGAAATATATTATTTTTAAGATACTTCACAATTCACGTACTTCTTTCTCACATAATAATAAGATGAATTTTATATTAATGTGAAAAGAATTATATTAGAAATATAGTGTTTCTTTAAAAAAAAATGTTTAACATATTTAAAAATATTGCTCCTTTAAAAAAAATCTTCGACTTTTGAAGGCAATTTTATATAATTTAAAATTCAGAACTTGATATAAATTAATTTATTTTATTTAAGAGGAAATTAACAACAATTAATTTTATTTTTTATAAAAAAATATTAAATTAACGTTTTTCTCATCCCATAAAAAATTTCTTTAAGTTTTCAAGGCAATTTTAGACAATTCAAACTTGATATAAATTATTAATTTTACTTGATAGAAATTTTATGTTAATTAATATTATTTTAAAAAATTATTAAATCTTAATTTTAAAACATAAACAATAATTTATTTGTTTTTGATTTATGAGACAAGTGTATCTTCCCAACAGAATTTACAAAAGGAAAAAAAAATGTGATTTTATAATTTTACTTCTCAAATAAGTGTTCAGTTCGCACACAAAAAAGGGTGTGAAGTTTATTTAGGAAAACGTGTAAAGTTATAATTTTCTAATTTATAAAACTGTCAATATTCTTATAAAAGATTATTTTTTAAATCAATAAAATATACATTCTATAAAAAGAGTAATTAAATTAAACTTAACGAATTTTGAGTGTTACAATCCTATTATTTGCTTTTACTTTTGAATTACACTATAAAATAAGATAAATTCAATTACATAATATTCAAACACAAAATTAAATATTATATTTATCTTATTTATTAAAAAATAAAATATGACACAAATTTTAATGTCATACTTCAATAATTAAGATATATATTATGTATTTATATTTATTCATAAAATATTATTCTAATAAATTTTACTTAGGGAGGAGCAGTCACAAAATATTATTTGAGGACTGAAGACAAAAAAGCCAAATAAATAAATAAGACGAGACAATTTCATTTGCGATGAGTAAAAAAAAAGGTACAAGAAGTATATTTATTCCACAATGAAAAACCAAACACTCCTCATGTAACATAATTTTTCTTATTCATTACAAATAGTCATCTCTCTCGACTGTCATCAGATTCCCAACCAAATTGGGCATCCATGACTTGTTCTCCTACAGGAGAGAGAAAGATGATCTAAACAGGAGAGAGATATCCAGTCATTGTGCTCTCTCTCTGTTGCACTTCAACCAGCTTGCACGTGACTCTTTGCTCTACCTGTGGTTGCTGCTGCTGTAACCCCTTTCTCTCTCCCTCGTCCCTATACTAGAATGCCTCGACTCCTCCGGCAACGCCGGTGGCGATGCCTCGTATCTGGAAGGCCGCCTCTTAAAGTGCCGATCATCATCACTAGACTCATACTCATAGTCGTCTACACTAGTACTCTTCTTTGGCACCGCTGCCTTGCTGTGATGGTCCCTGTGACTGCTACTGTGATGACCCGATCCACCAACCGGAGAAGGAGAAGAAGAAGAAGAAATCTTTCGCTTCTTAGAGGCTGTTGATTCCCCCTCCGGGAAGCTGATGCGAGAGAACACACTTGGCTTTTGTTTCCGGTCAGAAATCGTGGAGGATTTCGGTGGTGGGTCTAAGGTAGACGGTGGAATCGGTGGTCTGGCCGATGACAATGACTCTGACCGGTGGTGGCTATGATGGTGCCGGTGTTCCCTTTCTCGGTGGTGGTGAGGGGGTTCTTCGTATTGGTCGTATTCAGATGGCTTTCTTTTGGAGGATGTGCGTGGAGGTTCTGGGTCACGGGCAGCCCGGTCCGGTGAAGGTCTTTCAGATCGGGGACGGGGGTTGTAGTGGTGGTCAGCGCTCGGTGGGGGTGGTTGGATGGACTTCTGGAAAACCAAATAATAGAAGAAGAAAGGAGTGAGGTTAATAAAATAAAACTCAATAAATAAATTACATAAAATAAAAATAAAAAAGAAATGTACTGATAAAATTTAAGTAGATAAATTCCCAATGCGTTGATTTTGAGAGTAGACATTCATTTTCACCTTGGAAGGCTAAAGTGGTGGAGCCGAGGACAGAGACGTTGGGTTGATATATTTTTCATTTTACTATAGGAGGTCAAATTTACGAAAAAATATTATATATTCTAGCCACGTACTACTTCTAAAACTATTCATATATTGTCATTTTATATACAATAATAAAAAAAATTTACTGTAACTATTAAAATAACAATATATTAATAGCCTTGGACACTGCCACGTCCCTCAAAAACACAGAATAACTTCTCTAAATTTACATTTATGCTTCAAATCCACAAATCATGGTGACGGGTCCAAGGATATTGCACCCCAAACCTCACCCATATATATAAAGCATTTTTATTTCTTTGTGCATTTATTACTCTAGGTTTTATATAGCTCCAATAAATAAATTAACAAGTAAATAGAAGATTGAGTAGATAATATTTAAAGGTAAAATAATTTTTGAAGAAATCTTTCCAGTTAATTTTTTTTATAAAAATAATAGCATAAGATTAGATAGTTATACACTAATCTCTGTTACTGTTTTTCTTTTTCTCCTTCCTCGCTACTATGACCAGAGAGCTTGGGTATAATGACCCAATGTAAAAATAATGAGACCTACTATTTTTACATTGTAAGTCCTACTATTTTTACATTAGTTCATTGTACTCATCATTATATGAGTCATTACTCTAGCAAAAATTAGCAAAAAAACAACATTTTAAATGAAAAATTATCATCTCAGCTCGGTCATGCTAGCAACGAATATGAATTAATTGAAGTAGAGAGGACCAAAACCCCAAACAGAAGGCATACCATGCCTACTATTTCACATTCAATTTTGGAGCAAGGTAAGGATAATTCATCCACACCCACGCCAACTAAACGTCTTTCTAGCTAGGAAAACAAGGTGCCCCAACGTGTAAAAACGTTATTCAAGGAAGCACAAAATTAGGCTAATCACCGGAATTTAAATGGAGGGGGAAACAATGTACAAGAAGAATCCTCAGGGAAGACGGAAAGCAAGGTCATAATCTAGCATGGCAGAATGAGATGTTAACAAGATGTTGAAAAGTTGAACAAATTTACAAAATTTCAACTTCTTGTTCAGATGGCGCTTTTGCCTTCAGACTTTAGCTCTATTTCACTGCCTAGAAACTCAAGATACATAACAAGTTACAAATGAGTAACTGTAATAGATTTGTAATTTTCCATTCTTTTCCTGTAAATTTCTGGCAATCAAATCGAGCATCAAGCGAATAAAAGCAATAAAATGACCTCAAACAACCTTCCACACTTGTTTTTCAAAACTAAATGTTTTGTTTTAGAAAAAGAGGAAAACAACACTAGCTCTAACAACTAAACCATTAGCCCTTTTAGTGTTGTTAAAAGAAAAAACATTAGCCATTCCCTTCCCAGTCTTTCCTTCATTTTTTCCTGCCAACAGGCTGCCTGAATTCACTAGTGTACCTGCCGCAATACACAGAAAACTAAGAGACAAACAAACTTGGACAACAGAAGCACATACAGATTTTGATTTAACAGAAGGAACATCCCCAGTGCTGCTCATTTCTCTGCTGAATTCTCGCTCTCTGGGTAACTCCCTACTATAAGAGGAAAAAAATAAAAATAAAAAACCTTATGATCAGGAAAAATCAACTTGAGCAATAAAAAACAAATAGTCATCATTTAGGAGGGACCAAAGAAATATGTACATGTATATAAAAGAGTATGAAACTATAGAAATTAACTACTGGTCATAAATTCCAAGAAGAATACTAACAAACAAGGCCATGATACATGCCACAGGCCATATATAATCGAATATTCAGGACTAAATCTTTTTTACTAATCAAAAAAGATTCAAGAGTTACCTTCCCCCGCGTCTCTCAAGCTCACGCTTACGCTTTAAATCAGCTTTCCGAGCTTCAAATTCCTCTCTGCTCATGATGGGGGGTCCACCATTAAAGCCCATCCCAAAATCCGCAAGGTCCCTGAAAATGTTGGGGTATGAGAAAATAAAAATTAGAATGTGCAAGATGACATAGAAAACGCAAAACAAAATGAAGTTTAAAAGCAGCAATCCGAATCTCGCAAGACAGACAACCCCAGACGTAGAACAACCCTTCTACTGCTGCCCCCTCTCTCAAGATGGAGAGAATGGAGGATGGAAGAGGAGGGAAGAGGAAGAGGGGCGGGGGGGGGGGGGGGGGGGGGGGGGGAGAGAGAGAGAGAGAGAGAGAGAGCAGGGAGCACTACAATAAGCAAAATACGATACATGAAGCATACCTCTGAGGTGGGAATGGCATCATATTTACTTGTGCTCCAAAATGATCCTGCGGAAAGACTCCTCCAAATGGAATATCCATGGGCATTGGCCCAAGACCATAACCCATGTAGGGCATGGGACCAGCAAAAGGGCCTCCAAATCCTTCCATTCCAGGTTGCATGCCATTCCAGTAAGGATTATAAGCAGAATGTCCCATTGGCATCATATAATTCTCAGGTGGAAAGTCTTGAGAGGCTCTCCACTGCATCTCTGCAGCTGCAAGGGAACATGAATGGACATGAAGATATCAGCATCATAAGAATTAGGGGCCTCATTATTTGAAATACAGGAAATTTAAAATTAATTCGGTAGACACCCCCACATATGTGAATGTAGCAAGAGTACCAAACAAAAAGGAAAAAACGTACCACCTAAAGGCAGGTGCATTTTCTTCTTCTTCTTTTTCTTTCCTGAGAAGCAAAAGATAATGCGTGAGGCATAAACATCTTTTTGTTCAAACTTAACATAACCCAATTTATTTTCTTTTCATAACTAGCGGTTATGATGCAGGTCTAGTTTCTGCTATGCAAGTCTTATAGCTCATAAGATGATTAAGTATTATGCAACTTTGCAGTCCCAAAATATCTAAGTAGTTAGGAAGACTTTCAAGGTATTGAAAACACTGTTAATACCATTATCATCCACATCATTTACCTGCTTCACCTGAAACCGGCTTCTGCTGCAATTCTTGCTCAGCCACTGGAGCACTCCCCTGTGATGCTGGTTCCTTCATACTCCTTGACTCATGCGTAGCTTCAGAAACATCGGCAACTTTGGCAGTCCTCAGTTTGTCCAAGGTTTGCTCTGGAGCATTGTCAACTTTCATCGGTTCTGTCGTATTATGAATCTTTGTAGTATCTTCATTTTGAGGGGGAACTTGCTGAGGGAGAGCTTGCTCCCCCTTTGAGGCCACAGACAGTGTAGGGGATGGAATCTTAGGCTGTGGACATCGAGCAGACTCCATATCTGAAAGGGAAACATAATTTTAGAGCCATACAATAGTAGCTATTTGAAAGAATAATAAGCTCACAATATACCACACAAACCTTGTACTTGGAAAACACTGCCACCATTCTCTCCACTGCTGTTATTGGACTCTAAAATTCGATTGATTGTATCCCTTAGTGTCTTGTTGGGTAAAAGATCATCCGCAAGTACATTTGTGGCCCCACAAACACACATTGACTTAGATATGATATTATCTCTTATGCCTGAGAGTCACATTTAATACTCAGGAATCAAATATCACAATGCTACAGAAAATGTCAACACAAATTAATGAGTGCTATACAGACAACATAAAGAGGCTTCAAGAAAATGTGGCAGTTGCCGTCATTATGAAGTTCCTGAGGACTTTAAACCACAAATACCAAGGTATATCAGAGGACCGACCATGCTAAAAAGTTTACACACGTCATGGATAAAAACAATGGACCAAAAAAACATACAAAATGATTGTGCAAGACAAAAAGAACTACTGTTTATCTGAAGCAAGAGAACATAAAGTCATAAAGAAGGGAGACAACTTCTTGATTACAACCCACAGTACTGAATATGCTAAAAACATGGCAGCAAAATGTCTTACACTTGTCACAAAAACTCTTGAAACAGCACTTGCTAGTAAGGACTGCATCTTTCATTACTTCTCTACACAAAGGACAGTGAAGTTCTGGCGGAAGATCACCAACAGAACGAGTAGAAGGCATCCCTTCAATCTCCTTTTCAAAAGCAGCCCTGTTATAAATCCAAATATTAAAGAAAATCTCATTTTGTACAAGAATTTTCTTTAGAAGTATGAGTAGCAAGACTACTAGTAGAAGAAAAAAGTGAGCTTACTCATTTGGTTTCAGAACAGCAACAGCACCACTTGGTAATGCATATGAGCCATCTGGGGTAGCCATTAACATAGATTTTGGAATCCCAGTTGGAGGTTTCACTCTTTTGATGTCAAAAGTTGGGTCACCATTTGTGGGGCAGTGCTGAATAAAATGCCCTAAATAAGAAAATTTCACAAAATTAGTGCTTTACAACCACAAAACAAAGCAAATCAAAACTACAAGGACAACAAAAGAAAAGACTTCTTGTTCTTTTTCTTTCAGCAATTATCAAGAATGTGAACATACCAGCCACCTTGCACCTGTGGCATATATAGCCCTGTGGTGGTGTTTTCCGCTCCATCCCAACTCCTCGACCTAAAGCAGCGAAACTTAGATTTTAGTTCTCAAAAGCAATTGCACATATTCCATGATACAAAAAATCCAAAGACAATATAGACAATACTAATGTTGTCGGAGCAATAAGGGAATTTTAGCTGCATTTAGATCAAAAGAATAACTTCTTTGTTCAACTGATAACAGCATTTTCACTTCTTTCTATTGGAAAGACAAATAAACTTCACTATGTCCTGATACAGAGACCAGGTTCTTTTCTCGATATTTGATGAGAATAGAAACGGGTCTCCATATGGATAAACTCAAAATAAAGGTTTCTCCCTGCCTGAGTTCTTAGTCCAGCTTAGTCTTTGCATATGGAACTATTTTTAAATGACTTTTCCTACAATATTACCAGGACTACTAGCTAATTATGAAAAGCATGTTTTTCACTGTCAAGTCGATTGAGTTAATTGAGTATCATAATTCATATATTCTATTAAATATTCAGAGTAAGTGTAAGAGAAATACCAAAACCACGTCCACCCATTCTACCTCCCATACCACGCCCAAAACCTCTACCAGTGCCAAAGCCATCAGAATTTTGACTGCAAATCCAAAAAATTACAACAGATTAGACACTTTTATTTCCATGTGAATAACTGGAAAAACAAGCCATCATGAAACTTCATTGATAAAAACTAGAATGACATCTCACCGCTGCCAGTCCAAGGCCGGAGTATCAATTAAAGCCTTTATCTTGTTGTCCTCGTCAATTTTGCTAGGAGGGGAAGCATCCTGAACAGGATTGCTCAATTGAACTGGCAAGACTTCAGGAATAGCATACAAATCATTCCCAAATTCATCCCACTCAGAATCTTCAGGCTACAAAGCGGCGGACCAATTTAATAGGTTACTACATCTACGTACAAAAACTGGTACACACAACAAAACAATAAATCCAGATTCCTCATAATGCGAGAAGCAAAGCAAATCAATGCTTACATATTTTGAAACAGATAGATCGGCTCCAAGAAATCCACTTTTTGTTGCTTGAACATCCTCAGACTTATTTTCTACCTCCGGTCTGCAGTTTAAAGCAGAAAAACCAAACGTAACTACACACTTTAAATTTTTGTCACAGATTAGGGCTGTACAACATATAAACAAGTAAACGCGGTCATCCACACCACCAAATGATTTACACAACCACCCACATTACACAACCACCTGAAATAGTGTTTCAGTAAAGCATGGTAGAGATAGGCCACCAACACTTGTTTTGAATAACAAATTAATCTAAAGTAAATGGAGACACTAATGAGTGGTTAAAAATATAAAGGTTCGAGACAGTACTCGTCATGATCGATAACTGGCGCTGTAACTATAGGCATGCGAGGCCGTCCAGGAACACGACGAATTAAAACAGACGTATTTTTGGGAATCAACATTCCTTCATCAAGATACTCTGAAATTGCAAACATATAAAACAATCTACATAAAAAACTGCAATGACATCAATCCAATTAGCTAAACAGTACAATATAAATAAAGTGTCCTAAAGGTTCATTCCAATCTCAAAGATGCACCCAATTGTTGCAGGATCACCATCAACCCCACACCCTAAGGTGGGCCAACATCACTTCATTTAGGATAGTTATTGTAAGGCAACTAGGCACAATCAACCTTCATCAACTTTTAATAGAAAATTTATCCCAATTTCTAAATTGCAACTTTCAACTCTCACGTCTTATTAAACTCATGGTTTTTCCTATAACTGGAAGAAAACCTATTAGGCTAATATGCATTTATAAATTGTTGAAAGTAGAGTTGGACTAATTCTAGAGAATCAAACCAACCTTCATTAGTCTGGGCGTTGGTTACAACCAGGTCAAAATCAGTCCCCCTGCCCAAATGCTTGCTTTCAAATATTTTTTCTTTCAAATTGGCAACTGATATGAAATGACCGTCTATTGAGATGGAGTCGTAATCTTTAGCACTTTTGAACTTATAATAAACTGCCATAATTCTTTAATTTTTTTCTCAAAAAAAAATAATAACAATCACAAAGGCCTATAAATTCAAACAAAAGACCATCAAATAAAAATTGAAGGCCTGATATTGAACTGAAACAAAAATATATAACAGTACAAAAACTGAAGATGCTCTATTTTTTTTATTCTATTTTTTTTTATTCTCTTCAGTGAGAAAGATCAAACCAATCCTCGCATAAACTCTTGAAAGCCGGATCCCTCGAACTCCGATCGATCAGCAAATTCTTCGGTGACTTCAATGTTTAAATAATTTGTTCAGAGAAATCCTTCAGAGATGCTGGTTAATCCACTGGTTGTTGAGAATTCAACCGAATCTAACAGATTGAAGCGATAGTCGAAGAAGCCTTCAACCGACGAGCCGAATCGCATCAAAAAGAAAAACCTTATCTTCAGATCGAAGATAAACTATAGAATCCACAAAATTTTGAAAAGCTTCGGAAATCAACGAACCCTGCAGCCCGATCTTCCTTCCAACCCAGGCTCGAACCAATCACGCCAATATGCCCTCTAGATAGAGATTCAGATTAACTCTACGCATCGCAAATTCACCGAATGATTGCAGAGCTTTCACCACCTTCGGACCAATTTTTATCTTCAGGTCTAGATCCTAGACGACGAGAACTATGATTAGGGTTTCGATTATATTTGAGGAGAGAGAAAAGGGGCGAAGCTAAGCAGTAAAGCTTCGACGATCGATTATTATCGATATTCGCGAAACCGAGGGTTTTTTTTGTGTATATATGTTGGCCGCGGTATTGTGTTTTTAATAGGCGGTAATAAATTTGTTGACAATTTTGGGGCTATCTTTGTAACGGGAGTAGTCCAAGCAAATGACTTGATTGACAATGGTATTCCACGTGTTCAACATTAGTTGGATTAGAGCGTAAGTTAGTGATATTTTTAACTAATTCAAATGGCGTTATTAGGCCAAAAAGTTTAATATATTTTATTTTTTTGATAAAATAATACTGAATAACTCGATATTATTGTCATCAAATAGTCCAATTATAAAACTTTTAACATTGGATATCAATGATAAAATCTAATAAATTTTTTTAATTCATAAATAATGAATATATAGTTAAGTTAATTGTATCATGTATATTTCAATTGAATCGTACAAAGAAAATATGGAAGTAACCTTTCGATAAAGAGATTAAATTAAATACTGTAAATAATTGATTTGAATAAAATGAGTGGAAGACAGAGAGTGAGAATAGAAGTTGAGAAGAATAGAACTAGAAATAATATTTATTTTGTTTGTTTGTTTACTTTTTAAATTCTTAAAATAGTTGAATTTGACTCTTAATTTTAGAATAGTGTTATAGTTGATAAAATAAATTAATTTTGAATTGCTATTAAAGAATGAGTTGTCGAAATTGGGATGAGCTAAAAAAGCTCAAATTTTATTGGACTTAAAAATTTAAGCTCAAAGCCTATTTTTATTATAAATGAGTTGGGTTGACCCATGGACTCGGGTCGCTTTGCCAGGTCGAGATAGGAGTACTTTTTTACGAGCACTAATTATGCAAAAGACTTGAGAAATTTACCAGTACTATATGAGTTGTACATGTATACAAAAATAGGGGAAGAAAGATAAAATTAAGAGTTAAAAGGAAAAGAAGTTATGAGATTGTGGGGGAGTAAGAATGGAAATAAGAGTGACAAGTTGAAAAGTGAAGAGAAATATAATCTGCCGAGCGATGTGAATGAAGAGTGAAGACAATTATAAAATCTGACACCTCCATTTTATAATTATAAAAACCATTTCGTTAAGGCTATATTAAGAACACCTATAATTTACATATGAGAAGAAAAAAACACTAATTAATATATATATATATAAAGACTATTCGCCATCTAAAATAGTAAATTAGATAATGACAACTAGATAGAACCCCGCGCGTTGCGGCGGGATTATTCGTTTTGTTAAAAAAAATTAAAAATTAAAAATTAAAAATTATTTAGATTAATCACCAATCAATTTGAGATAATATAAAAATAAAATTATGAAATATAATATCAATTTAAAATTGATGTAATTTTGGGATATAATATCAGTTTAGATTTGTATTTATGAGATAATATTAAAAAAAATTGTCTGATTAAGTAATTTAAAAATTAAAAAATTTATGCATGATTTTTTTTTGTAAATAAAGTTCTAAAACCCAATGATGGGATAATATTACATATTTTTTTGCTTGAGAATTATTTTTAAAAAAATTAAAAATTCAAATTATTGGATAATATCATATATTTATGTGTCAGAGTTATTAGAAAAAAATGAGATAATAAAACAATTCAAAAATCAAAATTATTGGATAATATCAATTTGAAATTGCGGCAAGTCAAAATAGTTTGACTGGTATATGAATATAACATTAGAACAAAAAATTCATACGAATCTATTGTATAATTTTAGTTTTGAGCAATATGTATAGTTTACATGTTATTAGTTAATTCAATATTAACTCTCTTACATTGTTTTTCATTGTTTGTGCTGAGTTGTAAATCTCCAATTGCAATTAGTTGAGCAATAACATCTAAACACAAAACATTACAATTATACAGTTAAATAATAAATTTTGTATGAAAAAGATGCCTTCAAAATCATTGTGAAACATATCAACTAAGTAGGAATCATCAATCGCGCTAGCTAGTATTTGATCAAATGGACTGAATTGAAGTCCATATGTATGAATTGAAGCATCATCTGACTCTTGCAATGAGGTGGAATATACGAAATTAATCTTATATGGATGTTTGGTAGCTTTAAAAGAACCACCGTTCTGACTAATAACAAAATTGGTGATAATAAAAACTTAGTTTTCCTTGACCAATGGTTGAAATTTATTTTAAAGTGTTCTTTTGATATTGACTTGTATTCTGCCATCCTACGAAGGAATAACTTGTAGATGTTAAGTTGTTATAATAAAGGTAAACAATTTGTAGATGTCAAGTTGTTGTAGTAAAGGTAAAGTTTATGTATGTATATATATCTTCTTATTCAACAATATCATCTTAATAGTGTTTATGCAGTCACCTTTATAGAAGCAAGGCATATTTCAGAATTTAGTTATTTGTGCCTTAATTTTTCACGTTTCTCTTTACATGACTGATGTTAGCAACACAATTGTATTTAGTAGTTGCGCCAGCTAAATAATCAAACAACAAAAAAGTTGAAGTCAGATTCGTGGCGAGATAAAGGTTCAGAATGAAGTAGAAGTAGAAAGAAAATTTGAAGTCAGATTCGTGATGAGGCAAAGAAACAGAATGTAATAGAAATAGAAATAGAAAAAGAGCAATAACAAAAGAAAAATAAGCTTACCATATAGAAGCAAAATATATGAAGAAGAAAATTGTTATATGGTGTGATTTAAAATGAAATATGTGGTATATATTTATAGGGTTATTATAAAAATTGTGTAGACTAACCATACATAAAAATTGAATTATTATCTATTTGGTATTTCTTTAATTTTGCAATTTTATATGTTTTGTGACAAAAAAATTAATATTATTTTTTGTGCTATACTTATATATTTTAATGGGATAATATTGAATTTTCAATTTATTGGATAATATTCGATTGTGTTATATTCAATTTGAGATTGCTTAAATTAATGGGATTTTAATTGGATAATATTCAAAACTAAATTAATTTGATAAGATTAAATTGAGATTGCTTAAATTATGCAATATTTTTAGGTGATAGATTTATTTGCAACAATTTAGAATTATTGAATGACAATCATATTTATGGGTTACATTATATTTTTTATGACAGTAGTCTGATTTATTAAGATTAAATTAATGGGATTTGAGGATATGAGATTGCTAAAATTAATGAAATTTTAATTGGATAATATTCTAAACTGAATTAATTTGATAAGATCAAATAGAGATTGCTTAAATTATGCAATATTTTTTATGGTAGAGTTATTTGCAACAACTTTGGGAGGTAAAAAACAATAATATTATATGTACAAATCCGAATGTATTGGATAAAGTAATTATGGATTTAGTTTCGAATCCTAATGCAATATTTACGGAGAAGTTTTATTTTTGGTTGGGAGAGTTGCCAGAAGTTGGGGATCTAATAATATTATCAGATAATTAATATTATATGTAAAAAAAATTAGAAATTGTTGCATGACAGTCATAACATGGATTTGATGCAATTTTGTAATCGCAACATATTTATTGGTTATATTACAATTTTATTGTGTAATTATGGAATTAATATTATTTTTTTTGTGAGATAAAATTAATTTTTAAAAGTTTAATACATAGGCGTGAATTGTATGCGTTAAAATAATTTTATTGTCTGTGATAATAGTCTGAATGTAAAAATAATTATTTTTATGGTGAGTATGGTTTGATTTTTGAAAGCCAAAAAAATATAAAAATATCCAATTGTGATATGTGATATGTATATCGAATTAAGATATGTTGAATTATTATGTGTATGTGAAATAATAATAAAAATGGGTGTATTAAGGTTTCACTGAAAGTGCAAGCTGCAAGTAACATTTTCAGTAATGTTTCATCATAGAGCGACACGTGGCATAAGTTTAGATTTAACGTGAGATTGAGATAAATGGTATAATATTACGCTGTAATATATAATTAATGTTGTTATATAAGTATAAATAAATGGTATAATATTACGCTATAATATAATTAAATTAGTAATGATAATATTTTTGCAGTTGAGATTAACAGAGCACTTGAGATTATCAAAACAGTTTAGATATGTACTGATTTTGTTTTTAGAATATAATAATTATGTTTGAACATAATTAAATTTAGATTTGTAGTGATCGTGTAGATTATACCATACATTATAAAAATAATTTTGTTATTATTTATGTGTGGTATAATATTGTAAATGGTATATAATGGTTAGTAAATTGTATTTTTTTACTCATTTAAGGTATAATGTGTAGTATAATATTATAAAATACGAAAAGCAAGAGTAATGGTTCAGCTCAATTTTGTTATTATTTATTTAATAATAATATGTATGATATAATGTAAAATATAATATTATAAATGATATATAATATTTTAAAATTTCAAAAGCCGGATTTAATGGGTAATTATGGTTAGTAATTTGGGAAGTAAGTTATATGTATGGTATAATTATATAAAATGTATAATATTAAAAAATTACAAAAAGTGGAGTAAATTCCCAAAATCGTAGTAAGGATTGAAGGTATTAAATACACAAGACATGTGTTTCGTTGTGAGAAAGCCACTTGTCAAGCAACGGTGTTATGTACTGCATTTTAGTATATATAATAGATAGATTGGGCGAGTCAAATGTGATGTAATCATTGCGTCATAAATATTGACTAATAACTAAATATTTACAAAATCTCTCATTTAGGAGAGAAACCAGAGTTTCACAATTATATTTGAGTGGAGAATATATTGCAATTGTTTTGCCACCTTAAAAACATCAAGCACATTACAAATGACTAACACCGTAGGCTTAAGTCTATTTGAGTAAAGTCAAAAGAAATCAAAATTAATCAAGATGCTAAATAAAGAAAATAATATTTTCTTAAGTTTTCCTAATTTTCCTATTGGCCCTTCTCTAGGTTTTCTCTCGAGTCTTTGGATAAAATATATTCAATTGAATTGTAATATATTCTCGAGAAAACAATTTGGATTTTGTACTTTCGAACAAAAAATAAACTTTGGGATACAAAATATCAACTTTTGAACTTTGGGGTGCAAAGTATCATCGGGTACAAACTTAAAACTTGTCAAGTCTCTTTCCTCAAGGGTTAATGACAAAACTGTCCTCTCAAGTATGAACTGTTTTTAATTTGCCTCTTAAAAATTGAAAATCGTCAATCAATACTTTTAAGTATTTTAAAATAACAATTATCTCTCTTTTCGTCGATTTGACCAATTTTTTGTCCAAAATATTGTCCAACTACATTCAAACGTATATTGACTGTATTTTAATTATATAAAATTTCAAAAAATATTTTAAATTTTTTCTAAAATTTTTATTATGAGGACAAAAAAGTAATAATACAAATATAAAAATCAATAACTTTCTTTCTCCTTTCCCTTCCTTCTTCTGCCTCTTCCCTCTCAGTAGACAATGACTCGGGGCCAAATCGTAAACCATCTCCGTACTCTTCTTCTTCACCAAAAATCAAATCCAAAATCCGAAGATACGGTTGTGGAGGATTTGGACGCTAGTGTGGAAGCCGTCTTTGATTGAATTTGGAACTGAACTGTGAGGCATCGAATCTGGGACGATGCAGTTTAGAAAAATCTGTAATGTTATTGAAAATCAAATGGATGAATGTATTTTTGAATATTGTAATGTTGTTTTCTCTCTCATGATAATTTATGTTACCCAAAAACACCACTCTCTCTTTAAAACCACCCTCCAATTTATACCTCGACACAAAAATTCATGGTTTGATATTCCAAAATATATCACCGGGCAACTAGCCAGTGCGTCGGCAATATGGAAAGAAAGTCCACCACACGTATTTTCATCATCAAGGCCAAAAAAATCGCATGGTGGTTCCCGTTGTTATTTTCGACAGTCCCAGTGACCATGTATCCTTGAGTGATGATCTAAATGTGGATTGATGTGAAGAAGAATATAAGCCTATGTTCTTTGTTATTTAATTTTGTTTTTTTTCTTTCCTTCTAGTTTTTCAAGAATTTTGTAAATAAATATGTATTTATTTATTTATTTTATTTTGTCATTGATTTGTAAATAAAATTTTAGTTTGTTATAGATTTATTATTTATTTTTTAACTTTAAAAGTTGATGGGAAAAAAATGTTTTTTTTTTATTTGGACAATAACTGGTTAATTACAAGTTAAATACGAGTGAAAAATATTTTTACAATATCAAAATACTTAAAAAGATAGTCAAACGTATACAATAATTTTGTAACCAATTCACAATTTAATTACTTAAAAAGATAGTCAAACGTATACAATAATTTTGTAACCAATTCACAATTTAATTACTTAAAAAGATAGTCAAACATATACAATAATTTTGTAACCAATTCACAATTTGATGACATCTAACTCCGGCAAATAATTTGACCGGAAAGCATAAAGAGAATACTATTATTGTTTTAAAATATTTAAAAAGCATAAAGAGAATACTATTATTGTTTTAAAATATTTAAAAATATTGATTGACGATTCTCAAATTTTAAAAGACAAATTAAAAAAATTCTGTAGTAATTTTATCATTAACCACTCTTTAAATAAATGGTGTATGAATACCTACCCATATAATTTACTCAAAATTTTGTATAATTTCAGGAATGTAAACACTTCACGTTTATCATGTGCACAAACCACAATGCATGACTTCAAATTAGGGGCATTGAAACCTCTGTCCTAAAATAAAGGCCACACGATACTACTATTTAGGATAAACTCAGGTGGAAAATAAGAGCAAAATTTTAAACTTGTTTATACAATTTCAGAACCCTTGTATCCCTATTTCCACCAAAATACATCAATCTAAAAACCCTTGTATCCCTATTTCAACCTTTAAAAAGAAACTGGAAACTAGCAAGCAAAGCCGGCTTGCGGAGGTAACATGGGCAGTGGGCTCTACAAAATATTCAACATAAAGGCCATCCCAAATGTAGTTTTATCATATATCAGTTAAGATTAATGATGAGACAACCACAACATAAGCTAAAAAAAAGAAAATTGCTATCTGAAAGAAGAACCTTGGGTTGTCCCTCATGTTTGGAGATGCAACCGCTCTGCAAAACAGAAGCCATCCATAGTGTCAACCGTCAAACCTAATGAAGGCAAGAGAGGACAAAAACACACACATACACATGTATGCATATATACACACGGGTGTGCATATTTAGGCGCGAGACAGTTAACCAGAAATTACCTAGCTATGCGTTGAGAAAGCCGATGGAAAGGCATACTCTGAATGAAGACAATGCCTGGTCCTGTTAGAACAGCTGTTACTAGATTCTCACCCTGTGGTATAACAACAAATAATATGTCTTCAGAAACCAATAACAAGAATGAGAAGAAAAGAGAGCACACAAGGAATTCCTAAGTCATATACAGTACTGGACACATCAGTAGCAAGCATCAGTGCAGAATGTATCTAAATGCCAAGAGGTCACACTTTAGGAAAAGTTAATGCAATATTTCCAGAAAATCACTTTTTGACCGTGTCCATAAGACGATTAGTGGCGAAAACACAAGCTGAAATGATCAAAATGTCACATTTCCCTATAAAACATAAATGAGAGGTAAGATAATTAACAAGAAAATTGCGAGGAGTTTTTTCAATGTCAACTTATTCTAAAACATTTAAGAGCAACTTAAATGGTATACAAAATAAGGACAACTAAATAAACGGACATCAATAAAATAACTAATAACAGCAATGATCTAAGGGAGTTAATTGTTCACAGAACTTAATGCTAAGCTAAATAGCACGAAGTAGAACAAACGGCAAAATATTATCTTTTTAAAGTGAAGATGAACTAAATAAATCAATTCATCATCGACCTCAGAGGGCAGGCTCTTTAAAATGAGAAGATACCACTTCAAAGAATAGTTGGTCAAAAGAGGAAAAAATAACCCAGATAATGAGAAATCTGTAAAGTCACCAACTGATTATTACACTCTGTCCCAACTCAGCAAAGCCTTCTTCCAAGTTTCAACTACATCCTACAATTATTCTCATGCATAATTAACTGCATCTACAAGGCTAAGTTATCAATTGGAGGATTGTTAACAACATTTATATAAAACCAAGCGGAGGGGGATTGCCAATGTTTGAACCCTGGTCTTGTACTTCCAAGACGACTTAAAAGTTTTTCATTTTCTTTATTATCTCAAATTTCAAAATGCATGTCAATTTGAACTCCTACTACTAGTGGGATCCCCACTAATGGTTACTACATCTCTCTCCCACAGGTATATTACTTTCTTCTTGAAAATGGCACAACCATCTAAGGCCGTCCTCTCCCACCGGGCCACCAAACCTTATGTAACTATTCAGGATATGAATTTGTATTCTCAGCATTAGGTTCACTAAATTTACATTGATATAAAAGCCAGAAGGGTAGCATACATATCCCAGTTCAGACCAGACAAAATAGAACAAGAAAGAAATAAAAATAACAGTAAACAAAGATATAGAAGCAAATTACCCCAAAGACCACCCTTCTCATGGGACCATTATATTTGACTTGTACATTGATTGTTGTTGACAGAGCGACAATGCTAGATACGTCAACAGAAAGCACTTCACCCACCTCAAGATTTTTCTGTACAACTAACACCACACAAAGAAAGAAAGATAAATCCCATGAATATCACATGCTTATTCTGGGAGAAGAGGAATCAAAACATAGTACCATTCATTTAGCAATTAAATTTAAATTGGAATTTCGAAGAAGAAGTACTGTTTTTGAAATAATTACAATACATATCAGGAGGTAAGACATCAAAACTCAAAGCATGTTAGTAACATCCACCAATGGCTCTTCAGGGTCACAATAATGGAAAACCTGAACAGCTGAACTTAGAAGACGAGGCAATGTTGACTCCAGAATGTTAAATGCTAAAATATCCCAAACCAAATTCATTTTTTTGGATCAGTGGATGTCAAATTAAATCCCTCAAATACGCGTTTCATGAAGTTATAAGTGAATTAGAATACAATACCAGATCCACCACCAACTATGAATGCAAGCCCTTGGCCAGATAGTTTCTGTCTCAAGAATCCCTACAATTAACATAACACCGGATAAATCAAGTCTAAGATCTAGAGCACTGAGATCAACCACAAGGACAGATGTTCAAGTAACCACATCTCACCTCTACACCAGGTAAAACATTACGTGCCCTCTGATCAACTGTATTGTTGACTTTCACATCGTTGATAGAGCACAACAATGCATCTGGCTACAAAACAATATTATTGTAATCACGTACTCATTTAGGAGACTTATATATACTTCAACAGAAAAAAAAAAATAATAATATAAAAAAAAGACTAAAAAAGAAAAGGAACTATCACAGAACTCAAGTCATGTTGTATAGTGACATAAAGGTGAGGGCTTAAGCAATAATAGTAATTAATAATAATAATTCACCACCAAACATTGCAAGATGAGTAGTAGACAATTTCTCAAAAAACAGGGGAAGAAGAGATAATCAAATGTACCTGGCATAACAATTCACCACCAAACATTGCAAGATCAATCTGCAGCATAAATGTAAATCAGAATAATTCAATAGACTGTTTGCGAATTAAATATGGGTCCCAAGCACTTAAATTTCTAATGTAATAATAAAAACATGCATAAAAATGTGACGTAATACCAACCGGTAGAATTCTTGCTAGAGAAGGTGCAGCAATTCCAACAAATCCATCAGTTGTACCAGAATTGAGGAGAACAATGCTACTCAAACTTTTCCCAAAAAGCCACTGCCACATACCCGCTTCATTTTCAGGGGCAAAAACATTTTCCATTTGGATGGACCCAGACATGTAGCACATGGAACCTGAAATTCAAGTAAATAACATTTGTAAAATGATTTTCAAAAACAAAAGTCAAGGTCTGAGGTGACTCTTCAGTGATTCTCGAGTCTGATGGTGTGCTTAAGGGAGCCGCTGCTAAACCCTTTGTTGCTGCACAGATCATTTCCTAGTGTTGGTTTGGACAGTTAAAGGGTCAGGAATTGGGTAAGATTCAAGAGATGACGGGCTAGGAAGAGAATATGACCTGATGGTTACGTAATATATCAGTGGATGGATTTCGTGAATTTCTGGGTATCTCTAGTGAAGCCAATGAAAAGTAGGCTTTGGATCTTTTTATGAAGGTGGACCAGATAGCAGTCAGAAATAGTTGTCAATAAAATGCTCAGAGTCGGCCAGAAAAAACACATGCAGACTTCTAGCTGTGATATAACTATGACCGGATAAAGGAAGCAGTGGCAGGCTACCACTTCCCAGTAACCCAATGCCTACACTTCCTTTGAAAAATCTCATTACGATTTTGTTTTTCCCTAAAGAGTTCCCATACCACATATTCTCATTTGATTAATTTCTTACCTCAGTATTGACCTTCAAAGATACGCTGGCCCAACTGAGGATTTTTTTGATATAAAGATTACAAAGATGTGTTGAGACACACATTGGATTATGTAGGTTGTTTATGAGATCAACCTTTTGCAGATCTTTCCCAGATTAAAATGTTAAAACAGATAAAATGGCCAACATATTACTTGAGAGGCTTTTTCAACATTGAAGATTGTCCCACTCGCTAGGAATTTGACTTAGAAGAAATACTAATTTACCTATTACTCTTTTTTAATCTTTATATTGATTAATTTTCTTAGTTATTTCTTAAAGAGCATATATAATCTAATGGTCCACATCCTCTTAAGTCAAACAATAGTGGTTGCATGAATCTCCGAAATTTTTTGTCCAAGAGTTTCAGTAAAGCACCAATCATATTAGTGTAGCGAATATGGCATTTCCTCTTGCCTACTAGTAAAGAGAAGAGTTTATATATATTATCATCCTGACGTACATAGACTCAAAAAGAAGGCACTGTGATAATCTAGCATCTCATAACTAATTCTTCATAATAAAAATACAATAAATAAGGTGTAACCAGTCCATCATACAGAAACAGTTTACCTGGCTTTGCTATAACCTTCTCTTGCGACTTCAACATGATCTGACAAAAAAAGGCACCAAAAGAAACACAAATTAATAATTTGATAATTTAATAAAGGAATACAAATATTATTACTTAAAAAAAAAGAGTGGATATACTTTCTTATCAAAAAATAGAACAAAGTAAAAAATTTGATAGAATTACTGAAAATACCTGAACTATCTGAGCTTCTCCACCCAAGATCTGGAAAGGTATCACAGCTTCTTGTGGACTCTACAGTAAATGATGCCGCCCATCAGTCCAGAATTGAAAAGAATAAGCAAGAATTTACATAGACCAGTGAGAATTCAAAAGTTCAGACAAACAACAAAGTTTGCAACATACTAGTTAATACAACTCAGGCATCTAGAAATATCACCAAATAAAACTAGTAATAAATTCACCAATAAACTAGATGAGGCTTCACCAATAACAAAAAGGGTGCTTGAAACTCAAGCATCTATAAATATCACCAACTAAAACTAGCAATCTCGAATTAGAAAGTAATGATGGTATCTTCCTTTTTTCATTACTCTCCAACAACCAGTGCATGAAACCACCAAAATATTAGAGAACTTGACCACAAAGATCTCTTAACCACCAATCCAATGGATAAAGAGCAAATCATCACCCATTATCTTTCAGTCTGACAATGGGAAAAGTCAGAGGGGAGAAAGAAGCAAAACCTTTTCAATAGACATTTAAAATCTCCCAAAACAACTACGTCTTCATAAAATGAAAATGAATGCACTCATTACCTTTCCTTCCCAACCTATGAACCTACACACCCTAGGAGAAAACCCTAAAGATAACTTTGACATAGTTCTCATATTATCCTTCCTGCAATCTTCAATGTCCATAATAAATACTACAACCTAGATTGAAATAGCCACATCGGCGTTACTCAGTTGTCACTATATGTAGTCCTTATGGAATGCCACAAGTGCACATAAGGTAGGAACGTGGTACAGATTAAATTATATGCACATTGATAGAATGTATCAAATATTTTAACGAACTGAGAATTAGAGTCCGTTGTTTGGCATTCATTGTATCTTAAATCAGAGTGCATATTATTCAGAGTCAACCAGCTTTTTTCATTTTCAAAGTATAATACATCTTATTTATAGTTAGTGATACATACTAATGATTTAAAACATATTATGGAAATTTAAAGCAAGATAACATCCTCAAATTAGGAAATCATATGGCGCATGCCAGCTCAACACCCCCAAATCCCCAACTTATTTCTCGAAAGGAATTCCCAAAAACCCCACTTCCCAAACCTACACATACCATCCCATAACAACGTACAATTCAGTCTTTTCCAACTCAGATTATATAACACATTAATATGGACCTATATCTGTATATACTCAAGTTAAGAAGCAGGCACCATTACTGTTATAACTAAACTCATTGTCCAAATTCAAATCCAGATTCAACCAATTAGACTTTTATGTACAAAATCTTTTAACTTATTAAGGTGAAAAAGAACTATTTTAAAGAGAATTAAGATGGCTGTTGGTTATTACAAGCTCTGCTTAAATCCTCTAAACTTGAGTGTTTTTTTTCCCCTTATAATCACTCTGAAGAAACATTTGTTATTTTTCTAAGATCATATCTTTTTTTTGTGTGTGTGTGTGTGTGTTGGGGGGGGGGGGGGGGGTTGTCAATTATGGTTGATTGATTCATTTTAAGAGATTTTCATTACATTTATCCAAGGAAAAAAGAAGGATTTTTTTCAATAGGGAGAAAAGTAATATTTTTAGCAACATGTCATCTTCCATGTTGACTTTGCATAAGGTCTTTTATAGATCGAAAGAAATAGGGGAATTGTCAAAGGTGCGGATGCATCAAACAAGAATCTTGGGATGGACGGCTATCCAGTGGCCATATGGCATTAATAGTATAACAACATATCATCCTGGCCAATGCACTCACACTTTTTTGGGACTAAGTAAGGCCCCCTCAAATTACATTGCGATGCTAAGTCTTTGGGCTCCTCAACATATGTGGACTGGAGGCTAGAAGCTAGAGGCTAGAGGTTATGTATTTCACAATGGCTCCCGCGTTTAATATCTTAAGAGAGACACACCAAGTAGTAGTTCAACATGAGGTGCCTAACAATACTAGTATACTTCCAAAATTACTAGGCAGAGACCTAGTCCCAACAACTCAGAGCTAAACACACGTGAATGTATTTTCTCATGCATGACGTGCCTAACACAAAGCATTAATACTATACATTTTAGAAGTAAAATAATGGTCACCTGTCTGCTATATCGTGCTGCATGGCGTGCATCAAGGCCAAGATGCACATAGTGGCTGTATAGCACAAAACTCCTAAATAAATTTTTTGGGGGGTTCTACTATGTGAAATTATTAACTCGGGGAAAGATCAAATTACTCATCCAAATATATCTAAAAAGTTTAAGATTAAATTTTTTTAACTTTGTTAGCATGATAAGACTAATGGTAACTTGGTAACGTTTTGAATTACTGATAAAGTAATAAATCAATTGTGAGATTTATAATAATATTTAAAATTATTAAGAATCTTTTAGACGTAAAGTCGTTGATTGTATGTGTTTTGACCATGAAAGGGTCATGAATAACTTGATTATTGTACATTGAATTTATACAAAGATATTGAATGCTATATTTATAATATTAGATGTAGCGATAATTAGAAAAAGTTCACCAGTAAATATGTGGCATGTTAGTGAACAAACTGATATGCTTGTCTGTAAGGTATTTATAACTAACAGCTAACACGTTATGCCAAGTTATCACCTTGAATACCGTTAAGATGGTCAACTGCAATAATTAGGGTATTGCTCACCTCCTTTAGGATAATCTGGACACCCTCGACTACAATTAAGATATGAAAACCAACATCCGCAGCCTTCTCTCTTAGGTGTTTTCTTTACAATCCAACTCCTTAACACTCTTGCCACCTTCTTATCTAGATCACTAAGTTTATCACATCCCACTAATAACCCTAAAATGCACCTTTTATTAGTATATGAGAAACTCTATTACATAGTCTACTATAATAAACCACATTCAAACTTCTTTCTACACCTGCAATCACTAATTCTTAACCCCTCTTGAAATCTATTAGAAAAGAAGTCGACAACATATTGAGTCACTGACTCCCCCTTGAGCTTGCACACAAGAAGGTTCTTCACTGCAAGTTCATATTTGACAAATAATACTTTTAACCTAGGTCCATATGATTTTATAACCAACTAAAGAAAAGCCATATCAACGTCGATTGCAACTTTAAAATGTGTTTTGGAACTCTTCAGTTAGAACCATTTCTTAATAATGACAATTTTGCCAGCAAAACCATGAGACACCTGTAGGGCACTGCACTCACTCAAAGAGAGTCATCTAAGATGCTAATAAAAGTAAATCTACATGGTGATTCCTAATGTCAGCCAACACGATTGTGTCGCTCGGGTAGCGATTACTTCCAAGGTAGGTGATAGATGGATTATACTATCGTGGTAGTTGAAACGATGGATTCCACAGCCGCATAATGGTAACACCTCAATCCACTCTGGAGGATATTTCATGTACCTTAACAAAACACTTAAACCGTTTATGATTATTCCTCCAAATAAGAACAAGCTTGTGGACAAATGTATCCTCTATCAAGAAAACACCCTGGCCCCAACACTATCCAGGCGATATTTTCTTTACTTTCATTTGCACCAGTGTCTTTGTTGGCACTCCTTATAGCTTATTACATTACTCCTACATTTTCATACTAGCATTCCTCCTACATTTTCATACTAGTTTTCCAAGGAAACAGAAAAGACAAGAAAATAAAGCTATTATACAACTAACTAATTTGATAAATTCAGTTACACCCGCAACTAGCTGTACAAGGCGACCATTCACAAACTTTCTTCAATCGTGATTTTACTTTATTATAACAATGTTTACCAGCTCTTTACAAATCAATAATCATATACACCAAAAAATTCATGAAAGAAATTAAAGTTGATCTCATCCTCTTTTCTCCCAGCTACGAGTGGAAAGCCGAAATTCAAACTTTCAACTTTTCCAACACGGATCAAGCACATACACAAATTTAGATACATACATACATACTTACATATATATATAATTTGAACATAAACGGTGATCAAAGGTTAACACAAACTCGAATTTGGAAAAATGAGAGACACAGTACCTGATAAACGAAGGGTTGAAAAGGAGTCGAGAAGAAAGGAGCAGCCATGAGAGGAGAGAGAAAGTTCACAACTGGAACAAAGATCGAAGAGCACTGATATCAAGACACCATTAACGAGAGATCTGAGCTTGAAATTTTGAGATCGGAAATTAACACAAAATTTTAAAGTAAATTTTGGGCTGTTGAATATGTCGAGGGTTTTTGTTCATTACGTAGCCGGGTAGCTACCGAAAATGCCATTCTAGTAGTAGTATTTTTATTTTATTTGATTACTCATCTTTCGGTTCGTATTCTGTTTTCTGGAAATTTAAGGAAATGGTATTTTTGTCAATTCGGATAATTTCTTATAGATTTGGGCAGTTTCACTTCAGTTTCTTGGTCGTTCGTCTGATGAGTCCACGTCAGCATCAATTAATGACGTGTCAATCAATTACTGGTTATAATGTCGATCTCGACGTATCTGACAAAATTACGAAGAATAAGTTTACGATAATAAAATATAATATTAAAAATAACATTAATTTTAATAATTAAAAAACAAAATCTTATAAAAAAAATAATCTTATTTTTTAATAATTAAAATAAATATAATATTTAATATTATGTTTTGTTATTGCATATTGGGCCACATTACATATGCTACTAATGTTACTCATTTGGGCTTTAACAAATCTTGATGTTTTTGTAAAAAATACTAATAATCATAAAATATTTAGTAATGACAGTCCTAGTGACAATTACTTGAAATTCAACTCACATCCAAATGTAAAATTAAATATTATATATTTTTTAATTATTAAAAAATAAGATATAATATAAATTTAAATATTATGTTTCACTTTTAATAATTAAAATAAATATAGTATTTAGATATTATACATTTATACTTATTTAATCTTAAATATCATATTTGTAACAATTTGAAATTCTGGTCAAAATCTTGAATTCTAATTAAATTATAACATAATAAATAAGATACACTGTTTCAATAATATATATATATTAGTTTTTACGTTTTATCTATCAAATTTATATATAGTTATTTAAAGTTAAAAAATGAGTAGAATCTAAAAATTTAGACTTGGTGTTTAAGGAATTTTATATGACATAAAATTGTTGTAAAATAATAAGTTACAATTATGTTTTTTTTACTATTAATGGTAACTAAATTTTAATAACTATATATAAGTGAGATTTTTTTAACATTAATTAACTAAAGATATCCTATCTAAAATAAAATTGGCAATTAAAGTTTAAGTATTAATATATTTTGTAATATATATTACATTTTTTAAATTAATTATTATTTTTTTGTGATATTTTTTCTATATTTTTAATATACTTATTTAAGAATAAAATTGTTGTAGAATAATAAGTTACCATTACGATAAGTGTGACGACCCCAAACCCGGGTTCCTAGAACCTCAGATCCGGTTCAACACGAGTACAACCTTTTCCTTATTGTTTAAGAATTAAAACAATATTATAATTGGTAAATAACCATTTATTTACAATTTTACAACATCTCTTTCCATTCCAGAATCGAAATCTTTATACATTCCTAGTATGTCTTAATATCATACCTGATACGACATTCTATTACAATCAACTTTAGTATTTAACACTCATATAACGTACCAACAATATCTTATGCTACGCAATCATTTACCTGTCCAATTCGGACTGATATCTATAATAGATATTTAGATCTTCAATGGAAGTAATATGTTTTTCTGTTCCTTGTTCTTTATCGAGAATTTCAGGTAACTAGCCTTATCTGAAAATGTTGGTTTAGGCAAGAGTGAGCACGACGGCTCAGCAAGTTCAACAGTTACACATAACACATTACATGCTTCACATATTATACATGCTCTACATTTTATTCTTACATCATGCATTTCATTTTATGAATGGTTCATACTTCTTATGCATCACATACAATAAACAACTAGCATCTAGCAAATCATGCTTCATATCGGTACATATTTCACATGTAACCATATCTCATGTTATTCATATATCACAAATATCATCAAAATATCTTCATGTTATTAATATAACATCAAATTGTAGCATTTTAATGCACATAGGAGCAAGTTCTGAAAAACTTGCCTGGTTCGCTTCTACTAGTTTACGCTTATTTGCGTCTTGCGTTCAACCTACAATTTATATAGGAAATTGAAATAATCATTAGATATAATGACTATTACTTAGCCTTTATATAAGACTCTAACTTTAAATTATTAACTCTTAAGATGTCCGACAAACGAACCCTTAAGTTCCGGACAAAACCCCTAGCCCAAACCTAGTTAGACATATCGGGTACGCTTAACCATCTTTCACCAATACCTTGCGTTCTTCATACAACCTATATTTTATAAGTTGTCTAATATTTAATCACCAATGGACTCTTACCTTGGTTTAATTCAATTAAACTTTCTTCTTTACGCAACTTAATGATTTGGACATTTAATAATGTACCAAATATCTCAAAATATTATCTACCTTTGATAATATATAACTACAATCAAATATTATTAACCCTTTAATAATATTTTAATCACTTATTAATATTATTAACAATTTAATAATATTTTAATCACTTATTAATATTATTAATCATTTAACAATATTTTAACCACTTATTAATATTATTAACCATTTAATAATATTTTAATCACTTATTAATATTATTAATCATTTAATAATATTTTAAATCACACATTAATATTATTAACCATTTAATAATATTTTAATCACACATTAATATTATTATCCATTTAATAATATTTTAATCACTCATTCATAAACTACATATGTTAGTTTATTATACAAACATACTCATTTTACACTTATATGAACTTAAATTTTCATAAAAATCCAACCCGGACCGAACCGACCCGACCCGGACAAAAAAAAAAACTCTGATGGAGTAGCGAGGTCGCCCCGTAAGGTGGCGCGGCCGCCCCGAACAACTAAACAACACAAAAACCATCTGGTGGAGTGGGGCGGCCGCCCCGTAAAGTAGCGAGGCCGCCCCGGTCATGCAGAAATTTTTTACTGTTTGGGCTGTCCGACCCTCCTTCGCTCCGACAGCCATAACTTCTTCGTTTTAAAACATTTTGGGGTGATTCTTGAGTCCATTCTCATCAGAATTTCCCCCTCTACAATTTTTCTTTAGAACACAAATCCAAATTCCAAACGGATCTATGCTTAAAATCGCTCACAATGCAACCTAGGGTTTTAAAATCAACATGCTTGGGGGAAAAATCCATAACTTCTTTATTTTTCCACATTTTTGAAAGATTCAAGTTGGGTTTTCTTAAAAACTCATAGAGGTAACTTTTTAGCCATAGAAATCCAATTTCCAACTTTTACATTTCAAACTACAACATTAAATAGCGCATAGCTGCCTAGGTTTTTACCGGTAAAGCTTAATATAGACATTTCTTGCATTTTTATGCATACCGCTCATACCAAAACATGATTTAACTATATCAAACCATGATTCTACCAATATAACATAGCTTAAGACTTCTAGAGCATCAAAATAACTTTTGATCGGTTAAAAATATATTTTAACCGTTCAAATCATATCTAAACTATAAAAATGAACTAAAGAGGGTTTAGAACACTTTTTAACCTTATATACATGGATGCTCTCCTTCCTTTTGACATGATCTTGGCTTATGACTTCCTCTTGTCCATTCTCTAGCAAATTTCCTTGGTGGAACATCCATCTCCCAAAGCTTGCTTACTTTTCTCTAGAACTCTCTCTCTCTTTTCTCTCTTGGAGTTCTTGAAAAATTACTAACCAACATAACAAGAGTATGATGGATGCTATATATAGACCCTCCCTAATCACCATCAACCTTCACTAATCAACTAGTGTTGGTGAATTTAGGTACTAATTGTGCTTACTATAGCATGGAATGACCACATGAGTGACCTTTTGAATGACCACATGAAAGACTAGGGTTGGTGGGGAGTTGTTGAGCAACTTTGTACTCCAAAATCACCAACAAGCAACCTTTTTGACCATGTGAGCCCCAAAATTCGGGATTTACATTTATATTACACCAATTTGGCTTTATTTTTATATCCTATATCATTATATAAGTAACCATATATATATACACCAATGTATATATATTGACCACAACTTTGACTACCATTTGGGCTCCACATTGGACTCTAGGATTTAATATATTGGGCTCATCCAATTAATTGGTTTGGGCTCAATTTAATTATTACATTGGGTTAACATTATATACCTTATGTTACATTTAATTAAAACAAGCATTGGGCTTGATTAATTATAACTTGAATCAAGGTTTAATTAATTAAATGGACTACTAGGTTAATTTATTTAACTTAGTTTAATACATCAATTGGACTTATAATATAATCCAATTAGACTTACCTTTAATTATTCTACCTCATTGGGTTACATAATTAACTCATCCATAGTTAATTCTCAACACTACCTTCCTTCCTCTAGCAATTAACCAATGTTTGGTTAATGCTTTCTCATGTCTACCAACTAGGGTTATTCAATTAACCCTACACTAGTTAATTCTCTACACTCAATCAATACTTGAAATTTTCCAACATATTGACCAACATTTGACTTTTAAATTTGGACTCAATATTTGGGCTACTAGTTTATTTTGCTTGGGCTCCCTTATTTAATTATTTGGGCTACCCAACACAACTCACACATCTTTATAACTTGGGCTAGGTAATTAATTTAATTGGACTTATATTAATTACCTCTTGGACTATCAATCAACATAACATTTAGGCTTATTATTTAATTACCCACTTCATATCAATATTTTCATATTGGGCTAACATCTATAATCCTTTTGGGCTAGTCCACTAGTAGTAATTAAATTACTTGAACTCTATACCACAACTTAATAATTAAGTTAATTATTTAATCAATTAACTTCTTAATATTGTCATTCTAGACAAACTTTCTAGTTTTTATATAACTTTAATTCATAACTAATATAATTAACATAATTAATTATATTTCATGACTTTCATTCTTACCTCATATTTAAACTAATTAATTTATTAGTTTTATTGAGTATTAATTTACTCATCTTCTTGTTTGGCTAACAAACACAACTCTAGGAATATATAACTATGTATATATATTCTTATAACCGTCTTCACTTCTCAAATGAATTTATTTCTTTAATAAATTCTCTATATGCATCATAAAATATTTTCACATTTAATTTCTAACAAATACATTATGTTAAAAAAAAAATTGTTTACCCATTTTTTACACATCTTACTTCTCACATTCTAGGTTTTAAACATTAACCTTTAATAAAATCAATTAAGATATTATTTAAAATCTTGAAAATATCTGGGATATTACATTCACCCCTTCTTATAATAATTTCGTCCCCGAAATTATCTCATACTCATTTCTAACAAATTTTCATCTCTGAATATATATCTCCATTCATCACATTCTATGACCACCCTTTTCTAGGAAGTTCATACTTTTCACAATTCCAGAACAATGGAATATCTTGCAGAAGAATAAATTGAAAATCAATATCTTATAAAAGAATAAATTGAAAATCAAAATATTCATTAAAACTTTTATACTATTCTGAGGAGTCATAAAGACTGTGAACATACTGCGAGAATGTTTATCAATCACAAAGACTGAAAACATACCACAATGGTTTCGTACGCTAGGTGATAAGCCTATCGTACTCTAGCGCTGTGCACAACGACTTCTCTTGGGGTCGAACTCTTTGGATTTACCAACCCATATCAGCATGCCACCACTGTTGGGCGCCCCCTCGCGGGTTCTTTATTCATGGCTCTGACATATCCCCCATTATGGGGTTGTTCACCTCAGACTTACCACAAAATTCCGCTCCAGCATAAGTTGGATTGAAAAATAAAACTTGAGTCATTTCTGACCAAAAGTGTCCAGTCAAAATAAATGACGTAGACTCACATCATTGAACTGTTCGTATATTACGACTCAAAAATCATTTCAGATTAGTTAAAGTAACTAAAATTCATTTATAGGACTTCATGATACCGCACCGTTGCAACAGTGCGTTGAGGATTCCGTCTTTTTCATCTCTGCACCATGGCTTTAATGGCGTGTGATGATTTTATAAATACATTTTGATATTTTCAAATCAATTTGTCTAGCCGAAACAATTAGCATAGACTCTTCTTTAAACGTTTCAAAATACTGAAAATCATTTTATGACTTTGTCATCTTACATCATACCATAGTGGGCTTAAAAATACATCTAACACTAGGTTACTCTGCATTAATGACTCCATCGTTTATCATCTTATCACAAGTAACGATGGACTTCTCCACACCTCGTGTTACTGCGACTTAATAATAAAACAAGAAAATTCATTTGTCTTTTCAAAAGCACAACAGTGCGAATTTGGCACGATTTTAAGAATTTCAAAGTCTAGCATAGCTAGAAGATTTGGAATATCCTAAAACCTCAAAACACCTCAAATTTTTCCTCCACATTCTTTTCCAGCTTAATAACTATATCTAGTATAGCCTTAACCTGACTACTTAACTCTATCCATACTCACTGTTCATCAAACTCACCACGTATTTGGGTTCAGGAACTTACCACAATCATATGGTTTGAGGAACTTGTCCTAGTCAGGCCAAAGTCGCCCATTCGCTGAGGGGTGCCACCACATAACTATGAGTCACGAACTTTCCATGTGTGTCGGTTCTCAGAACACGAACTTAACTTAACATCCTCTACCTATTCATTATACATGAGAAAAGAATCACCTTTTCAACATTCATATAACAAATAGCGCGACACCAGGTTTCAATCGATTATCACTATAGGAAGCTAAGTGGTCGTCAAACCAAACACAATCTCCCGCCCATACAAGAAATTGGTCAACTCGGCCACTAATCAATATAGAAAGTTAAGCGGTCGTTAAACCAAGAACAAATACATCAGTTTCCCAACTCTTCAACACTGTAAGGAACACCTGTCATCAGTGCATACGTTTATTCTACGATACACACTGATCGTGCCAAGTTTCGCAGCAGCATCTCCCAAATTGGTTCGCTGACATATCATAGCCCCCGCCCATACAAGGGTTCGTTCAACTCAACCACTATATTAATATAGTAATAATAGTAGTAATAATAATAATAGTAATAATAATAATAATCATAATAATAATAATAAAATAATAATAAATATAATAATAATAATAATATTAGTAATAGTAATAATAATAGTAATAATAATAATAATAATAATTAATATAATAATAATAGTAATAATATAATAGTAATAATAATAATAATAATAATAATAATTAATATAATAATAATATAGTAATAATAGTAGTAATAATAATAATAATAGTAATAATAATAATAATAATAATAATAATAAAATAATAATAATAAATATAATAATAATAATAATAATATTAATAATAATAATAGTAATAATAATAATAATAATAATAATAATAAATATAATAATAATAATAATAATAATAATAATAAAATAATAATAATAATAGTAATAATAAAAATAAAAATAAAAAATAATAATAATAATAATTGTTATTATTATTACTATTATTATAATAATAGTAGTAGTGGTAATAATAATAATAATTATTATTATAATTATTATAATAATAATAAATTAAAAAAATTGCACGTAAACAACATGAGTCACCTTTTTAGAATTGATGTCATTTTTCTGTTTGTCGGGTATTGCGGTCGTTATATTTACACATGCAAATTAATTTGGGCAGAAAATCACGGGAACGGTTCAGATTCATTCTAATTGATTTGTAAGTTATTTTATGTTGCAAAGAGTCTTTAGGTAATAGAGTATTTTTGAAATTTTAATCTACACCGTGCCTTTAGACACGGATAATTACGTATCATCTCTTTGGTGTTTTTGCGGGATATATCGAAAGTAACTATTGTAGTAAGTTCTGACTCATGCTATGAAAATCTTTTGTCCAATTTCAAAAAAAAAATATAGAGAAAAAAATGTTATGGTGATGCGATTTAATTGGTGTAATGACAATATTTTTTTATTTGGAATTAGAGAGCTCATTTTATACTTTTGGGTATATATGCAAAAATATTTCTTTTGAATTTTTACATCTTTTTTTTCCTTATTGGATCTCACGAAATGGCTTGCAGTACTACCATTTTTCCACAAAAAATATTGTTTATGGATCATATTGATCGATGGTTAGATATACTAGAAGCAAATAAATGCTGCCAAACTTCTCATTCTGTTTTGTCATTAAAGAAAATGTGTGTAATATACTCGAAAATATTATATTACACAAATTTAAGTCCGCTATCGTCAATCAATTAATTGCTTAAACCTGTTAAGAACTACTTTTAAGTTGGGAATGAGTAGCACATTAATGTTTGTCTCAAAAAGAAACTATAACTGAATTGAGTATTAATCTTTTTGTATTAATGGTTGGTCACAACAGTTTTAAATTTTTCAATTTAAAAATATTAAATACAGTACTCAGCTGTTATATTAATTGTAGCGTGCCTTCAGGCATGGGTTATCCCTAGTAATTACATAAATCAAGTAAAATTTTTATGGAACATATAATATATAAAGAGTTCATTTGAGTTTTATTAGTAGTTTATTGGATTATTTTAAAATAAATAAAATAAATTTAGGAAGACTTTAAAAAATGTTTTAGTTATAGTTAAATTCTAGGTCATTCCAAAGATCAAAGGCGAAGACTAAAAAATCAAGAAGAGTCTTATTGAGTTTAGGTTTTATTAGTAGTTATTTGAATTATTTTAAAATAAATAAAATAAATTTAGGGAAACTTTAAGAAGTGTTTTCGTAGTAGTTAAATTCTAAGTCCATACCAAAGATCAAGAAAATCATATTTTGTCTTATTATATATTTATTTAAAAATATATATTTTATTTATAGTTAGAATTTTGCTAAATTTTAATATTAAAGAGTCACTCGTAAAATCTATTATATATATTAAATTGCAGTACATAGCACCGTTGCTTGACAAATGACCTTCACATATTAAAACACTTGTCATCCACATTTAATGCTCTCTAGCCTTACTCCAGTTTTTAAAATTTACTCCACTTTTTATAATTTTTTAATATTATACCTTTTATATAATTATACCATACATATATCTTCCTTCTACCACCGCACTTGAAGCATTAATTGCCAACTAGCCACTGAACTACTTTTTCCCTCCGCTGTTCTAGATCACTATCACTACAACTATTGATATGATAAATATTTTATGAATGTTTTAATTTTAAATACAATTTTTTTATATTTTCATAAACCTCCCAGACTGTACAAAATATTATTTTTCATATCTTTATCTTATAGTTCCCATTTTCACTACAACTACTTATCTTTTTTAACAAATTTAAATATTTTCTCAATAAATTAAATTAGATCCATAATTTATATCCTCAATTTTAATTTTAAATACAAATTTTTTAACTTTATTCGAATCATATATGCATAAAATTCATAATTTATATCCTTCATTTTAATTTTAAATTTTAAATCAAATTATTTAATTTTTTATTCAAAAAAAACATACCCACCACTTAACATGTTAAATGCCCACCACTTACTTTACTTGCCTCTCTTCCGTTTTTCACTCCTTTATCCCAAATTCTCAATAACTTCATACTTTAAATTTTTTCATATACTAACAAAAATATTATTTTTCATATCTTTATCTTATAGTTCCCATTATCACTACAACTACTTATATTTTTTAATAGATTTAAATATTTTCTCAATAAATTAAATTGGATCCATAATTTATATCCTCAATTTTAATTTTAAATGCAAATTTTTTAACTTTATTCGAATCATAGATGCATAAAATTCATAATTTATATCCTTCATTCTAATTTTAAATTTAAAATCAAATTATTTTATTTTTTATTCAAAAAAAAACATGCCCACCACTTACTTTACTTGTCTCTCTTCCGTTTTTCACTCCCTTATCCCAAATTCTCAACAACTTCATACTTTAAATTTTTTCATATACTAACAAAAATATTATTTTTCATATCTTTATCTTATAGTTCCCATTTGATAGGACTAAATTATACGATATTTTTTATGCCCTAATACTTAGTTTTTATATTTATTGTGTGCTTAAATGTTTAATTATTTAGCTTATTTTGGTTTTAATAGGTTTTATAGGATTTTAGTTAATTTATGTTAATTTAGGTAATTTTATAGTATTTTTATATTTCTTTTTATTTATGTGTTTTTATGTATTTTTAGTATTTTAGGTGTTTTATTTATTATTATGTGTTTTTAGGATTTTTAGTATTTTTATATTATTTTTATATTTTATTTTGTAGGAAAAAATAAAGCTTGGGGGCAAATCTGGAAAATCAGCAAAGTTTAATGGCATTTTGGTAAATAACCAACACGGATGGCAGAAAGGTAAATAAGAAGAAAAGACGCGGAGGGGCAGAACCGTAAATAACTGGAAGTTTGCTCGCGCAATGCGCGAGTAGTCGGCCTCAGCGCGCGGAGCTTGAAACGACGTCGTATGCGTCTGGTGAAGAAAATATACCGCGCAATGCGCGGCAGGTTGGTGACGTCATGCAGGCGGGGCTGAGTGAGGCGGCTGACGTCATCATGCGCGTTGACCGGTCGAATGACGCGTTAGGCTGCGTTTGGCTGGACGGAAATTGGCCTAAAACGGAATTATTTCGGATTTTTGCTACTTTTTGATTCCAAATTGGATTTTAATTCCAACTAGGGTTAGGATAATAATTATTTTTCTTTTTCTTTTATTTTTATTTATAAATCCTATTAGGGTTTGGACAAGTTAGAGGCCTATAAATAGAGGGTCAATCTTTCATTATTCATGGTAAGCTTTTAAGAGTTCTTTCTTCTAATTTCTTGGAGAGAGCTTTTCAACTCTTGAAGATTATTTTGAAGAATGTCAGGCTAAGTTTTTATTTTCAGTTCTAAAGGGATGTTGAACCTTATTTCTAATTAATGTTTTAATTGAGTTTTATTATTTATTCCTTCATGCATTAGATTTATTCTTGATAATCTGTTTTATGATATTTATTTGATTAATTTGATTTGGCCAGTTGAATTAATTAAGTTTTTGTCATATGCTAGATTAAGATTTGATATTAAGCAAACGATATTTTATCTGATCATAAGTAGCAGTTAATAATATTTAATTGTGGTCAAACTTTTGAATATTATTATGATTATCAAGATGACAAGTTAAATGGTCCGTGATGTTGAGATTGTTGCTTGGAATAATCTAATTTTCTAATTTTTAATGCAACTGTTATATTAAATCTAGACTGATAGTTCTAGGTTGTATAATAGTTAGGGTCTTTTGTGAGCGATTGATGCATTATATTTATAATTTAAGGAGGATTTCGGGTAGCTTGGCGATTGTCAGTTATCTAGGATTATTAATTTCAATTGAAGGAAAAGATAATAATAACTTGATTAATTTGTTGATTAAAAGAAGGGGATACTGAACTAAGGAACTGAAGTTTGTTTTAATTGATTTTTCTCATATTTATTTATTATTCAGTTTTATTTATTTGTTTAAATGTTAATTAGTTAATTTATAATTCCAAACCCCCCATTTAATTAGATATTTTTGAAAACATTAGATTTATTAAAACAATTCACTTTCTGTGGGTTCGACTCTTAATTTCACTACTACATTAATATTTTTAAAAGTAAGATTTTATTTTTTGGTTGCTTGCGACAGCTTCCCACCATTATCACTACAACTACTTATCTTTTTTAATAGATTTAAATATTTTCTCAATAAATTAAATTGGATCCATAATTTATATCCTCAATTTAAATTTTAAATACAAATTTTTTAACTTTATTCGAATCATAGATGCATAAAATTCATAATTTATATCCTTCATTTTAATTTTAAATTTAAAATCAAATTATTTAATTTTTTATTCAAAGAAAACATACCCACCACTTAACATGTTAAATGTCCACCACTTACTTTACTTGTCTCTCTTCCGTTTTTCACTCCTTTATCCCAAATTCTCAACAACTTCATACTTTAAATTTTTTCATATACTAACAAAAATATTATTTTTCATATATTTATCTTATAGTTCCCATTATCACTACAACTACTTATCTTTTTTAATAGATTTAAATATTTTCTCAATAAATTAAATTGGATCCATAATTTATACCATCAATTGACAAGTGTCATTCACACAATCCGCCAAATCTCTTATACCAAATTAAAAAAAATTCCTTACATAAAAACTAACGAAAACGCATCCAATTTTTATAATTCCTAAAATCACTACAAATCTAAACTGATATGATATTTACCAACTAATTTAATTTCTCAATATTACAACATTAAAATTATAAATTGATATTTTTTAATTAAGCAAATACTAATAATACGGTATCTTTCTCATATTAAACAAATACTAACAACTACTATAGTATTTTTTTAATATTATCTCACAGTTGAATTATTGATTTTTTTCCTAATATTTTTAATTCCATTCTCATTATCCAAATCTAAACTGATATTTTAATCAATCCTACATTAATACGTTAATTTGATAATCCCCAAAATCACTACAAATCTAACCTAATATGATATTATCAACTAATTTAATTTCTCAATATTACAACATCAAAATCGTAAATTGATATTTTTTAATTAAATAAGTACTGCCAAAATCGGGATTGTTATTATTTTTTACAAATATAAAATAATTGTTATTATTTTTCACAAATCTAAACTGATTAATCACTCCCAAATTAAACGTATCTTTTTTAATTTTCAAACACTGATTTTTATATCCTAAAATCACTACAAAATTATATTTATAATGTTATCTCATACTTCAACTATTGATTTTTTTTTAATATTTTTAATTCCATTCTTATTATCCAAATCTAAACTGATATTTTAATCAATCTTATGTCAATATGTTGATTTTATAATTCCCAAAATTACTATAAATCTAAATTGATAAGATATTTATCAACTAATTTAATTTCTCAATATTACAACATCAAAATAATAAATTGATATTTTTTAACTACATAAATACTAATAATACATTATTTTTCTCATACTAAACAAATAGTAATAATAACTATTACAGTATTTTTTTTAATATTATCTCATAGTTAAACTATTGAATTTTTTCTAATATTTTTAATTTTATTCTCATTATCCAAATCTAAACTGATATTTTAATCAATCCCATGTTAATATGTTAATTTATTAATCCCCAAAATCACAATAAATCTAAACTAATATGATTTTATCAACTAATTTAATTTATCAATATTAAAACATCAAAATCATAAATTGATATTTTTTTAATTAAACAACCACTACAAAAATCAAGATTCTTATTATTTTTTACAAATCTAAAATTATTGTTATTATTTTTTACAAATTAAACTGATGAATCACTCTTAAATTAAACATATCTTTTTTAATTTCCAAACATTGATTTTTATATCCTAAAATTACTACAAAATTATATTTATAATATTATCTCATACTTTAACTATTGATTTTTTTCTAATATTTTAAATTCCATTCTCATGATCCAAATATAAAGTGATATTTTAATCAATCTCACTTTAATATGTTGATTTTATAATCCATAAAATCACTACAAATCTAAATTGATATGATATTTATCAACTAATTTAATTTCTCAATATTACAACATCAAAATCATAAATTGATATTTTTTAATTAAACAAATACTAATAATACGGTATTTTTTTCATATTAAACAAATACTAACAATAATTGTTACAATATTTTTCTTATATTATCTCATCATTTACATATAATTTTCTTATGTGATAGAACTCAGGTATTATCATTACATGTACCTATTATGATATATATTTTTACGTATTCTCAATTTTATATGTATAATTGGTATAAAAATTATTACCTACATTTTCAACATTTTCTTATATGTTTGTTGTATTTTTGCTATTATAGTCTATACAGGGGAGTCATTACCTGATGCTGTCAATTATGTCACACCTATAAACAAAATGCCTATACATTCAATCAGCGACAATGATGTACAAGGATCTCGGTCAACTAATGTTGAAATGTCAACTAACAAGTTGCAAAAAAATCAAAGTCGAGAAAGATGACAACTTTACTGGTTCAAATTAATTTGAACCATTCAATCATTTTACTGATGACTTTTTGGTTTTAAAATTTATTAATTTCTGATGACTTTTTAGCATAATCATGTTTGGGTTGTTAATTTGGATGAAACTTTTTGATTTTAATATTGATTATTGAATATTATGAAATCTAATTTTATGATTTAGTATTCAACTTAATTTTGGCATCCTAAATAATATAAACCAACAACTACAAAGAAACCTGATTATTTGGTTTTTAAAAAAAAATTTGCAGCAATCCCAATTTGGTATTTATCCAATAAATATGTCAATTATAAAATTTGAATATCATATTATTATCTAATACTTGGGCTTTTGAACTTTATTTACAAATAATTTTCACACAAAATTATTATTCCATTCTCATGTAGAAAATTCTTTCTCATATTTGGGTTTTCAATTTTTCTTAAAAGATAATTATAGCTATTTTTTTTTAAATTGATATTATCCCAAATTAATAGGTAATTGATGTAAACACGTTTTTTATTCACCATATAAATAGAGACTAACACTTTCATTACAAATCACATCACAAATAATTATCTCATTCTTATAATTTTCTGTTATACAGTAAGATTAATTTTCTTTTATAGATCTAAAATTTTCACGGTTGTCGTTTAAAATGTACTGCTTAGATGGAGTCGGAAAATTTAATGTATTGCTGACTATCAAGTGTTTTTTGACAAAACTAAATAATTACGTAATTGTATACATTGGAGCAAAATTATATGAGTTATTTTTGTTATACATTTATTTAATAAAATTTTAATTTATAAATATTCCATCTCCTTATTATAGTTTAATTTATTAAATATATATATAAATTTATAATCAACAAAATGAACAATCTCGCAGCAACGTGCGGGTGTGTATCTAGTTTAAAGTTAAACTGCACTTTAGTCTCATTTATTATATATATAGATTTATTAAATTTTAATTATAAAGATTGATATCTCCTCTCTCTCTCTCTCTCTCTCTCTTTCAGGCACACATGTTTCATTCAGTGCATAGGAGAAATTGATTACCCGTATTTTTTCCAAGAAATTTTAATAAGAACTAAATTTTGGGTTTCAGAAAATAACTCCACTTCTCTGTTGACAATATTACCCCTTTTGGAGTTGATACATTCGATTTTCTTTTACGAGAACGAAGGAATGGCAGAAAAGTAAAAAAGCTTGAAATAGTGTTTTATCTAACACTACTACAGAATCACTCCAGCAGCATATGATGGGTTACTAATGCCGATTAATGGGATTTGCATTCTTAGTCCAGCTACCTATTCGCCCTTGGCTTACGTTTAGTTTGACCAAAAAAAATAAAAAATAAAAAATAAAAAATTAATAGAAAATGTAATAAAATAAAAAGTAAAATAATTCATTCTATTTCAGATGTAATAAGTCATTTTATATATTTTTTTTAAAAATAAAATTCATAAATTTAAAAAGAATAAAAATAATCCATTATATTCTAATAGAATAAACAAACACAATTTTTTTAATTTCATAAAAATAAGTTATTTTATTCCTACGATCTAAACGTAACATTCTGTAAATGAAAAAAGAAGAACCTCAATTACCATTTGCATTTGTGTGTAAGAATAAAAAGTGAGATTATACTCCCCCACTCTATAATACTTAAATTATTTGTTTTCCTGTATTACCCCAAAAAAACTCTCACTTTTGTATTATTAGTTCTCAAGTACCCATAAAGATATTATAGTGAAGAAATGACTTTCTTAATTCATGTGCATGAATTAAAATGAGTATTATTTTTTTTAAACCCAAACCATTTTACCCTCGAACCTTTTTCGCGACCAAGATTATCATATTGCTGACCCATAGATGTTAGAAAAACAGAAAGAAAAAACATACTAAAAGAAAAACTTATTTCTTTTCTTTTTCAAGACTAGGTAAGGTATGCCATTTTAACTGTTACAATACACCTCCCCTTCAATTTCACCGGGAGAGGAATGATATTTAGCGAGTAAAATTGTAGACAAAGGAAAAATTAATCTCCAACTAAAACTGAGAATTTCTGCAACCAAACACCTGCCAACGTAATGTTGCAAGATCATAATCCACAGGGCTATACTTATTGCGAAAATGATAATAATAGTCAGCTTGTCACTTTCACCAGAACAAAGCTTAAGCAAGGGCCAAAGCTTACAATTTACCCATAGGTTTCTTCTTTTACCCCCCCCCCCCCCCCCCCCCCCCCCCCCCCCCCCCCCCCCCCCCACGTTCAGACATTTAGAAACATATAATACTAATAAAATGTTTTCACTTATAGGTGTGGAAAGTAACAACATGACAGTATCATCATTCAATAATACCCACGAAGCAGAAAAATGAAATTGCCTTACCAGCTAACTCAATCAGTACTTCCAACTCCAAGGCTGCAAAAATGGGATTTCCTGTGCTGGAGATGAAATGCAACACCCACAGGAGGAGACGGTAAGAAGAGTCTTTGCCAATGAATGCAATTCGCAATTTTGAAGAATACCCATGATCCTGTCCCTTTCCCCAAAACAAAACAACTCAATATATAGGCATCAAGTACATGTATCTTTATGGATTAAACCAATTTAAAGGCTGGACTGGAGAGCCTGGAGTATGTCCTAAAGAGATACCACTTACTCATAAAGCGAAAAATCTTTAATTGGATAAGATACAACAACAAAGAGAGAATTAAGACAAAGACCAAGTTCACTGCTCATAGTAGTACTTGATTAGGTTTGACACATTGCCACCTAGGCTAGCAGTTAGCTCCAAGCATCTGACTGTTCGGCCTTAGCAAACCAGGTAACCAAACCAATCTAATAGTAGTAAAAATGAATTGAACCTACAAAAAATAGGTTCAATTTTTTGGCTTAGTTGTTATCACTTGCACCCAATCAACTATCCTATTCAAAGCCAAATTTATTGGACTTGCCAGTTGTCATTTTAATGTGCCTGCAATACAGATTGAAAAAGAATTTCAACTAATAAACAATGTTGGCAGAAAAAATTACTATCTTTTTGCACGCCACCATACTTCTAAATCGATGCACGGATACCTTCCAGTCTCCAGATGTTGATAGCATACATCCACCCGATGATAGAAGCGGAAAAGTCAAGTTTACACCGACGTCTCACAAAAGCACATAACAATTATCATTGACAGGGAAATAAAATTGAAGTTATGTTAGGATAAAAAGGAGATCAATAATAAGAACATGACATGCTACAATCATATTGAATGACGTAAAACAGCCAAAAAAATAAATAAACAGCAAGTTCATCAGAAAAGTTCAAACAAAACTAAAGAGAGAAATTATTAGCATCAGGCCATCAGTACCCTGAAAACAAAAAAATAAGTTCTGAAAGCGTTGCATGAAGTAAACTGTCACAGAGAAATTGTAGCACCATTAGAACCAACTTCCTCGCTGCAGTAGCTAATCAACTGAAATTGGTAAGAGGACTCTGCAATTGTAACAATAGCACAGCAAGAGTAAAGATGTGAGTCTGAAACTTCCAACAAGTTGAAGTCATAAGCAACACGAAAGAAAATAGGCTGACAAGAGCTCCAAGAAACCTCATCCTGCCAAAGATTCTGATCACGAACAAGAAAACAGCTTAGATAAAGCAAGAATAGTCCATGTTACGGTATAAAAGGTGGAAACTACTGAACTATAGAGATGGTCAAATCTTGGCAGCTTTTGTTGGTGTCTAAATATTGTCAACCAACTTGGCCACTAGTACTTCATAATAATTGGGGATTCATAATTTATAAGAGTCAAAATATCTAGTTTTCCATTGAGCAAATAACTTCTCTAAAAATGCGCAATGTAATACTCGATCATGAAATCTTTGTGCTTCTTTATTTATTTTTCTCAATATAAACAATGGTACTGTATTTCGCACATACTAATTACAGATCTTTCTCTTTTTTTCAAGATAAATTAAATAAAAAAAAAAAAACATACTAAGAATTCTCTGACATTCTATTGATTGAACATATTGATCCACATTCCGTGGAGATGTGAGCAATTGCATGAAGTCATTGTTAAAATTCCAACATATATTACACATATACATATACAATGAACATGCATTTTTTTCAAAGATTAGCATTAAGTATAAATAGTTGATCATCCATCATCCAGACTGAAACAAAGTTGCCTTCCTAGAAAATTGAGTTCTTAGAATTAACAAATTACAAGTTTACAACCCAACAAAGCTATGCTAGAATTTATAAAAAAAGAAAAGTTATGCCAGAGTAGATGGCAATACAACCATCCACCCCCAAATAAATAAAAATAAAAATAGAAGTAAAGAAAAACGTAAGCTCCTTTTATATCAAAAATATTTTTTGATAAAAACTAAATATACAAGCAAAAGTTGGAGAGATCAGATCGCCAACTGTGCAATCTATGCTTTCTTGTCCAAATATCAACAAAGGCATATGCTAACAACAACTAGGTAAGTATTACAAATATATTAAACTAATTATCATTGCAAAATTTCACAGGATTTCTCATATTGATTCTTTTCAACTGAACTGCAGTTACTTTAAGTAACTAAGTAACTAATTCATTTTTAATGGGTCATAGAAAGGTTTGTCTTGTTTGGAGAATGGAAAAATTAAATTGCAGAAGACTACTCTGAAAGAAGCTTTGTGGTTTTCCGTTTACAACTAGGCAGATGGTGTATAAGTATTGTATAAAAATTTCAAAACGTGACCAACTAAAGGACAAAATTGGGGCCCCAGAGAGTAGGGGGGTTATAAGAACAATTAGCATACTCACATTTGAATACAATGCTATTGCCAATTAACTGTTTCATTTCATCTCAGCCATGAACTTCTCATACTCCAGGTCTGAACCATAAGTCCTCTGCTGGTGTTGCTCTGCAGGCGGGACAGGTGGGGGCATTGGTGGGTTCGCAGCCCATGGAGCACTTGCAAAACTCTGTCCGTTGACCGAAGATTGAGCCACGGCTGGAGGTGGAGGATTTACTGCATAATAAGAAGCATAACCCATTGAAGATGGAGGATAAGTTGGTTGTGAGTTTGGTGGCATTCCAGCTGGCGAGTTTCCATACATATTATTAGATACAGACGAGATATTCTGAGATGGCATTCCAGCAGAGTAACTCTGCTGGGATTCACCAGAAGGCAAGTTCTGAGCTGCGGCACCAGAGGTAACTGCTTGTGTCACTTGGGGAAACTGCATAGCATAAGGGGGTATGGGTTGACTTTGGAAAGAGGTATACATGTTTGATCCGGGAGGAGGAGGAGGGGGAGGGGGAGGGGGAGGGGGAAGAGGGTAAGCAGCATAAGGAGGAGGAGGAGGCCCCCAAGGAGGTGGAGCTCCCATGTAACTGCCAGGTGGTGCACTACCAAGAGGACCACCTGATTGCATTTGCTGAGATGGGTACCCACCAAATCCTTGGCTAGGACCAGGGTAAGCGGCAACAGGTGGAGTAGGAGGTCCAGGGGGTACAACAGGTTGGGGAGGTTTTCCTGCAACTCGTACTGCAATTACTCTTCCATCCAGTCGATGACCATTCATGCTAGCTGTAGCCTGATTGGCTTGAGCAACATCAGAATACTTAACAAAACCATAACCTTTACTCAGTCCAGTCACTCTATCTTTAATAACCTTGGCCATTACTATATCTCCAAAAGGTTGAAACAATCTAATCAATTCATCATCTTCAAGAGTAGGCGGCAGGTAACCGATATACAGATTTGTATCGTCAATTTCTTTTCCAATCTTAGCTACATTGCTTCCCAGTCCTGGATGTAATGTGCTCCCAATACTTCCAGCAGTGTTACTTCCAGTCCATGGGGGGTTGCTTCCAGAATTATTGGAACCCATAATAGCCAATGGTGTACTTTGCCTAGTAAGAGATTCTGGGACAGTCCCACCTAACTCTGCCAGGAAATTCTGGTACTCATCATCCATTTTCTTCCCTGCCGTTCCTTTCATAGGGCAATCAATAGTTGGATGTCCACCATCACCACAGTTCTTACACAGGACATCACTCTTGAAAGTTGACATTCGAGAGGGGCAAGCGTACTGCCTGTGCCCAGGCTCACCACACAACCTACAAAACTCTTCATCCCTTATCGTTCCATTCAAAGCAGCAAGTTCCCGAAGCTGTTGCCGCTTATGTTCGTTTAAACCTTCATCGACTGGCAGCAACAGCTTCTCTACCATCCCTGCCGCAGCATCAAGTGCCTCCTGACTGTCCGCTTCCACCAAAACATGTAAATCCTCATTTTCCGATGGGTCAAATTTCAAATCCCTCTTCTGTCCAAACCTACCTTCTTTCACTGACCCTTTACCCCTGATCACAATTTTTGCTCCAGTCTCCTTTTCCATCCTCTTTTGTGTATTCCCTCTCGGGCCAATTATGAGTCCGATAAAATTATAACCCGGGTATTCTTTCATTGGTATATTCAACTTCTTATAAAGCTTTGGAGGTCTATAATCTGCTGGTGGCTTAAATGCAGGATTCCGCTTAATAATCTGAGCAATTATCTCTTGCCTCTCTCTATTAAGCCTCTCACGAGCACGATACTCTCTAGTATTAATCCTAATTCCCATGTTATCGTACACAGGTTCTGGAGAAGGCGACCTACCACCTTCAGGCCGGTCATCTAATTGCAATCCAGCTTGCAATATTCGACTAATCTCAAGAAGTCTAGCATTTAAAGCTTGAATTTCAGGGTCCATATCCATACCTTGAGTGTAGTCCTTCATGAAATCAGGAAACTGAAACACGGGTTTGGGCTCGTCATCAGCCCACCGCGACTTCCGCTTCTTGGTCTCACCACGGTTGGCATCCGCCGGAGGGTCCCACCGGCTGCGTCGACTCCTCCGGCTCGTGGTTTCATCTTCTCCAGCGGAATTGTTTTCCTTGTCTGTGCCGCCATTCTCGGACAATAGCTGCACCTGATTCGGTAATTGCTGATTCTTATCGGAGTTTTGGTCTTCGGGAAGAGGGACGTTTGAATCTGGAGCTACTGTTTGTTCACCTGAAGATGGAGGAGGTGGATCGAGGGGAGAGTGGGATGAAGTCGGGGTTTCTGAGGATTGAAAGTAGGTAGGAGGAAGGGGATAAGGTGGGGGCTCAGAAGCTAGGGCTTCGGAGGGTATAGATTCTACAGAATCCATGGAATGAATTAGTAAGATTGAATTTTCAAAAGAGATAAAAGAGGGTATTTTATATTAGAGTCGGGAGAGGTGGCGGGGGTGTGCGTAGGTCAAGATCACGCACCGTAAGCGGGTGTTAATGGAAAGGCATAGGAAATTCATATAAATAGTAACTGTACTCCACTGATGTAAATAAAATTTTATAAAAATATTAATTCTAAAGGTATATTATATAATTTATATACCTACCAAAGTAACTGTATTTATGTTGCTGATTTTTGTCCTTTTTTTTTTTTGTTGATAAGATATTTGCTGAATTCAAATTGAATTTATATTGCTATGGTATGTATTCACGTATTATATACACTAGTTCAGTGTCACGTGTCAAATATAAAATCTATAATTATATTTTATTTGTTAATTATAGTTTATATTATTAAAATTACTTTTAATATTAAGTAAATAATAATAGTTTGATGCTATAAAAAATTAAATTATTATATTATTATATTATTTTATTATTTTAAAATAAAAATATATTTCTAATATTAAACCGAACGGAAAAAAAATTGTATCTTTAAAAAACCTACATAAAGTGATTGTGAATTGTTATTTTAATAGTTATTTATTTAAATAATTAGATATATAATCTTACCCAACAATAATATTTATATTCATTTTTAGTGTTTTATAAAATACATTGGCTCATCAAACCAATAAAAAAAGGAAGAAGAAGAATTAAAAAAGGATTCTAAATGAATGTATAATATATTCATGTTTCCTACAAAGAGAAAATTTAATACAATTTGATATTCTATTATATATTTTATTAATGAGTTGCTTATAAAGAGAGAGAATAAAAAAATATCAATCATTTAAATTTAAATATAATTTTATGAGTCAACTCAAATTAAAAAACTAAAATATCTCAATTAACTTATAAAGTTGTTTAACTATTATAATAAGTAATAGATTTATTGCGCTTGTGTCGTCCAGTATTGGATGTTGATTTTAAAAGGAAAATTATTTATGTATAAAAATACAAACTTTTGTATTGGATGATAATATCAAGATGAGATATCTCTGTCTTATAAAATGTGTCTTATTTATAAATTTTACAAATATTAAAAATATATTTATATTCAACATTCCCTAATAGTATAAGTTATTAGTTGAGTACTGGTAACATAACAATAAAATTATATCAACAAAAAATTCAGTTATATATTGCAAAAATTTTCCATCGATTAGGTAAAATTATATGATTGACCTACTATATCATATGTATATTATCAAGTATAATTATCCATAAAACGCTCAATAATAAAGTCAACACATAAAGTCACAATATATATTATTTTCTATTAACAAATTTGACAACATTATCTCATTCATAAAAATTTAAATTTAAGGTGATATTTTTACTTGATTTGTGCTTTAAAATTTATTGAGTGTTTAATTTAATAGTAGTGACTTTTATGAAAATTGTGATGGTAAAGATGAGGAGATTGTGTATATTATATACTTCTATGCTGCCCAATTCTAAAACTAGAGCCACTTTACAAGGTCATATTAACAAGGAAAATGATACTTTTCATACCGCACAAAACCTTTATAACAAACCTCGACATACTGTTCACCCGGCTGAAGAGAAACAAGCTCTCATTCCCAGCTGTTCACCTTTCCTTTGTAATATTTCAGTCACTCCCCATATTCACAGTATTTAAGAAGCAGCCACTGCTTTCTTCAAAGCCTTCAAAGCGCTCAATACCGCAACCATAAGCAAGATTGCCATAATCTTCTTTGAAGCCAACATCAGGAGGTTCACCCTCATACCATGCTCCCTCATGAACTTTACTGCTCCCCCAACTAATGAAATAAGCCAGGCACCAATTGAACACAACACCACTTTCATCGTTTCTGAAGGTCCACAAACATTACTCGTGTCACCGGAAACCTCAACATAAGACTAAGCAGGCCCTTCATGACTCGTTTCCCTCTGATTAAGGCCAAGACTCTTGTTCAGCCAACTTGATAAAGTAACAAGCAGCTTTGCAAGCCATTCAATCTCATCATTGGAGATTGGCCGCTTAATCCAGTCACCCTTGTATTTTATATCAGTTAGTGTGTTGCTGCCCACCATCCTAGGCCTAAATATATCATCATGTGGATGCTGATTTTCTCTTGCCTCTGCATTGACAGGCACAATCTTCACAGTATAGTTACTGAATAAGCATCCCATCTAGGCTTTCAGAGAATCTAAACAGTGCAGGTTGTGTGCTAGATTATCTCCCGAAACAGCTTGCAGTTCTGACTCAGCACGCAACACAAAGAACTGCATTAACAAAAACGACGAGCCTGAGTAACCATGACGTAGAGAAACACACTGTTTTGTTTTGTTTTTTCCTCTGGAGAGGTAGTAACTCATATATAGTAAAAGTACTAAATCCAAATGCTGGAAAGATAAGAAAAGAAATCAACAAACTTGTAGCAGTTGTTGTCCGCCATCATCACCATCACTGAATAACTGCAAATCTTTGTTCCAATTCTCATGCAAGAATGAGCCATCGGCATCACTCTCACACAGGCCATCCTCCCAATCCTTGTACAGCCAAAACAGAAAAGAAATTAAATGTTTAAATGCTTTTTTTAATATCTTTAGAAATAAAGAGAGACAGAGAGGCCAACAGTACGATACTTGATGCTAACAGATAAACCGCCACAAGGGACACATGGTAGTTAGATCATCAAGTCAAACCCAAAAGTCATTTGACATAAGAAAAATCCTCAAGAGACATGGATATATAAAATTCACAGCTAAATTTTTTCTCTCAATTTCACCAGATAAAAGTGTTTATTTTTACAAGTAAACTTATAAAAGTATTCCAAGAAAGCAAAGAAAAAACAGCAAAGAAAGCAGGTAGGATCATGGGAAAAAATGACAAAAGAAAAAGAAAAAGAAACTGCTTTCAAAACAAAAAATTACCTGTGCATAAATTAGAGATAATTTTTATCTTTCCACAATTTTTAAACAAATAGTGTAAACTGAATCAGCGTTTGAGAAATAAAATAATATATGACACTTTTAAAAGATCACCGAAAAGAAAAAATATTGTTAATAACTCCTATTATTTTATAAGAACAGAGCAATAAACTAGTCACAGCAGATACACGTTTCACTAAATGAATTAGATGGGGCGCATATGAGGATGCATAGATGTCGAGATACCTGCAACTGTTCTCTGATTGATGGAACAAATCTATATAAGTCATTAAGCATTGATTTAGATGAGCCAGAGAGCTTAGAATGAAAGACAGTGTCAACATTCTTTATGAGATCGATTAGCTCTTTGGATGATATCAATACGTTTAAGACCTGCATGAGGAATACAACAAACATAAATAAATATAAAAGTCGTATTAGAGATCCAAAAACAAGAGATATAGGAGGATTGAAGAGCAAAGCTTCAAGTTTTTCACATCTATGGACATTAATAACTTTCGATCAAAGTTGAATTATCACAAGTAGCTAAATACAAGAAGTGATGTACTACTGATTCAGTGGATCTAATCGATGTGTTTCCAACTCAAATACATCTCTCCAAAACAATGCATTACAACTATTTATCCAGACTACTTCAAACACAAAATTCTCTTCCTATATAAATGCATGCAGCCAGCATCTTTATAGAATGAGTAAAGAGGCAAAAAAGGCTGATATATACAAGACCGCGTTTGTGAAGGCAATTTACTCAAATCGCCTAAATAGTTGACACTAGAATGACCTATAGAGAAATTTCACATCTATTGTTTACATATTTATATTTTTTATCAGCACCCAGATAGTCTACCCTAGGCAGTAACTTGATGATATACCAAGACAAGTTGTTTCTAACTAGCCATGAACACCAAGCCAAAAAAACTATTGTAAGGTTCATTTTTGATCCATGCAGAATTGGCGAAGAAAATGCTTCCTTAATTACAGAAGTAACTTCAAGCTGATCCCTGTTAGCTGTGGCACAATAAAATTTAAAGGAAAAATAGTTCTTACTAAAGGGAAAATCTAATGATTGCACGCATTTTGAAACATCTTAACCAAAATCAAAAACTCTATTAGCTCCAACAAACACATTTTATAACTGGCATTAACCTCCAGACTTAATCTACTACAATAAAGTTCACAACTGATTCACCTGATATAGATCTGCGACAACTCAAAAATGCTTAGTCAGCTTGATCACTAAATACTATATCTAATTCCGCGAATAGATCATAACATACTAATACAAGTACAAACCATTTATTCCTCAAAAGTAAACAGTTCCCTCAAAATTCTACCAAGTTCTCCAACAACTCCTGAATTTCCAATAGCGATTGATAGGCCAGAACAGTGGACCAAGTCCATTTGTAAAATGGTTGCTGCAACTTTTTACAGTATAATTAAATTTCACCAAGGTATCCCGCACTATAGTCAATGTACACTTGTATAGGGTTTGTATTTTGTCACCCTTAATCTGTCTTTCCTGGTTACAAACTCATGAATGAAATCATGGCAACATGAACTCAACATTAATATAGTGCATCTGGTTATAACCAACAAATTCTTCTTAGAATGCTAATTAGCATCTACATAATATATCGCTAAAAGAGAAAAAGAGCAGCAACTTGCACATGAACAGTAAAAAGAATTCAAAGATTAGCAGACTTAATAAATTTTACCACATGGACCTGTGATAAAATAAAACTATGAATCTCCTACTTCATCGGAAACAATTGATCCAGGTTTGCTAAAACAATCTGGTATATGTTATGAAACATATCAATCATCGAGATCAAGTTACTCATTTATTAATACTACGAATAAAAGTGCTAGCAAATCCAGTAAGCAGCACAGTGATGTAAAGAAAGATGAGCAGGAAGCCAAACCTTAGATACCATCTGGACTACAACTTCTGTGTCTGTATGGACAAATTTGTGAGCAAATCCGAAGAAATGCATAACCAAAGGAACTATAAAACAGATAGTTGATCAACACAAAGCCTTGCCAGGAAGTTGAATATCCACACGATGGAGACGGTGTGTTCTCCTTCTTAGTATTGCTACTTGGTATCCCCAAATTTGCATCAATCTCAGCAAAATCTTCCAAGCTTATTGTCCAAGGTTCTACGTAGCTAATCCAAAGGGAAAACACTTGAGATGCATTCTTAATAGAAGTCTCCATCGGGTAAAATATTAATGTCCTCAATATAAATCTATATAATGGCCACTGAATCCATGAGTTACAAGAACCAACAGAGCAAAAACCCACATCCCTCGTCTTAACAACGTCAACAGAGCACGATACTCGCAACCGAAGGCTCTCAGTAGATTCAAGTTTATCTGATCCATCAGTGATCGCTATCGAACTTAAATTCAGATACTTGACAAATTCGTTCACAATCTCACCCAACCCAACTGTAGGCGGAGTCTCACCCAAAACCGAACGGGAAGGGAAATTCACACCAAATGATTTGCACACATTCACGGGCAACAGCGATAAATCATTGTCAACTAACCAGAAATGAATTAATGTATAAACCAAAAACTCAGCATGCTCAAGAACTGAAGCATCATAACCAGATGAATAGTGCAGTAATGAACTACGATAGGGTTGATGAGCTGTTAAATCAGAAACAGGCACAAATGCATGTAAATATGCGCAAAAAATTTGTATGTACAAACTACATCCACTTTTCTGCTCCCTTCCACGCTTAGTGTTGTTTGCAAAAACCGGAATTGAATAAGCCCAATTCTCCAACCTAAATCTCCTACCTCGCCTAACCTTGACTGCATCACAATTCTCACTATTCCCTTTACAAACAGGATAATATGCAAACCAGAATATGTAATATTCAAAAACATTCAATTGAACTTGATATGAAGAACCGCCCTTATTTGAAACTCTACCTTTAAACAAGGGACACAAATCAGCCAAAACGCGGCAATCTCGCTCACTCTGAAGCATAAACCAAACCCATTCCGGTAACCTTTCGATTGGAAATACGTATTTAACCAGGGAAAGACGATCAACGACGGAAATTGAAGACATCAGGACACCATTTGGGGATAGGAGATAGAAAACCCTAGCTGCCAGCTCCGAATCATTGGATGCCGTGACCGCATCCATCCAACCGTTGGGCAAATTGGGTTTTCGAGAGGGTGAATCGTCGAAACCAAAGATTTTGCAAATTAGGGTTAGGAAAGTGATGGAGAAGAATCATCGGGTTTGGTCCGGTGTGCGCTTGTGGAGGAAGGACTCGATTGCAGTGCAAGCTGCGGAGATTTGTGGCTGCGATGAGGAGGCTAAGATGGTGGCGGCGAGGTCAGTGGATTTGGTCTGAGAGTTCGTAGCGTAGGTGTGAGATAGCATTGTAGAGAGAGAAAGAGGAGAGAGAAACTATGTTGAAACTGGAGTGATACATATATATATATATATATATATATATATAGATATAGATGTAGAGAGAGAGAGAAAGTAAGCAAAAATGGGAATATCTTTAGGGCACAGAAAGAGAGTAAGAGATGGAGAGAGTTTTTGAAGTTTTAAGAGCATGTTCGGGACCAACTTATAAGTTCGTTAACCCAACTTATAAGTTAGTTTGCTAAAAGTACTGTTCGGGATTGACTTAAAAAATGACTTATAAGTCAAAAAAAAAGTTAAAAAAAATAAGCAAGTTTTAGTTACTTAAAGTTGGTCAACTGCAGTGAAATGACAAAACTGCCCCTCCTTGTTTTTTTAACATTCTTCCTACTAAAGGACATTTTAGTAATTTTTACATTTTACTTAACTTATAAGTCCTTATTACCCGAACACATCTATAATTATTACTTATAATTCCCGACTTATAAGTAAAAATAATGCCGAACACTTTTATTAAATTTAACTTATAAATCTACTTAAATTTTAACTTATAAATCTACTCAAATTTTAACTTTAAGTAAAAAAAAAAAGTCATTCCCGAACAGGCCCTAAATGGGGGAGGAGGTAAATGGCGCCTTTTAATGCTCAACACCGATCAAGGTTTAGGCGAAGAATCAGCTCAGTCGGGAGGAATGTACCTACGTGGCGGCGGGGATGAGATTGTGGCACTGGGTCCCACTGGAATGATCGTGCGGCCCATGGAAAGCTCCGTCACGGTAATCTTATGGTATAGAGCATCGACATTTGATTGACGCCAAAAACTAGAATAAAATCAAATAAATATATTTTTTTAATTTCTAAATCTTATTCCTTTTATTTTTACAAAAAATCTATTTTGAAATTATGATTGTATTAAAAATAATTTTATTTCTTAAATATATTTTTTTTTATTGCAGAAGTAACTTAGTAATCGAGATAATATCTATAAACCCTAAATGCAAGTTATTTTACTTCTTTGTCTCGACTCTCCAAGTTAGTGACGAGTATAACGACTATCTTATTCTAATAAAGATGACAAGTTTATATACATAACAATCAAATATTATATTTATCTATATTATTAAAAAGTGAAACATAACTCGAATTTGAATGACATATCTCATTTTTTAAAAGTGCAGATAGATGTAATATTTGGTTACTGTGTATTTATACTTATTCATGGACAAACGAACTAAAGTGTGACACCATCATTCAAGCAGTTAGTTTTATTAAAGATAAAATCATGCTAGCAGAATAAATATATATTTAATAATATTTTTATAATTATTTTAACGATATACTTGGGTTATGTTTGTTTGCAAAATATATACTTGAGATTGGACTATTTGTATTAATTTAAAGTTATTTTCGACTTTTTTATCCCGTGATGAGGGATTATTAGTCCCTTTATGTTGAAATATTAATCCCATAAAATTATTTAATAGCTTAAAATGAGAAGAACTATTAATCCCAAATTCATCATGAGATTATATAATCCCTCATAAATAGCCTTAAGAATGATAAAAAATAGTCCAAGGATTATTTAAAGGACTATTAATCCCTCATCATGGGATAAAAAAATCGGAAATAGCTTTAAATTAATACAAATAGTCCAATCCCAAGTATATATTTTGCAAACAAACATAGCCTTGATGTTTTGATAATATTATTTTTTTTTCTAACAATATTACTCAACATAATTTCTGTTAAGTGAGTTTATTACTTGCTTTCAAGGGCTAAAAGAAGTCTACTTTCTCACCATGGATGACTTTGTAGAATTTAATTATTGATGTACTTCGAACACTACCCTTGTTATTCCTAAAACAAGTCGGACGTTATATAACTAATATTAGTTTATCTTAAATTCTCCCTTTTCTTACAAGACCCCTAAAGTTTTAATGTAATAGCATAGTTTCCTAAAATAGAAAGATAGTCCAATATTAGGAAGATTAAAATGATAAAATGAGATGAATATACCAGAATGTTGTGGGCTATCAATATTTTGAACATGAAAGGCCCAATAAATCAACAAGCCATGTCCAAACCAAAGTTTTGTAGAACTTATTACTAATTTGGGGCTCTATGGTATGAAATATAGGGAGTCCTTTATACACATGGGCCTTTTTCCTATCACAACATGGCCTGCAAGTTAGTAATGCAGTTCCAAATTAAATTGTATATGAACCAGCCCAAGGTAAGGTAAGGTTATTCATTTATCATTACTATTTATTTATTTATTTTTGCCATGTGCAGTGGTTGAAGGAACGAACCGAGCTCCATACCGGAAACGTAATCATTTGGTATTTTAATGTAGGAACATTCTTAAAATGATGATAAATAATTATAATGCTTTCTCCCATCCAAAATTAAAATTATTTTGACTTTTTAAAGTTTTCTTGATTTTTTTTAATTCGAATTTGATGTAATTTATTTAAAATTTAATATAATAAAATTTCTAATTAGTAATACATTTAAATACTACAATATTTATAAATGTAGTGAAATATATTCAAACCAATTTTAAAAATTAAACAAAATTGCCTCAACCAAAAATTAGAGGTGAAAAGCAAAGCAAAGGCTAAGCAATTGTAGCTAGGGTGCTCAAAACTTTCGATTTTTTTGATTTTTTCCCGAATTGATTGGTATTGGTATTTTCGGTACCGATATTTCAATATTTTTAAACTTTTCGGTATTAGTACATGTTTTTTAAGAATTGGTAAAAATAAAAAAATAGAAAAAATAAAATACATTTGATATATATATATATATATATATATATATATATATATATATCACAATTAGTAAAAAAAAAATGCTTAGTTTTTTAACTTCTTAGTTCTGTTCTGACTAAAATCATCCTTAATTTCTTAAATTTATAATTTTTGAAATATTCTTTGATATGTATACTAATTAATGTGTTGAACTGTTATTAGTATTGTTTATATTATACATTAATTATTATAATAAAAATAATAGCAATCTTGAAATGTTAAGTGTGTGTTAACATTGGTTGATTTCTTCCTAAATAGCGCAACAAGAAGCTTAACAAATACATTATCATATTATATTAATACATTATCTTCCCTTTTTAATATCAATTTTATTAATGAAATATCAAATTACCAATTTTATAAACTAAGAAAACACAACACGGGGGGGGGGGGGGGGGGGGGGGGAACACAAGATTTATTTATTTATGATATATATTATCAATGTAGTAAAAAAAAATTAAAACTGATTTGAAAAATAGTTACTGAAAGTGTACTGAACCAGTACCGAAATTAATATTTTAGTACCCGTATTGATTCTTGATGTATGAAATTCAACATTAATATCTATTTAATATTTTACTGATGAACACTCTTAATTATAACTTTGTAACGATTGTACAAGATATGCGTATAGTGCAATAAGTTTGCATCATAACAGCAACATGCAAGTAGTTGGGTTGGTCCTGGCGCATGCTAGCTGCCTACAGATCTGATCTTCATATGCTTATGTTTTGTTACTTTGCATAAACATTACACCTTTTTTAGTAAGTATAAATCCTATCAACACTTTGCAGGGTGTGAGATTTTCTGTTATTTTCTTTGTTTTAAGTCTCTATTACAAGAGATATAGAACATATATATATATATATATATATATATAAGTATGTATTTATATATAGATACATATATATATCTCTTTCATGTCTCTTGTAACAGAGACATGGAATAGAGAAAAGTAACTGGGGATTTGAGCGCCATTTTGCAATACCTTGTACAAATAAAGAGATCCGATTAGTATGAAGTTAATTTTATAATAAGTTGGACAATAGACCAATACAACACTGATACGTAGAGAGAGATAATATCACTGGCCTGCGTGTCAACACTGTATTGATTTATTGTCTAACTTATCATAAAATTAACTTCATACTAACCGAATCCCAAATAAAAGTTCACTTCATACGTTTGCAAGTGATTTTTTGTATGTACATACAAGAGGGATTTGTCTAGTTTGGTTTCTCTATCTCAAAATTATCTTAATTAGGTCTATTTCCCCCCCTCTAACATATGATTTCTTCTTCTATTTCAAGTTGTGTAATCAATTATTTTACTCGTAATTTCTTTCGTTCACGTGTTTTTCATAGCAGTTTTTTTTAATTGCACACTTAGTGAATACCAGTTAAACTACTATAGGATAAACGTAAAAATCGCGCGAAGTCTCCATTATTATAAGGCAGTTTTAGGTGATCCATTGCTAGCTATTGAATAGGCATGCATGTACTACGTGGTCCAAGTTAATGACTGGCCGGATCAGTATCATAAACTTCAATGGTCCATTGCTAGCGATGGGTTTTAATATATTGTTGGGATGATATTTCATTGACTGATAAATGGGGAGTTAATTGGGACAACGTGTTTTTAATTAATAAATGAAAAAATAAATATAAATGTATAATATTCAAATATTATGTTCATCTTAATAATTTAAAAATAGGATAAAATATTAAAATTTGTGCAATATCTTATTTTTTAATAATTAAAATAAATATAATATTTAATATTATATTTAAATATTGTATACCTAGATTTGTCCGAAATAAAAATCATGTCATAGAGCTTTCTTAATTAATTATCATTTTATCATCATTGAAAAAGACATTACAACGGCAACAACATGCATTATTAAAATTAGTTTGTCTTATTTCTATTTCTGTCTTTCACTTAAGAGTTGAAGGCCAAATGGTTATATTACTTATTAGTATAAGATTGAGCATCGTATATATCTTTTATATCATTTATGCTGTGTTTGGATTGAAAGAATATAATAGATGATGAAATATAATGATTTTAAGGTAGTTTAAGTATATATTTAGTTGTTAGTGATGGTGGTTATTGTTATATAATGATAAAATTATCACATATATTCATTCTATTAGAATAGATTTTATTCCACCTCATTCACATAAAATAAAAAATTAAAATAATGAAATAATTTATTCTTCAAAATAATTATCAAATATATTATTTTTATTTTATTTATTCTTTTATTTTATTTCCTTAATTTAAACGTAGTATTAGGATCTAAGACCAACGTACGGACTTAGACGTAGGGGTCATGTCTTGAGAATTTATGAAACGGTTAATTAAGATACTGGTTTGTGGCTCCTCTCATCTTTTGACACTTGTGTTACGCTCGGATGGAAGTAACGAAATGAGTGGAGTAATAAAATAAAAAGTAAAATAATTTATTTTATTTCAGTTAGAATAAGTTATTTCACATTTTTTAAAAAAAAATAAAAATTCATAAATTTAGAAAGAATATGAATGATCTATTTTATTCTAGTGGAGCAATCAAATATAATTTTTTTTCATTTTATAAGAATAAGTCATTATATTCTCACATTCATTCTTCTAATTCAAATATAGTATTATTATATCTCAATTAGTGGCCTTGTAAACTACTCTATTAGTTCAAAAATTAATTTTAAAGGTATATTTTTTCTCAAGCATAACCTAATATGTACAATTTAAAAATAAAAAAAAATCTAATATGTACTACTGTTGATGGCGCGCACATGTATGTTATAAATAGTACTCCCACCATTTCTTTATAATTGACGTTCTAAGAAAAAAAATAAAAATTAAGAAATATAATTAATATTTTGTCGAATTGATTAAACATGGGTATAAATCTTATTATTATTATTCTAAAATTTATTGAAAAAAATAAAAAAAAACAAATTAATATTTAATATAGATAATATATAAAACTAAGCCATTAATGTTACCTTGAAACAATATTATCAAATTCAAATCGGACTGATCGGTTAAACGAAGAATCGGTCTAATATTCGGTCCGGTTTAATCAATTTGGCCAAAAATCGATAGAATCAGTTGGTCACCAGTTCGACCGCTAAAATTAGTTAGTTGGTTCGATTAAACCAGTTTTTAAAATATTTTTTAATTTATTTATTTTTACAAAAATATTTTTAGTAATATTATAAGATAATTTTACTATATTTTAGTTTATAAGAAAATAGATATTTTAAAATTTGATTAATTATTAATAATATATATTTTTATATATTTACGATGTCGCTTGTTTAATAACGATTCGACCATTAGTTAAATTAATAATTCATCTATCCGATATTCTTTTCGGTTCAATTATCGCTCGTGGCTGTCCCGATTCTAAAAATATTGCATTGAAATATACAAACGACGAGAGAAAAAAGGAAAAATTATACACATACTTACGTAATCTCTAGATCATATCTTTAAGGTAAGGCCCGGGGCGATCGATCTCCTTAATTAATTAATTTTCTAAGTCGTGCGTCTCGAGTACTTAACTTATGCGTGTATAGTGCACATGAAGAAAATCATGATTTTGCTTTGGCAAGTGCTGAAAAGCTAGCTAAGCAATTATTTAGATTCTAGCTTGCTTGTCCTCCAAGCATCTGGTTCGTGGACTTCAACATCCTTTGTTAATTAGCTTTCCCCTTTTTTGAATTGTGTACATCTTTTATAATTAATTCCATCCTTTTCATTTTCTATTAATTTTTCCTTTAAATTTTAATTGCTCAATAGGTTGAAAAAACATCCAAATGTTGGATTCTAGCTTGTCTTCCAAGTTTTCTTCAGTCATGCATGGACCTTCTTTAGTCTTCCTCTACTCCATACTTTACACTTTTCCCCTATATATATATATATATATATATATATATATATAATTTAATTCTTTTTAATATTTATGCTTTTTCAGTCTAGCTCTCTTCAGATTCAATTTTCCTTCTTTGTTAATATATTACATGCGTGAAAAATATATATACAGTACTCCAATTAGATCTGCTTGTTTAAAACTTGTTATTTTTTTTTGGTAATATATATGATTTAAAACTTTATTGTATTTAAACAATGTTCAATTTTTAATGTTTCTTATAGGAGCCAGTGAGACCAATATTTATATGAGGGGGATGAATTAGCTAGAGTTCGTATTTTCTGTTTATTAATTAGCTAGATTGACCCAATAAACCGGATTATCTCATTATTTAAAAGATTAATTTATTAATTTAAAATTTTATTATACTTATTAATAGTTACGTTATTAATCGATTAATATTTTTAAATTTATCCAACGTGAATTTCATGCCCCAACGATATTTATATACTTGAATAACATTGAATGCTGTGAGACTTGACCTCCCAAGCTAGCTAGAAGCTTACTTTCAAAAAAGTATAAAAAGCAATATTGTTTTAAATGCACATATCGATCCTATTAATCAAGTCTCATTAACAGAAAAGTGTACAATTAAGGGGTTGCAAAAATGTATATATATAAATACAACAAAATGGATTGTACAAAGTCTATGGATGTTATTATGCGTAAGAAAAAGTCAAATTAATACTGCAATAACATAACAGTAAAAAAGAAAAATGATACACAAAATTAAGAAGAGTAGAAAAATAGTCAACAAAAAGGCAAGGGTTTGTTCAACAACAAACTCATGCTAGCTGTGTTATGTACTTGTGCAAGCTATATTAGTGATCTCCAGGTTTTGGTATAAAGTGCCAAAACCGATATAGTTATAATAATATTTGCATGAGGAATTGAATCCAGCCTTACCTTCACTTTGGTCACAATATATAGTTCATTACACTACCATTAAAAAGACACACAGAAATAAAAATAAATAAATAAAAGGAAAAAAGAAAATAAGACGAAGACAAAGTTGGAATAGTTAAAAGGGAAGTTGCTAGCTAGGAGCATGCATCAAAAGAATACACGGGTCTCAATTCAAAAGAAAAGACAGAGATGGTCTCCTACATGTAATTAATTTCCTATTCCATATTCCACTCCATTGAAACCCACTTTTTCATAACCTTTCTGGTTAGCCATTAAGACTCCTCCATATATGTCACCCTCACAAACAATTAGGATAGAGTAAATTTTAAGTAAGAAAAGAAATGTGACCGGTTAATTTGAGACTCAAATATTGGGACTCTCATTTTTTGGGACATTGAGTAACATATACATAAGAGACACTAATCATTTTTGCAATCAAAATGGAAATAAATCTATTTATTTTCTTTGTTAGATTTAAAGATCACCTAAAGCGTCTATGTTCCGCTTGCCAATAATACAATCACAATTTAACTTTGTACGAGATTCAGCAACCGAAATTACTGACTAGTAGTCCAAGCAATCTCACAAAAATTAAAAAAGAACGAAAAATAAATAAAATACGATATATTCAGGTTTATTAAATTATGATTAGTTATACATATCTGATGTATTCATATACGTCACACACTCTACAATAATCTACACACCAAATATTATTTATCGATAAACGAAACTCCTACTCATTTATCGGTAAGTGAAATTCCTTAATTACTACCTATCATAGCAACCACTGGTTAGATCTTCAATGTCAACGCTCTTAAAATCATTTGAATCAAAAAATATTGCAAAATAAGTGCATGTTACAAAAATCTAGCTAACTAAGGTTGTGTTTGACAAAATTGAATATTATGATCTGAATAGTTTAGATATTTGAATAATATAGAGTACGCTGAATGAAGAAACGCTGTTTGAATAATATAATCTAGTATCTGAATAATATAGTCTAGTATCTGAATGAAGAAACGCTGTTTGATAACTAATTTTTTTAAAATGTTTGAATAAGTGTATTTTACTATTTTAATTCTTTGAACAGTTTAAACAAAATATGATAATTAGAAAGGTGAATAGTATTTTAAATTCATATTTATAATATTTTAAAATCTTATACTTAAATGAATTTATATAAACTTTAATATATATATATATATATATATATAAATATTAAAAAATAATTATATTCATACATATGAAATAGGTTCTACTTTAATAGAAAATATTTTATATTAGAAACTATTCCAACCCCTAATATTCTCTCTCCTGTTGAGCCATTCCAGACCCCCCAATTTCTCTCTCATTTCCTAATACTAGAAACGAAAAGGAAAAAAACCATGGTTGATTTTTTTAATTTTTTTTAAAAATTTATTCATGGTGGAATTGTAGATTTAGTTTGTTATTCATCGTTGCTACTCTTAATTAGATCCTCCGCCCATCGCATATATCCTCTCATCTCCGCAGCTAGATGTTGATGGTGGTGGTGATGGATAATATCAGATTCATTTGGATTAAAGATTTATATTGATGAAAGTGATGAAGGAGTTAAAGATGATGATAATGGTGATGAATGATGGTAACGTGGTATGTGGTGGTCTGGCTATGGTGGGCAACGGTGTCATGGTAATGGTGATGGGTAATGTGAATGATGGTAATGAAAGAGTTGAAGAGGGTTTTATTGTCCAAAAATTAGCAAATTCGTTCAGATGCTCTCCTAAATCCCGAGAATTAATTTTTTATCTCAACTATTTAGAGGCTTTCAGAGAAAAAAAAATAAATTACCAAATAAATTCATGCCTCTTAACGATTAAAATGTGAAATGTTAAAATATATTTAGATGTAATCAAACACCGCCTAAATCATCTATGTACTACTTGCTCCTGTACCTTAAGCAGTACTCCCAACTCCTTTTCTTTGTCTATTGGAATTGCATGCTACATGTTTTCAAGTTCAATGGCAGTACTTCTCTTGCTATATATTTGGCTAACAAATATCTTAGATCACTTCTTTATTCAAAAAATTAATTTTTTAAATTCAGACTTTATCATATTTATTAATTTACTAATTTATCTACATCTTAAATTTTATCTGATATAAAATTTATATAAAATATCTCAACATTATGTGGTTGTAATTATATTTGCTGGGGCTAATTAAGCACAGTATATATTCGTGGGGTGGTCCAAAAGCTAACAATTAGTAGCGGCCAATAATTAAGTTGAGGGATTAGTGACTACTAATAATGATTGTCCTAATTGATGACCAAGTCATTTCGTTTTGCATTTGGCCACAGTCTGCTGGAAGTAAGTAAATTAATTATAAGAATTAATCATTTGGTACGTACTACTATCATCAGCTGCTGGTATCACCTTTTCCTCCTTTATTGACTTTAATTGTCCAGAGGAAGAGCCTGGAGCTCCGTAGGTAACACATAACTAGAGCTAGTGAAACAAAGTAGGAGTAGACAGCAGAGAAAATGAATGATAACGGGACCAATATGTATTTATCACACAATTGTTGGTGGATAAATTAGCTATGGTGCACACCCTTCCAATTTTTTGTTATTCAAAATCTATGAATCGATCATAATTTAAAAAAATGCTCATTTTTTATTACTACTATTTTAAAAAAATAAAAATTGAGATACATTTTTAAAATAATAATTTTTTTAAATTACCCCAATAACATTAGTTAGTAATATAGTACGTGATTGTGAAATGATAATATACATTCTATCCACAACATAAATAATGACACATTAAAATTTTTATGTCATTTTATAACGTAAAATTAAATATATATGTCAATAATTTTGAAGTTGAAGGAGTATATATATATATATATATATCAAAAAAGATAATAATTAATTAATAGTATATCATATGCGCCTATGATCTCTTATATCCCAACTTGAGTAACCTGTAGTAGTTGGCACATAATACGAGAGAGTTGTAGTTAATGCTTTCGATCTTATTCGCGTCTGAACTAATATAATAAACCACCACGTGTTTAATTTATTTTTTTCCAACTAATTATTAGCTAACAATTAAAGCAACTTAATTCATTTTCTTACACAACTAGTTTTAAAAAAAATAAAAAAAATCAGGAAATTAACTGCAAATGTTCCATGCACATGCTCCTTTTATAAAGGAAAATCAGCAGTACTAGTTTAATAAAGTAATCAAGTAAACCAGTAGCAATACTAATCAAGCACCACATGGTTCAGTTTTTTCTTGAAGTCTCGGCAAATAGGTTTTCTAGAGTTCCAATCAAGTCAGAAAGTAGGAAAGTCACCACTATCTTCTAAACATATATGCAAATCCAAGTTAACTAACTCGACCCTCTTCAACTTTCTCTGTCATATAACTATTACCCAATTCTCTAGCAAATATGTGTTAATAAGTCGTACTCAGTACACGATACTATTACAAATAACATAATTGTATATTATACTCTTACAAATAATCGAAGGAAACTGACAGTTAAATCGTCACTATAACGACGGTTTGACTGTAAAAATATAAAAAGTAACTCTACAAATATCAGTTACGATAATAGAATTGTCAAATATACGTCGCGACGAAGTTACATTGCTTAACATAGGAGATGGAACTTGTTATATTAACTCGATCCTTTTAGTTTGGACTTCCTGAAATTTGAGACTTGAGAAACATTTGGTACCAAAGTTAAGGGTGACTAAGCTCAAGCTAGCTGTACTGCCACAAAAAAGGCTCATCAAGCCAGAATTCACCCTCAACTGACTCGGCTCTAGCCAGGCTCCACGGAAACTCATGGCTTGACTGGCTAATTTTATCACCGAGATTAAAGTAGAGATCTGGCAGGTCAAGAAAAGGATCATCAATGTGACTTATAGGTGAAGTTGATGATTCTCTACAAGAGTCATCACATCTCACCGAAGCCTCGGGGCTCAGCTCGGCTTCAGTTTCAGCTTCATGGCTCGTAGGATTAATATCTGAGGCTGCAGCAGCGGCTAAGGCTGCAGCTGCTTGAATATCTTTAGGAGATTTAGAGGCCGGCTGGGGCAGTTGATGGGCTGAGTCAGGAAAATTGAGGAAAGCCGAGTGGCCTTTGATAGCAATAGCAGCCACATCATGGGCTCGAGCCGCCATTTCGGGTGTTTCAAAAGTCCCAAGCCATATTCTAGATTTTTTCCTCGGCTCACGAATTTCGGACACCCATTTGCCCCAACTCCGCTTACGTACGCCGCGATAAATCGGGTGTTTGCCATCATTATCATTGCCTTCTTTAGCCTTGTCGATGATCATAATTACCTGATTATCATTAGCATTTTGCCCTTGTTGATCAACTGATCTCTTAGGCGACCCTTTACGCGTTGCTGGGGCAGTTTTGGTAGATATTTTAGGTGAGGAGGAAGAGGAAGAGGAGGAGGAGGAAGAGGTGGTGGGAGAAATAGTAGAGAACGGTGGTTGTTTCATGGTAGGAGGGGAATAAGACTAAAGAGGTTAGGAAGGTGTGATGTTCATATAAATTTCACATGAAAGTGGAATAAAGTCAATATAAAAGAAGAAATGGGGGGGCCAAAGCATAAAGGACTAAAGTTTGGGAGGCTGTTTAATTATGTTACTCCATCATATATATTTTGAGGAAAAATGGTATATATATATATTTTTATTTTTTATGTTGATTTTTTTATTATAAATTATATGAATAATTATAATTAATAATATTTTAACGATATATTTTATAAAATTAATAAATTTTTATAATATTTTTTATTCACACACATATATATATATATATATATATATATTCATATACGTCGTAAAAAATCTCCCAATACATTATAATTTATGAAACTACAGAGTGCGTAAGCATCTTTTACAGTTACTAATTTGGCTTTTTCTTTCTTGTTGATTTTTATTTTTTATTTATAATTTTTTTATAAAACATATACTATTATAATTCAATTATAGGTGTTTATAGAGAACTTAAAAAGAAATTAAGAGAAGAATTTTTTTTTGAAAAAAACTTACTATTAATAATACAGTGCATGTGTTGTGATCTTACCACAAGGCTATCTCACCCGCATTTAGTTTGCTTGCTTCGTGTTAATTTTTTTATTATCAATTTTGAGCTTGCTTTATACTCCATCCCCCTCAAAATGAAACTGCCATTGATTATTTTATTTTAATACCCATTTCAATGTTGTTAGAAGTTAGAATATACTAAACTATAAACTATTTTATAATTTTAGTTTCCTAATATCAAATTTTAGTATTAAAATTGCTATTATAAAAGTTATCCATAAAATAATTTAGAAGTGTGCTTCACAAGAACATATGCCTCTTCTCCACTTTTTTATTAGAAAAAAATGAAATAGAAGAAGAAGAAGATAGTAAAATACTACAATAAAAAAAAGAAGCTAGAAATTATGAGATTGGCTTCATGATGAAATTCCCCCCTATTGGCAAAAATAGGGATGTCTCCTTTTTTTTTTTTTTTTTTTCAAACTGTCAAAATGACTTAAATATATTTAAACAGTAAATTATTACAAGCGATAAAAAAATTACAATACAAAGAATTAAAATGATAATCTTTTCAAATATAATAACATATAATTAGAAAAAAGATCAATCGTAATAATAACTAGTGAACACCAGATATATTCTTGAAAAACAGTCATAATTTTAAATTAATAACAGAATATGCAGATCTGAGCAGTTTTTCAATACAAGCAAAAGAAAAATCAGCCTTCATGATAGCGCCATACTTAAATTTGAACAATATATCTTCAACCATTCACTCACCGAAAAAATTCTCACGAGCGAAAAAATCTTTCAACTGGAGAAAACAATTACTTTAAGAGAAGATAATGAAATCCTCTTACAAAAAGAAATAAATCAGTCATGTCATAGAAAAACAAGTCCCACACAACAAAAAAAAAAAAAAAAAAAAATTTCCTTAACAAAAGGAGAAATTATTAGAGGATAAAAGAGAGAGATTTAGGAGAGAATCTTTTCAAAATAAAAAGAGACATCCCCGTATCTAAAATAGAAGTTAGATTTTGTCTTGAGAGAATAGAGAGAAAAAAAAAAGGGTTATTTATTGATGTCTCCTTGTTACCTAATTATAGGTGATTGATTATAAAGAAATTATTAATTTACGAAACATGTAACCAATGTGCATCAAGTTGATATTTTCTTATGATATTTGAGAATTTGGTAAACCAGATAAATGCCTCATTGCCACGATATATAATTAAACCTTATTCAATTTTTTAATAATTAATCTATCAATTGGACGTTCCTCTTCAATTTTCTCAATGACCTGATTTTCTAGGTGGAGTCGTTCATAGAACTAATTCTCATCCATGTGTACGTAATATACTGTATACCTAAGTACTACTTCTAGAAGTCATTTTTCCAACAACTTAAGTTGAAGGCCTAATGGGATCCATTTTGTTGGCATCTTTCCATTGTCTTCAATCCATTTTTTCAATCAACAAAAAATAAATAATTAACTAAATATAGCTTGTTTGTTGATTAATTTAAAGCGATTAGGATATTGGACGGTCCAAAAACGATTTAATTTAACAATCATTGTATGATACCCATTGGATTAATTAATACATTCTTGATCAATAATTAGTTGCAAAGTTGTATTTGTGATTAAATATATATTCTATAAACAAGGTTGTAATTCTGTTTTCATGAATCTCATGTTGTTCGGTATCACAAATTGTAGGAAATACAATGAAAGTTGAAGGAAATACAATAATATAATAACAAATTGAAGGAAATACAATAATATAATAATATTGCGGTTGTTCGTTAGTAAGAAATAAGAATCCAAAGAATGTATATATATATATATATATATATATATATATATATATATATATATATTTTTTTTTTTATTTATTTATAAGAGTCTCGTTATATATTGTGAAAGTTTGTTATCAAATTATAATTGCTACGTATATTAATATATGAAATTTAATAAAATAATACAGTTGTTCACCATATCAAATATATTGTTAAAATATTATTTATTATAGTTATTTACGTAACTCACAACAAAATAATCTAACATATAAAGTCGTAAGTTTTATTAATTTGTTATTTGTATTACTGCCTCTTGGCCGCCATGAATCCGTACAAATTTTCGTGAATCAGGTGCACGATGTTGAGCTACACCATATTATTATATTGGTTTGCATTAACACATGAAAAGTCGTTCAGAAGCCCAGCAGCCAGCAATTTGTTATTTCTTGTATTTGTATTTTATGACGGAGGTGTCAAGCAATCACAACTTCTTGGCTATGTTTGTTACACTATTATTTTTATATAAAAAATAATTTGTGTTTCATTTTCGGATTGGACTATTGATCTGATTTTAAAAACCGGTCCTGCATTTGGGGCTAATTAGAGGGGCTATCCGGACCAAAGGTGATAGCCTAGCGATAAAGGTCTCTCCTTTTACGGTGCAAAGTCACGTGTGCGAGTAACGGTCTCGTGCATTTCCATGGAGGAGAGGGATGTTGAATGAACAAGCAGAATTATTATTATTGCAGACCAATGTTGATTACAGAGTATAACCCTTGGATCACGATTTCGAAAGGATGAATTGGACGTCTATATATGCCCATATTCAATCAATCTTATTCTTCTGCCTTCTAGCTTGAAGAACAAAATGTAGAAACAATAATTTAACCAAAAAATTGACCTCTATACTGGCAGTCGTAGACTTGTCTTCTCTGATTGTTCCCTCCAAATAGGGAACCTTTTATTAGGAGAGGAGTAACATTTTTATATATCTGGAAGAAGTCCCATTGTGTTATTCTTTCAGAGCCTAGCCAGATGTAGCTGCTGCTTGAGCAAAGGCCTAACATATTCAACGTAGCCATCAGTCACAACTGAGTCATTCAGTGGATCCTTCCATGCTGCTTTGTAGAGCTTTGGATATACATTTCCATCATAACAACCAAGGATTGAACCAAGGAAGTGGTCGGTGTAGTTGAAAGAATCAACAAGTGCAACTGCATTTGGTCGGACCTAATGACAAATCATGTTCATACTTAGTCGTTTCCATTCATAGCACAAACATGATGATAGATTGAGTTATAATTGTAGTAAACCTGGGAATACAAATTTCTCAGTTGAGTAGTTGCAAGTGAAGCCTGCTTGGCCGTTATGCTGCCAGTAGCGAGAAAATCACCCTGGTACTTGTGCAGAATAAATAATGCATAGACATTACAGAGAACCTCTAACTGTTGTTTTACCCCCTTCCCAGGAATGTCTTGTTTCAGTTTATCAACGAACCTGCACAAGAAAATAAAAATCTTAACGAATCGAGACAAAGCACATGAAGGATCAATCATGGATTTGCTTCAATATTAGAATTTTATTTTCTCATCTGCCAAGTACATTTCAATAGTTTTTAGATCATGGGGTGTAAGTGGAAGTGAATTATGTTTTATTTCTCAGGTAGTGTAATACACTACATTAATTTACATAAAGCCGAGATCTACTACTATGACTATTTCGACTACCAACAATGACTAGGGTGCAAATATCACACTCTGGGGGCGTTTATTGCCCTTGTTTTGGCTAGTAAAAGTTGTACCAGGAATCATTTCTCATCTACACATTGCTTACAGTTTTAGGGAAATCCAAGCATGAGTCATATATTTATTTGGACTTTCATGGAGAATCTAAAAATAAGTTGGTTATAGAAAGTTTGAGAAGATAGGGGCACTAAGAGGGAACTGAACCCAAGGTAGGACTGAACTATGTAATTTATTAATATCATTGAAATGAAAGCAGTGAGTAGAAGAACCTTACTTGGAAACTACAATTAATTGGCAGTGAGCAACTGCCAGCTCTGCTAAATCTGCTGACAATTCCGCAAAGCCTAAAGTAAATGGAGCGAAAATGTATAAGCATCTTTATAGCCACTGTAAACAATTCAAGTTGACATTTCCAAACATTACACCCCTTAACTATGGCCTTGAAAAGATGCAAGTAAATGAAATGCAGATATTTATGCATACTCATCCCAGAGGGTCATATAATGTAGGAGCAAATAATCAAATACAAAAGCATTTAACTGTACCCTCCCAATTAATTAAATTACATCTTTACATCCTCCTACAACTTCATGCAGTTTGCTTATAACTAATGCAAGAGTATAAACTTGAAACATGTAAACCGCCAATTCCGTTTGGCTGAAGTACCTTCTTCTGGATTAGAAAAGTTGTTCAAATTCTTAGAGCAGGCAACAGCCATTCTAATTGCCCTTGCCTCAAATGCCTCCAGTATTGTACTAGGCTTTAGCCAATCTTCAGCTGCATATATTAAAGGGAGAAAAAATTATCTAGCTATACCAAAATATTAAGTGCATAATGCCCACAATGCCCTCTTGCAGTTGGTTCATTAGACTGACCCCTAAAGTTGTTGGTATTTCAAGATCAAATTTTTGTAGGTTATGTACTGAGTCCTTGGGTAGCTGTAAGAATCTGCGGACCATTAATGTTTATGTAAATTTCATAAGTAAGAATTCATCTGAACAATGATTTCCAACCCGTCCATTCTGCAGTGCTTGAATAGCTAGAACTTGAGAATGTACTTGAAAAAAGGACAAGCTACCTCTTTCAACATTAGAACGACATTGAATCAGATGTTCAGCTCGTCCCATATAAGCAGTTGTCCCCACTGGCGGTTTTCCAGACCCCACCTGATATACAATCTTCACAAGAAACCTTGCAACCTAAAAAGGAGTTCGTTCCATATCAGTAACAAACACCCACCAGGATACTCAGATAGTATATACACCCAATTGGAAAAGTTAATTTTAATTTTTAGCTCCAATCATCTACAATTCAAGTTAATACAAAAAATGAGAATGAAATGATTAAGATCAATAACATCAAGTAGGAAGATTAGAATTACAATTTTTACAACAATTGAAACCGTTGTAGGCAAAAGCAACTAACCTGCACATCTGATTTTTTTTTAAATTTTTTTTTTTATAACAAAATTCACTCTAGTCCAACTAAAGTGCCAAGAAATCTTTGCACAATGTGAAGAAATTTGGTTTATTGGTTATAATATAAAAAAAATAGAAACACATTTAGAAATCTCATGTTTCAGCTAGCTGTCGAAAGAAAAATATATAAATTACAAGACAAAAATTCAATCATCGAAACTAAGGTCAAATAATCATGAAATGATTGAGGCGACTCAGATTGAGAGTTGTACCTCAAGATTCAAAAGAAAAATGAAACAGATAAATCAGCACAGATAGGTTTCCAATTTAGAAATTATAGATGAAAAAGAGACGAAAATATTACCAAGATAATGACAACTTTAAAAGAGCTCTACTTAATATAGACCATAACCCCCTACCAACCAGATTATTAATCATCTATAGAAAAACCCACTGGGTAATCTTATTCAGAGCCCACAAAGACTAGTCATTAGTTAACAGCCAAATTGTACACTGCACAATATGATTCATTCAGTGGTCCCTCTCCTAGAAGAATATGAAAGGGGAAGATTAATAATATGCCAACTTATATCACATACCTGTAGAAGCAGCACAATATTATCTCCTTCATAGGTGCAGGCAGGGACATAAACTGCAAATAATTCAGGAAGGCCACTACTACATAGGTAGCCATGCCCCCCACATAATTTTCGACATTCTTCAATTGCATCCTGAATCAAAAACAAACAATCATTTTATAAAAGGTGCAAGAAATAACTTTGAATCAACTTTAGACAGAGAAAAGTGAAACACAAAATGAAATGATAAAGTCACAGGAGATACCTATCGGAGCCTCAGAGGTAAAAGTTACACAAAACATTATAGTATACAATAATCAAAAACATAAACCAATTGGGGTTTTATTTTTTGGGCATAAATCAATTCCATACAGTATTTTCTTACAAAAGGAGTATTTTAATATTGTCTTTTGTATTGATTTGATATCAAGGCATCTAAACATAAAGTTTAACATTTCTACGTCTGTATGGATCTTCTAAAGTAATGGAACTTTCTAAGTGTAAGTAGTCTAAAGTCGAATAAATTCTTTCATATTCCAGGAGTATTAATTATAGACTCTTATATTTTTTAGTTCCAGGTGTTGTTAGAGGCTCAGAGGCAGTGTATATATTTTTTCGCTTGTTTACTGCTTTACAAAACTCAGACAAACATGCTGAGCATGATATATCACCACCAAAGGAGTCTTGAGAAGCTGCACTAGGAAAGGTAACTCCAAGCCTTGGTTTATTCACCATATGTCTTTTGTTTCTTTTCTTTTACCTTCAAATTTTGATGTTTCGGATTCTGCAAGTTTTATATGAAAGGTAATAACATTGAACTTCAAATTTACTTTTCTTTCCCTTTCAGCTAAGTAAATTTTGCTGTTAAATCTAGTCACACATCATTAAGGATTTCATATAATGTCCCAAAAATTGCAATTGAGACCTACAGCTAGCTCAGCATATTCTCCACCCAACAAATTCTCAAATGGCCCCCCAACACTACTATATGTCAGAGTCATAATGAATACAACATAGCAATTCTAACTAGCTAATTAAACACAGTTGGCTTTATCATTGATTACTTTAAATTTGATGACTAGCTATTAGATAAATAAAGAGTTGGTAACAAATATGAAAATTTAAGTCTAAAGTAAAGAAATTTTAAGGATTAACCTTTCAAAAGCACATGCCTTCACACACACAATTGGAGAAAAAAGGGTTTCAAAAGAAAGATAGTACTATAAATTAGAAATAATCGCTTACAGAAGTGGCAGTTGTGGTCAAAGATTTGAGCCCTGCAGTGCATGCATGAGCCTCCGGCAGTGTTGAGAAGTCATTGGCTTGCAATCTGTCTGTCACATCCTTGTACAACCAATTTAACCATTCACCAACAAATCTGAAGGCATAAGCAGAAGCCAGCAAAGGGAAGAGCCTATTTTGCTGAGTTTTATAATCAATCACCTAAAATAAAAGAAGGCAGAAAAAGCATTATATATCTTCGGAGATGATACACAAATAACTTCTGATTTTGCTAGTGAGCAAGACATATTTAGATCAAACCATCTCAAGAAATAAGATTATATGCTTGTCAAGCATATGAAACATGTGTTTTTCCAAAATTTATGTAAAGGCAATATAACATCACATACATAGGTATTAGTATAAGAATAGTGAGAACATTGAGTATTTAGAAAATTACTAAGAAAACCCAAAATTTTCATCCTATGAACTGAAAGCCAACACAAATCTCCACCTGACATGTGAACCCAACATTCAAGTAACACTTACTAAGGCTAAACACTTACTAAGGCTACCTTTAAGTACTCATTCTAACGTGATAAAACAGAGACTTGCACATATACATTCAAAAATTTCACAGGTTCAGCATGAGACCTAACATCAATTGCACGTATGCAATATTCATGCGTCAAATAAATATGGAGGCATGTCACAGGCAATTTCACAGGCTATGTTTTGTCCATGTAACAATATAAAATATTTACAGCCGCACAACACCATTGATGCATCACGCCTCTTCATCTATCATACTCTAATCCTATGACTTACATTCTCATCACAAATGCTCCATTTATGCAATTTCTAGCCCTTGTATTTAAAGGCATCCTTCATGGCAACTTCTATCCAGACATAATCACAGTGCCTGCATCTTTTCTTCTTTATCTTGTTGAACTCGCATTCCATATATTATGTCTTACTCCGACTTAATCTAAAACCCTTAGATTTCAATAACTTCTCCATATTTCAGCTTAACATTAAAGCATGCTATATCATCATTGATTAACACAATTTCATCAGCAATAACATACACAATAACACTTCACCCTAAATGTCTTTTATTAGCTTATCCATAACTAAGACAAAAAGACTAGGGTTTAACGCCTATCCTTAGTGTAATACTACTGTTATTTGGAAATCACTTCATCACAAGTATTCACTTGTCTCCAAGGGAGAAAAAATAACTTCAAATAGAAAATAATGACATAAACCTAATAGATAGTGAGTCTGTGATACCATCCACCATTTAAATCTACTCATACTTTTCCCAAGTGAAAGCCTATAGGAAACCTAATTTCATTGCAGACCATGAAATCAAAACGACATTTTTAGGCCTCCAAAGTTTTTCCTACAGAAAGTTTGTAAAATTATACTCGTCAAAAATCTTATTCAGCAGTCCAACTGAGAACCAGGAAAACACTAGAATTTTAGATTAGTTGAGCAAAAATATGATCTTAGCCATCATGGAGGCAAGAATTGTTGCGGTAGTGACTTCCCATTATTTGTTCTCAGATTTTTATTTTAAAGTAACATCAACAACAAAATAACACGCAAAATCAGAGCTCAATACCATTGTACAATATCGAAATCTAGTAATACCACATGGCTTCTGTTCAGGGTGTTAAGATTACCTGAGTCTCTGGTCCCCCATCCTGTGAACCAAATTGTCTACGCACACAACTATACCTTGTAGCAATAGTAACTGCCCGTGATAAAGCACTGGAAGCACCAGCTACAATTGTTTGCCGGACATATACCATAGTCCCATAAATAAGCTGCCGAGGAACGTCAGAATGTGTACATTTCCCTTCCTTTGATACCTGCAAAACTCTGAGGAGTTCAAAACACAAACATTAGAACAGGGATTATACATATTTACGTATAATAATGTGGATAGACTCATAGATTAGAGGTTCTGTAAAGTACAAAAATCATTCATTTTGTTACTTAAATCATTTGTTGTATACATTGTGGATGAGATCATTTGTGAAATTGTCTTGTACAGAGATCAATATCCTATATATTCTTGTCGAAGGACACTGAGAGAATTTGAAGTTAATAAAAGTAACACTCCCATCTTGTAAGTGCTTCTCTTCTTTTCTTGTCACTTTCTTCTCTCTTTTATCAAAGTTCCTCAACTTACCCAATATTCTCAATTGTACGTTCTATCCTTCATAGGTCAGTAGGTATTACATTCCTCTGATCAAATTATGTTTAAAACACTCTCCAATTCAATCCCCACTCAAATCCTTTAAAATGGCTCTTGCAGGCTTGAAATTCCTTTATATTTTTCAACACATCCACAGGACCACAGGTATATGCTGGTTGCATCATACATGAGTACATGAGGGGAAAACACACGTGCTTTTAGTTTTGTACCACTTTTTATGAAGGCACTCCAAGGCTCAAGCTGTTCAGTGAAAGTTCAACCAATTGCTCTCTACAGATTACAAACACTGCAGTTGCTCGACATCTTCTAATTTGTGTTATACAAGAAAATTGTTATTAGTCACCAACATATGTTTTTGACTTCATTTCTGATTCAAGCAGTCAGACAAATTTTCCCTTATCAATGTCAAATAACCCATCATAGCTGGATTTTGAACTCTTTGGCATTTTTGTTTCTTTTGGATTAGTCCAGCCATTTAATTGGCTACTTCCAATAATTGCAACCATGAAATCTGCATCTGCGTCAGCCACGTATGTTATTAATTTCTTAGTTTTGAGAAAGTAGTGGAGTCTATTAGATAGGTAAACATGATTACCAGAGTCCCCAAATACAAAATTATCTTCTACTATACCTATTACCTTTTATTTTGACTTGATTAGGAGGAACAGGGCCTCTCTTACTGGGAAGGCACGTTGTCTATGGACTTAGTCCACCAGCAAAGAGTACTGAATCACTCAAAGAGGAACTTGTCAAAGTTAATATAAGGATATGTCTGTTGGAAAAATTTAATCCCAACTTTATTCAGCTTCAGTTGCTGTCGCATTTGCATAAGCACGAATCTAAATTGTCTCAAGTCTGTTAAAGATAACTCAGTGCATTCATAAACAAATATGAAGATAAAATGAGTAACCAATTCTTCAAAAACCACTTAATTGTGTTGTTTAAGTTGTGAGACAAATATAATATCTAGACATGTTTGCATTATGACAATAAAGGTGCTGAAGTCCATGTACCATAGCCCAACAAGATCATTTAGAATGCAATAGACAAGTATTTTCATAAAATGAAAGAAATGCAATAGAATAAGGCATCAGTAGATCCTAACATACCGCATAAGCATTTGATTTCTAGGTATACGAACATGATCAAATCTCAACACTCCATTATCCATTGTGTTGTATGCTCCATTTCCGAATTTCGTACCAATATCACCAACAGTTATGCCCGGAAGGGGTGAGTGATCCTCTAAGCTCCGCAGCTGGACAATAAAACCTAGAAAATAATATATGTAAAATAAAGTTACGCTAGTTTTCACTAGGAATTTCACAAATTAAATAAAGCATTTTCCAAAAATGATGGAGAAAAGTTAGTTTGTAGTTACCATGTATCCCATGGTCTTGACTGTCAGTTATAAGACGAGCATAAACAACAGCATGTGTTGATACTTTACCCAAACCTCCGGGCCACCACTATTCAAATATAGTAAAGATAACAGAATATTTAGAAATTATAATAAGAAAAATTTAGAGATTTAATTTAGTTAGACAATTAGCAAGAATTAACAGTGAAGCCAAATTGACCATTAGGCTAATTATAACCCAAGACTGACAACTTGCACTCAATATATTGATTCATTGTGCTATGAGAAAAGCGCCCAAGAAAGTAATAAACAGAATCTCATTAATCATCTTACTCACTTTGCTCGATGTCAGTGTAGGACTGTGAATGACAAATTCATCTGTTTTGGGATCAAATGTTGCAGTGGTTTCAAGACCTTGTACATTGGATCCATGACCAAGTTCAGTTTGTGCGTAGCAGCCAATGATTTGCATTTTCTGGGCAAGCGGCAGCCATTTCTTTTGCTGTTCCTCAGTGCCTTGTCCTTTTATTGCAGGTATAAACATTCCCTAAGAGAAAGAATAGACAAGTAGTAAATGAGCCGCAATGAAGGGACCTAGTACAGTTGTATTGCATTTTTGTTTTTGTTTTCAAGCCTTGAAGAGAACTATAAAAATCTAGAAGTACAAAGTATTCCAAACCAGCTTCTTGAGCATGTCAACAAAAGTAGATTTACTTTTTCCAGTGTACAATATAAGTCAATATAAACAACCTTCATGTAGGACAGTTAGATGCGAAGAAACAAGATATAGAATTTACCCAATGAAGATCAGTAAAAGCAGGTTCATCAACAAAAAACCTTAGCTTATTTGCCTCTTCAGCTGCGATAATAAAATTACTTGCGTAACCAAGTAAGAATAAAGACAAACTGATACTAGTAGCTTAACTCTCTTCAGCTGCCGATAGAAAATAACTGGAGAACCTAGATTGAAGACATACAAGATAGATTGCGTTCAGTGATCAGCTTCCATGCGTAAGCTGCTTTTCTAAGAGTGTTCTTGAACAACTCCTTTCTAACAAGCATAGTCCTGGTATCCTTCCGAAAAGCCTAAATCCCAAAGCAAGAGGTATTAAGAATATCTATCATAGACACAAAACAAGCATTATAATGAAAAGAAGTTCAAAATGAATTTGAAGCTAGAAGCACCCTAGCTGTTCTGTGAGTAAACTACCTAAGTCAAATTGAGCATATCTTGATTACCAATCAAATAGAGGTTTTATTGAGGCCAAATCCCCAAACAACTTGGTGTTCGTGTGCTTAAAATCTTGTCTTAAGAAGCGTCTATGAATACTATGAGTACGTTCCTGTTCCCAATTGATGGCCTTGTAAAGGCTAGCCCAATTATTTGGTAAACCTAGTTACCAGATCAAAATTTGCTTAGGATTAAAGATATACCAAAACATCGAGAAAATAAAACGGCATCATAATGTCATATTTACGCTCCTCCTCCATCGTAGATATCTGGTTTATTGAACAGTGAAAGCAGCGATCCAACCATTACAATTAATGAAACAAAATGCACAAAAAAGTCACTACAATCCTAAATAACTTCATCATTATATACTCTTTTGGTGGAGTAATAATTGGTTAATCAGATCCGATTCTAGCCCATATTATACTTTCAATTATCATCTTTTATCTATATGCATGGAGGATGATCCATAGCAATTGCTATGGACACTATTCCAACAAACTAAAGTTACACCGTTCATTCACATGATGATTTAAGGATGCAACTTTTTCTTGACTAGCGCTCTAACATTCAACCCGCCACATGATGATCTAATCATGCAAAATGAAAGCAACTTTTTCTAAGGACTAGCGGCTCTAACATTCAACCTGCCCGTAGGAGTAGCGGATAGGGACAATTACTTGCTTACCCTCTACAAGCAGCCACTACATTTAAGCCTGGCTCCTTTGTCTGGTAAACTTGAGCAGAACACAAGAAGAAATATACAAACACAATGTCTACAAAAACACAAAATAAATAAATAATTTAAGAGAGAGAAAGAGAGATCACGGGATCGTTAGCGACGAGCTTGGACATGCGATCTGAGATATCGAAAGCTTCTCGAGAACCGGCCCAAACGATTTTCATGGACTCCACATCGAACCGAGTCTTCTTCCTCTCATCAGCTAAGTTATCTACTCCCGCCATTTCTATGTTCCTTTCTCTTCTTCTTCTTCTTCTTCAAAATCCTTAGTTTCACTGGTAATTTGTATAGAAATATAAGTATTTAGATAGGTAAAGATTAGATTAATATAAACGCCGTTTGGTGAGAAATTTGAATACTACATTTATTACACAAGACAAGAAATGGAATCGTATAAATCTCTCTCTCTCTATATATATATATATAAGAACAGAACAAATTTCCATTACCTAGAAAAGATAAAAAGAATGTCAAAAATCAATCTGTGATGATAAACCTGCGCATTTAGAGATGAAGATTAGCATGGTAGTTATATTAGTACGAATGGATGCCAATAAAATTCCGACACTGTTGTGTTTTCCCCGCGAAAATTATGTCACATTTAACACGTGATTATTCCAATAAAGAAAAAGAAAAATTCTCAATAAGAGAATAATAGGAGTAATGAAACGGCAAACTTGTAATACATTTTGGGAAATAATTTATATCTCTACAAATGTAATAAAGATAAAATAAATTAAAATAAATTATTTTTAATTTTTATTTATTTTATGTATGTACATAAGTCAAGTCGTAATTATAATTCGGTTAAAAATATTTGTAATTCAGTTGTAAACTTTTATAATACATTACAAGACTCTACTATTTCAGTTTCAAAAAAAAATCTGATTTAATTTGTTGCCTTAATTAATTTGAAAACTATTAAAATTTAAAATTAATATGTATTTTTTTAATGTTGCTTATTACTAAAATGTACTGTTGAGAGGGAAAAAAATCACACAATAATTTAAGTTTTATAAATTAATTAAAATCATATTTTAATAGTACTCTTTTACGGTGATTTAGTCAATAGTCAACAAAAGTCAACTGACTCAATTCTAAATAAACTCAATGATAAAAATAAATCTATCTATGTTCACATTTAAAAACATATAATTAAATAAAATAATAAAAAAAATAGAAAGAGAAATTATTGTAAGTAGAAAAAGAAAAAAATATTTTACTATTATTTTACTCTCGTATCTTTAGATGTGTACATATATACTGAAATGATAAATAGTACTCACTCCATCCAGCACAAAAAAAAAAAAAATCTATTTACAGAATTTGTGAAATATTAATAATATATTTGAGTTTTATGTAATTAATGCAAAGTTTTAACAGAAATTTTGTGTAGAAAAATATAGGTCAAATTTGTCTAAATATATCTTAAACCAACTCTAATATGCTAAAAATATATTTAAAAAAGAAAAAAGAAGAAAGAAGAAAGTGGCTTAATTAATCAAAGCAAACAGATTTGTGACTTTGTTCCTAGGAAATAACTTTCCCCGGGCAAGCCTCTCTCCTGCTCCTTCACTTATAAAACATTGACAACGTTAATTTCAAATTCCATCAGCAGGAAATGTTCGTTGAATCTTCAAGCATTCGCAGAAGATGAAAAACGTAGCGAAACCATTTCCATTACATATGATCGGGCACAATTAAATTGCCCTGTTGATGAATATACACAATAAGTTTCAGTTTCAACGCAATCCTACTTCGTCTAAGTGTAACCTTAGACAGTTAAGCAAGGGGATATTGCAGCTTCCTCCTGCCACCATTTCTAACCAGTACTGCAGGTCCTACTGTAAAATTTCGTGAATTCTTAATACTGGCAGAAGACGGTGACCCACTTCATGTTTCACTTCCACTGGAGAACTGTAACAATTTGGAGTTTGAAAGTTTGCTTCGTGGAATAAAGATGACAAATTTCAGGTATACTAGATTGATTGTCGCACAGTGGGGAAGGTGAAGCAAAGCTTAAATGAATCTGAACTATTGTATCAGAAAGCCAATTCACAACTACTAAATTGAAACCTCATCCTGAGCATATCCCATGTTTTCTTATCAGCTCTATACTCTCTGCAATGGTGGAACCACTAGTCCCAACAAAACCAAGAGAAGCACAGCCGCAAATAGTTTCTTCTATGTATAGGCGTAAATCAGGTAATATTTGAGGATCGCAAGGTTTCATTCCTTTAAAACTGTTAGCAACAGATTGAAACTTCCTTCCACGTCTAGCAGCAATAAGTTGCCTCGAAGCTTTTCTGACCAACTCATCTTCTTCATTCAAAATAAACAGCTTAAAAGCACCTGAATCTCTTGCTAAATCTCCCAAATAATTTCCAGTCCAATTACCTACAGGAAGATCCGTCATCACAAATATATGAACTGGAAGAGGACCCGCTTGTTTTAAAGACTCTAACTTCTCTTTTAAAGCCAGAAAAGTAGACTTCCAATGGTTCTTGAACTGCCCGTCTAATAGTCTAAGCTGTGCACAAAGGAAAGGAGCCTTAATTGTCTGAAGAGAAAACTCCTTCCCGGCCCTTGTAATTTCAGGGACGAATGGAAGAAATTCAATCTTCTCAATCAATGATTGTATCCTTTGATCTCTTGGAGCTTCATGGATATCTATGTACGACTCTGAGCCCTTATATGGGGATGTAAATAGGCTTCCAAACACCAGAACAGTGGTTAATCCAGCTTCAGAACCGGGACCAAGGGCCTTGTATACATTTCTTCGTCTCCTAACAAAAGAAATTTTCTTCTTCTTCTTGAGCTGTTCATCAGGTTGGAATAAGTCAAGCACCCCATCTTCATCATCTTTTGGGTACGTCCAAACTGTTGTTCTGCAATCTTCATCTACAGCATATATACAGTCATTTACATTACCATCGTACCCAGATAGAAGAGACCCACATTGTCTTAAGCTCTCAAACAAAGATGAACGTGCTTTCGAATCTTTAGAGCAAGCAACATCTATGTTGACACCACACCACTTAGATACAAAAACTCTAAAGTCTATGATTCGAACTGCTGAATCGGATGTCACTGAAGAAAAATCGATAATGTCAACCATGGATACATACCTGTATCACATAATTGATAATAAACTGGCATCAGACTTCAAATTAAACAAAAAGAAAAGGTAACAAGTATTCCAAAAAACATGGACTACTGACTCTATAAGAATAAATTTGATATTATAAGTGTAGAAGTCCTATCATTATAATGTTCAAGTAACTTAAGATTTAAGAATTCTTCCAAGAATGGTGGGGTGTCGTTTCCAAGTGTCGGAGAGAGTAGTGTGTGAGAAGGAGAGATAGAAGTGATGTTGTGAAAATCAAACTGAGAAGCACCAATTAAACCCACAACGTAAATTAAGAGTCCACAAGAATTTAACTAGAGATATGAATAATTAAGTGTATAATGCAAATAGATACATGGATGCATAAGTTTGATAAATGAGCACAGAAGTCCAGGTCCTATAATTTTATCTTTTAACTAATTGAACAGTTCTCCAGAGATGTTTGATGTGTGTGTGTGTGTGTGAGAGAGAGAGAGAGAGAGAGAGAGAGTGAGAGATACTTGTCACTTGATACTACAAGCACTAAACTGAGGAACACTCACTTACACTCAGAATCCAATATATACTTCACAAGAATATAATTCAACTGCATAATACATACATATACAAACATATGTATCATACATTCAGAATCCAATATACACTTCACAAGAATATAATTCAAATGTATAATACATATACAAACATATGTATCATACATACATAAATGCATATATGTATTTCTACATACTTCATCCGTTCCAAAATCTAGGATCAAGTTTGATTTATTTTTTTTTCAAATTCAAAATTGATACGAGTTCATTACATTTTAGACAGTATAATTATGAAAATTGTAAACAATCTAAAAAGTAATGCCAGTTACAAAATTTATTGCTTGAAAAAATTAAATGAATCAATTCAGAATTTGAAAATATCTCATTTTTACTTTAAAAGGTCAAAGTTGATCTTATATTTTGAAAGAGGGTCAGTATTTCATAATATGTTTATGAGGTCATACACTTGAAGTACCAAATCCCCACAATCCAATCTACAAAGATTCAATGTGCACAAGTAATATTTATATACATGGATGTAGACAAATATACAGACATATATATATTGATAGAAAACAATTGCAGTTACCTTAGACTTCGGATTAGCTCAATAACATGGTTCCATACAGAAATCCGAAGCTGATTGGGACTCAAAACCCTAAATTTAGGGCAACTGCCGAGAGCAACCGCATGGTGATCCAGGACCGGAGGTATAATTAGGGTTCGATTCAGTATAGCCGCCATTAATACGGCGTTCTTGAGCTCGGACAACTGGTTGCTGAACCCACTGTGTGGAGCGTACCATAGAAACTTCTCACCTAGGGTTTTTTCTGTCCTGCGGCATTGATGGGACTGGGCTGCTTGGGAATTACTTGAAATGGGGAGGAGAGAATTGGAAATGTGCTTGTAGGAGATGAAGAAGAGGATAATGAAGAAGAGAGTGATGAGAACGATGGAGAGAAGTGGTGATCTGTGTGAAGGTTTCTTCTTCCATTTGTTGGTTCTGCTAAAGCTGAAAGATTCCATCTTTACTTCTCAAAATTCTAATTTGGTTGGTTAGAAATTTTGGTTAGCAAAAAAGGGTCTTGTACATGGGTCAAGTAATTGGATCGTGGGTACTCATACTGACCCGTTAATTTTTGTCAATTTTTTTATTGAAAACTTTATATAACAAATTACAACTAATAAAATATATTCTAATTTATAAATAATTATAAAAATCAATTACTAAATTATTATTTTTTTGGTGTAATGGAGGTCGTTAAAGCTAAAACTCCAAAGGGCAAACCTTGGGAACCTTTTTTTATTTTTTTTATCAAACAATCTAATATACTGAAATATATTAAAATCGTAAATTATTCTAAACAATAAAAAAATAAATATTCAAATAATTGAAATAGTAATCATTTCAAACATAATAATAGATAATCAAGAAATGGACTAATTGTAATAATAATTAATGAAAACAATTATATTTTAATAGTAATAACAAAATATGCAGATTTGAATAATTTTTTAATACAAACAAAAAATAACTGACTATTATAATAACGTTACACTTAAATTTGAATAATTTATCTCAACGTTGAAAATTTCAATCGAGTCCTTACAAAAATAAGGAATAAGATTTTCTGAAGTGTTATAAAAATTTTAAAGCTTTACAAGCACTAATGCAAATGTTATCATATCTTAGCCTCATTTACTGAAGGGCAATCTCACAAAATCAATGCTTCAACACTATTTCCTTAGATTGTTAGACTGCTGCCACACTAAAATGATTGAGATTTATTAAGAATTAGAGAGCCCTTTTTTTATAAAAAAAAACCCATGTATTAGAGAACTTAGATTGTTAGACTGTTGAGAAGAGTGATCAATTATCAAATAATAATTTATTTTATTCTTTTTGAAGCTCGATTTGGAAATGTAATACAATAACTTCTAATAATCAATTTTACAATCACAATAAAATTACAATAATCCATAAAGGAGAAAAAAAATCACATGAAAAAATAATAAAACACGTACAAATGTGATAATAGTATTGTATAGTCCAAACCTTTTATTTTAATAAATAAAAAGTAAATGAATAAAAGCTTTTACTAATATATCTTACGGAACTAATTATTAGAATTTCAAAAAGGATGGTATATTATAATCCTTGTTCCACACAAACAGTGGGGGCTAAAGGCATATGAAAATTTAAATTACTTAAAGGCCAACATTGAATAGATAATATAGCAGGTAATGCAATAAAGAAACATAAAGAGGAAACAAACGAACTGTCCGCTAAAAATTCAAGTAATATGAGCCAAGAGTTGACACAACCTACAAGTTACGGACTAGGGACTGATATTAAGTTAATAATTCCTAGAACCCAATCTTATTTAAGATGTTCCAACCAATAAAAATATAACTGACCTCAAACCCAGACTACATATTATTGTCTTTGTATTAACAGGAAATTTCACTAGAGCTCAGCACTGCACCTGCACTGATCTAACCTACCAGTCTAAAATTCTAAAGTGCGTGGATAGGAGGACTGTTGCTCGAGGTCCTGCCTGAATTGCTAGAAGCAGGATTAGCATGGAAGGCTGACTGCCTACTAGAGCCGTCAAGTAGCTTTACTGAAAGGGAAGAGGGTCCTGCATTGCCAATGGATTCCCCTAAACTGAGTTTCGACATGCCGACCAGCTCGTCAACGTTAATTGGGCTCTTTGAGTGCACTGCTGTTGGCTTAAGCACCTCATGACTCTCTGTTTTAGCTGGCTCTGAGCTGCACCCGGACCAAAATGGGAAGGAAAATGGGACAATTGGAGACATATAAGCAGGATAGACAACTGGATAACAGTACTGTGAGTTCTCTGGCTTTGGAGGAGCAGGATCACCATCATTAGAGTTGGCAGATTCCATTGATTCACATTCTTCTTCCAAAGCAGGAGGGGGCAGTGGATCGATTTGTGTCTCAGCTTGTGGAGGATTCACAGAAAAGAAATCCCGTGACACCATTGGAGTTCCGACTGACTACAGAGTTCCAAGGAAAGACAAGAGGACAATAAGCAATATATACACGCACAAAAAAAAATACATACTTGAAAAGTACTAATCTGCAAGCACCATATATAACATCAACTAGGAAACTGGGATATAGTTTATGTCTCCTAACAAAAATTCAAAAATTACAGAATCATACATATATATATATATATATTGGAAACAGAGCAAGCTGGACTAGTTTGACTAGTTATCTAGTACAAAGAAATATGCATACTGCTATATTCAACCACAAACAAAGTAACAAACAAACCCTATTATACCTAGTTCATTTTTCATACCGAGATAAAAGACAACTGGGTAATGGGCCATACTCATGAAACAACTAGATTACAGTACATGGAGTATTTAAACATGCTCAAGGGCAAAATCATATGCATAAATATAGAAAGAAAATTACTTCTTCATCAGCTACAATATCAAACAGGCTCGATCTTCGCTTTCTCCTGGACATATTGCTTTGCCTGATGAAATATTTCTGGGCATGGCTCGCCACCTGAGTGGGTGTTCTTGAAATTACATAATCGCGTGCTATTCCACGCCAATCACCTTTGCCAACCTTCTGCAAACCAAGTAAGAACATTCTATGCTCCTCTTCGGTCCACGGAACACCTACAAATCATATTAAATAATTTCAAGAAAATAGCAAGTCAAGCATTATATAAATCATAGACGTATCAAAACATATAAAATGATCTTGAACCAGAAACATCCTGTCCTTTAGTAGTGATGATAACTTAAACAACATGCATCAAAAGAATATCATGGTCATTTCACAAAAATAGGGGTATCTATGGCCAGAGCTTAGCTGAGTCTCACACTGGTCAAACTCATACACAGAGCTTATCTCCATAAATACCCAATGCGTAGAACTGGAAGAAATTCAAAAAAAATCACCAAAAATAAAATAAAATGTCCATATATTATTGCTTGGAAAATTAGCATATGGATGAGACTCTAATTGTAACAAAAGATCCCAAATTTCCCAACTCGTATTAGTAAGTGTCAGAATGCTCAACTGTGCGGCACATTCCCCTTTCGTTGGATTATTGCAGACACAATAGATGCATTAGAAAAGAATCAAGTTTAATGACCAATCACAATTAAAATTTTTAAAGATGTTCCCTTTGAGGAGTAAAGCCTAAGGACACCTCAAGCAGTCCAACTCAACGAGCGTGTAAATTAAATTGATTCAAAATGCAAGGCAACTTTAAATGAATAAAGTTATGAGCTTAACAGAGAAGTAAATTAGCCACTCAATGATTATTATTATAAATGAGCAAATAGCAAATATGATCATAAGTAAATGAATGCACCCATTGAAAATTACATATTAAAAAACTAATATTCTGGATACTGATTTTTATTTGTTTGTTTTTTTGGCTAAAAGCTTAACCCTTCATCACATAATAAGCCACTTCAAGGCTAAAGTTAAACTAAAACAGGATTTACAAAACACAAAACTGTATTAAAAAATGAAACACATACCCCCAAAAAAAATATTTGAAACACAAAACCCAAAAAAATAAATTCAACTACACACGTTAAAGATCGCACCTTTCTTTCTTTCTCGACTAGATGACGATCCAGCAACGAAATCCTCAGATGCATAGCCATCAGCAGCGCCGCCGCCATGATCAGGGGTGTCACCAGGAGAATCATTGCCGTTTAGCGGTGTGGCGTTACTGGATCCGGTGTAGTGGGTCAAGTTACCCATACTGGCGCTCTTACGAATCAATCCATCCGTCAATCTGACCCCGAAGAGCTTCACGACCCGGTTCGGACAGGTTCGAGAGTTGTGACCATTGTGACTGCAATGAGAGCATCGTCGGGTCATGGCTCCAAACTCGAACCGGTCGGATCTCTCTTCAAGTTCAGTGAATTTACAGATTCGATTGATTGGGAAACAAAGAGGGGGAGAGATTTACATGATCCAAGGGTGGATATTTGGGGTTAGGGTTTGGTAGAGGTCGAAAATGTGTGGGGATTTGTTGGTCGGATTGCAGTAAAAAAATATATATAGATATATTAAACTCTGGTGTATATAAATATCGAACTTCGCATACGTGAGAAAGACGGAACTATAGATATTAGATAAAATGGATAGAGATATTAGATTTAGAAAGAGAAATAAATGGAGTGAGAAAGAGAGAGAGAATAATCCACCGAATATGTATAAATAAATTGGTCTTATGATAAACCGAGCTTTTTCTAGCGTGTTTCGTGGTGGTGTTTCTTTTGGTCCCTAATATTTCCACGCAATAACTGTTGCTAGCGAGTTACAACTTTCATTATAAGAAAATAAACATTTTAAATTAAATTACGATATTTTTCAATAAAAATTTAATATAATTATTAAATTTATGAATAATAATTAAATATTATATTAAATATTACATTTATTTATATTGTTAAAAATAAGAAATGACTCAAATTTTAACATTATATTTTATTTTTTAATAATATAAATAAATATAATATTTAATTATTATGTATTTATATTTATTCTATTACTTATCGAGAATAGTAACCTTAATTAGAGCAGATAAGTTTTTCTCGCTCTTATATATGTTTCTTTATAAGCTTTTCGTCCTTATAGTAAATGATTTAAATATTTATTTTAAAAAGATATTATTATATATGATGATGAATTTATTTTAATATTAAATATTAATATATATTAATAATAAAAAATTAATATGTATTATTATTTTATCTCATGGCTCGGATTTAATGAATTAACATACTAGTGGTGTATAAATAATATTTGCGAATCTTGAAGGAATAGTCGGTGAAGAGAATTGTGAGCATCGTTAAGGGAGAGGGTAGTCAACGCGGACCAGTCTCAAAAGATGAAGCGTGAGGCGGATATTCTAGCGTACAAAAGGAAGCACCACTGTCTTTAGGATTTTCTTAAAATGTGTTTTAACAGCACATTCTAAACGTTCAAAATAATACATAATAATATTTATTTATGTATTTATATTAAATTTAATATATAAAAAATAATATACTAGTGGACTCTATGTATTAAATTCCGTATAAATATAAACAAATAAAATTTATTCTTATTTTCCGCGCTTAACATATACAGTAAGAACACATATTAAGAGAACTCTTGTCTTTATTCTCTACGTACATCATGATGTGCTCATATCTTATCTCAAATTAAAGAAAAGCATTATAAAACCTTATCACCGGCTTATCCAAATTACCATCCCTTTTCTTTTATATCTCTTACCACTCCAGTTGGGTCCCATTTAAAGTGATCCAAAATATAACAAATCCCTTTATTTCAAATTTATAGATATTTTTTAATTCTTTTCAAAATTAAAAAATATTTTTAGTTATATATATATATATATAGATTGAACGATAAAAATATCTTCAAGCCAAAAATATCTACAATTTCTTATTTTTATACTCTTTCAAACTCTGTCGTAAAATAAATTTAAAATAAATAAATAAAATTATCCATTTACTATCTAAATGTTGGAGAGGCTATAATGTAAATGTGAATTGTGTTAAATAAAAGGGCCTATTATATCTTTACGGATGTCACAAGCACATTAATTCTGTGCGAAATATGGATAATATGAATAATAATTTATTATTTTAATTATTTAAATAATTAATTAAATATAGAATAAATATTTAATTAATTTTTTTTAAAAATAGTTATTGTTATTAAATTATTAAATATTTATTTAAATACTAAATTATTGAATTATACATTATAAATTTATTCGATCAATTATTAAACTAAATATTTGAATGGAATGTAAATTTATTTAATTATAAATATTTTTTATTCTATTTAAATTTGTAATAAAATTATATAGTAATGTTTATATTGATAAAATATGCTTGAAATTCTAATTCGAAAAGTTATATGAAACTCAAGGTTTAGTAAATTTTAATTTAGTTATGACAGTAATGATCTACTATAATAATTCAATTAATTTTATAGTTATTATGTTATAAAAACAATATTCATATATTATCAATACAATTAATCATGTAATTTGATAAAATTTTAATATTTAATGAATTTAATGTTGGTGGAACCAAAAATAAAAATTTCGTTAAAAGTTTTTTTTATTAGAAATATAAATACAAAAAATAACTCTCTTTTTTAACTAGTTGAAATTTATTTTGAATATTTTATAAATTTGAATAGTATTTAAATATTACTTATATTAATTTAAATAAAAAATAATAAAACTAACTTAAATATTTATAAAATTAAATTTATATTTTTAATTATATAGTTGTTTTGTTGTTCCGCATGCCATCCTTGACCTTCTTTATAATAACACGGTCTCATTATATAATTAGTACTTACTACTACGCCTGCCATCTTTCTACGGTCCAAACCAGATTCACACACTCCAACAAGACAGAGACAGCTTCGCCTTTTACCTTTTTATTTTATTTTACTTTATTAAAAAATTAAGATATAAGCTTTTAAATCTAGAAATTTTTAAGTAATGTTTAATTATATATTAATGGATTTTAATAATTTATTTTTTAATATATTTTAATAATCCATATCTTTGTATTAAGAGATCATCTGAATAATTTAGACTCATATTTGTATCTTAACTATTCAGATGACCTCTTAATATAAGAATATAAACTGTTAAAATGTATTAAAATGTGAGTTTTATGTTACAACGACTAAATGACCATTCTCGTGTTTTGGTTAGCCAAATATGATAAAATTAGACGAATGAGGTTTTAATTAAAACTAAAATTCATAATACAAAAAATTAAGAAGTTATTTTATTACCATTCAATACCAAGGATACATTTCATTCATACGAGTATAAGACGAAAGCTAGAAAGAACTTCTTTTTACGTGGTGTTTTAATTAATTCTGACTTCGAAATTACCTTTTTTCACATAGTGTTTTTATTAATTCTGACTTCGAAAAATCGATCAAACATGTCTTTCACTATGCTATTATAAATTAAAAACATTTGGCTCAAAGTGGTCATCATGAGCTGCCTTCTTTAATTTAGCCGTGTTTACGTCTTTCCTTCTTCTACTGATTGGGTTGCTAGCTAGCTTTCTTTTTATTTGTGGATTTTGGCATGTAAACCTAAGTAATTACTAATAGGAGTATGTAGTAGAATTTAATAATAATAATAATAATAATAATAATAAACAACTATGTACTACTGTTTCAGAATGTGTTGGATAAGGTTGTTGAAGTTAAGGATTTAAATAATAATCCCAATTATTAATTGAAAAAGTGAGATGATCATATTTGATCCCACTTCAGAACAGAATAGGAATGTAGCTAATTTGGAGGGTGGAGTGGCTCTAGATAATATTAAGCTGAAAATCAACAATAAATTCAAACAATGCAATTGCAACATTAGATAAACACATAAATAATGAGTCGTAGCTACGAATAATAGGTTGTTAAGATTGACTTATATTCTATTAATAGTCAGATTAATCATCGATCTTGAGTTTTACTAATATTTTAGACTACATAAGAGTTTATGTTTTATTAGTTAGAATTTTTTAGTTATTATATAAATATTGTTTAATATGTTGATTATTGTAGAGTATAAGAAACACATATATGAATATATTATACAAGCAAAACTAATTCCAAATGTTGGGATATAGTTAATTAGGCTCGGTTAAGGTGCAGCCCATATTATTTTTATTAAAGAATTCGAATCCAGTGTTAATCTATTTTTAATTGGACAATGGGTCATGACTTGTGTCGGCCCACTCTAATATATTTTGACAGTTTGTTTAAGGAAGTGGCAAAGTCCATATCAAAATAAAATTGTGTTTCCTTATTCGAGAGGGTCAATAATATTTAATTCAGTAAATTTAAGTGAACCTAAGTATATCTTATAATATTTACTTTCTGTTTTTTTTAAATTTTTGTGAAATTGCTTATAATATTTAAATATTAAATATAACATAGATAAATGTCTGTTTTATCTCAGCTAATTTTTTTACTTTTACACTAACATATGATTTTCACTTCCAAATTGTTATCAACCAAATATGAAACATAAAAACGTTACTTTGGTACACAATGAGTGATTGATTAGATTATGATTTTTCAAAAATCCAATTTTGCAATCCACATTGAATATGCATAATTTTTATGGCAAGATTAATCACACAACATATATATATTTTAATATTCCACAACGACAATCAACAATAGTAAATGGACAGTTGCGACATGCACCCACGATCTACTTGCTATTGAAATCAAGTCGGGTCCTAGACTCCTACTTAATACTTATAATGACAGGCCCTTGCCTATATTTTTTGGATATTATTTTATTTTTCTGCCGCATCACATATAAGAAAATTTATTTTATGGTCATAAAATATGGTATCTCTCAAAATCACTCGTATACTATTATTTTAACATATATAATAAAAAAAATTACTGTACATGTTGAAATAACAGCATATTAATAACATGAGATACCACGAAACAGTACCTGAAGATAATTGAATAACTTTCTCCACGTATAATATGGTGTAGTATTTGTGATTAAGGTGCAAAAAAACTTTTTTTTTAAATTATTTGCAATATTCTGCTATGTATTAAACAAAAACTCTATATCATGTTTATTGAACATAAGTACAAAATTTTTTTACCTATCTGTATTTTGACCCCCCATTATAATAATGAGGGGTCAAAATACAAATAAATGAATTTTTTTTACACTTATATCTAATAATATATGTTCAATAAACATGTCTGTTTAAAAGAGCTTTATATTAAAACGGGTCCGCCAACACGCCAAAGAATAATTTTTTAAAGTAATTTCTTCTTAATTACTCCATATTTGATATTAAAAGAATTATTTAAAACTGTATGTATATCTAGCTAAAATGTGCCCTAATAGACCATAATGTGTGTAAAAACGTTGAAATGGGACCGGCAAAAGAATAATCATTTCCTAATCCAATCAATCTGCTACAAGTGGGCTAGGCCCAGTGGAAATTTGTTAAAGATCCACCAACATCCATCCAATATGAATTTTTGTGAGCTTCCGATAATACCCATTAACAATGGGATTATCATAGTTGTTGTATATGATAGCAGCTTTGGATCTTCGTGTTGGGCCTGGGAATAACACCTCAAGCTATGAACCCCATATAAAGTAGAACCTAACCACAATAATAATAATAATAATGATAATAATAATAATAATAAGATGTCAACAGAATCGTGGTCCTATCATTTCCACTAATGAAATGATTAGGTTGGTATATTAATTCATAATCTCATCATCATGTGCTATACCACAAATAATTAGTAGTCCCAATCATAATTATTATAACAAAAATTCCAACCAACTAAACATGCCATGCCTCCTGAGTATGTTCCCCAACTCTTGCCCGGTTTACCAGAATCACCCTCCAACCTTCTCATATGTTTTAACTATCCATCATGATGTTGATTGAGGGTATATATGTCTAATAGCCCACAACTGGAATTTAACGGATCTGTTCCTTTCACCCCACACCCGGACAACCTCTGAGTAATTGTATTTTAAGATATTATAAATGAGTTAGAGTTTTATATTAAAAAATAAATTAATTAATATACATAAATAAATTTAAAATTTAATTATTTAAATTTTTAAATAATTAAACTGAATTTTAAACATGTATATTAATTTCTTATCGAGGGATGGTTCGCGGATTCTTTTGAAGCAACGATTCTCTTAACGGATTTAACCACATGGTGACCACTGACCAGCTCAGCCGGTGAGATGCCCTGAGATAAAAATGTGGGCCCCACTTGTTCGTAGGACCGTATGGACCTTCTCACTTCCTTGGTAATAGTTGCACATGCACGAGTGCACGTGTGAGTATCCCTGGTACAACTTTTTTTATTCTTTGATCGGACGGCTGTGATTGTTGCCGTACGTGATTCCACGTAAGGCCGGCCATTTGTGGTTGACCGACCACCGGAGAACGAAAGGAAGCAAATGTTTTGATTAGTAAAAATAAATAATTACAACCAAATGATGAAATGATTTTATGGATCGGGGGGTTTGACCGTTGACCTGATTTATGAACAAGAAAATGTAAAGATTAGTTTGACCAGAAGTGAACGTGCGGGTACACATGGACTACACGTGTGCTTTGCTGTTGTTGGGCTGTACTGAAGGGTTGTGTGCCACGGAGGATCCACGTGAGGTGTAATACTGGAGGTGTTCTTTTTTTATTATTTTTTTTATAAAAATTTTTAAATTTACTAGAAAAAATTATCCGCTAACTCGCATTGTATTTTACAAATAAGGTGGGACTATATTCCTTTATATGTTATGAAGATAAGACTTGTGAATAATTTTTTTCGACTAAGTGTACAAATACCTTTTTTTATTTATATTTTTACTCTTTACTTCATAACTTCTTTTTCTTTAACTGTTACTTTTATTTTATTTTTTTTATACACAGATAATTAAAGAGATTATATTTACACCGATTGATTTCATAAAGATAGAGAACATGAGCTTGTTAAGGAGTTAATTGAAGCGAAGACAGAGATAGAGAAACATCACCAATACAAACGAACCACCGGACATGTGAGAACCTGAGTCCACCACCTGACTAATAATGTGATTGGTGGGACTCAAATATCCAGACCTTGAGATTCTTTGATCATGACTTGACTTTACCCACCTCCAAAATTTGATAAGTCCAATCAACCCAATTACAACCAAGCATGTTCCATAAGGTCCATAACCCCAACCAAAACCAACCCCATTCTATTATTGCATGCCCGCATAACTGATTACCACTACTCCAGCCCCAACAAAAATGATTTGCTTAGTTGCATTGCGTTTAGAGCAGTAACGTTTCTTATATTTAAAATTCGTTTAGCTATCAGTATTTATCATATTTGTAGCGATAGTATTTACCGCGTTTAAAATTTTAAATGTATTGTATTGATTTTAGTGTATTGTATTTGAAATTTAAATATTATATTTATGAATTAAATAAATTACGTTTAAAATATACTAATATTGACAAACAAAACTTTTAAGTACGTTTGAATTTTCAAACACAACAAACGTTGCAAATGCCAAATGCCGAATAATCGAACATAGACTTAAAGTTTAGAATGGCTTTGAGTGATGAAGTTATTAGGTTAAGATTATTGTACAATTACAAATAATTTAGTGAGATTTGGAAGCAGCGTCTTTGGTTCAAATTTTATGGACATTTTTACATAATCGAATTACATATATAGAACATGTAGTCCATCCATTTCAAAACTAGATTTATATTTTTATATTTTATTTTAAAATTTTAAATCTAAATTTGGAAGTGAAGGAATATTTGACTATCAATAGTAGCATTATATATACACCTTATTGATCCTTAATATATTTTTTAATCACAAATTTATTCTTAAATACTTGATTTCTTAAATATTTAAAAAAAATAATATAAGTTAAATTATTATTTAATATAAGAAGATTAGAGAAAGATGTATATGTAAAGGAAGTAAGAGTAGTATAAGATTGAGATTTAATTGAAAATTTTTTAATTTTAATTTGACCTCGTATATTTGAAAACTTACAAATTTTGTATAGTCAAGTTATGTGTTACACATAAATTTCTTAAATCGGTTATATATTAAAATAAAATAAAAAGAGTTATGTGGGGTCAACTAGGCCTTGCTCAACACACAACACATTATTTTTTAAGCAATACATCTAAGTCTTGAATAGATATTTTTGTAAATTAAATAAATTGCATAATAAATTCTGAAGTGAGTTTGGTGCTTTTGAAATTCTGAAAAACACATGCACCAAATGTAACAAATGTTGTTAGTACTATTTTAATATTTTACAATTTTGTTCCTCTTTATTTGTTATTTGTATATTAAAGAATAATTAATTAATTATGTTTTTCTCAACTTTTCAATTAATTTACTCTATTAAAATAACGTTATTTATATTTCTTTCTTATCTTTTAATGAATTTAGAAAGATAATATCGATGTTTTATACTGAATTCAAAAAATAAAACAAAATATTAATATATTTCTTAACGTATGTGTTTAGTCCTAAAACAACACTTAAACTAGAATAGGGTGAGCAATAAATTTTAAGCTCTCAACATCTTTGCTCAATTTATAACTGAAATTAGTAAAATTAATATTTAACCTAACTTAAATTATGACTTTATATTATCTTTTGAAACAAATAAGAAGTTCGATTAAAAGATAATGAGCGTGGTTAGTTCTCTTCATTTGCCGATCTTGATCACATTGCTTCATAGTAAAAAGTTTTCACGAACTCCTAAGATTGATAGTACTCCCTCCCTCTAATTTTACGTATTCTAATTTAAAATACACTTCTATTAATTAAGAAAATAATTTTATCTCTACTCATTTTAACTATTTTATTTGCATTTTTGTTATTTTAGTTAATCTTCTAACTCTTTTATGTTCTTCCTTAGAATAAAAAATCAAGGATAGAGATAGAAAAAAGAAAGTATGATTGTATTTTTCATAGTTCTAAAAATCAAACCGGACCGACAGTCCAATCGATAAAAATTAGATTCTGTCGGCACTTTTATCCGATTTAACTCAGAAAATCGATTTTGATGTTACTCGGTCAAAACTCAGTTGACCACCGGTTGAACCGATGGTTCGACAGGTAAAATTGATAGAATTGACCCAATAAACCGGTTTAAAAGTATTTTTTTTGTACAAAAATATTTTTATTTTTAAAGTTAGATATTTTTTATAATATTGTAACATAATTTTACTATATTTTAGCTTATAAAAAAATAGTTATTTTAAAAAAAATTTAATTACTAATAATATATTATTTATATATTTATGACGTTACCGTGTTAATAATGGTTTGACCACTGGTTGAACTCGTGACCCATTCATCCGGTACTTTTTTCGATTTGATGACTGATCTGAGTCTGAAAACCTTGGTATTTTTTATATCAAAGTTAATAGTGTTATTTTTTTTATGTATATTATGTTATCTTTAATAATTTTTTAATAAAATTAAATGAGTGTAATATAATAAAAATAAGATCAAAATAGTATTAAAATGGACAGAGTACAAATAGCTTTAGGCATATAAATTGTTTTTGGAACAAGTAAACTTGGACGAAAGAAATATTACAAGTTGTAATTGATAGTGTAAGAATAATATTTATATTGTTAGAATAAATGTGTATTTAACGACAATCTTACATTTGTTATAATAATATTTTAAACTTTTAACAATAGTTATTATTTTAACAGCATAACTATTACTCTGCCGTTATAAATCACATTAAGTAAGGTCATTGATAATGTCAGAGTAATAATTATACTGTTAAAGTAATACGTGTTGTTGAAAGTTTATAATTTTGTTAAATAAATATAAAAATTTTGGTAAACATATTTTTAATTTAATAGTATAAATATTATCTGACAAAATCAACGACCTAAAATAAAAATTAAAAAGTAAGAAAAACAAAATAACGTTGTAATAGTCTCCAAAACAAATATTACAAGTATTGGAGAAGGGCAAAAAGGGTAAATGACAACTACAAGTTGGTGATGAAAATTGAAAGCATAAAACATAATTAGCGAAGGGGCCGAGTTCACGTGCGAATCACATGGGAAGTAGCCTCGTGCGGACAAGAATTGAGGAGGAGCATAATGAGGGGCGATTGTCGGGTTGCGGGTGCGGATCCATTATTGGGGTTAGGGAACACGTGGGACAGCTAGCACGCACCCGTGGGGACACCTAATCATCATCCAACATCTTGTCGGAAAACACCACCATATATATATTAACTAGTAATGTAATTAGATGAAGTACACGCGCTTATTACTAACGCCATCTCATTTAGTGTTTCATGTCGTACTCTTCTCGATTCAAAATTATAAATAAATTTATAGATATATATATATATATATTTTTTAATACGTAAATTTAATAATTGTTTTAATTAAATAAATATATATATATATATATATATATATATATATATATATATATATTACTATTTTCATTCACTCACTTAAATTTTATTTAAACAAAACGGCTGCTAAACTTACATATAAAAAAAATAAAATAGAAAAAATGTATCTATAGATTTATTCAATTCAAAATATATCATTTTCCTTTTTAAAAAAAAATTGTGTACAAATTATTATCTCATATATTGCTTTAAATTCAATAAATTATTATTCGGGTTAGGGCTCTAGTCTCCTTATAACACAATGAAGAACATACTATCTTATTAAAAATATATCTAATAACCTATATAACTTACTATTGTTGAGCTGATTTTAAATTTTATGTTCTATTATTTATTTTGATAATAATTTTTATATTTATTTTTTTTATAAAAAAAATTTCTTTTCTATTTAAATTAAAGTTATATATTCTTTTTTTTTTTGGGTCCAAAATTCAAAAACACATGGTACATGATTATACTTTGAGACAGAAGGGTTGCTATATTTATATTTGAACCTTAAAAAAAAAAATTGAACAACGGCTTTATTTTGTAGATTGTATAAAGTATATGAGCATAAATTATTAGCTATTATATTTTCATATTTATGTGTTAATGATTAAATTTTGTTTATTATTTTTATCAGCACTATTAATCTTTCAATTTTTATTACACATATTGTATTATATAAATTACTTATTAATGTAAATTAGTAATTGTTTGAAACACGCGCGATAGGTTTAGGGTTGGGATTTTAATATGTTTTGTTGAGATATAAGTGTGATATTGACCATCTTAATGAAGCAAAAAGCTAGTGTTAACACTAATGAGTATCTTAATCTACACAACTAAGTACTTTTCGAGGAGAATATGTATATGATTTGTCCGGATACTATTTATTGTTAATTAGTGGGCTTTCCTTAATTTAGGCTGAGGAGGGTTTGATTCCAATTTTAGCACCAATGATTTGTGACATGTGGTTGGTTTATTTGACAATTTAAGTTGGAAGGGATTTGGAAATAAGTCAACAATATAATCCACTTGTTTTAAGATATTTAATAAAGCTTATTAAAAATGTAAAATAAAAGAAATAGTTTTTTATCATAATTTTTTTAATATATTTATAATTTTACCTCTTCCATATTAGAAGATATAAATAATTGATTTTTTAAAATTAATTTAAGTCTAAAATCAATATTAATTCATTTATTTTAGATAATACAATTATTAAAAATCATAAATATTTTTTGAAATTTATATAAAAAAAATCCGACAAGTAAAATAATTACAAGATTTATTATTTTTAGAAAGTGAAATGAATAATATCACTTTTATATTTGAAAATATATCAAATTAACTTCTTTTTTTAAAAAGTCAAAATTAGTCCTATATTTAAAACTAGAAGGAGTATTTTTGAACAAAATTAAAAATTATTCTATGCTTATATCTTAATACAAACATGATATTATTATATTATGAAATACAAACAAGAAATTCGTAATTACCTTGTAATGTTGTGTTATACAAAGCCTCTCAGGGTTACAATCAAAAGTTATGAAATAATTCACTTTTTCCCTCCTCTATCTCTTCTTTCGTACTCTCTCATTTTCTATTTTAATTTTTCTCATATGATGCGTTTTAATTATTTATACAATTGCGTATTATAAATATAATTAAAATTGTGTTTGCAATTGAAGCTGTTTTTAAAATTTTAATTATATAGTCATCATACAGTTACGTAAATAGATCGATGTGTAATTGTTACTTGGTTAGAATTAATGATTTCGCAGTTGAAATGGAGTAAAATGATCATAATAAATATATGAATTAATATTTTCATAAGTTAATTTGATCTTTCTGCAATATCAAATGAGACACACTTATGAAAATATCAGATTAACTAGCAAAAATATTAATTCTCATATAAAATTGATATTTTCACAAGCTAATGTAATATTTTCTTAAGGTTAAATGAAACTTACTTACGAAAATATCAAATTAACTTACAGAAATATTAAATTTTTTTTAATATTGTTATGTCATAAATTAATTATGTATTATAAATCAATATTTATATAATTATTAGATTATAATAATTTTAATAAAAACTCTTTAATCTACAACTCACAACTGTAGCCTTGAGATACCTACCTTTACTCAATATGCATGTTGAAGAAAATATCCCAAATATGAGAGGACAATTCTTTGTCACGATTCACATACACCACGCATGCGTTGTGAACCACCCCAATTATTTGGTTACTCATAGGATCACAATACTTTACTCCATTTACTAGTATAAAATAAACTTGAGAAATGGAATATATAGACGTAAAGCTGAAAGGAATGATAATGCCGCAGATATCTGTCAAGATTCTAATCATTACCTCATCTGATGGGGGCTAACTGTGTTATTTCACATACATGGGCTTTTTGGTAAATTCATAATGAAAAGAGGGTAATAATCTTCTATGCAAGTTACAACTTGCAAGCAGACATCCAGATACAAATCCATGTTATAAAAGAGTTTTGTCATATATAATAATGATGAATATAATAATTTAATATAAAAATAATATAATTTATTATTTTTATATTATAAATTTTATTATTTTTATATTAAATTATTATATTAATTATCGTATGAGTCATTACTTATAACAAAATTAGTTATAAAATACGAGAAAAAATGAACTGTCCTGATGTTACAAATTTTGTGAAATTTTATATTATTTTTTTCTCTCATTCTTTTATTTTTTTATATTAAATTACACACACTTAATGTGTGCATTTGTTAATATATATAAAGTTTAATATACACTCTTGATTCAATTAATAAGAACGAGCATTATCATTACATCTTAAGAGTCTAAAGAGATTTTTTTTTTCTTTTTTATTTAAAATATATTATATTACAATTGAATTTTAAAGATATATTACATCTTCAGAGTTTAGAGAGAATTTGGGAAAGGTTTGGAGAAAAATTAGGAAGAATCTAGGATAATTTTTTTTTATTCATGTCAAAACTTACCTTATTCATGTCCTTAGTTAATTTTGCCTTCTTCAAATTTCTGCTGAATAATAAATTTAAATTTATGATATTGTAAAATAGAAGTAAATATTTGTCATTAGACTATCAGTTTTGATTACATACCTTTTGTGTTTTTATGAAAGATTAATTTACGTGACGTGACAGATATTACGTGTGCGTTAAAAGAAAAAAAAAAAACTTGTGTGCGCGTTAAAAGAAAAGAAAATAAAATGTTAAAAGATAGGAGATGATAGATAATGGAAAAAAGAAAATGTAAGAATGGATAAGAGACATGTAAATAAAGTTTAAAGGGGTAAAATAAAAAAGATTTCACTATTTTGTTTACATCAAATTAAGAGCATAATTTTTCTCCTCATTTTATAATATAACAACTTTTTGGTGTTAATAATTATATATATATATATATATATATATATTTAATCATTTTTAATGGATAATTATTTTTTTATTCTTATTTTCTTTTTTTTCTTTTTTATTTTTTTTAATTTTATATTAAATCACACAGGTAATATGTATATAATTAACTAATAAAAAATAAATAGGGTGAAAAACGGAGAAAATGGTTGGTTGAAAGACAGAAGAGCACCGCTGTACACGCGCTCAGCTAGCGTATGCAGAGAAAGGTGAGATAAAAGTAGAAGAAAGGGGAGTGATTGAAGAGGTTGCGAGTTCAAATGATTGTAGGGAGGGTGCGTGTCGGCTAACAACGGGACAAGATGACACGCACGGCTGGGTAGAGTGGGGCCGACTAATGTAACAGTCTAGCAGATACATTGAAATCTGAGATCACGTGGACACTAGCAAGACATGTTTGGTCCACGTGAGAGGCTTGTGAAAAGAAAAAAGTGGGCCACGCTACACTCATTTTCTTCCCTCCCACGTGATTTCCACTCTCCTCTGTCCCCTTTTCCCATTTTCTGCCACACCCCACTTGTTGTATCCCCCACCCCGCCCCTCTCTCTCTCTCCTTTCTCGTCCAACTCTATCCACGCCTAGCTTGGCTTGGTTTGGCTTGGCTGGCTCGATCCCGTCAAATACTTACACGGTCTCAAGGAAATTGTATTAAATAAATTTCAAAGTTCATAAAATATTAGAAGTATGATAATTTATCATTCACGTGAAGAAGTAACGTAAAGCTAAGAGTATTTTGTGCAAATAGTTATTCTGTTTATTTACGTGTATGTTTTGTTTATCGCATTTACAAGTTTTAAATATATTTAATAATCTTATTTATTAATTACAAATTTTTAACTCCTAAATATAATAAATTAAATAAAAAAAAAATAAAATGATATTTTTGAAAGTTTAAATACATTACAACGGTTAAATATCAACATTTTTGTTGAGTTGCATATTAACTATTAACTAGTGTAAATAGATAATGTGCCTTACTCTTATAATCCATTAGACTTAATGTGTGCACAAAAGAACTCTCACGTTCGATAAGTTTGGATTCATTGTCTTATCACTTCGGTTACTAATTAATTATCATATCTAACACTAGGTAATATGAGAGTTATCTTATTTAACACTGATTAGCATAACAGTTACTTTCTCTAATAGAGTTTATATTATATGATTCACATTAAGAATCATGATAGTGCAGATATTATAAATATATAGTGAAGAATGAATGTGGAAGGAGATCATACTATAGCCTACTAAATACTTATCGTCTCCATTATTAACATATCTTGAAACTTGTATTTATTCTCTCATTGGAAGTATTCACGCGGCTCAAGTCGTCAAGTATTTTTTGATAATTTTTTTTTTACAAATATACGTCTGAATCAGTGATTGAACGTGCAGACAAATTCGAGCGTTAATAATTTTAAACAAACTAAATTAAAAGAGTCTTATGCATTTCTTATACTTCTCTTGTTTACAAGTTAAGGAAAGAAAAATAATTAAAGAAAATAACATTGATACCAAAGTTTAATTTCTGTCAAATAAATATTTTTGAGAAAGACTTGTGAATGTTTATAATCTCCTAAATCTATTCACAAGTACATTAAAATTTGTAGAACCAATTAGGTGTAAACAAGTAAAAGTAACATATTTTTTTTTTCTTTTTTAGCCAAAGTTTTGGTATATAGCATAAAGTCATAAATTCAACTTGTGATTAAATGAGTTTAACTTGTGATGAGTCAAATCAAGTCTTGATATCTTGTTGAATACTTAGTTTACCGAGTAAAACAATCATAAAAGTTAATTCAAACAAGCTTTATTTAATTTCTCAGAAAGAAGCTTTTGTCACGCCAAAGTTGAATATGACAATACAATAAAGCTACTACTCAATTTTAAAGGGTAGCACAAAACCGCATTGTTGGTAATTTTCCAAAAGAGGCTTCCAAAATAAGCGCTGTAAAAAAGTTGGGGTTAAGCACAAAATTTTAAGCTTTCTGCATACATAAAGTGTGAAAGTGAAACAAAGTAGCATTTTTATTATTATTATTATCAAGAATTGATATTTTTATAAATTAATTTAATATTTTTATAAGTGATTATATTTAATTTTATAAAAATATTAAATTAATTTATAAAAATATTAATTTTATATAAAAATTAATATTTATACGAGTTAATTTAATATTTTTATAAATAAATCTTGTTTAATTTTATAAAAAATATTAAATTAAGTTATAAAAATATTAATTCTCTATTATTATTATTATTATTTATTTTCTTGTGATGCTCAAAATTTTTCTCTCAACTTCATTTCGTCCTGCCATATTCCACCGTACAGCAGAGAATATATAGTCCAAGTCCCATCATGAATACAGATGATGATATCATAGTCCCAATTATATCATATGGATAGTTGGACCATATCAAAAGCACCTGGCTCCATCTAAAACTAGTATATCTCTCCAACTTATTTGCCAATTATTGATCATTGTTTGCATTTTCTCAACGCGCTTCTTATACGTTCTCCTACAACATTTGATATATATGAAAGTACCAAAATAGAACATGAGTTATAGAATAATTTTTGAATATATATATGTACACATCCAGTACCATATTTAAATATATTAAGATGATATTTGAAATTTTTTATAAACAATCAAACATGTTTATAATTGTTTTTAAGAAGTAAAAAATATTTAGTAACCTAATTTTATTTATAACAACTTTTTATGGAAATAATTTAATAATCAAGTTTGATGAAGTATATTATTAATTTATTAATATTTATTTTAGTAATTTTATCTATTAGTCATTTCTATTTTTCAAAATATTTATTTTTAATAATTTACACTTGAAATAGGTGATTAACAATTTTTTTTTATGCCAAACACTTTACTTTTTATTAGTTTAAATGCTTTTTATTTACCAAAGATAAACTATATTTTTAAAATTGATTATAATAAAAAGAATTAATTATATATTTAAAATAATTCCAAATATACTCTAAAATAATAATAAATAGAGGAGAGATAAATTATTTTAGAGAGAGGAGAGAGAAATAACTTTATTACTATTTTATCTTTATTTGTGTGTTTTTGAATGTGACACGTACATAAAATATAGTCATAATTTTCAATATACAACGTTTCTTTTGTTTGATCTCATATTAAACATCATTACATACATTTAACTTCTTCTTTTTTTTGGTAGGGAGGGGGATTTATTTGTTTGAAAGTAAGATCAATTGACAATGAGATCTTACCTGAGGGTTAAAAAGAATTTTTTTGATTATTATGATTTGAAGTATTAGTTCAGAGAGTTAACTTAAAACGTTTGAAGTACGTTTTAATTTTAAACGCATCATATTATTTTTTATGTTTTTTATACAACTCTATACATAAAAATTTATTGTTATACAATATTTTAATATATTATATGGGTAATATTTTTAAATATTCTCTAAACAAATCAAACTGCATATAAAATTGGAGCAAAGAATTGATAAACGGGCTTAGACGAACGAGGATGAAGTAGGGAAGACAATATGAAGAGAAAAGGTTAAGAAAGCGATGACTTTGTCGAGAGCCCCTCGTGGTTACTGGGGCGTGAAAAGATTTTCGTTTCTAAGAAAAAAGATAAGGAGAGAGGGAGAAGAGCTAACCAGCCAGGCCCCCCTCGCCCACCCCCACCCCCACCCCCACGCCCCAGATAGATGGTATCGATATGGTGTGTAAAGCTTGTATGTCTCTTCCTTCTTCTAATCATCCCCTCTCTGATTTGATGCTTGTCCACGCCTACCTGGCTTTTGGCCCTTTTCACCCATATTTATGCGGGGAAAATAATTGTTTACTACTGTTACTACTACTTGTACGATTGATTTTTTATTTTTTTTTGATAATATAGAGTTTTTTAATAGTGATTTAATTATTTTTTTCAGTTTAAACCAATTCTTTTAAAATTCGTGACTCTATTAATATTTTTATCATAATAATTATTACAAATAAAATTTGATTCTAAAATATCCAAATCTACGACTTATCCTCATCGTCATACTTCCACTCTCGGAATCTTACTTCACATCTTCCATCATGCTTATCATTTTTATTTTGGACCCACAAGTTTTAATTGTTTTTTTAAGTATTGTTTAGGTTAGTCATTTCATGCCCAGATACTATATTAAAAATATTTTTAAATAAAAAAATATTTTTATTATTTTATTTTATTTTATAGATTCACTATGTCTGTTTCCTTTTAAGTAGTAATGAATATTATGATAAGAACTTGTCAAATTATTAAATATTTTTAGTGAAGTTGATGTACTACAGTTATCGAAGTGTATAAATCTGATATACTTGTCAAAGGTCACCTCTTATATATTGTCGTCTTAAATTTTAAGGTTTTTTTTAAACTTTCTTTAGAACAAATTTTAAAGGGTTAACTGACCCTTTTATTCGTGTCTAATTTTTAAAAAAATATTTTTTAAGATTCAGACACTAATGCATGCACTATATATTGTACAAAGATAAGTCTATATACACAATAACTAAATATTATATTAAATATTATATTTATTTATATCATTAAAAAGTGGAGTATGGTATAAATTTTAATGTCATGCTTTATTTTTTAATAGTGTAAATGGATATACAGTAATATTTAATTATTGTGTGTTTATATTTATTCTTGTACAATCATATATAACATTAAAAATATCATTTTTTATTGGAAAAAAACCCTTATTTATGTTAAATTACAGCCAACAGGCAATAAAGAGAGGAAAGTAAAGTAAATAACGCATTATTAGTGAGCAAAACTCCCTTAGTCTTCATATATGTGGTTTAAGCTGGCTTAGGCTTAGCCAACTCAAAGCCAAATACTAGTACGAAACTATAAATACATGATGCATACACCAGTGCATGTCCTCTTCAATGTTGTTAATTATTAATGGAGTAACAGTAAGTAAATGTTCAACTTTTACCATGGTTAAGAACAAAGAGAGAGAGAGAGAGTACCAAAGAGAGCCCATGAATGAGATAATAATATATGTGGGGTGAAGGGGCTAAAGCCATGATTGAGATAATTGGTACCCCTGACACCCCTTGTCATCTTTTAAGTTCTCTCTCTTCACTTCTTTTCTTTCTATATAACCCCAACCCATACTTCATTACCCTTCCCATGTCCAACCTTACAATACCCAATCTTCCCTCTAAACTCCCAAACTCTGCACTTTCTCTCTGCTCTAAAATTACTCTAATTTCTTGGTGGATTCTTGAACAAAAGATACAAGAAAGCTACTAGTTTGATAAAATTAAAGCATGATGGTTCATCAAAGAGAGGATTTGGGTTTGAGTTTAAGCTTGAGTTTTCCAGCTGAGAATAATAATAATAATCAGAGTGCTTCATCATCATCAACACTGCAGCTGAATCTCATGCCTTCATTGGTTTCTTCATCTCCTTCACCCTTCAATTTTCTTACAAACAGCTCCAATTTTTCCTCCTCCTCAGGTTTGTCTCTATTTTCCACCATCTTCCTTTCCATCTTAAAGCCTTAATAGATCTGTTTTTTTCTTTTCTATTTCATAAAAATGCCTTTTTTGCTCCCATTCTCTTTCCTAAGCCCCTTTCCCTTTATTTGTAATTTCCCCCTCATAAAATTGCTTTCTTTTTCTCATACGCATGCAATATATACACACACAAAAGGCCTTTATTGATTAATGGTAAATTTGATTGCTTGAGCTCCATTTTTGAACAGATATGTAGTTAAAAAATCCACAAAAAAAGTCTCATCTGCAAAAATATTGTGAATATTAAAGATCCATTCTTGTTTCATATATATGCCCCCTAAAATACATAAATTGTTAGTTTTACTACTATTAAATAAGCTCTTTTAGTGAGAAAAAAAAGTTGGCAAATGAGAGTGGAAAGGAGGGAGAAATTCACTAAAATAACTCCCAAATTTGGAGGTACCTTGTGACTAACGGGTAATCCATACAGCCCGACCCGGAATCCCATATATCTTCATTGGCTTTTTCTCACTGTGTGTTTTTTCCCTGTAAACGCAGATCGGAACTTGGAGACATGCAGAGTGGAGACGAGATCGTTCCTAAAGGGAATTGACGTTAACCGACTGCCGTCGACGGTTGACATGGAGGAGGAAGCCGGCGTGTCGTCACCGAACAGCACGCTGTCGAGCGTGAGTGGGAAGAGGAGTCATGAGAGATCTGAATTAGCCAACGGTGACGATCTAATAGATTGCTCCCGAGGTACTAACAGTGACGATGAAGATGGCGACAATTCAAGGAAGAAGCTTAGGCTCTCTAAAGATCAGTCCGCCATTCTCGAAGAGAGCTTCAAGGAGCACAACACCCTCAACCCCGTAAGTATCCATAAATAACTTTATCTTGACAAACAGTTGTACACAAAGGCTATTTTTTCTCAGTCAATAATACGCTTCCTATTAGTGTTACTCATTCAAAAGATACATACATGATACATGCATTAATTACTTTGAGGACTTGGATTCTACACACTTGGTTTCATTTGGGGCAGTTGTATAGAAATTGGTTTTGGTGCAAAATTTGTTATACAAGTACTATACAGCCCACTTTTCCAAAACCAATTGATTGGAATCAGGATCATTATTTTCACTCTTATGCGGTGAGGGGTATTTTGGTAATAATAATGATGGGTATGGGTTGTTTTTGTTTACAGAAGCAAAAGCTGGCTTTGGCTAAGAGACTAGGCTTGAGACCTCGTCAGGTGGAGGTCTGGTTTCAGAACAGGAGGGCAAGGTGAGATATTTCACTTCTTGTTCAAGGATATATTTGGTAGTATCTTATTAGATTTTTATTTTGTGAAAAAATATATAAGAGTACATTATCTGTTGCATCATGCATGACAACATCGTATGTGTTTCACCTTCCATGTGGGAGTGGCAACTCACGTGGGTTCTTTCATTTTACATGGACTGGAATTAAGTGGGGAAAATAGTGATGTATAGGAGCCCTTAAATTTAAATGGTTGAGTACTGGCCTATTTAACATTTCCAGCAACCAACAAAAGAATAAAAGGGCATAGAGACAAGTGCTTTAAATGAGATGTATTTTGTTTGAGACATTGGCACAAAATTTTATTATGAGATCGGCCTGTGTGTGGTTTGCTGAGTGTCGCTCACAAATTTCACACTCTGGTTTATCTTGTGCATGTCCAAGGATAGTGACTATGGGTGGCTATCATGATACCCGAAAAATAAAAATCAAGACCAAGATCACATATGCTGCCTCAATTCGGAAATGAAGGTCTCAGTTGATTTTTTAACTATTTTGTTCTCATTAAAATTTGTTTATGACACACTTAAATCTAGTTTTTCTTAATTGGAAAAATTATTTCTAAATATGTGTCAGACAATTTTAGTACGTGTAAAATAAGTTAAAAAGTCAAATGAGACTCTCATTTTCGGACGGATGGATAATATATGGATTTTGGAATGCCAACCCCTCTTTAGTTAAGCAACCAAATAGCTGAAGTTGGATTTTAAGTCGAGTGTCAACTATTACTTTTGATTACATGGGTTAGCTTAATATTAACGGCATGTAAAAAAATTGGTATGTGTAGGACAAAGTTGAAGCAAACAGAGGTTGATTGTGAGTTCTTAAAGAAATGTTGTGAGAGTCTAACTGAGGAAAACAGGAGGTTGCAGAAGGAGGTTCAAGAACTTCGGGCACTCAAATTGTCCCCACAGTTCTACATGCAAATGCCCCCTCCCACCACCCTCACCATGTGCCCTTCATGTGAGCGTGTTGCTGTCCCACCATCAGCCACATCTGCGGGCCCGGCGGCAACAACGCTTGAGCCTCCTCGGCCCCACCAAATGGGTCCCCATCACCCTCACCATCAGCATCAGGTCCCATTCAACCCGTGGTCCTCAATACCGGTTGCACACAGGCCGTTTGATGCCCTCCTCCCTCGATTGAGATAATATCAAATCGCTCAAAGGGCATTGTTGTCATCTCACACAACCATTTGTGGAATATGCAAATGAAGAAATGGAGAATTTTACTTGTTAGAATATCATACATCATGTGTATATAGTATGAAGTCTAAGATAAGATATGGTTGTTGGAATGTGATATGGTCTCAATATTGTTTTGTTGTATTAGTTAGCCCCCCATCCTCTTTTTAAGTGACCAAGGTAGTTTTTTGTTAGTCTATAGTACTAATTATCCTTCACCCTTTCAAGAGAACAAGAAAGTTTTTGTTTTGGAAGCTAGGAAAGGGAGCGTTGAATGTAAAGTGCTCTATAATTATTTATGAACTATTTAAGATCATTGTGTTTTTGAATTTTAATTTTGCTTTGAATTGTGCTTCTTAATTCAATGATTATAAACCTCTTTTATTCAATAGTCTAAGAAAATGTAAAGCACTTGTTTATAATTTTTCTAAACTATGTTCAATTGGGAAGAAAAGTGAGACAAAAAAATAGGACTCTTTCTCAATTTTGACTTTATCAACTAAAATGGATAGTGATATAATGATATTTTCTTATGACTATAAACACAGAGGATTGATATTTATGTAAGGCTCTACTTATATTAAGTGAAATTCACTTTTAAATGAGTAGTCTTGCGAAAATATTAATTTTCATATGATGAACACTAATGGTGAAAGGAAAGATTACATAATTTTATAGACTTTAGAAAAAATTGAAGAAAGACTATTTTTTTTCCTAGTCTAGAATCTAGATCCTAGACTTTGGGGCAATTAGACAAAGATTTTCCCTTTTACGGTGGTTGTTTTTTGACATATGGTAATTAACTTTGACATTAGCGCACTTTATCTATGGATTATTTGCACTTTTGTAGACAAAACTACTCATTTGTTTTCATTCTTCAAACTATGAAACAACATAAAGTCTTTGTTCAAAGTTTCAAAGCTAAAGTTAAAAGTTAGAATAACTTCAAATGGAGACATTCTTGTGCTCTCATCGGATGCCTCACTTTTCCAAATTGTTTTCTTTTGAATGTAAGTAGTAATCATAACCGTGTGCAGTCAAATTTGGAGCCGAACAAGAGAAACAAGACCCCGACCAATAGTTGCTCATGTATACAACCCGAGTGTTGTGGTTTAATATTGTTGGGGTTCACTCCCTTGGCGCAAATGATACTTTCCATTTTGCTTTTATAGATAAAGTCAAAGCCACGTGAAAGGAAAGTCTTGGTAGTTGTTTGATAAAATTGAATAAAACAAAGATTTGGTTGAAACTAAATATTGAATTAAAGAATTTATTTGTTAACTGATTCGTCTGCTGAATAATAATATTTCTTATTTTAACTCAAAATATGCATAAGAAAACATACTTATTTTTTTAAAATATTGAGGTGTGAGTAATATTTTAAATTGTTTAATTTATTTTTTCATATTCATACTTAAAAGTACTTTATATCAATTTTTTCTTCCCTTGCTTATGAGTATTTTTATTTTTATTATATTAAAAAATTAGTAATAAATTATTATCTCTCATAGTGGTATAACAGATAATAAACAAAAAATAAAAGTAGAATGATTTTTTTATACATATATATGTATTTAAATAAATAATAAAACAAATAAAAATAATGAAATTAGCACACATATGCATGCATTTAAATAAATAATAAAACAAACATATAGAATTCAATTATGACTCAAACAAACATATAACCTTTTGAATAATTTTTAATGGAGTATACTATTAGTAATATAATTTTAAGAATAAAAAACTAAAAATATTAATGACATTTTATCGGTCCATAAAATCAAAACGAAAGATTATAGCTACATTCATTAAATTGGTTACTAATTTGGTAAAAAAAAAAATCAAAAGCAATTTATACATAACAAAATTTGGTTAAGAAAATAAAAGTAAAAATATCATTTAGCACTACTTCTTTCTGATTCAGTCATAATTTTTTTGCTGAATCGCTCAGACTCAATCAAATTCATTCAAAGTTTAAAAAGTATAAAACAAACGGTCTAAATGACTTATTCAATCAGATTCAAACTCATTGAGATGCATTTAGACGTAAACAAACACCCCCTTACTCATTTAAATGCGAGTGTCATTCAGTATTTATGTGGGGAATATTTTGGAACTATAAAAATTTTTCGTGAAAATATCAATTCCCTTATTTTCATGCTCGACAATGACATCGTGGTTCTCCTTTGAATATAGTTATTTCGAAATAACATGTATGTTTAACAAAATAAACCTCATCGATAGTCATTTGGTCCACTAGTATAACTTATTTGTATTGATATAAAGGTCGAGAGTTCAAATCTTGTTAACAACAGGTGTTATGAAAGCGGTAGCAGAACGATGAAAACAGTAAGTTTTCCCTTCTCCAACTTAATTTTATAGGATAAATTATTCTAATAGATTATGACATTAAAAAAAAAAAAAAAACCAACTAAAATGGGTGAAATCATATATATTTAGTAGACAGCCAAGTGGGTTAGACTATATGAGCCCAATCACTCACTAGGCTTCACTGTCTGAATTGATATACATCCAAAGCCCAAAGCCAGACATTTTAAGATCGAAAATTGCGGAGTAGGATTTAAATTGAATTTGCAAACCAATACACTATCATAAGTACACTATTTGGAACATATGCTTTTTCTATTTGAAATATTTGTAGAATATTTTTCTTTAATATTGCTGGTTTTGTTGGTTTGATCCTACTTAATACAGAAGAATCTTAATCTTTGGTCTTTAGTAGAAGCTTCCATTGAAACCTTTGTTTTTTTGTAATATTCTAGATGTTACAGTTAGGGGCGGAGTTAGACTTTTTTACAATCTAAAGTGACATCTACAAAATTTATTTGATTAAGCAATTAGCGGTCCGCAAAACATGTTCAAGCTCTTTGTATTGGTTCATCAAATCACCAAGAAAAATCAATTTAAGTTGGACATTAGAACTATTATGACATTGTGATGCTGGTTCCGAACAGGCTAGTTCTTGAAAAGAATTGCATACAACACCCAACTGCTATGATATTTCAGTATTCTTGATATTATCTTCCATTGACATTTACTAGTGTTCAAAAGCTCATAATCAGAATATCAATCAGGGTATGCTGGAAAAAGATAAATTTTTTCCATTGGAGCCATGCAAAAGTTGAAATCAAACCAACAACATGATGAACTAATAAGGAAAACCATGCAACAATGTCTGTATACCATGAGGTTCATGACCAATTATACGGGGAAAAAAAGAAAAGAAAAAAAACAGCCTATGATCATAAGAATATAAGGCTGATAAAAAGGGAAACTTTGAACACCAATGCCAAATCCACCATTTTACCTCACTGAATTCCTTGGCAGCTGCCCTGTCGATTTTCTAATTGATGCAATCCTCTGGAGCCGAATCTGTTCTCTAAACTTGGCTATGAATTCATCAGCCTTCTTATCAACATCAGGCCCCCCATCACTAGCATTATTATGTGCAACTTCTTGATTATTTCCAGATATTTCTTCAAACTCATCATCATCAGTCTCCGAGTCATCTTCATCAGTTTCGACAAGCAAATGTTCAAGGAATTCTTTCTTGTCCTCCTTTGGAAGCTCAGAGAAATTTTGTTTTGACACAAAAGGGACACCTTCGCGTATAATTTTATCCGCGTATCCTCTTTTCTCAATGGAATTTGCCTCGACTTCATTTGATCTTTTATCTTCCTTAACATACGCAAAATCTTCACTAAAAGCTTTAGTTTTGGCTGCCCCTTGGATTGCTTCATTCGGTCTAAGTGTTCGGACAGATTTTCCCATTAATGAACCCTCACCTGAAGTTCTAGACCACCACTCTGCCCCTTCCCTTGAATTTGTTCTGTTCATCAAATCCTCTCTGTCACTCCCATTCAATTCCTTTGGCACACTCCTTGTACTTCTCTTGAATTCCATCTGAGGGAAAAATTCATCGTTTTTCACACTAGAAATAGATTTCATCAATGGAGATTTACGATGAAATGATGGTGGTGGTGGTGGTGGTGGTGGAGGAGGAGCTGGTGGAGGTGTAGACTTGTGAAAACTCTTTCTCCTTACCAAATCTTCAACATTTTTGGCTTGGAATTCTGAGGTTAAAGAGGGGGAAGGAGAAAGGTTTTGTGGGGAAGGTGAAGTAGAATTTGTTCTTGATGATCTAGATGATAGAGAGCTATAAGAACGCGATTCGAGCTTGTTTAATTCAGATTCCTCCATTGAAAGAGGCAGAGAATACTGAGGAGGACTTTCCACATCTTCTTTCATTTCCATTCTTCCTGATCTCGATCGCCATGGAATTGGCGATCGAAGAACAATATTTTCTTCCACTTTTTCCCCCAATTCTAGAGGGTTTACCCCTCCAAATTCCCCGATTCTTGATTTACTAGAATTTCTTGAAAATTGCTTTGAACCCGAATTAGAACTAGACCTACTGAGGGAACCACCTTTAATACTAGACGCATTGCTTGAGTCAACAACATCAGGGTCAGTAAGTCTTGATTTCAGGCTTCTAACAGGCAAAAGCAATGGCTTTTCGCCAATTCGAGAACTAGTACCTCTCTGTTCTTCAAGAACAGAACTCTCCGGAGCAACTACTATATTTGGTTGACCCCTATAATATTGAGAATTCCAAGTTTGAACTTTATTCTCGCAAGTTCCAGTGGGGCTTTCAGTTTCATCGTCAAAAACTGATGAAACCTGAAGTAATCTAGACACATATGATTGGGCATTATCAAATTTTGAGCTCTGTTCTTTTTCTATTTCGTTGTTTCGCTTGCTAAATAGGCCATAAGAGACAGCTATGCCAACAAATATAAGTTGCAAAAGCTCCGAACTTCTAGTTTGTAACGTTTGGTTGATGAATTCAGGGGCTTGTGAAGGGAAAAGTGGGAGTACAAGTACAAAAATTGAAACAATTACAGCTTTGTAGAGAAAATGAGTGTAGAACTTACTTGGGTTTGGATGATTTTCTTGAATTTTTGAGGAGTCTACTCTTTGTGGTTTGGAGGTAAAGGAGTCTGTTTCTGCCATTAGAGGACAGAGAGAAGCTCTGTTTTGGATCTTGTTTGAGAATGTTGAAGGAGATGAGGAGATGAAAGGATAGGAGACTTGGTGGGTAAGGAAAAGTATAGAAAAGAAGAGAGTGAGGAGGAAAGTTTTGGGGGAGGAGTGACCTGATTTAAAAGTGCTTTAGCACCTTTAACCAATTCAATCCATTGCCATTCATAGCCTTTTCATTTGAAAATCAAATTTGCATATATACTTTAGTTGGCTTGCTTCATATTTATATTCCTTGGCTTGCTTCATATTTATATTCCTATCCCCATATTTTGATTGCCATTGCTTTTTCTTTTCCATTGGATTAACCTCAATTTTTTGGAATTGGGGATGGAATAAATGTTTATCTATTACTTTTTCCTTGTTCAGATATTATTATTTTCTAAGTTAATTTATGTATTTTGAAATTTTCTGTTGAATTATAACCGTGAAATACATGAAATTTAGTTACAATAAGGGTGGTCTAATACATTGCACATCTCTGAACATTATTAATAATAAGTATCCACGCAAGTGACAAAAAAACTGTCAGTAGTATAAATTTGTACTATACGTGACTTCGGTTCTTTTCGTAACGCGCCTAACATTTTCTTCACCTTATTCTGCTTTTGTTTATACTTCCTTTTATATGCATCACCATGACATCATAAATATGGATTAGTCCTATTGAAAAATAAGCTTTTGTAAGCACTGATAAGTGCTAAACCAGTTATTTAATTTTAGGGAAGGAGGCATGCAGGGTAGGGAGAAAATGGGAATGAGACAGATGGAGGTGGGGCAAATAGGTGGCGTGCGTGTGATGAGGATTCTAATTCTTTTGGAGCCCATACGCTAAGCTTTTTGTTGGTGTTCATTTTAAGAAAATATAATATAATTCCTACCAGAGTAATTCTTCTATACTGTGCGTTTGCAACTTTGGAGGGTAATGCTTTTCTTCTCTCTCGTCTTCCCTCTTCATATTCTATATTTCTTGTTTCTGGACTTGATAGATGCTCTTTAGCTAGCAGGAACTCTCTCTCTCTCTCTCTCTATATATATATGCATATATAGAGAACGTATCTGAAGTATATCTCTTAAATAACATACTTTTATTAAAATTAAGTTATTTTGAAAATTCTTTTAAAAAACAAGTGAGGCCCGTTATATATATATATTACAAACATATACAGTGGTATATAGCGTTAGAAGTAGGAAAATATAGTAGTGAAGAACAGAGTGAACCCAACAAAGAAATTTTATTATGACCATCAAAGTTTGGGATAGTGCAATTATTTCATCATAATACTGTTTTTGTACCATAAAAACAGTTTTATTTATCAATTTTTTTTGTTAGAGAAAAGAGTTGCATTTATTTGATAGTGATTAATGTTCTCAAATTTAGCAGTACAATTTCATTATCATGTTATCGGTGTTAAACTAATCACCCAATAAATTAAGGACTAAATATGAAATGAAACTAATTTTATTAAAAATTACTCAATAAATTTTGTAAAAGAGATTCTTTTTGCGGAAGGTTTGAGAGTGTTGATTAACATTTGGAAGGCCAAGTTAAAAGGGATTAAGAAATCCAATCCTAATTGGTGGTGCATGTTTTGCTTGATTACAAAGCGATGTGTTGTCTGTGAATAATTAAGTAGTATCATTAGGAGAGATTAAGATAGTCAACAGTGATAATGAAGAACCAAAAAATGTGCTTTGGATGGAATCTTATGCACCTTTCACTACTTACTATGTTCAACTTAAACCTCCAATAATATTCTCCATACCTAAATTTTCTTTTCGTCAAAGAACTGCATGTGTTTCAACCTAGCTATTCACATGCACAGGTAGACAGACAGCCCACTTCAGAAGGAGAAGGAAAAAAAAAATTCGAAAAATCGTGTTCGAACTTCAATTGTATACCTTTACAGATAAACATTATAAACATTTTGAATATGAAATTCTCTGATCAATTTTAACTGAAGTTTTCCTTTAGAATCAGCCATCTCTCTCTCTCTCTCTCTCTATATATATATATATATATATATATATATTGATTTCTTCTTCTTTTTTCTTAAAATTAAAAAAATTCTGCTTTTGACTGAAGTTTTACTTGAGAAGCAGCAATCCGAATATGATTTTATGTATGTTTTTAGAATTGCGGTGACAAGTACCCTTTGAGATTTTTAAGAAGAATGGATATATTTTTTGGGAATACACTGCATGCGGCCAGATCTTGTATTTGTCAGGTTGGAGGATTATATATATATACACGTAATTAACTCGAACGTGAAGTTAGTTAGAATCAAATCCATAGTATATATAAAATGTACTTTCGGCCACAGTTGAGAAAAAGAACACCGCTCCACCTCATACAGTCATACCCCTGCTTTATTTATTCTCTCTCTCTCTCTCTCTCTCTCTCTATATATATATATATATATATATATATTCATGGAGGAAATAAGAGAATTTCTATTTATACATTTCTGACTTACAGCTGCAGATGGGCTTTAGTCCACTTCCATTCATTAATTTTATTACATTGTCCTTTCCCACACATATATTAGGTAGCTATAACTACAAAACATTTAGGATTACCAATAAAACTCATTATTCTTGGTGGACTCCCAACCATGCATGAACTACACGAAAACAAATATTCAGATTAACAGTGATATTATGTATGGATAAATATATGTTTACAATTCCAAACACAACTTAAAACACTATATTTTAATTTCAATTATTAAAAGATGAGATTTGACACAAAAATCTGTGTCAAATCTTAAAATCCTAATTTTTAATAATTAAGATATAATTAGTATTTGGAGTAGTATTTGACTATAAAGTTGTACGGTACATATTACATACTCGTGAAAAATAGAGAAACATACCATGTTAAATGCTGCTTTATTATCATGATGTTTACTCACATTTCTGTGTTCCTCAGTATATGGGTGTATGTATGATAAGTAATTACGTTGTTGCATTAAATATTTTTTCAACTAATTAAAGTAACACATACCCTTTTCTGACGTGGTATCGGTTATTGACTCATTCAACAACTCCTTTAACTTATTGTACTGCCTTGGGATATCACATATTTTAAAACGGATTTATCGTCATATATCTTCTCAAGTGAGAAGGTGCATCCAGGGAGCAGCTGCTTAGTTTGGGCTAATCAAGTAGGTTTATATATACGAGTTTATGAGTTGTGTACGTATGTTGCCAAAAAATCTTCAGGGGTAAATTTTTTTCTTCCCTTTTGGTCCTTTAATTGATACCCAGAACTGATGATGCTGGTTCGTGTGGTTATATATTTACGGTTACTATTGTTTCCATTTGTAGAGGTATGAACCATAGAATTGCTATTGTTCCTTTGGAATAACTCTCAAATACCTTATGAGGCTTGTCCAGCCCTTAAATTACAAGGATTTAGGTTAAAGATTTAGGCCTGTTGGTGCTAGCTGGTTGGATATGAGGTCTGACTAGATATAGGACTGCAAACTGGATATAATACCTAATTTAAGCTATCCATACTTCTGGAGTAACTGAACAGTATGCATACTCCCACCTCTCGCATGCTTCTAGAGTAAGTGAATAGTATGCATACTCCCACCTCTCGCATACTTGTGAACCCCACAAATATACATATATCAGAAAAAAATATACTGTTTACTTGCTCCAAGAGCATGAAAAGAATATTTCTCTCATCTCGCGTGCAATAAACAAAAGATGTTATCTTATTGCCAATTATGTAAATAGATATTAGTGATAATTTTTTTTACATAGATGTGTAATAACTAAAATTCTCTTATAATTCTATCAAAATTTAACAATTGTAATTCGAAAAAAATATATCGCAATACATAACAAGACTTTGTAACTTAATATTACTGGCCTTTTAATCGGAAAAATATTACGTAGTGTCGCAACTTCATCTTGAGGCGTCTAGATTGCAACTTAAATAGAAGGAGAAAACAATGGTTTGATTATTAGAGAATTGATTATATGTATATGTTTACGTCTCTCAAAATTATTAATTATATAATATTTAAAATAAAATAATGCTATTTACAATAACATTTCCCAAACTTTTATTCATTACAAAGCCAAAGTATCATTTGTATCGACAACGTCAAATCAATATTCATCAAGCCCATCAGAATCTTCTTTCTCCAATCTTTTGGCATGCCTATTTTCTTCCTTTAGTTCTAAAGAGGTGAATTAGTAAGAACTGAAATCTACAAAGTCCATGCAACAATCAACATTTCTTCTGATGCGCTCAGAAACAACTATTAACAGTACACAGAATAATGGACAAGATAGAACACACAACTCAAAGATGATCAAACACAGATGAGTCTGTACGAGAAAACAAACAGTTATGCACTCAAATAACATAACCGAAGTTGATGATATTACTGATGCACTGAAATTATACAGTACAACTACAAACAACAGGGCCCAAGAAAAATAATGAATTGGAGGGAAATAAATAAAAATTAGAGAAGCTACTTTGTTAACCTCACTGGTTTGTCCTTCAGAAACGCCACATCACTATTTGGTGCAGTCAAAAGTTGATGATCTGACGACTCCTCTTCACTCTCTGCTGATATAGATGATCCCCCAGAATCCGACCCATCTTCTGTTGAAGCATAATTAATGGATTTACAAATTAAAACATTTTAAAGAAATTTGATAAAGATATTAATGCATCCTAATATTTATGGTCTATTATACTAAATAACCTAAGCATTCATTCAGAGGGAATCCTACAACATATATAATGTAAAAATTCAAGTTTCAAAGAATTGAGGACAGTTACTTATAATAGTGAACACCAGCCTGTACCTCAAGAGCTCCGATGTTTATAATTTAGATGAATCATGAGTACTACATGTTGTAACAATTCACACATACAATCCTGTTCTTCTTTTTCTTTGGCTGAAAATTTCCACACACACACACTTGTTTATATTTAATTCTTTTTCAAACTAGAAAAAGCTAGAGGGCCCCGCTTCTTCTTGGAGGTGGTTATCTTTCACCTTTTTCTGACACAAGTGTCCCTACTTCTGTATTGCAAGGAGAATTTTATTTCTTCTGCAGCTTTTCAGTTCCCTAGCAAACTAACAACCTTACTTATCGCTAACAATGAGGATTTGGTTCGAAGCACTCTGTAACAAGCTATTTACAGACAATCAAAAGCTGCACAAATACTCAAATGTTGTAATATGACAAGATCAGATGCTCCATGAGTTGTTAGTTATTTGCACATTACAAGATCTAATAAAGTCCCAAACTTAGTTAAGATAGGCAATCAGGTATTAATATTTGGAAAGCATATTTCCCGGGTTTTTTTAGTTTCTGAAACAGGAAGATGAAAAGTATAGTGTTCCTAAGTTTTAACAGTTACACAACATTAATGATTAGTATCACCGACATCAGGACCTCTAGGGATATTGAAATTTATTAGGCTCTCCTTTTTTCTTTCAATTGGGATTCATCTCAATGTTCAAAATTATATGATGAAAATTATAAATTTTTGTGACCATCTCGTAATATATTTTCTAGCTTACTCTTAATGTTATTATAATTTTGGCATCGTAACAAAATGGCAGAGACAAGTAGACAACAACTTGTTATTATGAACCATAATTTCAGGTTGTATGAAATAGAAATAAGGCAACTTAGGGGAGTAACCAGAATAGGCTGGATGATCAGGTAGATGTCTGACTGCTGTAGCCTGAATACTTTCTGGCAGTATACAGTTGCAGAAAGAACCTGAAACTTCACAAATTCATGGGATCCGTTAAAAGTAACAAATAGAAAGCTAATCATGTGTGTACCCAAAGGCCAGCATTCAGATGACTAAGTAAAGGAGGCAACTTTGAAGACAACATTATTATATGACATGGGATCTGTTTCGAAACACAAGCATAAACAAAGGTTCTCCCCACTTACCTAATTTGGCCAGCCGATTAACCCATCCAGGAATAGGCTTTCCAGTGAGACGTAAACACACTTCATCAGTAAAATGATTGCAATTTTTGGAAATCAGACGATATGTATCTCCATGATATTTTCCAGAGAGGTTCTCCATGAACAACCGGAATTCTGAACGAGACATATCAGTACTGCCTAAAAGTACCGATCGCCTGAAGATAAAACCAGGACAGCTTCTGGGCTCTACCTCAAACACACCACTACTTGGGTATTCATGGGCTCCATATCCATACTCCAAACCATGTACTGTTTATCAAACGAGTATAAGCATATCATGCCACTAAAAACAACAAACATTAATGGACTGGAAGTGAACATATTCAGAATTGCATTGTGATCTTATAATGCTGTTAAACTTACTTTGCATAATGTTTACAGTAGTAGCCTTCATACTTTGGTAAAATTAAAAATAACATATGCATGATGCACCATATTTAGGGGAACTAAATATAATAAATGAATTCATGTGTTCTCCGTTTGAGGTTGCATGTCAACTTAAGTTTAGGTGTCATTATCTAGTGCTGCTCCAGAGAATGCAAATGATGCTTCAAGACATAAATGCAGCTCCAGAGAATGTGAATGATGCTTTAAGGCATAAATGCAAAAGTAGTCAATCTGGTTCAAGTTAAAACAAATGGTGATCAACTAATTACACCTCAAGCAGAGAACTCAGATGAAATTAATGGATCAGGGATCGGCCCTAATCAAAAATAAATAAACCAGCTGGTGAAAATTTCCACCTGCTCCTAATGAACCTTTTCCATGTATACAAGAGGATAATAAAGTATGCCTTACAAATATGTGTAAGCACTAAGCACTAATACCGATGGGATCAGAATAGATTACATATGCATATGTTTTAAATTCTCGATGTTGAACATAGTTTCGTGGCAACCACAATGACTTTTTTCAACATTATATCTCAGTCACTAAAGATAAATTATAAACACCAGAAAAAGAGTAAGCATGAAAGGAAAAAAATTATGACAACCAGAGAAAAAACGAAATTGAACCTATCACCTGGAAGGTGCACGCTGGATAATTAGGTTATTATAGTAGCTTATATCTTATCAGAAACCTTTTACCTTCATAGTCATAATATTTCATCTTTAAATTCTTTCATATTTATCCGTAATACATAATGTAACGTATAGATACATGCAAACTTTGAAGATCTGAATCAAACCTTTCAAAAAAGATAAACATAAAAAATAAAAACATCCCACTTGGGTTAATAATCCAAAAAAGGTTCTGAAACACGAAATAACATTCTCAACTCACTACATCCTCTAAACCAGTTCAAGTATTTGATGAAATTGCGTACCTTCAATACCAGAATGGAAAATTCCGAGGCCGAACCTGTAAAGGTAGTTGTTAATAGGAGTGAGATCATATACATTGAGATACAAATGGGCACGATTGCTTCCTGCATTCTTCTTCTCATCCTTGGATGAGCTCGAGCTCAAGCTCAACGGAAACAATCGCATGGTTCAATGAATATATCCTTTACTAACTGAACCTCAACATCTACTACAAGTAACAGTGAAACCCCTGGGCAATTGCAATTAGACAAAAAAAAAAATTAGCAACATCTTATCGCTATCATATACCTCAACTTTCAAAAATATATTAACTTGTAGAAAAACCCTAAAAAAAAAATGAGAACTGAATTCAGGTGAGAAAGATGAAAACGGATCGGAGTTAGAAACCCTAGCACGACAGAGTGCCGAAAGGAATTGAATAAACTTCGAAAATTATCTATACTCAATGATAAACATGTGTGTGTAGAGAGAGAGAGTACTCACAGAGAATTGATTTCAACTGGGCTCACGAAATCGCGGGGGAATTCAGCACGAAAGAGATGAGAAAATTATTGCATTGTTTTATAAATTAGTATATTTTATTTCATTTTATCTTATCTACCGCAACAACTCTACCACTACCATTCTCCAAAGAGAAGTGTCTATTTGATGTCCTTGTTTTGTTGGAAGGTTATTAACTAATAATTAATTAATTACTCAAATAATTGGTAGAGAGTAAGCAATTTGCTAACAATAGTTGTAGATTATTATTTATTAGATTTAATGACCAAAAATGTTATCAATTTAAATAACATATAATTTTTTTAACAAATTAAATATATTAGAGTCCAAATTACGATTAACTTTTATTAAGATGACTACTGATGCGGTTGTTGATGTGTAATTTTTTAAAAATATATATGACATGTATTTTATTAACCTTCCTATGTATTAAAAAAATCACAAAATATACAAAATTTGCGTGTTTACAGATCAAATGAACATGCAAAGTTAAGAAGGGCATTTGAAAATTTTAATTAATTTACTATAAAAGTAATTAAACAAAGGACAAAATATTAATTATTTTTTTTTAAAAAAATAAACAAATGACCGAATACTAGTCAAACAAATTAAGCAAAAGGGTAAAAAATTAATTAAATAATATGCAAAATATTAATTTAAACATATTAAACAAAGGGCAACCTATTAATTAAAATTTTCTCTTATATAAAAACTTATGTATTATTTGTCAAATATTTGTTATAAATATTTGTCTCTTATATATGAACTTCGATATTATGTGATTATAACTTTTGTCTAAATTTTGAAATATGAATTATTATGCAAAATTACTTTTTAAGTTTTTTCTATTTTTTTCTAACTTGTCAATATATAAGTTACAAATTTATTGTCCATGTTAAATTTGTTTTAGGGTAATATTTTGTTTTATTATTATTTTGCGCTTTGTTTAATTAATATATTGTCATTTGTTTCATATGTTTAAATTATTATGTTGCCCATGGTTTAATTAATATTTTTACCCTTTGTCGAATAAATGTTTTGTTTTTTGTTTAATTTGCTTAAATAATATTTTGTCATTTGTTTAATTTGTTTGACTTATTTTTTAAAAAAATGAATTAATATTTCACCTTTGCTTAATTTATTTAATTACTTTTCTATACTAAATTAATTAGATTTTTAAAGTTCAAATACTTTTACTTTTTTGTCAATTTAGAAATATTTTGTCATATAGGACAGTCCATATATATAATAATGTTAGTTAATCTATTTTATTTTATTTATTTATTATTTTTTAGGTATTTTGAAAGAAATTTTAAGAGTTCAATGGTTTAAATGCAATAAAAATATCATATTGGTTAAATTGTTGAAAAGGGTAAGTTCATTGATTTTTTTGTTATTAAGTCCAAAAAAATATATATATACATCAGCAATCACCTCAATAAAGATTAACTATGGTTTAAACTCTATTACATTTTTTGATATTTTGAGAGGATTTTCAGAAATACAATGTTTAATCTAGTAAAAAAAAAATACATGTCGGTTAAATTGATAATACTTATTGGGAAGTGATATTTTTATAGGATTTTTTGATATTTTCACATATAAACTGTCGTTATAGAACTGTAGCGACGGTCAAAATCGTTACAGACCTATAACGACACTTTTTGTAATGACCACGAATTTCATTAGTCATTGTAAATATACTTAATAAATATTTAGCAATGAATTTAAACTTTTTGTACTAATTAATTGTACTTTAGATAATTAAATAAATGTACTTGTGTATGCGTATATTTATTTAAAGAATTAAAGCAAGGTGTATAATTAATTAAAGCAAATCTAATTGGATTATATTTTAAATCCAAATGAGTTGATAAACTAGGTCAAAAATATTAACCTAGTAGCCTATGTAATTAATTTAATTACTAGTCCATGTAATTAATTAAACAAAGCCCAATGCTTGATTTAATTAAATGTAACCTAGAATATTTAATGCTAGCCCAATGTGCTAATTAAATTGAGCCCAAACTAATTAAATGGATGAGCCCAGTATATTTAATCCTAGAGTCCAAAGTGGAGCCCAATAGGAAGTCAAAATTGTTACATATATGAATATATATATATATATATGTATGTATAATTAAAGTAGAAAAATTAAAAGAAAAATGGCTTGAAAAATCCCATTTTGCTGAATTTTTGAGGGTCCCACTTGGATTGCTTGATTTCCTAGATTGCTTCTAAATCACTCATTGTCATAAGTTGTTCAACCACCCTAGTCATTCCATATGTCTATCACTTGGTCATTCAATGGAATAGTAAGCTTGATTAGGCTTTAATTTCACCAATATGGGTGAATTAGCAAGTTAATGAAGGGTTAGTTGTTGGCTATAAATAACACCTCCTACAACCTTGGTGATGTTGGTTAGTTCATTTGCAAGAATTCTAGAGAGAAACATAGAGAGCATTTGAGAGAAAAATAGAAGAAATACTTAAGTGTTGAGTGATATAGCTAGAGGTTGAGCTTGGTAGATGACACAAAGCTTCACCACATACTTTGGTAGGAGAAGAAGAAGAGCCTTCAAATCACAAAGGTTTAAAAGTGCTCTAAATTCCTTCTTATTTCATTTTTAGGGCCTAGAACGATTTTGAACGATTAAAATTTATTTTTAACCGATCAAAACTTGTTTTGATGGTCTAAAGGTATTAACTATGTAATGTATGTATATTCATAGCTTGATGTGGTTATATCATGTTTTGGTATGTGTAAATTGCATAAAATTGCAAGAAATGCTCATATTGATTTTTACCGATAAAACCTAACTAAGCATGTTGTGTTTAATGTTGTATTTTAAAATGTACGAGTTGGAAATTGGATTTTTATGGCTAGAAAGTTAGATACATGAGTTTTAAAGAAAAACCCAACTTGAAGCTTTCAAAAATATGGAATAACAAAGAAGTTATAGATTTTACCGCAAAGGATGTCGTTTTTAAACCTTAGATGGTTCGATCTTTAAATTTCGTGTAAAACGTTTTCAAAAATGTGATTGAACCATGGAATATTATAAAACAAGAAGTTAGGAAGACAACAACACTAAGTTGATGTCATTTGAATGTGTAGAGTTCATTTATTTCAAGTTTGAACCATTAAAACCAAGGATTTATGAAACTAGTTTTCATTTTGTCATTGTGAGCGATTTTACGGATACTTCTGTTTGGAATTTGGATTTATGATCTAAAGAGAAATTGTAGATCATGAAATTCTGATGAGAATGGAGTGAAGAATTACCCCAAAATATTTTAAAATGAAGAAGTTATGGCTGTCGGAGCGTCGGAGGGTCGAGCAGTCAAAAAAATTGATTTCCGAACAGAATGTCCTGCCGCACCTGCGCTAGAACATGCTGTCGGGCAGTGTTGGGCAGTCCGGGTCGGGTCCGGATCGGTCCGGGTTGAGTTTTCTTTGAAAAATTAAGTTGAAATAGGTGTAAAATGAATATATTTGGATATTAAACTAACATATAGAAAGTTTAATTATAAATAAATGTTAGCTAAATGTTTAAATTAAATACTAAGGTTAACCCAATTTAAAAGTTAACTTTTGGTATTATTTAAAGAGTATTAAAATATTACTACATGGTTAATAATATTAGCAAGCGATTAAATATTATTAAATGATTGATAATTTTAGTAAGAGATTAAAATATTATTAAATGAGTAATAATATTAAAAATTAATAAAATATTATTTAAATAAATAATAATATTAGTAAATGAATAAAATATTATGATTAATAATATTAGATAATGAATAAAATATTATTAAATGATTAATACTATTAAAAGACGAATAAAATATTATTAAGTGATTAATAATATTATAAGGTTAATAAAATATTATTAAATGATTAATAATATTAGATAAAGAATAAAATATTATTAAATGATTAATAATATTAGATAATGATTAAAATATTATTAAATAATTAATAATATTAATAAGATAATAAAATATTATTAAATGATTAATAATATTAGATATTAAATAAAATATTATTAAAGGATTAATAATATTAGATAATAAATAAAATATTATTAAATGATTAATAATATTAATAATGTGATAATGTATTATTAAATGGTTAAAGATTAATAAAATATTATTAAGGGATTAATAATATTAGAAGGATAATAGAATATTATTAAATGATTAATAATTTTAGATAAGAATGTGAACTATATTAAGTAATTAATATAAGTTTTATGTGATTGAAATATTATCAAGTAATGATAATATTTCCTAAGTGTTTAATATACCCTTAATTATTTAATTTTGTGGTTAGGTATAACATGTATAGATGTTATCATATGAATGCGTATATGATACTAATTTGAAGATCAACTTGATTAATTGTTAGGTCTATCTAAAGATAATTAAATTGAATTGGTTAGCAGTAGACCACGCACAAGGCAAGTTTCTTCTTAACCCTAATTTGTATTTATTGTTGCAAGTATTATTCAACCTTATTTATATTGAGCAATTCAATTATTGTTGAGCAAGTATCTACGCTCGTAGTTATTTGACAGACCCTTGAGTGAATTAATTATTGAAAATTACTTCACATCATTATTGTATTATATTCGCACATAGTGCCTTTGCAAATGTTATAGTTCAGTAATTTACGAATTGTTTAAGAATGTCTAAGCTAATTGTTTCGGCTAGACAAATGCATGTTTAAATTCATCTAATTGAATATTTTAAAAGTTTATCCAAACCATTGGCTGGTGCGGATTCTTATAGTAAGACTGAGAAAGAACAACCCTAGTTAAAGGGGATTTTTATATTGTCGGGTAACCGAATTTACGCAAGAAAACTAAATGTTATGCATATACATAGGACATGAGAGGACTGATCCCCTCAAGTGTCCCGTTATTTTTAACAAGGTGTCAGACATTGTATGTCTATTCTACTTTAGTAGCAGTTCACGGTCATTGAAGACCACTCAGCAGTAAAGAGTCAATCCATTCTTATATTGAACATTGATTCTTGATATCTTTCACAATTGTTATTGTTGAAAACCTTGAAGTTATTTCCCTTCATCATGATATATCTTATGTTGTTGTTTCTAAACTTGCTGAGCCATTTAGTTACTCATTCTTGCTATATCATGACTATATTTCAGCTAAGCCCGACTGCTCTAAGTCAGACAAAGGCAAAGGGAAAGCGAATGCGTAGTTTAGTAGATGCATGCTAGTTTAAATTACTGTTATGTAATTTATTTGTAAATCTTTTGTATTTCCCTTAAGATATGTAATGATTAAGATTAAGGTTAATAGACCTTGGGAAGTGTAGCCTTTTGTTAAGGAACCTTTTGTATTATTCCGCGAAGTTTGAATACAATTTATGTATTTCATTGTTGTTAAGTATTGTACAGTGAGAACCAAACCCAAGGTTAAAGAACCTAGATTTGGGGTCGTCACACTTTTCATATAAAAATATCAAAAAATACTGTGAAAATATTAATTTCCTACTTATAACATTCATTGATTTTTTTGTCATTAAGTCTATCTATTATATTTAATCAGGGAATCAAGTTTTCAAGTCTCAGTAGTTGTATCTTTCAGCATTTAGGTATAGTACCATATTGAGGAAGTGCTATATTTGACTTTAACATTATGTTTGTGAAATTAAAAAGGGGGAAAATTGATGGAAAATGAAAATCTTTTTGTTTAATTTTCACATTTGTGATGTTTTTATTTTAATTTTAATTTTTAATTTATAGAGAAAAAAATTAAAAAATTACTTTAAACATTTTCTCTTTAAATGTTTTCTGTACAAAACTATAAAAGAATAAAATTTATTTTAACGAATATGATTTCCTCGCACCATATCCCACATGTAATCAAAATCATAAACTCAAACTTCTAGCGTCATATAAGTGTTCAATTGAAAACATACGTTCGTATAATGATTAATGTCGATAACTTAATGGTAAAAATTTCTTTTTATTTATTTATTTATTGTGTAAAGTTATAATTTGACCCCTTCTTTAGGTTCTCCTAAGTCTGATTAAACTTGGAGTAAATCTATATGTACATACAATTTACTCCTTCCTTCCCGAGAAAAATTATGCGGCGCTGTTTAGCTCAAGAAAATCAGTTGATTTGGATGCTCATCTGTATCCCAGGAATTGCTTTTATCCTGCCAAGCCTCTTTGGTAAACTACACATTGTCAAAGAGAAGTACATTATATCACGTGAATGATGAATGTTTTGGGGTATTTGGATAAATTGGAGTAATGTTATACATGATAATAAAATGGAAGGTCCATCAGCTTTACTTCTTTATGTCACACGATGCAGTGAAGCTACACAGAAAAACTGAAATATTGTATTATTTGTAGCTGCTTGAGCTATTATTATATCATCGTTTTTTTTAATTACCTGGGATATGCCCCTTGTAAACATGTAAATTGTGATTATAATGTTTATGAAACGAAATCCAATTGTTGTTTTCATCAACTTAGTTCCTTCTAATAGCTTATATCTGTTCTGCATCGTCAAACTAACACCAACAATCATCAACTTACAATGAATGAACTACCTGAAAAAACTTAATCAAATCTAAACAATTCACTCCTACTAAAAATAAATCCTAATAGAAATACCCAAATTGAATCAAATCCAAATAATTCAATCCTCAAATTATTGCTTTAACTCAAATTCACATATTATAGTTAGAAGATGAATCAAATTAATTAATGAATCTTCTCCTGTTGTACCACTTTTACGTAGACCTTTCTGTGGCTGCACCAAATAGGACATATCAACATAAGAAATTCATTTCTCAATGTGGCCTGGGAACTCAATCAATTATTAATCCCACTAGATAAAGAATATGGTGCTTGGTAATTAGTTGAGAGAGTTTGATAATGGAAGAAACAAAGCATAACATCTTGATAATTGCAATTCAACTAACTATTCAACAAAAAGAATAACTAACAGAGCAAGTGAATGCAAAATTTCTCTTAATTTGGTAATCCATTTGACAAAAGCTCAGTACATATATCACTTGTTTGCACCCATATCAAGACACGCCATTTCTTAACAATAAACAAACTGATCAAAACACGATAGCTCTTCAGTCTTTTAATATATCAAAGCTACAACTAAACTAAGTCAAGATTGGAAATGCCTTCACCTGTAGACCCAAAATTTCACACCACGCCAAGATTCAGAAGTTCATCTCCCCATATGGATTCCTACAAGTTACAGGAAGAACGATTGATGTTAAGTGAGTTTATACATCTAAAATTTATGATCTAAGAAGCATATATGCACCCTTACATCCTGATATTTGTTATCTTCCACTAGCTAAAAAAATCAACATATATGCACCCTTAAAAATGCTCATCAATAAAGTAAAAATAATAACCATAAGAATATGAAGACAAAAAGAATCATTACTCACATTCAATTTAATATTTCCATGATGACTCTCTTGTGTCTCATGAAAAATAGGTCGCTGATTAATAATCGTATCAAGCTCAAAGGCCTGAAATAAAATAAGCATAATTTCTCATTTTATAAGACAATAGTAATTGCAAAAAAAAGTTACAATATACGGATATTGTATATATATAACAAAAAAGAAAAATCATAAATTTTTTGTGTTTTGTGATTCAGACTTATTTCTACCTTTCTTTTGTCCCTTATGTTTGAATTTCTTCAAAACTTGTTCTATTTTACCTACCTTCCTTTTCCTAGGAGGATGCCCTTGCATCGGTTCTTTTTTGGTGAAAGTAATTTTTGGCTTTTATTTGGGCCATCATTATCAGAAGGTTAACTTTTTTCACAAACTCCATCATTCGTATTCCATTCCACCTTAAGTTCAAGAAGCCAATCTACAAGTTGGTCATATCTTTTTTGAGTTTCATATGTAATGTCCGCACACCTTGTCATATCTCTGTCTCGGTTCTGTGTTTTTCCGAACATTATAAGTGACTTTAGCTTTAGTATGACTTCGTTTTATGTCCTTTCTCTACCCCCTCAAAATGTATTTCGTTGGAACGGTAAATATAAACCTTTCAAAATGAAGTACCTTAACTATATGCTTACATAAAATTCCTTGAAACTCAAATAATTTACAGTTACACTTCACATCAAAATCAAATTCATCTTCTCCTTTAATGAAGCAAACTTTGAAGTTCACAATTTTTGGTTGATTTTTTTCCCCAATGTAACAAAGTTGTTTCACTTCGTAATGAAATATTTTATCATGAGATTCGACAAACCTTGTATTGCAGTACATTCCTCCATCCGCCACTTCTGTTTGAAATTCTATAAACTTATAATTAGTATAATCCTCTTGGAATTGTTTTTCAACGACATGATGTATAACACAAGGTACATGTGAAGTCAAAGAATGAGAGTCTGCTACTATTTCTTTTTCCACTTTACTCCTTAACGCATTATCATATTGGTCCACAAATTCTTTCAAGGAAGTTTTTGCATTGACAAATCCATCAAAAAAAGCATTCATGCTTTCACTTCTTTGTGTAGTAGACATTCTCGCCCAAAAATAATCTTTCACAAAATAAGGAACCCATCGATGCCTTTCATTATACAATCCTTCCAATCAATCATTGTTCTTAAGATCATAATTTTCTATCATTTCCTTCCATTGACATTCAAAATCATCTACACTCAAAGCATCATACACAACGTTATGTAACGTAAATTTAATTGATTCATAATGCTCATATTCTTTTAATTTTTCAGGAACCTTTTTCATTATATGCCACAAACACCATCGGTGGCGAACATTAGAAAAAACTATCTCAACCGCATTTTCATCGCTTTGTCTTGATCGGTGATAATGGTTTGTGGAGCTTTTCTAGACATGGAAGAAAGTCACGCTTTAAACAACCAAACAAAAGTGTTAGTATCTTCATTTGATATCAAACCACAACCAAGTAGTATAAATTGTCCATGGTGGTTAACTCCAACAAAAGTAGCAAATGACATATCATATTTATTAGTCAAAGAGGTGGTGTCAAATATGATGACATCACCAAACTTATCGTACACAGCTCTAGACCTCGAATTTGCCCAAATAAATTTCTGGTCCGATTTTTCTAATCTGTGTCAATCACATAGAAAAAGTTAGAATTCACTGCTTGAACTTTAGCAAAATAACTTTGAAGTGCATTAGCATCACCCTCAGCGAGCCTTAGCTTTTTTTAATTTTCCTATATAATTTTCAGTCTTTTTTCAAACAAGGCATTCCATTTTCTCCATACTCAATTCTAAGTGAATTATAACTTTTATTCATTGGTATCCCAGCATCATTATTGAGCTCAAGTCCCCTTTTTATATAAGGGTTCACATGTCGATTATATCGGTGAAGGTAAGACTTATTTGGACTTAAAAAAATGATTATGTGCAAGCTCCAAAGCAGTTATACCCCATTTTCCATCAGTCAATAACTTGGCACAAATCTTAGCCCTACAACCTGATTTAATAACCGGATGCGGTTTTAGTGTAATCTTTGAGTTCTTCTTGTGCTTTCCATATTTGGAATATGCATGTGAATGTTATTTCTCTATTATAAGATTTGATGATGTGTTTTAAAAGATAAATGAATCAATATGCAAATATGTCTGCATTAATGAAAGATGTAAAGTCCTTAATAGTTAATAGACATTATGTTCTAAGGACTTAGATTGACAAGATCAAATTTGTTAAGTTGATCTCATATGAGTTAATAGCATTGTAAAGTCCTTCAAAAGATCACTATGTACAAGGACTATGTATAGAAAGATCAAACTTGTTAGGTTGATATTAAATTGTAATAGATAGGCCTGATCGACCAAAAAAGACAACAGTGTGGCAAGAGAGTTAAAGCATGAATCGTAGACTACACTCACGATCGTAGAGTCTGCAAGCCATCAGCATAGCCAGTCATACGCTCACATTTCCAAAGCAGAATCATAGAGTGTCTACTCAAAGATCATCAGTATGAAGACCTTGAATGACCGGCAAGCAAACAGAAGATCCAAGCACCAACTCCATCAGCAAAGACTGATTAAGAAATGAAGAGTCATTCAGATAGAAGTCTTCTGAAATCACTCAAAGGAAGATCGTAGAGTCTTCTAGGAAGATCGTAGAGTCTGTTAGGTAAACGCAGAATAAGGCTCAGAGAATCAAAGAGTCCTCTCGGCAGATCGTAGAGTTGTCTCAGCATCGTAGGGCTAACTCTCGAGATCGTAGAGTCCATATAGATAGTCACTCTAAGATTCTCTTAATCTTGTCTACGAACCAAGCAGAGTCAAAGAACAACCTCTACATAAGTATTCAGAATCATAACAACAATCCTCATAAGAATTATTCAGAAGGCTGTCATTAAGCTGTCAAACAAACTAAACGAAGATCTTGTGCATCTATAACATCTAGCCTTAACTGAGATCGTAGAGCAGTTCAAATCATAACTCTACGATTGCACTACGACTTACCTCAAGTCAGATCGAAAAATTGCAAAGCTAAGTCGTAGAATGATAAAGCAAGCTCAGAAGTACAACATTCAAGCAATCGAGCTGAAGATATTCAAATGCTACCTGTCATAAACAATCTTTGATTATACAGCAGAGAATGCAACTGAAGTTCGTAGAGCAGTCCTCTACAATAAAGATCTGGCACCTGAAGGTTCATAGAGCAGTCCTCTATGACATATAAAACCAAGCAGTTCGAGCAAGCCTGAAGTTCATAGAGCAATCCTCTATGATAAGAAATCATCTGTTAAAGCTTAAACCAGATCATAGACTTATGCTCTATATACATAAAGCACAATGAAAATCACGAAGCATGAGAAACATATCGTCAGGACAGCAAGGCTCGGATAAAATCGTAGAGTTAGTAAAATCAATCACTCTCTGATCTACAAAGAAGCCTACGACAAACAAGATCGTAGAGCTACATAGCAGAACCAGCAGACGGCTCAACGATCAGAAACAAGAAACCTACGACAAACAAGATCGTAGAGCTACATAGCAGAACCAGCAGATGACTCAACGATCAGAAGCAAGAAGCTACAACTCGATTAATCGTCGAGTACTTAATTGCCAACAAGGATTGAAGACATCTAAGCACTTAAGTCAGTAGTCTCAAAATGAGTTGTTAATTACTTCAGAAACATCCACGTCAACACTTCTAAGGCATCTGCTATAGAAGAAGTTAGAAATGTCAGAATACTGACTTATGCTTGCTGAGTGTCAAAGCAAAGACTTCTAGTATCATGCATCAGGCTCAAGAAATCAGAAGACTGTGTCTCAACGATCATATTCTCTAAAAGACCTGTCCACTCTATGAAGACTGAGAATAACCCAAGACTGACATCTCTCTCCAGGGTTAAAGAAGACAAGTCAACAAGTCAGAGTCTGCAGAGCACTAACACTCTGACTAAATGAATAAAGTATTCATAAAGAAGTCTGAAACTAAACATGCTTCAACGGGAAGATTTGCTACAGAAATATTTGCTACAGGAAGACTTGTAACAAGAAGATCTGCAACGGAAAGATAATTCAAAGATCAACATAAAGAGCAAATCTGGAAAAAGAAAATAAGGTGGTGAATAAAGCAAGAACAATATATACACGACCGAATGAGTTGAGAAGCTTCACCAAGAAAAACGAAAAATACCGAAGGGCTGGCATATGAGCTAAGAATCGAAGGATCAAAGAAGCCAAGAACACTTTGAGCAAAGAGGAGTACAAAATGGGATTCTGTGTGAAATACAAGCTAAGTGTTCAAACAACTGCTGAGCAAAATGCTTATTGAAAGAACTCAGCAATACATTTCGGGTGATCATGGGTAGTTGCTGAATACAGAAAGAAGAAGAACATCAACGACAAACATCAGCAGTATTCAAGGGTTGATCACAAGCAGCTGCTAAGTACCTAAAGATGAAGAAGAGCAAATGTTTTACTTAGCAGCACAACTCAACAAACAAACAACTCAAGTCAGTTGGACTTAATGAGGGTCATAGGTTTTCGGCATGAAGAACTAAAGAAATCAAGTCTGTTGGACTTGTTGAGTACCTAAGGGTACAAGAGATTCTAAGTTTGCTTGGCTTAGTCTACAGTCCCAAAGTTGCTGGCTTTGATGAGGGAAATAGTGTCCTAGTCTTAATGTGACTGAAGGAACAAAGTCTGTTGGATTTGATGAGGGCAAGAGTGTCCTAGTCCGGAGGACTAAATCTTAATGGATTTCCTACTTGTCAAAGTAGAAGAGTGGAGTAGGAATTGTTCAGTCTCCGAACCACTTAAATCTCTTGTGTCATTTACTTTATGTCTTTTACATTTTTGCACAATAACTGCTAAATCTGCTATCTCCCATACTATAGATTAACACACTGAATTGAAATGACTCATATATCTTTAAAGGGTTTTTAAAAGTATAATCCGCTGTGCTTGAATTGATCCCATCATTTATAACTATTATGCTTTCGTTATAAGAGGAAAAAGTTTTAATGATCCATTCACCCCCCCTTCTAGATCATTATTGTGTCCTTGGGAACTAACACTCCATATTTGTGACATACAACTGTGAAATATGTAACCACTTCGTCCATTTTTTTAGTGCTTCTTTTACTCACTCCAAATCCTTGTTGCACACCATATTTCCTATAGTATTCATAAACCTCATCAACATTGTCAAACACCATATGCAATTTGGGCTCTTCCACTATCTGATTATTCCATTTTCCACCCTCTTCTACTTTGTCATCCCTTTCATTTTTAGACAGATCATCTACATCAATATCCATATTTGTAGAGCTAATATCTATTTCTGATTACATTGGTAGAACTTGCACACTACTATAAAAACAGAAAAGGAATTTTTTTAAACATTTGTTAATGTATGTACTATAAGAAAAACATCAATAACAAATGAATATTTCATATTTAAATATTGAGTATCAACTAGGAATAAACTAGGAATAAGTCAAAATTACTCAATTGAAATAAACATTGTAGGGGTGATAATAAACTAAAAATACTTTCATGTTTATTAATCTTTAAAAGAAAATAATACAATGAATCTCAGTTCCAAAAAACAATAATCTTACCCGAAGATGGCGTAAATGAGAAAGATGAATGATTTGGAGTAATTTGGATAGACTGATTTGCAAAGATTATAGAGACTAGAGAAGACTAAAAAGATTAGAGAGTACCGAAAAGGTTGGAGAAGGGAAAAAATCACGAATTTTTTTTTGGAAGATTGGAGAAGGGAAAAATAATTTGGGGATTCATTTTGGGCTAAATGACGCCGCATAATTTTTCTCGAATAGGAATGAGTAAATTGTAGGGTTCTTTAAAGAAATGTACAAAAATTAGAAAGTAATTACATCATTAGTGCATCTATAAAATAATTATAAAAAGAGGGCAACAAATTCAAACCATTTAATTTCACATTAATAAGAAAACCTAAAATTAATGACAAATAACCACCATAATTAATAATTTAAATTCAAATCTTTAGGATCTAACAACAAAAATAAATCTATAATTCAAAATTCAAATAAATTGGCGACCTAATAAAACTGAATTTGTTAGTTTGGTATGAAGGTTTGGCTACCAACTGCATCACATTCAAAATAAATTGGTAGCCTAATAAAACTGAATTGGTTATCTTGGTATGAAGGTTTGGCTACCAACTGCACTATGAAAACACTGCAGGTATGGAGGTGGATTGGTTACCTTGGTATGAAGGTTTGGTTACATTGGTATGAAGGTTTGGTTACCTTGATATGAAGATTTTGTTACCAATTCTATTATGAAAAAACTGCAGGTGTGGAGGTAAATTTTTTTGCAGGTTTGGTATGTAGGTTTGGTTATCAATTGCAGGTGTGAAGTTTACAAATATTCTCAGACTTTAAAAATGCAAAACCCCAAATCAAATCCAACATATCTTCATATCGAGGTCCTTGAGGTAGTACGCATGAAGAAAGAGGTGAACAGTGAAGTCAACGTTTATTTCCAACCAGCAAAACTCAACTTCTCTCTTTGACCCAACCATTGCTCCATAAACATTTGAATGTATATACTGAGCCAAATCTTTGAAGTAAGAAAAGAATAAAAATGCAGGAGAGAGAAAATGGAGGAAAGAGAAAGCGGTGGAGGAAGTTTGGAGAGAGAAAACTACAGGTGTAGAGGTGGAACCTTGGTATGAATGTTTGATTACATTGGTATGAAGGTTTTGGTTACCTTGGTATGAAGGTTTAGTTATCTGGATATGAATGTTTGGTTACCAACTGCAATATGAAAAAAACTGCAGGTGTACGCATGAAGAAAGAAGCGAGCAGTGGAGTCAGTAAACAATGCAGATAAATTAAAAAAGGATAAAGACATGTAATTCAAATTTTCACAAATTACGCAACTAAACGCTAACATGACAACCCATTAAATCACCTAACTAAATTAAAGAAATAACAATGCACTAATTTGAAAATTAAATATTAAAGATGCACTAATTTTATAAATATTTTATATATGCATTTTTGTTGTAATATTTTTTAAAAATATACTGATAAATATAATTCTTCCAAAATTGTATGTACGTATAGATTTACTCTTAAACTTGATCCATATATACTATCTTTTGTGCGAATGGGAGGCGATCCGACCAAAGGCCCTAATCCAATCATTAATTAGGCCGAATGGTAGGCCTTTCTATCAAATCATTTGACATGGTTGGGCCTATATAAGCCTCATACAGTTTTAGTATTCATCAGTGAAACAACGGAATCTGAACATGCCTGCCAGTGGAAACACTATGATATGATTATTAGGACAAAATTGCATACCATTTTTTACCATGTCTGAATGAAGCACATCAGTATCCATTATCCAAATACCGTACGTGATAAATTCCCAAAAAATATAAAACTATTGAAGAGATAAAAATGGAAAATCTACAATACATAGTAAAAGAAAAGGTCATCAACATGTACAATAGTCACATTCTAGATACATACATTACAAAGATTTATCTCTCTCTCTCTCTATATATATCTATCTATCTATCTATATATATATATATATTATGCATTGTACTATATATGAACTAATGGCATTACTCGTAGGCTCAAATATGGTAAAACATCCAGAAGAAGTAGGGATATCTCACTTAATGGTGTCTGAGTAGTAATATTCACTTTATGGTATTTATAAGATCGGATAATCTATTCTTGCCTGTCAATATTATTAAATTTTCCATAAACTAGAGATGTCTGCGCCATCAAATAATATAGAGATATTCACACGGATGCAACTCGACAGTTGAAATCTTGAGCCTCGATGATGTTATAGTACAAGGAAGATATTTTGCCATCGAATTTAGGGACACTACTGGATGAACTGATAATCCACATTCCACAGTAACGCTTCCCTAGACGTGCAATACAAATGTCGATGATCTTTTGAACATGCTGTACATCATCTCCTTGGATAAGTAGTTGTTCTACGTACGATACTCAACTAAAGGCATCCACTGCACAACGATACAGAGAAATTTTTGTTTGCCGATAATATACATTTTTTGTGCATCTTAATTCTTATCATGATCAATGATCAGGAGTGAGCAAAAGAATTAAGTTGGTTTTAAACAAAGTATAAGTACCAGATAAAGCCTGCCTGCGGGTCAAATCTCATTTCATGCCTACATATATAGTACATAAAACAATTTCCAAGACATACCGATCAATTCTGTTCTTTTTGAATATCTTCTATGAAAGAAAACAATGTTTGAAAGATTTGTTCGTAAGCTAACCCCTCATCTAGCAATAGATCTATAGTCCAAAATGGTTAAAATATCTTGCATGCAGGGAAAACATCTGTTCAATATATAGTTTACCTTTTTATAGAACCAATATATAATATTCTTGTAAAGTAAGGAGTAGTTACACGGATTACATAAAGATTTGGTTTCATATAAGAGGTTTTTACCTTGGCTGCTTGAATTTCAAGATCATCAATCACGATATGATTTGACAGGGGTCTTAACATGCAGACGAAGTGTAAATCTGACTTTTGTAAAGCCACATTAATTCCGAGGATAAGGTTTATATAGACAATATTCAAGCGTTATATTCATCTTAACTATTAAAAAGTGGAGTATAAGACGGATTTTAATGCATACTCTATTTTTTATTGGTTAAAATAGATTTAATATTTAAATATTGTATTTGTATGTTATGAACTCATGCTTATTTTAATTCTAAGCATGCATGCCTGCAATTGGAGTTATAACGAGTGTATAAGAAAATCAGTGCTAGCCTATTAAGGTAATGATATATTTTGGCAATGACGTGTGATCAGTGGATTATTGTTTATGCAGAATCTCCCATAGTGATGATTTTTTTTCTACCCTTTCTTGCTAGGCTAGAGGAATTATATAAATTTAGACCATGTTAACACCAGTTTATTTTTAAGCATTTCATAGTAGAGAAAGTAAGGTTGTGTTTAATAAAATTAAATAATTAAGATCTAAAAGTAATTTTTTTTTAATAAATTAGATTATTTGAATGAAATAACATATGAATCTAAAAAACTATTTGATAACTAAAAAGTGAACTACCTCTTAATGACATTATTTTACCATTTTAAAGGGTAAAATTTTATTTAATAATTTTAAATATTCAACTTAATAAAAATGAGTAGATAATATTATTGAATGTATTTATATAAAAAAAACACTTACCAAAAAAAATTCATAAAGAAGTAGTTCTTAATGATTTAGAATTAATTTTATGATTTACCGATTAAGAGGAATTAAGAGGAAAATAAAATTTTAACAACCAATTTTATTTCTTAATTACCGATTCAGACATTAAGATATAAATAAACACAACCTATAGATGACTCTTCCTAGCTATAGGTATATATGGTATCCAAATTAAGAACCTAGTGACATGCCAAGAAAGCATTGTATAGAACGATCGGACAATTTTATCCCATCTTAACTTTGATAAAACTTGAATTTTTAAAAAGAATTGATATTTTTATAAATAAAGATTTCTATTTTTATTAAGAGCTATAAAATTATCACTTTTATTTATAAAAATATTAATTTTTTATTAAAATTATATAGAATTAAGGACATAAATGAAATATATGCACCCCCGCCCCTAGACATGCACAACAGGCCAGGCCAGGCCGGCCTGGCCTAGGCCTGACAGGCTTTTTCCGTTGACCAGGCCAGGCCAGGCCTTGACTTTTAGGCCTGCAGGCCAGGCCGGGCCGGGCTTCTCCAAAAAAAATAGGGCCTGTTGAGGCCTGCGGGCCAGGCCAGGCCTAGACCGAGAGAGAGACAGAGAAGAAAGAGAGAATGAGGGAGCCACGAAATCGTCGGTTGCATATTTTTTTGTATGAACGTGTACAAAATTACAAATCAAGAAGACCAAATATTGAAAAATCCATCAAAATCACCATTTTTCATAATTTTTAGTACTGCTGCATAAAAATTAGAAATGACCCATAGTGATAATGACTATATAATTATATAATATAGGGTTGTCTGCAAATCACCATCACCCCAATTTGAATTAAATATTCACTCATAGACTAATAATCATATTATAATATAATATGATAGGAGAAATAGAAATACAATTTAGTATTTAGTGTATCCCAGTTCAGTATTCTTGTCACTTTACCAAAAATCGAGGTAGACTTTAGCCAGACCAGGCCAGGCTTTTGACCAGGCCAGGCCAGGCCGGGCCAGGCTTTTCCCCAGGCCAGGCCAGACCGGGCTTTTGCTCTAAAATCGTGGCCTGTTTAAAGCCTGCAGGCCGGGCCAGGCCGGACCAGGCCTTTGACCAGGCCAGGCCAGGCCAGATCAAGGCCAGGCCTCAGGCCGCGGGCTTTTTGTGCATGTCTACCCGCCCCGCCCCGCCCCAACTATATTACATAATCATTTCTAAAATTAACCATATATACATATGTGTGTGTGTGTTTATATGAATATATTATAGATTGAAATTCATATGATAAATGATTGAGTGATATGGACTACACACACACACACACACACATATATATATATATAGTATTACTTCATTTGGCATGATGCACATAAGGAAAATAATTTTTAATCATGTAAAAAAATTTATGTTTATGAATTAAATAAATAATTTTTTAAATATTTTTTCCTGTTAAAGTTTGATTAAATTATATTTCCGGTAGAACTAAAACCTTGACTATACTCGTGAGTATGGTCCCATTTCGACAATTTGAGTACTAACTCATTAAATATTAAATAATTTCTATTCACAAACATCAAATTTGAAGTCAACATTTGCCTTGAGAAATTTCAAAAATAGCAGAAAGATGAAGAAAACCCCTCCATATCCTGACAAAAACATTAAGTAGTGGTACTTATAAACCCACCAAGCAGATTATCTCTAGCTTGTTCGTTCAATTCCTTTCATATTCGTATGACCTAAGACAGCCACACTTATATATATATATATATATATATAGAGGGAGAGAGAGATTCAATATGAGGCAATATTATCCACATACTTCGGAGAGAGACGGAGAAATAATAGTTGGTCAAAGTCAAGCAGAATAAACATTAAAATAACTGAGAATGCAGGAAATACTACGACTGACTTCTGTAGGCACGGAAAGTCAAGACTTCTCATTTTTATGACAAAGTCAAGAAATCCAGCTAGTTATTCTGTGTCAGTGAGTTTTAAAATGGGATGGAAAAAAAAGAGCAAAGGAAATTTAGGAAGAAGAATAAAAAAAATTATTTATGAATTTTTAGAAGAAAGAAATGAAAAAAAGAAGGAAGGAGATTTTTAAAAAAAATTCCTCTCAAAGTTGAAAATATTTGGAAGAAAATTTATTAAATACTTAGCTTATACACTAAAATACCAAAATTATCGTTATAATAATTTTTAAAATATAATCTCATAAGAGTAAAATAGTAATATGTTATTTTAAGTTAATTTTTTCTTCCAAAATTCACAAACACAAGGGGGTGGGGGGAATAATATTTTTTTTCACTCTCTTTTCTCACAAAAATTTTAAATTCTTTTTTTTCTTCTCTTCCGAAACTAACAAACACATAGGAGAGTTTTTTTTAGACCTCAAGTATTCCCTGATGAAAGTTGAAATTTCAAAGTCATGCAATTTAATTAAGGGCGTGCATTGTACGGTTTGATGCGATTACGTGTACTGCGGTTAATATTATATATTATAGACGTACTTGTGGTTAACTAAATAGTTCGGTTACTAGCTGATTTCGGTTAATATTTTATTGTTATGATTTTTTTGCCGGTTTATATGTTATTTAAAGAATGAAATAAATAAATAAGCACGATAAAAATAAAAAAAAAGTTTAAAAGTTTAAATCATGACTATTGCCTACTGTTAATATTTCTACTAATGCATCTATGAAATTATTAGAACTTAAAAGCAACATTATGCTATAAAAAAAGTTATGAATACTCCCCACACGTTTGTTGTACATATATGATAAGAATTTTTTTTATATAAACAATTAAAAAATTAGCAACACAGACAATTAAAGCATTCATGAATGTATTTTCTATTATTGAGTTAGTTATCTTATATTAGAATTTTATCATACATATGTGTGTCTTTGTCTCTCTTTTTTTGTGTATATATATATTAGTTTGATTTGATTTGGTGCGATTTTTTGCTAGTAACCATTGTTATAACTAAATATGCAGTTTGATTTTTTTCAATTTTCATTGATTACGTTTTTTGTGGTTTGGCTTTGCAATTTTTTTTTTTCGATTTCTGATTTTTTTTTTGCTCATCCATAAATTTAATGCATTGGAATAATTCATTTCACCGTACTCCTCAATTTATTGGGACTGTATCAAGCTGTCTCTATGTATATGTCCCAACATATCAGGCTCTTACCAACTTAAATGTTGACTTTCCTTTCTCCTTTTTTGATCTTTCTAAGTTCCAAACGAAAAACTAACAGGAAATGCAAAATTCAAGTTCAAAGGACTGGTGCATGCGTTTTTATTTCATTTATTAACATTAAAAATTGAAATTGGTTAATTTAAATCACAAATTTTTAATTAAATTAAATCCTTTTGTATTAATGAACATTTGATAATAATTCATTCATTTGTAGGAAGATATATATGATATTGATGTTGAGGCAAGAAAATATTAACTATAAAAACTGAATGTAAATAAGTAAATAAAGTGCACAACATAATAATTGTTAATGACGCTTGGGAATAAAGAAATCAAAGACTTTGTAACAATTGAATGGAAAATGCTGAATTAGAATGTCAACAATGGGAGGAAAATACCATATATACTTGATTGATCTACCCTACTCATCTCCTTTATAATTGTGGCAGCCTATCAAATGAATTTTTTTTCCTAAGGGAACTAACTGATTGATAAAGATACCTCACTTGAAAGGGTAAGAAGCTGGGAAGAAGTCTTGATGCTAATAAGTTGGTCGTCTCTTCCGAGTTCAAGTAGTAAAATTAATACTTATTCACATGCATGAGTTGGCAAAGTTGCTGATTTACAGTCAATATGGGCATTAATTATATATTAATTAATGTTTAGTCTAGCTAGATATATACACGTACCATTACGTCTTTATATTTGTTCAATATTTTGACCAAATATGGTAGTATGTAAACATACAAAATGATAGGTTACCAGATAAAATTGTATAGTTAACCTAAACAAAGTTTTAATTGACGATTTTAGTACTAAATCTAAGATAAATTAGACAGTTTTTTTATCAAATTACTTAATATTATCATGGCCCGATCGACATTTTGTACCAACCACAAACGCATTAAACTCTCTCTACTTGAATCTCCAACTAATTAATTCCTTCTTCTTAGATTGATCTGGCCATGCATGGTTAAACAATTGCTGCTTCCTAATTAAGCTTATGAATATATATAACATATTTTGTACGACTTACTATTATTTTCTTAATTATCCAATATAACTGCAGGTTAAATTTTACTTCTTTACACTTGTAAGTTAAGATTCTGGTCGATATTGAGAGATCAGTCTACCTACGTACGTACACTGCCGGGTCTTAAACTGTTTTCTACGTACTTTTAAGTTATGCCTGCAGGGTGCATGGGAGAGTAAACGTACTCCACCTAGCTAGCTAAATGCTAACATACCAACGATCCTAATCCTGGCCACAAAAAGGAAGATGGTTGCGTTAAGTTGACGGCATGTCATGCTCCTAGCTATGAGATGAATCCGAATGAGACATGTGTTATATACATATACATTGTATTCAGAATATGCGGAAGAAAATATTTTTTTTAACCACTTTAACTAGTTTTGGAGTAAGGCTTAATTGAATATATGTTTTTACAACTAGTAATATTGCTTAGAGGGGAGTGCAAGTGGTTTTTATACTCACGGGAGAGAGAGAAAGGAGATATCATGTACATATACCGTATTTTTGTCTAAGAAAACTGTCATCGGATTAGAGACATGCACATAAAATATTATACCGTGACTGGTGGCCGAAACTGTCGAGAAACTTTTGAATTCGATGTTAGAATCAATGTATAATCTTTTAAGGCATTCAATTGTGTATTAGGGTCCATTAATTTAGAAAGTGACACTATTAGAAAAATAAAAATACGTGATCGAATTTTATGATGATTTTTATAAATAATTATAAAAAATAATAATTTATGATGAGTTTTTTGAGCAATCACAAAATAATGACATATGATGGCTCTTAGTGAGGACTAATTTTGTTATCAATATAATGTAATACAATTGTGATGGCCATGTCAATCATTAAATTTTTCACGCAAAATAAATTTTGTTTTCGTGATGGGTTAGACCATCACTTACGGATATATAGTCTTTTCGTGATTGCATTTAAGTTATCACTAATATTCTAATAAAAAAATAATCAAAATAATATTTTGTGACGACTATGACAGTCATTAAAAAAGACACTTTTTTGTGATGACTATTCTTTGTAATTACGAAAAAGGTACTTTGTGATGAAATTTTCAAGCTATTACAAAGTAATAATACACATGATGGCTCTCAGTGATGAATAATTTCGCCACTATTATAAAGTATTTGTGTTTGTCATTACAATTACCAAATTTTATGTGAGACTAATTTTGTTTAGTAAATCAACTCGCATGTGTTTTCTTTTATACTTTTGTTTAAAATTATAATCATGATCTGACCTTTGGAGTAGTGGTATTACTAATTCTATACTTTGCAAATAGGGAGAGATCAGTTTGAATCCTACAATAATCATTTAATATAGTTAATATAGTAAAATAAGTTGTTTGTGTCTTTATCATTGATCCTAAAAGTTTTGTATTTTTTTGTGATAATTTTGACAATCTCAAGAGATTATATGCTAATTTGTTTGCGTTAATCATCACAAAAGAGTAGTCGCGTGTTAATATGATTGTATTAATTATCACAAAAATATTCTCATTTGTATAATTGTCAAAACTATCACGAAAAGTTTTCATAATGTGTGCATACAAGATGACCTCTAAGACGACTAAAGTCATCACAAAAATCTTTTATGATAATTTTTTGAATTTATACGATAAATTTGAGCCATCACAAAAATTCATTTTTTTCTAGTGAGCTTACCTTTCCCTTGTACGATCCCAAATATATATTTCCTTGTTAAAATAGTAACAAAGACCTTCCTCGTCGGAGATGGTTTTAGTATTTGCAAATATCTCAAAACCTTATAATTGGAGTAAGATGTTCATCATGAATATTTTCTCTCACAAGCTCTGATCTTTACTTGAATTGTAACGGCACATTGTCTTGTGTGTTGGAGGTCGAGTAGAATCTGAGATTCTTAATTAATTATGACAACGGAAATTAGTTAAGGTGCGTGGTAGAATAGTATTCTAATTTGTAAGTCACTCGGTGATACACTAACATTAAGTTTAAAGAAATAAATATCAAAATAGAATGACTTATTCTTATAAAATAAAAAAAATATTATATTTAATTGCTCATTTAAAATGGAATGGACCATTTAATTCTTGTTTCTCCCAAATGTGCAAATTTTATTCTTTGAAAAATAGTATAGAATAACTCAATATTCCAGCTAGAATGGAGTGAATTATTTTACTTTTTATTCTATGCCCTTCTCTTTTCTATTCTTTCAATCTACACATATTGTTAGTAATTAATTCGGGTTGGATCTGTGGATCATGGACATCCACTTGGGTATGGATATTGGATAACCAAATTAAGATTGAAAAAGTCCCATATCACTTGGAAGTATTTTAGATAATACTTGATATAGTCAGGACTCTCTATATATGAGATAACTCTCATGATTTAGTCAGTTGTAGACTTATCCCATATTAATATGGATTCATCGTTAAAAAAACTGACGCTTACATTGTGTAGGGCTAAATAAAAATAACGTATTATTTTTTTCATACAGTTTTTCTCTTTAATAATCTCTCTTTAGTATTTTCAAGTTTCTATCAATTGGCTTGGGTGTACTTAGTGTGAACATTTGAGTTAGTTCGTATATATCGCTGCTTGTAACAACTCTATATTGGTGAGAAACGTTCTTACGAAAGTTCGTAGTAGCTGTGTTCGTAGTGTTGCTCATAGATTTGGCATTCCGATTCAACCGCTTCTTTTACGTGAATATTAACCGATCCACATGTAAGTTGATGTGTTTAGGTGTTAGTTTTCAATATTTTTAACACATATCATAATTATCATATATAATTGGTTATTTTGATGGGGACTAAGGAAAGCTCAAATCAAAATTTTAGTCCTTAAGAATTAAGATATTGCAACACAACTTTCGATATTGCATTTAAGATATTGTGACATGAATTATTTTATATGTTTCATTAAAAATTTAGCCTATAGGAGTAATATTTTTATGAGTTTGTTGAAACTCGACATTTTGTTGCGAAAATTTGTTTAGGGGTATCAGTGTTTTGTGTGTTATCCTTTGTGCATTTACAGTTGTTTGAATATGAATTTATGCATTTTTATATATATACGAAAAATAAAATGAATGTTTTTTCTCGATTAGTTTTTCAAAGTATGCATCAACTTTTGAAAGAAAAAAAAAGCAACTCTAACAATTACTGCAGGAAAGAGGGAATATGTGGGGTTGCTAATGTTGTGCATTCATGTTATTGTTCATGTTATAACAAATTTATGTCCATCAAAAGAAGAGGAAAATGACACCGTGAAATACTAAATAGAAAATAGAAACAATCATAAAAATTGAATTTATATAATTTTGTAATTATGTAAATTCACAAAATAAGATAAATTGACTGAGCAACTAGAATATTTTGATAAAATCTGAATAATAAATGCTATCTCTAAAAATAAGCAAAAAAATTATTTTTTAAATATTAAAAAATAAATTGAAAATTCTAATTACGAAAGAAATAACAAAATTACAAAAAAAAAATAAGTCCAAAAATTAGTAAAACCTTCGGAGGACCCAAACACAGCTTCTCCAGAGTATTTTGGGCTTAAAACAATGTCTGTCATGACTGAAAGCGATAAGTTTTATAGTTTTTGACACTAACTTTAATTTGATATATTATAAGAGTATCTCCAACAGTCTCTTCAATTACTTTGGGATACTCAAATAGATGAGTCACATCAGAAAAATTATCTCCAACAATCTCTTCAACCTTAGTCATCAAATCTGTAACTTTATTCTCTCTTTTCAGAACTGGTAAGTTGACCTTACATCTTCAAAACATTTATTTTGTTTTGAGAAAATGAAAATCATATGAAAAAAGCTAAAAATATTTATTTTGCTTGATGAGTTTGATGTACAACTCATTTTAAAATTTAATATCATTCTTTTTTATTTATTTTGCTTTAATTAAATTGAAGAGACCGATGAAACACAAAATATTAAAGTAACAAATAATGCTTTTCAAATTGTCACGTAGGTCAACAAACTTCAATTTAAAGAGCTTTTTTTACTACTACTATTGGAGATGCTCTAAACGCGCAACTCCAACCATATCAAAAGTTATGCTAAAAATAGTATCACTAAGTGGAGCTCTTTTCCTTTCCTTTTTTTGCTGTTTTGCAGACTGTAACAAAAATGAAGATAGTTAACGTGCAAAATTTTGTTTTAAATAAAACCCCAATTTTCTTTTTTATTGACATATTAATATTATTACATAATATAGAACATGATGTAGTTTGGTGTGATTGAAAATTCAAACTGCACATGAAACAGTTTATGTACAGTTTGATAAATTTAAAATTGCATATGAAACCGCTTGTGATTAGTACGGTACGGTTTCATTTGGTGCGATTTTGAGTTCAAAACCAATTAAACATATGCATATTGAAAAATATTTTTTTCTTGAGAGAGAGAGAGTTCTGTTAGATTACAATTTTGAAAACAAACCAACTTAAAATGAAAATACAAAAATAGAAAATCTCATGATACTCATTTGTAATAAACAAATCTCGGATAAGAGTCAATTTACTAAAATACTAATTTGCCAAAACTCCAACAAAAAATTTTAAATAGTCAAATATCACATTATTGATTACACATTAAAAGAAACTAGTAAACAAGAAATGATCAAAAAAGATCATTTTCATAAGTGAATCACTTTCAATTTTCATAAATGGCAAAAACGATATAATTTTGGCCTAGGTAACTCTAATATATATATATATATATATATATATATATATATATATATATATATATATTATTAGTGCAGTGCAGTTTTGACGGTACGGTAAACTGCAGAACTTGAAACTAAATCGCAGACACAATTTTTCAATCCTCTTAACACCGTTATATATGTCAGAAGTGTTGATGCAATATGATCAATTTTTAATATAATTTCATGATCAAATTCAATATCTTGATCAGTCCTGAGCGGGAGTATACTAGTACTACTAGTATATAGTCCGTCAAAACCTTAACCCTTGTTCCCTGCTCATAAACCCATAAGCTGATGGTATCCCATTAACGTATGGGGAGATAACGGCGACAAAGGAGGGAAATCAAATAAACCTTGATCCCAAACGCTACTACTTCCCCAACTCAACGGCGTCAATAGCGGAGCTACACAAGATGTGTTACCATCTGATTTTGCTTGTTCTACTAATTTCTTATTTTTCATCACTTCCTTGCGCTCATGCTGCTGCTCACTTTCCATTTCCACTTGTCTGCGTCTTTTCCGGCCAGCGTCCACGGCAGCGGAAGCGTCTTTTCCGATATCCAGAGGGAAGTTGAGAATGGCTTTGCTTCCGCGCAACTTGTAGGCCGCTCGGTCATAAGCCTTGCCAGCCTCAACGGCGGTATCGAATGTCCCCAGCCAAATCCTGGATCCTCGACGCTTCGGATCTCGGATCTCCGCCGCAAACTTGCCCCACGGCCTCAGTCGGACGCCTCTGTAGTGTCTCTTTTCCTCCTCTCTAGGAGCCTTTACTTTTTCCTTACAAATTGCCGCCGGCTGCTGAGTTGACTCGGCGAAGTCTAACCACTGTGATTTCTTCACCGGAGGGAGATCGATCTTCAACGACGGCTTTCGTGAACTGGACTCCGCCGGACTCGGTGAAGTGAGATCGATTACTTCAGGCTCGGTTATTAAATTGGAGGAAAATGAAAACATTTCATCTTCATTTTGATTCAAATAATCGGAGATTGTGATTGTAGGAGAATCACAGCTTAATGCTATTGACGAAGAAGAAGAAGAAGAAGAAACAGACTCAGAGCTAGAAATTTCTGATGATAAATTATCAGCAGAACAAATTTCAGTGGATGAAAAATCGTCAAATTCATTGAGGAAGTTCTCAACGGGAGAAAACTCGTCGAGTAGATGTTGTCTAATGAAATCTAGGGCTGAAGCCTCGTCTGATCTCGTCATTATTGAATTGCAACTCAAAAATTGAGGGAGAAGAGAGAAATAGAGAGTTGGTTGGTCGACTGATGGAGAGTGGAAGAAAGGACTGGCACGTTATTTATAGTAGTTGGGGAGGTATTTTGTTTGATTCAACCATTGACTTGGACTTGGTAAGCGGAACCAAGCGGGTGGGTTCCTACCTCCGACACAAGAAGGAAAAGTCCGCCATTAATAGGTATGATAGCTTGCAACTGTGGTGTAAATGGTGCTTATATCGTGGTCGTTGATCGAGATATGATGGTCAAAATAATTAATCAACGGTAGGATATGTAGTCGTAAAAATTTCCCTAGAGCCAAAAATGAATCGACATCTAAATTATTAAAGTACCGTGTGATATTCGTCGTGTATATTATGTTCATATAAAAAATTAATAGTAAAAAGTTGCAATAAGAATTTTTTTAGATATTCATCAGTTAATATTATTTTCATAATTAAAAATAAAATACAAAAAATATATACAAAATATTATGTGTAATATTTTCTAATATAGTTAATTATCAACTAATGTACTGGTAATATAATTACGTAATTTTAAATTATTCCAAACCCTTCATACGACAAATAATTTTATAATTTATATGGTCTGGTTTATGATAATTTGATTGATTGTGACATATCCCAATGAAAAATTATTTTATATATTAACACATCACGTCATGATCGTACCATATAATTAAGTAGTAGTCGTGGCCCAAAAAATGTGACTGAGTTTCTGCAATGTTAATTATATTTTTTAATATATGGTTTACCTTTTAATAGGATAATTTAATGTTCATTTTTTTTCTTTAGTTTTTTGACTAAGGCCTCGATTTGAATTCGTTTATCAAATTATTAGTGTATATTTCTTTTTTATTGGGAAATTCTCTTTTTTTTTTTAATTATAATATTTCTTTTTATTGTGTGACTTGTAATCTCATTCAAAAGAGTATGTATATGTTCTTTATAAATTAACTTGTATACTTACATCCCTCCAAAATGGAGGATAAAAAAATAATTTATTATATTTTAATATAGAAAATTGATATTTTTATAATTTTTTTGATATTTTCACATAAAAAGTGTCGTTACAGACCTATAACGACATTTTTGACCATCATTATAGGTCTATATCGATAGTTTACATGTAAAAATATAAAAAAAAACTATAAAAATATCACTTCCCTTAATATATTTTTGGTATTAGTATACACTTAATTATATACTAATACATTTTTTTTATTAATATTTTCAAAATAAAAATAATACTATAAAATCAACTATTCATTTAATGATATTCTTTTAATCGTTATAGTGACATTTAAAATTTAAAATTACATTTATTATTTTAATAATAATATTTATTTTATAATAGTATCGACCGTTTAAGTAGACTCGTACCGTGTGCTTTAGGCTTACTAATTAGTAGTTCGTACTTATATCATGTACTTACTTCAGCCTTTTTGTTTTTAAGAGGAAAAAAGAGTATTGAAATTAAATAAATTAGTATTGCACCACGTCCTTATTAGGACTTATTAGTTTTTAATTGTTTGTTTGCCTTAATTTCTCATACCTTGCAACGCACGGACGGATCGTCACCAATCTAACATTATATGTGGAAAAGTAATACTCCTTCCATTTCAAAATATAGAATATACTATCGTTATTAATTTTTAAAATTAATATAATTTTTTTAATAAAATAATAAATATTATAAATTATTTATAAAATATTATTCATTGTAAAAGTTATTATTTTATAATTTTTATTGAATTATTTTAATTTTAAAATTTAGAATATCTTAAATTAATTTTTAAAAGTTAATAACGATATTATAATTTAAAACGAAAGTGACATTTAATAGTATAACGCATCAAAAATAAACAAAGACTTGCTAAAAAACTTACAAAACCCCTTGTTAATTTTGGTCAAAAACTAATTCACCCAAGTTCAACCGGTTATTAACCTAGTGACCCTATTTTTTATTTTTTTTGCACAAAAAAAATAATATTAAAATTAACCACATTTAGTACTATTGTAACTCAATTTTATTATATTTTAATTCATAAAAAATGAGATTTTTAAATTTTTTATTAATTACTAATAATATATATATATATATATATATATATTAATGACATTATGGGGTCAATAACTACTTGACTACTGGTTAAACCAATAACCTATCCATATAGTACCTTTTTCAGTTCGATGACCGGTCCGAGAACCTTGCATGTACGTTTTGCTTCTTATAAAGACCCTAAACCCCATAGCCAAACATGTCCTTAGAGCATCCAACTTACACTAGTCATACATAACAGATCGCCTTGGTTTTGTTCGGCTTGAGCCTGCTAGACCTTGACCATTGACCAGACCGAATTTTTAACTTTCGGCCTGCAAGCTAAATCAGTCCAATCCGGTCAATTTAATTTTTTTTTTAGTAATTTTAAATATTATAAAAACACCAATTAAAATTTTAAACTTAATCGATGTATTAATTAAAAGTAATGCATTACAACTTACAAGTTATAACTTACAAATTACAATAATGAATAAAAATATTGTACAATTTTAAAGATATTGTATTATTTTATACTATCATTAATATAAAAAAATTATGTTTTTATGAAAAGTATGTATATATATATATATATATATATATATATATATATATATATATATATATATTTTTTATTTTACAAATGATTTTTTTATTTTTACACTAAGTATTTATTAAAATAAATATGCAATAAAAAGTCTGCAAAAAGTATAGGTTTCTAGTTAAGTAATTTTTTTTTTTATATATTATACTACCCAATATATTTTTATGAATTTTTTTATTCGTATATAAACAAATATGCATGAATGAACGTATTAAAATATGTTAATTTTATTTGGTTTATTGAATAAATTGTCATAAAGAGGAAATTTTCGTCTATCGTGAAAGAATTAAAGTAGCAAATAAAAAAAATTAGCTGGCCAGATCAAGTTTTTGGTGAATCAGGTCGGACTTCAGTTGTGACGCCCCCAAATCTGGGCCCACACAGCCCAAACTTGAGTCGTCAAAATACAACAACAAAATTATTACAACAAAGCACAACGTACAACAATACAGTGTATAATAATACACAACTAAGTCTTCACTATTATTGCCACACTATTTTACAAAACGTGAAGACTATGATAACTATTATTCGGACCCTCACTCCATTCCCCGGCTAGACCCTGTTATGTTTTCATCTCCTGTTGAAAAACAATGGAACAAAAGAAAGGGTGAGCTCAAATAGCCCAGTAAGAAATATCATGACTAAGATAATGACGAATAAATTATCATTAGTCTTCAACAGTTGAGTTCTTGATAGAATACAATAGACTACAAGGTTTATATCAAAAACTGCAGTTAAATTCTTAAACAACGTTCAGATCAATAATAGCAGCGGAATGAGTAATCTATTAGAAGAATAATGCAGACTATAATGTCCACTCGGTTCTCTTTTTAGGAAAAACATCATCAACTTTTATCATCTGAAATATCATTAGTCAAGATAATATAAATTCACAGTTCCTGATCATAATCATGCACATCAACAGTTCATCTTTGCACTACGGGCCAAAGATATTCAATATAGCACCAACGGTCATGATTATACCAAATTCAGCCTTTGGTCATAATCATACCAAACAACAGTTCATCTTTGCACTACGGGCCAAAGACATTCAATATAACACCAACGGTCATGATTATACCAGATTCAGCCTTTGGTCATAATCATACCAAACAACAGTTCATCTTTGCACTACGGGCCAAAGAGAACATTCACCACGTGCCATAAAAGACACCGAACAGATGTATCGCCTTTAACCTATTATATCGCCTTTAACCTATCATCTGTTCAACAAATATATCACATCTGTGCCCCCGGCCACAGATATTCACAACAGCTTGATTTTTGGATGATTAGAATGATATAAATGATGAACAGAAGAAATAGGATAACAATAAGTATCGGAAGTTTACTTTGTACAGATTCAAATAATGTCCAAATTGTCAACATGATGTGGAGTGAAATTTAAAAATGATATTCAAGATCCACAGTTCAGAATAACGGTTACAATTCAATAGAAAGGTTCACGTAAATAGGAAGGTTCAGTTGAAATAATGAAGTTCAACTATTATGGAACATATAATATTTTCAGGAATTATAGAAGCAATAGTTCCATAATAAATTTCGATTTAGGAGTATGAAAGAAAATAATATCCCTTACCGTAGCAGGTTTGATTAACAAAAGGTGAAGGAAATTAATACAAAGGGTTATTCACCAACAGGCGGCAATCCGCTCCGTAAGGTTATTCCCACAATTTAATAGAATTTGAGTACAAAGAGTTATTCACCAAACAGGCGGCAATCCGCTCCGTAAGGTTATTCCCACAATTTAATAGAATTTGAGTACAAAGAGTTATTCACCAAACAGGCGGCAATCCGCTCCGTAAGGTTATTCTCAGAGATTAATAATGAATGAATACGAAAGGTTATTCACCAACAGGCGGCAATCCGCTCCGTAAGGTTATTCCCACAATTTAATACATGGAAATAAAAGGCACGTCTTATGAGTAAGGAAGAAACAATATTATTATCGAGAATCAAATAATGATAATCCCTTACCATAGTACGTTTGAATAATGGAAGATGAAAAAGATGGTATCCCTTACTATAGTAAGTTTGAACAATAGAATATGAAAGAAGATGATATTCCTTACCATAGTACGTTTTAATAATAGAAGATGAAAAAGATGGTATCCCTTACCTCAACACGTGACTGGATATTGATTTAAATGAGGTTGATTAACTTGAACAGTACACGTATACTTATAGATCTTCACAAATACTCAAGATGACTTAAGCACACTTAGAGAGAACTTTCACAAGAAGTATTTAGAGAGAGAAAGAAAGAACAAGTAAGGAAGTTTATGAAAAATCCTTAAGTTAAGGCTTCTATTTATAGCCAAAAATCTTATCATTCATTTAATCTAAACCATTCATTTAAAGATCATCTTTTAATCTACACCATCCATTTCAAATATTATATTATCTTTAATCTACACCATTCATTTCATATCACCTAATAATCACCTAACTTTATATTATAAACAAATCAATTTAATTATTCAACAATAATTCACACTTTAATCTACACCATTCATTTCATATCACCTAATAATCACCTAACTTTATATTATAAACAAATCAATTCAATTATTCAACAATAATTCACACTTTAATCTACACCATTCATTTCATATCACCTAATAATCACCTAACTTTATATTATAAACAAATAACTTTATCAATTCAATTATTATGACTAATTGTTATAAATACAGTATAGTTAGCTCTTAGATATCAAGTCAATAAATTAATGAAATACAACTGTTTAAATAACATCATAATAGAGATAACAATAACGTAAAATAAAGCATACGTTACTGTGTAATGACAATTATTGATTCAATAATGTGAATTACTGTGCATATTTTACTGTGACAATTATTAGATTCAATAATTTTAAAAACAGTGCAACAACAATTATTGACTCAATGATATAAAATACAGTGTAATGACAATTATTAAATCAATAATGCAAAATACTGTGTAACAACAATTATTGAATTGATAATATAAAATATTATGCAGTGACAATTATCGATGAAATGATGCGTAACAGTTACGGTGTCAATTATCAGACCAATAATATGAGACACTATGCAATACCGTGTGTTACTGTAGAGTACCGAGTGCTACAGAAAATACCAATAACTACCGTATGCTACTATTCTTTTATCACCGGTATTTTAACAGTTCCGTTGACTATTTTTATTTAAAAAGGTTATTTCTGTCGTTTTCTATATCCGACAAATATTCCGTTGTGGGGTCCACCAATAATTTGTTATTTCGGCGCCGTCGGACCAAACGAATATTCTCCGACAAAGCGAATATTGTCCGACAAAATAAAATTTGCACATAACATCCTTAACTTTTAACTTTATCGATTTAACCACTTACTGTTTCAAAAAATATATATATGAAGAAAAATTAAATTTTGTATTTCATAAAATTCGGGGTCTTACAACATCCCCTCCTTATGAAATTTCGTCCCCGAAATTGACGTACCTGACATATCGAAGAGGTAAGGATACTTAGATTTCATCTCAGATTCTAGCTCCCAGGTCATTTCCTCAGTATCTTGGTTCCTCCATAAAACCTTAACTTGAGGTATAACCTTTGAGCGTAGGATCTGCTCCTTCTTATCCAGGATCTTAACAGGTACCTCCTCGTATGTTAAATCATCTGCTATAACGTCTGGTTCTAACTCAATGACGTGGTTTGGGTCCTTCACATATTTACGTAACATAGATATGTGAAAAACGTTATGGATGCGAGACATACTTGGTGGTAGGGCTAGTCTGTAGGCTACGGTTCCTATTCGATCGAGGATTTCAAATGGACCAATAAATCGAGGGTTGAGCTTTCCTCTTTTTCCGAATCTCGTAACCCCTTTCCATGGAGAAACACGTAATAATACATGATCTCCGACGTTGAAACTTTCGTCTCTCCGATGAAGATCAGCATAACTCTTTTGTCGTTCTTGTGCGGTCTGTATTCGTTGTCGGATCATTTGGATCTTTTCGGTCGTCAAGCGTACCAACTCGGGTCCCAACAATTTTGCTTCTCCTACCTCATTCCAACATATTGGAGAGCGACACTTCCTTCCATACAATGCCTCGAATGGAGCCATGCCTATGCTTGCTTGGTAACTGTTGTTGTAAGAAAATTCCACCAACGGCAAGTACTTATCCCAACTTCCTTTGAAGTCTAATACACAAAGTCTCAAAAGATCTTCGAGGGTCTGGATCATCCTTTCCGATTGTCCGTCCGTTTGAGGATGGTATGCAGAACTAAAACGTAGTTCAGTGCCCATAGCTTTTTGTAGACTGATCCAAAAGCGTGAAGTGAATCTAGGATCTCGATCAGAAACTATGGAAACTGGCATGCCATGCAATCTCACGATCTCATTTATGTACATACCGGCAAGACGTTCAAGTGAAAAGTTTTCTCGTATAGGCAAGAAATGAGCAGATTTGGTCAATCTATCTACGATCACCCAAATTGCATCTAAGCCTTGAGAAACTTTTGGAAGACCCGTCACGAAGTCCATATTGATGTGTTCCCACTTCCATTCGGGAACTTCAAGTGATTGTAATGGACCTTTAGGAACTTGATGCTCTGCCTTGACACGTTGACAAGTTAGGCACCTTGAGATAAACTCCGCAATCTCTCTTTTCATATTGTTCCACCAAAATGTATATCGAAGATCTCGATACATCTTGGTGCCTCCTGGGTGGATTGCAAACGGCGTGTTGTGTGCCTCCATCATGATTTTATGCTTTAATTCAGGATCGTTAGGAACACAGAGTCGAGAGTTGACTCGAAGTATTCCTTTCTCGTCGATTCTTGCTTCGGGAATGACACCTTCTTGTACTTTCTTTATCATGTTTATCAGTTCCGGATCGGTAGCTTGAGCAGCTTTAATTTTATCGATTAAAGTTGGTTCTACTCGCACGTGAGCAATCTTCGAGTGGGTCCCTGGTGTCTTTAGCTCTATCTCCATCTTTTGCAAGTCGTACAAAATACACTTTTGTGTTGTCAGCAGTGCACTTGTACTTGCATAAGATTTTCTGCTCAAAGCGTCAGCTACAACGTTCGCCTTTCCCGGGTGATACTGGATTGTGTGGTCATAATCCTTCAACAGTTCAAGCCAACGTCGTTGTCGCATGTTGAGTTCCTTCTGGGTGAAGAAATACTTGAGACTTTTATAATCCGTATAGATATCCACTTTTTCTCCGTACAAGTAGTGTCTCCAGATCTTCAACGCGAAAACGACTGCTGCCAACTCTAAATCATGAGTAGGATAGTTTTTCTCATAATCTTTGAGCTTTCGAGAGGCATAGGCTATAACCTTTCCATGTTGCATAAGGACACAACCTAGACCTTTGCCTGAAGCATCGCTATATATGACAAATTCTCCCGATCCTGATGGAATGGTCAGAACAGGAGCTGAAACAAGTCTCCTCTTGAGTTCTTGAAAACTCTTCTCGCATTCCTCGCTCGATATAAGTTTTGTACTAGAATGAATGATACCGATATCTAGTAATTAAACTTTCAACTCTTGGTGTTATATGGGAGCCATTTGGTATGGGACTTTAAAAATGGGCTTAGTGCCGGGTTCAAGATCGATACAGAATTCAATTTCACGGTTTGGGGTAAGCCAGAAAGTTCCTCAGAAAAAACGTCAGGAAACTCATTAACAATGGGAATATCATTTAAGTTTGACGTGTTTTTGTTCAAATCAGTGACATGAGTGACATCCGTTTTTCAATAAACGGATGGCTTTATGGCTAGAAATAACAGTTATAGATTTCAATGGTTTAGTTGCTTGAATTTGCATGACAGGTTGATTAGGAATATGAAAACTAATAATCTTATGAAAACAATCAATTTTAGCATGATGGGTAGTCACCCAATCAATTCCTAAAATCACATCAAATTCACGCATCTCCAAAGAAATAAGGTCAACAGGTAATGTGAGGTTGTTGATTTGAACTAGGCAAGATTTATAGATAGTAAATGTAATAGGTATTTCTCCCAATGAGGTTTCAACTGATAAGACAAGATTTAAGTTTTCAATAGTCAAATTTAAACGTTGAGTACATATAGGTGAGATAAAAGAGTGGATAGAGCCAGTATCTAACAAAGCGTAGACTTCACGAGAATTTATGAATAGCTTACCGGTTATCACCTCATTCGGTTTCTTGACTGTTATCGTCAAATCGAATCCCGAATACTTCATTCGGATCTTCACGTATTTCAATCATGGGAATACCACTGAATAATTTTCTAGCAACCTGTTTCTCGGGTTCATCAACTTCATCAGTAGTAAGGTACCAATGATTTCCATTAAAATAATATTTTCGATAGACTGCAGTTTCCACGATAGTGACTAACTTAACATGAATTCCTCTAAATTGTAACGCCCAAAAGTATAGAAACATCATTTTTAAATAATCTTGAAAATCATAGCTGGAACACCATAAATCCCAAAGACTAATATGAAAAGTTCATATATTCTGATCCTTTGTTATAGAGCATAACCAGGTGATATCACTCTCCCAATTAGTGAGTAAATTAAAGGCAATAATTTCCGCAAGTTCGTTACTTCCTTTAATTGCTTCTAAGAATGGATCTGGAACGACTGTAGCAGAGCTTTCACCTTCATCCTTACTGGATAGAACACGCATAATTTTTGCCTTAGGCAAATGATTTAACTCTGAGTTTGTAAGAAGATTATTCGTCGCCTCTTGTTTTGCAGCTACATTTGTTTCGGAAATTTCATAGTTAACCTCCTGATTTCCAGATGCCATAATTAACTGTGGTCACAAAATAAATGTTAGTTCAAATAAACTGACTCATCTCCTCATGTTCCTACATTCAAATCGATTCATTAGATAAAAAATAAATCTAATTTAGGTAGGACACACTAGTGATTGATTCTATTCGTCTCTCCCCTCCTAGTTCTAACCCCAGATCTCCATTAAAGACCATATCCCTAAGCTCTGATGCCAACTGTGACGCCCCCAAATCTGGGCCCACACAGCCCAAACTTGAGTCGTCAAAATACAACAACAAAATTATTACAACAAAGCACAACGTACAACAATACAGTGTATAATAATACACAACTAAGTCTTCACTATTATTGCCACACTATTTTACAAAACGTGAAGACTATGATAACTATTATTCGGACCCTCACTCCATTCCCCGGCTAGACCCTGTTATGTTTTCATCTCCTGTTGAAAAACAATGGAACAAAAGAAAGGGTGAGCTCAAATAGCCCAGTAAGAAATATCATGACTAAGATAATGACGAATAAATTATCATTAGTCTTCAACAGTTGAGTTCTTGATAGAATACAATAGACTACAAGGTTTATATCAAAAACTGCAGTTAAATTCTTAAACAACGTTCAGATCAATAATAGCAGCGGAATGAGTAATCTATTAGAAGAATAATGCAGACTATAATGTCCACTCGGTTCTCTTTTTAGGAAAAACATCATCAACTTTTATCATCTGAAATATCATTAGTCAAGATAATATAAATTCACAGTTCCTGATCATAATCATGCACATCAACAGTTCATCTTTGCACTACGGGCCAAAGATATTCAATATAGCACCAACGGTCATGATTATACCAGATTCAGCCTTTGGTCATAATCATACCAAACAACAGTTCATCTTTGCACTACGGGCCAAAGACATTCAATATAACACCAACGGTCATGATTATACCAGATTCAGCCTTTGGTCATAATCATACCAAACAACAGTTCATCTTTGCACTACGGGCCAAAGAGAACATTCACCACGTGCCATAAAAGACACCGAACAGATGTATCGCCTTTAACCTATTATATCGCCTTTAACCTATCATCTGTTCAACAAATATATCACATCTGTGCCCCCGGCCACAGATATTCACAACAGCTTGATTTTTGGATGATTAGAATGATATAAATGATGAACAGAAGAAATAGGATAACAATAAGTATCGGAAGTTTACTTTGTACAGATTCAAATAATGTCCAAATTGTCAACATGATGTGGAGTGAAATTTAAAAATGATATTCAAGATCCACAGTTCAGAATAACAGTTACAATTCAATAGAAAGGTTCACGTAAATAGGAAGGTTCAGTTGAAATAATGAAGTTCAACTATTATGGAACATATAATATTTTCAGGAATTATAGAAGCAATAGTTCCATAATAAATTTCGATTTAGGAGTATGAAAGAAAATAATATCCCTTACCGTAGCAGGTTTGATTAACAAAAGGTGAAGGAAATTAATACAAAGGGTTATTCACCAACAGGCGGCAATCCGCTCCGTAAGGTTATTCCCACAATTTAATAGAATTTGAGTACAAAGAGTTATTCACCAAACAGGCGGCAATCCGCTCCGTAAGGTTATTCCCACAATTTAATAGAATTTGAGTACAAAGAGTTATTCACCAAACAGGCGGCAATCCGCTCCGTAAGGTTATTCTCAGAGATTAATAATGAATGAATACGAAAGGTTATTCACCAACAGGCGGCAATCCGCTCCGTAAGGTTATTCCCACAATTTAATACATGGAAATAAAAGGCACGTCTTATGAGTAAGGAAGAAACAATATTATTATCGAGAATCAAATAATGATAATCCCTTACCATAGTACGTTTGAATAATGGAAGATGAAAAAGATGGTATCCCTTACTATAGTAAGTTTGAACAATAGAATATGAAAGAAGATGATATTCCTTACCATAGTACGTTTTAATAATAGAAGATGAAAAAGATGGTATCCCTTACCTCAACACGTGACTGGATATTGATTTAAATGAGGTTGATTAACTTGAACAGTACACGTATACTTATAGATCTTCACAAATACTCAAGATGACTTAAGCACACTTAGAGAGAACTTTCACAAGAAGTATTTAGAGAGAGAAAGAAAGAACAAGTAAGGAAGTTTATGAAAAATCCTTAAGTTAAGGCTTCTATTTATAGCCAAAAATCTTATCATTCATTTAATCTAAACCATTCATTTAAAGATCATCTTTTAATCTACACCATCCATTTCAAATATTATATTATCTTTAATCTACACCATTCATTTCATATCACCTAATAATCACCTAACTTTATATTATAAACAAATCAATTTAATTATTCAACAATAATTCACACTTTAATCTACACCATTCATTTCATATCACCTAATAATCACCTAACTTTATATTATAAACAAATCAATTCAATTATTCAACAATAATTCACACTTTAATCTACACCATTCATTTCATATCACCTAATAATCACCTAACTTTATATTATAAACAAATAACTTTATCAATTCAATTATTATGACTAATTGTTATAAATACAGTATAGTTAGCTCTTAGATATCAAGTCAATAAATTAATGAAATACAACTGTTTAAATAACATCATAATAGAGATAACAATAATGTAAAATAAAGCATACGTTACTGTGTAATGACAATTATTGATTCAATAATGTGAATTACTGTGCATATTTTACTGTGACAATTATTAGATTCAATAATTTTAAAAACAGTGCAACAACAATTATTGACTCAATGATATAAAATACAGTGTAATGACAATTATTAAATCAATAATGCAAAATACTGTGTAACAACAATTATTGAATTGATAATATAAAATATTATGCAGTGACAATTATCGATGAAATGATGCGTAACAGTTACGGTGTCAATTATCAGACCAATAATATGAGACACTATGCAATACCGTGTGTTACTGTAGAGTACCGAGTGCTACAGAAAATACCAATAACTACCGTATGCTACTATTCTTTTATCACCGGTATTTTAACAGTTCCGTTGACTATTTTTATTTAAAAAGGTTATTTCTGTCGTTTTCTATATCCGACAAATATTCCGTTGTGGGGTCCACCAATAATTTGTTATTTCGGCGCCGTCGGACCAAACGAATATTCCCCGACAAAGCGAATATTGTCCGACAAAATAAAATTTGCACATAACATCCTTAACTTTTAACTTTATCGATTTAACCACTTACTGTTTCAAAAAATATATATATGAAGAAAAATTAAATTTTGTATTTCATAAAATTCGGGGTCTTACATCAGTACATGGCAGGACGAACTTGTTGATAGGTCGAATCTGAGTAAAAAAAATACGATATGTTCGTGGTCTTTAAGTTGAATCTAGTCAAATCAAGCGAAATCAAAGTGGACCGTTGGTCGCAAGTCATTTATACACCACTAATTTACACCAATGCCAGCGGTGTAGAATGATTGACGCGTGGAGGGAGAGACAGAACCTAATCCTTCATTGGACTTTAGCTAGCTTATTCACACATCATTATGTTCACAAAGATAAAATTATGTTATAAGATACAAGTGGTGTCAAATCTTATTTCGAACGTGCAGATAGTTATATTTATGTGAATTTTTATGTTCATTTCAAATCAATTATACCTTATTAGCATTGGTGACATATGTGATATTTGTGTAAATTATATATAATAGAATAAATTTTTTATGATTTAAAAAAAAGATAAAAAAATTAATATAAAAAATAATAATATAATTAAATATATATATATATATATATACACACACACACACACACACTTAAGAGAGCGGTTTTATATTATTTGTGATATAAATTTAAGTTTATTACTATTATGGGAGTGTTTTATTAAATTAAAATCGCGAAACATATTATACTTCATACTTATTCAATGATCAGTAACACAAAAATAAATATATAAAATTATAAAATATATCCTAATTTTCTATATTTGATCAGTTCATAGTTACAGCGTCATCTATCTAATTAGGCACGGCCACAGAATCTCCAGATTTCATTTCTTAATAGCAAAGTCTTCTAATATAGTAAAAAATTAATAAAAATCCAAAGCTTCCAACCTTTCAGTACTACCACCAAGTAAAATCTTCCGGCCAAAAATCTTCACACGTGTCAATAGATCTTACCGCCAATTTAAACTCAAAATAAAAAATAATTATTCAATAATCTTAAAACACTTAACATATAATATTTTATACTATTTATATATTATTATTTTAATATTTAAAATAAAATAATTTATTTTAAATGACGAAATAATAACAAATAAATAATATGAGACACAGGTGTCCAGTTGAATTTAATATTTTTTTCCGAAACTAGACGTTTAGCGAATCCTTTAGATTGCGCTCCACTCCATTTCCTTTCATTTCATTCGCCTAAGCTTTAGCTGTTACAGAGCGACACTAGACTACTATATATATATAGATACAGATACAAAAGAGTTTCGTTGTTACAGAGAGAGAATAAAGGGAGAAAATTCTTGTCTTGAAATTAGGTTTTCAGATTGTAAATCGGTGATCACAAGGATTCTAAAGCTGAGTCGATCATGGAAAAGATAAGTGAGATGCTACACGGTCGCGATTCCTCATCTTCTTCATCGGACTCCAATGACGAGAGCTTAGTGTTGAAGTCCAAGGTTTTTCGGATCTTCGGACGGGAAAAGCCTGTTCACAAAGTCTTCGGTGGTGGCAAACGTATGTACATCAATTTTTTTTAATAAAATATATCCATGTACATCTGTTATTCATATCCATTTCGTTTTTAATTATGTAATTTCTACAAACTTGATTGTGATCTCCTGAGAATAGTTTAAACTGCTGTTAATCATAGTTATCCTAGCTATTTAATGTGCTAGTTTGTTTTGCTGTGTTTTATTGGAATACTTTGTCATTTATCAAATTTCGTAATTTATAAGAATCGTGTTAAAATTTAAGGATTGATTTTGATATTGTAATATGTTTGTTACATCTTATGTTAAAGCCTAGTTGCTCAATTTGTTTGAGTTTTCTTTTCCTAGGATAGTGCAAATTAAGTTTATCAGTTAATTTTGTTGTTTCTGCATGCTGTGTCTTTGAGTCTAGATCTGATACTTTCTCATTTTAGGATATTTTTAAGACTCTTTTCACTAATTACTGCATTGGTGGGATTAGTCTGTAACTATTTGGGTTGGATTGGCGGACTGCTTGTTTAGCTTAACCTCTTGACATCATTTCTCAATGTTAAATGTTAATAATTGAATACATGACTTCTTTTTCGGCAGGGGTGAAATGGGAAAGTTAATACCCCCTGTCTCAATATTTTTGTCAAAGGCCAAATTTTGAAGTTACTTTAATTTTAAACCTAAATTCCAACTTTACATTACCTTACGAAGATGTGTTTCTTAATTAGTAAGAGTGGTTATATTGGTATAGAAATCTCTCTCAGATGAGTTGGGTAGGTATTTTCTTGAACTTCATGTTTTCAAACTTGACAATTGAGATGGAGCGAGTAGGGAATAGGTTCAAATATATTGCTTCAAGTTCATAAATTTCATTTTTGCATTGGTGTAATCCTTCATTCTCTATATCTATATATGTACGCATTTCAAAAATACTGTCTAATGTGCTGGTTGTAGTGGCTGATGTGTTCCTGTGGAGGGACAAGAAGGTATCAGCAGGAGTCCTAGGTGGGGCAACAGCTATTTGGTTTCTGTTTGAAGTGTTGGGATACCACTTACTCACTCTGGTCTCTCATGGGTTGATACTCTCGTTGGCTATATTGTTCTTGTGGTCCAATGCCACCAAGTTCATCAACAAGTAAGCCAATTCGTACTGTTGTTAAACAATCTCGTTTGATGTTAATTTTAGCCAGCTATGGCTAATGAATAATGAGTTTTAACCTTGTCAGGTCTCCACCACGAATTCCAGAGGTTTCCATTCCAGAGGAGCCATTTATGCAATTTGCTGAGGCTCTGAAAATTGAGATCAATAGGGGGTCTGCAATTATAAAGGAAATTGCAATTGGGAGAGATCTGAAGAAGTTTCTTTCTGTATGTTAATTATTTCAAGTTATTAATGGCAATCCACATGTTTTTTAAATTATCACATCCTTCGCATTATAGTGGGAGAGCCAGATGTATTTATGCAAATTATGGATCTACCAGTTCAGAAACCGTATATGTTTATAGTGGTGGAGGGATATGAATGATCTCATCTCATCGACCATTTGTTTATCATTGTATGTTGTTTTTTCATTAACCAGGCGATTGCCGGGTTATGGATCTTATCAATTTTGGGCAGTTGCTTCAACTTCTTTACATTGTTCTACATAGGTAAATGATATGCTGTTTAGTTTTGTAAATCTTATACCTCATGTTCTAAGTAGTGACACTACATATGATTCTTGATGCAGTATTTGTGTTCGTCCTCACTGTACCTGTGCTGTATGAAAAATATGAGGACAAAGTGGACCCATTTGTAGAGAAGGCATCTATTGAGATCAAGAAACAGTATGCAGTATTTGATGCAAAGGTTTTAAGTAAGATCCCAAGGGGGGCCCTAAAAGACAAGAAGAAGGATTAGAGGACAGCTTGGTATTTGTTACCAGTTTAGACAATTTTATAGTCGCGTTATTTGTGAATTTTAATACACCATTATTGTTTAGACCCCTTCATATTTTAGTCTTGTTTTAAAGCTTCTTGATTAACACAACATGGATATGTCGAGCTTTCTATGTAAACTACACCGTTTGGTGTTCTGATTGTGATATATATGGTATTATATTTCATGTTAATTGAATTGGATTTTAGCCTTCAGGATGTGATGATGTGTTTATCTGTTGGCTTGCAATTGGGGCATGTTACTTGTTGGTTAACATGATTTGGTGAGATCTTTTTTTCTTCATGCAGTATGTTCTATTTTATTAAACTACTTTTTTCCCTTTACTGACCATGGCAAGAGGCTTTGTCATCATCTGCCAAAGTACCAGCAGGAAACAGTTTATGATAAAAACCACAGTTTCTGGGAAGAAAATACTAAGCACCATCTCCAACAGCCCTTAATGAATTTGTGCTTCTTCCATGGCAAGATTTGTAAGTGGTGGAGCCTGTTCTTGTATGGTCTTGGATCTATTAAAATTTGTAGGGATGTATGCATCATTTTACAAAATGAACATGCTTCCAATATGGAATGTCTCCGATATATTAATGTCTAGGTTTGGCTCTTGGAAGTTGGAACAATGTTTATAAGTATCCAGCAAGGAAGGTCTGCAAAATATATAGGTAGGTCACAAGTCACACATAGGAAACACACAGAATATGACCAGGGCGTTGCAAGATGGCAGGAAAATACCCGTACTAAATGAGAAAACGCAATCTTTAATAACACTTTGACAGAAGTTGCCTATGTCGGGCTAATAAATAGTGTCACCAAACTGCGAAAATATTCAAGCAGGCTGAAAGTTTATTTCATACTCTAGTTATCTTACAATCATGGGGTTTCTACAAACTGACGTTACCTAGTTACTACATCATTTTACCTCCCGAGCATCCAGAAAAGAAATCCTAATGACTAATCGATCGATCTATTTGATGGAAGCCACACTCCAATTGTTAGCTGCACTGGTTTGTAACATGTACCGAGATACCTCACATGACAAGGAGAACATTTAGTTAAGCTTGGAAGCCATCTCCAAAAGAGAGAAATTTCTACATTTTAAGAAGCTACAAGAACAGTGTATGCAATATGACAGAATGTAAACAGGTTTACCCTGACGGGCACTTATAAACATAGTTTTTTGTCTATAATTTTCCTGGTTATTTCAAGACTTACAACTACTGAAACGGTTACGCCTCGGTAAACTAGTCCGATCACAAACCCATTCTTTTTCTTCAACATTTTACGGATAAGGTTTGGCAGAAGCAAAAGGAAAATGCTCATCACTTTCATAGCTGTTAAAGAAACCTGTTATTTTATAGGAAGTAAGATAGCTGCTCCTTTTTCCTGGAACCTCCTTCGCCATACAAGTCATTCCATTGCTTCAGCTCACTCATAATAGATCCCTCAGCTGCAAAGCTTGCCGCGACCTGTAACACATTTGCAAAGATAAATGTATATTGGCAGCAATATGAAAATCCTCGCATTTTTTAGCAACAACAAAACAAAAATCCTTGCAGTTATCAATTCAGATGCACTACAGCTCAATAAACCTTACTCCAACTTGAGGGACATAGGTCATAACCACAGTCTTACAATTTCTTTTTCCTTATCTTGTTTTAATAGAAGAAATAAACAGAAAATTATCTAACTATGAACCTATAAACAGGGCAAGAACTGTCTAATGTGCACTCTTTCTTCAACACCCTATCAGTTGCTCCCTTTTTAAATCTTCCTTCTCCTCTTTTACTTTTTCCCCCATAATTTTAAACTAAATTTTCGGTAGATATTCTCTTCCATTGGTTAATTATCAATTAGACAGTTTTTAAAGCAACTGTATAAATATGGGAAACAAAAATAGGAGATCAATAACAGAAAACAAAATAGGATATCAATAACAGAAGTCCATGCTCATATTAACAGGTAGTACAAAGTAGATATTTCTTTTAATTTTGTTATTTGGGGTTCCTAGGGGGTATATTCACCTGATTTTTTGCTTCCCTAAAGTCCGCCATGTTCAATGGTCTTATAGTGATTACTTTTTCCTCTTTATCTTCATCTGTAACAGAAGTACCTTCAGAATTCTGCCCTTCTTTGTTTTTCCGCTTCTCCTGCATAGTTGAAAGATTGCTAACTATTCAAGTAAGGAACCAAAATTGGCAGGCAATTAAGGGACAAAAAGGTGGTGCAAATTCAGTTGATTACTATAGATCCAAAAATGAGGAAATGAGATTACTGTAGCAAATCCCAATTAGGAGGAAGGAGATTAAGTTGAGTTCAATTGAGCTACGATCAATGTACTTACTAGATCCTTAAGCCTTTCTTGCTGTATTAACTCCCTAACTGGTCGATAAGCGGCAGTGGTGCACAAGTTCTGTTTTCAACAATTTCCCACAGTTAATCAGCTAATTATGCATTCAAACACTAATGTAAAAATAGGAATTACAACCTTCAGATCACTTCCGCTGTAGCCTTCTGTCATAGTGGCAACTTCTTTGAAATCCAATCCCTCGTCTACTTTTTCCTTTGCCAAGAGAGTTTTCATTATCATTTCTCTGTTCTCCACAGATGGTAGACCGACCATTATCCTGTTGAAATGAGAGAAGTAAGATCTATAATATTTTGTAATTCTAAAGTAGCTCATTATTCTAAAATCTTACGTATATCAATATTGGTATTATTGGAATATATGACATGGAAGGCCTCTTAAAGTTTTGTTTTACCCTTTCCATATCAAATTGATCAATATATTAATTAAACTACAGAGCACAAGCACTGTGCCTTTTATGCAGGGTACCTTCTCTCAAAACGTCTGATAATTGCTTCATCTAGGTCAAATGGCCTGTTGGTTGCGGCAAGAACAAGAATCTTCTCACCCTGTTTTGTCAGGAGTCCGTCCCAATGAGTCATGAACTCGTTCTTTATCTTCCGCATAGCTTCATGCTCCCCGGCTCTTGACCGCTGTCCAAGCATGCTGTCAACCTCATCCACAAAAATAATAGTTGGGGAAACCTTAGCTGCTAGAGTGAACAAAGCCCGAACATTCTTCTCATCTTCACCAAACCATTTAGAAGTGATGGTAGACATAGAAACATTAATGAAGCTTGCTCCAGCCTCATTTGCAATAGCCTTGGCAAGCATAGTCTTCCCTGTACCAGGAGGCCCAAATAGCAATATTCCTCTACATGGCTTTAAAAGGCCTCCTTTGAACAGGTCTGGCCTTCGGAGAGGTAGCATAACTAGTTCTTGAAGGGATTCTTTAGTCTCCTCCATGGAACCAATATCAGCAAATGTCACACCAATCTCACTAGCTGGTATAACTTCTGGCCTTATCCGCTTCTCAAACTCATTGTCAGGAGGAGGAAGCTCCTGTTACAAGCAATAGGAGGAAATGCTACACTGTGAAAAGAAGGAAATATGAAAAACAAATACTATATGGATACACACTCTAGAACCAGATAACCTTACAAGAAATGCATGAAGTCTGCAATAACAAATATATTGATCTCCATGAGTGGTATATTAATCTTTTAGTTTGTAAGTACAGAATATTATTGGCATACGCATTCTTGTCTGGGAATACAAATGTAATCAACTGCTTTTTTAGCCCAGGCCAGTGACCCTCCCTCCATCAACATGAATACATAAATAAATAATTTATGAAAGAAAAATGACCCAAGAATGGAAGTCAAAAAAAAAAATCATCATGCATAGATTCCACTCCAAAGGATAGCTAAGCACATCATAAAAATATAATTTACACAATTAGTAGTCAGTAATCATCACATCACCAAGAGTGGGCTTGCGCAAAAATGAAAAGAAAAAGGTTGTTGACGTGTCGTATATGTTTAAACAGTAGGACTAGAAATGACAAATTCACCTTTAGATATGACAAGTTCACAGTTACCATACTTCGACTGAGTAGTGTTCCAGTCTCCATGTCCCAATGTAAGTACTACCTCCGTCAAAACAAGAGCCCACACTTAAAAGTCAAAGTTGCTAACCAGAATTTGAACTTAACTTTATCAATTCGCAAGGTCAAATTTTAAATTCATATTATAATATAGTCATACATTGGCATGGAGGGAGTATAGGATCAAACCAAAAGGAAGGCTTGATTTATAACTAAGCTTAGTTTATAGAACTGTATGGACGTAAATAGTCCAGCTTCATGGTGCACCAAAGGAAGAGAAAGGAGTTGAAATTAAAAACATATAAAGCTCAATATACAGGTTATTAAACATACTGGCGCTTTTACTGCTGGGTTTGAACTATCACCAACCTTCACTGTTGGAACTGCAACTTCTGTTCCGCTCCTGTTTTCAGGTACTTTGCTTTCAGATTTTGTTTCCGGTTTCTTAGCAACGGCCTCTCTCCCTTGTTTCTCCTATTCTCAATATCAAATATTTTAAGAAATAAAATAGTTTCATATATATATATATATGACTATTCAATTACCTGAATACTAATGAATGATCAAAGACACAACAAACCTTTGGAACTTCGGCTTGAGCTTCCAGCTTTAAGGTATCTTTCATTACAGATTTACCTTCCTGGAATATACTCAACCCACGGGACAAACTGTTTCATGTTCAACACGGAAAATCAGAAAACTTTAAACGGTGATGAAACCATCATATAATATACTTAACTGACCTTGCAAATGAAATAACAAGTTTTCCGTTTCTGTAATCAGGATCTTTAGTATTCATCAAATGATAGGAGATTGCGGACACCACAATTTCTTCGATATAATTACTAAGAATCATTGTGTCTGCTAAGCAGATTGAACCCAGGTCATCACAGTCAAGGTCATTAGCAGCGAGTACTTCAGTGATGTGGTTTCTGTTATCCTGATAATGTAACATCTTCATATCCTCCTCCAGTTGATTCTTCCAACTGACAAGATGGGTTTCATCTTTGGGTGGTCTGATTTCAATATTGTACGAGAATACAGAAGTAAGCCTCTCATCTACTTCTCTGTAGTCATCTCTTAGGTCCACAAGCCGTGAACCAAGGATCAGCACTGCTCCAGATAATTTCTTCAACATTTTTTGGAACAAGATATATATCCTCTGTGATCTACATAGGAGTTTGTCAACATCCCTAAGATAAAGAATGATGGGACTGGTTTTCGATATTGAAACAAGAACCTGTAAAATAAGTCACAGTTGTTTTACTCCATTAATGCCTATGAAAAATTCGAACACTGGAATGATTCGCTGACATCATTATTAACGAGGAGAAGTCACTGAAGTACATGTAGAAAAACATTAGTTGCAAAGTTTAAAGAACCAGCTAATAAAAAGAAGGCATGATACCTTGTATAGCGTCTGTATGAAAAGTTTCTCATCGAATGACAAGCTACTAGTACGCTTAAGCGGAGCTGAAAAAATAAAAATCATTACAAGCAAAAGTCTGTTAATCTTTGAGATAAATAAGCACATTCTTAACTGCATGCGATTGATCCAGTATGTTTATTCAACAGAATATAACCAACTGCAAGCATCAGCTAAGGAATCTAACAGTTAAGAGACAGCAAAGGACAAAAACAGGTGAGGTAATTGTAACAAATCAGAAATGCTAAACTATGAAGTTATTTTCTCATGGTAAGAGGCTGAATTAAATTCTCTTCCGTGGGCTTTCTTCCATATGTATCTCTCCTGCTATTGCAACATGCCAATATGATTAAAGAAACTGCACAACAGCACGCTAACGGAAAAAGGTCTATTAACATCCATTAACAATTTTCATCTTGTTATAGTATTTTACCATAAATCGCTCATATGCCCTCTTGCTTACCATTATAGACTAATAGAAGTTTGATTATGTGAAACACCAATGTGGTTTTCCACTTGATGATTGCTCCTACTTAAAGTAAATAACAAAGACCTTGTAACAATTATACTATGTTTTGGTTCAATATGAAATCGCCTATATTATACATACCATCCACCGAGATCTAGTAAAAATAATGTAACTCAAGGGACCATGTGCAAAGGTCAAAGAAACAGTGCACCACTTTGACCCTATCCTGCTTTACCCCCACTTCACATATAAGCTATTTTGTGGAGTTCATAAAAAAGTCCAATCATGACAGAGCATAAATCTTCTAACAGTAAACACAATCTATGAACAATGATTTGCTTATTGTTGTGTCAAATGCAACTACTCAAGACATGTGCCATTTTAAAAGCCAAGTTCTCAATAAAAACCTGGGTTTGTAGGAGTTCTATTTGACATAAGATTATTCAAATTAGCAGATGCTGATGCATTTCTACGTAGGGTTGGAGGTATTCCTTCTATTCCCCTGCAAATAAAGGAACTGAATTAGCAGAGATATTAAACCACAGAACAGCGTACCACCATATTCCTAATATTTCCATCAAGATCCACATTTGAACCTTATACCTTGATATAATATCTACACCACTGCTCTGTCTCCGTAGTGCGCCTGCAACAGAGTAGAGATAAGAGGTTCAAAATGGAAAAAGAGCAATCTAAATTGAACAAATAATTAATCCAAGCAAAAAATGTTAGGGAATGAATCACAATACAAGGTACAACTCTCTTAACAGCATAAAAGAAAAAGGCCTTCTCAGTGTTTAGAAAATCGGACCGGAAAAGTTACCGGGTGGATGGGTCACTGGTACAACCAGTGGTCGAACCGTTATTAAACCAGTCATGTCATAAATACATAAAAAATATATTATTAATAATTAATAAAATTTTAAAATATATAATTTTTTATAAGCTAAAATATAGTAAAATAATGTTATAATATTAGTAAAAATATTTTTGTGAGAAATAAATAAATACTTGAAAACCCGGTCAACCTGTTTAACTAACCGGTGGTCAAACGGTTTTTGACCGGGTCGCTGCCAAACCGATTTTTTGCTCCAACCGAACAGGAAAGCCGACCGGTTCCGGTCAAACTGCAGTCGGACAGCCGGTCCGGTCCGGTTTTCTAAACATTGGGCCTTCTATCAAATATGTCAATATTTAGTTAGCTATGTATATTGGAAGAAACTACTTATGATATAACAGAATTCAGTGGAATAAAGAAGCAATAACAAATGGCCACCACATCATCCCTCTCCTTTTCCCCTTTAAACACAATTTAAAAAGTAACAAAGAATCCTAAAACAGCAAAAAAAAATAATGTTACAAGAGTTATAAGAGGGTAAAGATAGTGGTGGTGGCTAAGAAAAATATCACACAATTCCTCTCCATTATTCTAAAACATACTGACAAGAGGTGTCTAACGGGAAAAATACTACTTCTGCAATCACTTGTAGGGTGATGACTAGAATACACAAAATAAAGACCATGGAAAAAGACTGCATGAAAAAGTAAACATGTTGTGCATCCCAACATCCTAATATATATATATATATATATATATATATATAAGGAATGGATAATTTTCTATCATACCTTCAGATTCTTCCCATGGTTGAAGGGAAGAAATAGATCCAAATAAACTAGACATTCGGCCCAAAGTTGTTTCTGAAATAGACCTTTTTAAAGACTGTAAAACAAGATGTTAGCAGAGGCAATAACCATCACTAGCATTGCGTGTTTACTATTTTAAATCTACCACATTATTTGTGGTAGACAATGTGCATTTGGTGCATTAATTGTACATTGAATTTTAAAAACTTACATATTCTTTGTTGGCAGCCCCATACTTTCCCTGAATCTGTAGAAAAGCAGTTAACCACTATATTTTGGCAGAGGTAGATACCAAAGCAAATTGAAAACCCACAAACTCACCTTTAACGAAAAGTCAGTAATATCTAACAACAGCAACCTAGCTTCAAAGTAATGAGCTAAAGCCTTCGCAAGCATTTGTTGGTAAAATTCTTCAAAATGAGACATAAAAAAGTAATGTGATGAAAGTATAAATGCACAAATGTAGACTAATCCACAAGAGAACCAACCAGTAGGTCCAGATAGCAAAATAGTTCGACTTGCAGGAGCAAGGTTTCTTGTGTGCTTTGAAAAGTCAAAGTTCTTCAGATAAACAAAGGCAGCACTTGTTAGCAAGACCCTTGTTTGCTCACTGTTATATACAAGAAAGGTTCTTAGCATGAGCAAGTAATATATATTTACATGTGTAATTATTGTGTTTTCCATATCTTTTTGTTGTATCTTGCTATACAATTTACAGTACTATACAATTTATGATACATGATTCAGGGATTTTAGATACAAGATAGGATTCATGATGCCCAAGACCTATCAACTTGAGCTTTTGGGTCATGTTGGGTTCAACAGGTCTATTAGGGTCTTCGTTAAAAACTAAACATACTCCCCAACATATAATGCTCAAGTAGTAGTTTGATAGTGTTGGGACTCGATGTGAATGGGAGATATAGTCCCACATCAGTGTTTGGATTCGCATAGTCGCATGTGAAGGGGGAGCTTTTTTAAGGTAACAAGTGAATTGACTCCTGCATCAATGTTCATGTGTAAAGTTGAAATCTTAATATACAAAAAGACCTATAGCTCAAGTTTGTGTCAAGTTGAGTTCCACAGGCATATTAGGACCTTTATTATGGACACCACAGACTCCCCAACACATGGATGGAGGGAGTACACTTTATAGCTGTGATTATCTATAGACCAAGTTACTATGGTTCATACAAAATGTGATGCATGTTATACAAGTATGCAGCCTGAAATCGGTGTCTAACTTCAGAAATGTTAAAGAAGCACTTAGGTTTTCCAAACATGCAAGAAACAACTGTGGCCAGCAACAACAAACCTCCAACGTCCACTAGAAACCGCTCCAACATTCTCCTTCAATGCACCATTCATAATGATATGAAACCTGACCTTTACTGTCTCATCAGCGATGAAGCAGCTGGTGTTAAACGAAGCTCAAGCAGGGATCACTTCATTTCCCATTACAAGCTCATTCCATATTTTAATAAAGCTTCACTCAAGGGGTTCATATTACCAACAGGAGATGAAAGCAGAATGGATCTTAAAAATACAGTATCATTTAAAACTAATAACTATGAGCATGACCTAATGCCTATACTCCAGAAAATAGCAAATTCAATATGTGAGGTCCCGTTGACTCTCTCTTTAGGAATAAATAAACCTAAGGGTCCCACTGACTTTTTCCATTCATAAATAAGGCTTAGTAAGAAAACTCTTACAAGTATTTTTTTTTAATAACAAATGTTCGGACTAAAATTTGTTAATGAAGTTCTATTTATTTTTTTACAGCATGAACTTATAGTGTTGAACCTCTCATAGAAGGAAACTTAATCCTCAAACCATGTTCTTCATCAAAATTAAACCGACACCATAAGAAAACATGAAAAATAGAAGAAGTCAGAGGAACCAGTTACTGAAATCCTCATATGAACAACTGATGGTTTACATATACTACCAGCTACCCCTGTTTTCCCATACTAGGGACAATGCTACAGAAATAGAAGTGCATGTGACAATCAGAAACACCATTCCAACAATTAAAAATCTCCATATAAAGAAATAATATAGCATTAGACTGTGCATCAACCTAATTACATAAAATTAAGGAAGAGGAAGAATAACCAAATAGATACCAAATCTTTATCGCTACAAATAAAATGACACTTCTATTCTCTGAGATCTTGAAATCCTCAAATGCACATATAATAATTAACAAACTAAGATAGAATAAAAAACAAATACTTTAGTAATTAGGACCAATAAGAGGGAGGGATTTTCTGATCACCTTAGATAATATGGAAATTCATCAAAAGTGACCTTGCTCTCTCTGCCATCAACTATCAGATTTAGCATCTCTTGCTCCATAACTCGGGGCGTAATGGCATTTGAAGAGGGATTAGCACCACCAGTCCATTTACTCATTGTCTGTCCAGAAGCCAATCCAATTCCTACACCTAGTCCCACACTCAAAGCTGACATTAAAAATTGTTTCTGTTCCATTTTATTTCCCAATTGCTTTTTAACCCTAGCTCTCTTCTTAAAATTGCTCTTGGGCAACCAGATAATACATAAATCTCAGAAGAACAGTGATTCTGACACTCAACAAGAAATTACTCCACATAAGCACATCATGTGAATCATCACCTACTTTAAATCAAATTGAAAGTGAAGAAATTTTACGGCTACAGAATCAGACGATAATCGGCATAAAAACTGTTATCAAATTAGACGTTGAAGACGGTTGAAATATTATGATCGGAAAATTGAGACCTCTTATCCGAACTGTGAAACCAGAATTACCTGTCGTTGAAGATCTAGTTAAACACTAAGCAAAAATGTCCAAAAACGAACACAAATGAAAACACCTCCAATCCAAACTTCACCCTTCAACCTTTTTTCTGTCAAAATTTTGATCTCCTTCTCTCCCTAGTCTCTACATATGCATATGTATTAGTATATGTATATTGATTTTGCGAACGATATGATTTCTATTTTCCCAGAGCAGAAAATATTAAAACGCTTTTTCTCTCTCTCTTCTCCTTCTGATTGATCGGCTTTGGGTCTTAAATATAGAAACCGTCAGAAGCGGATCTCGAGAGCCTAAAAGAAAGCAATGTAAGTAATAATTCCGACAACTGTTTAAAATTCCACCACGACGGCGGACGGTGGTTGTAGGCGGCGAAGGAGGGGCTTAAATGAACGGAGAGTAGCGGTAGAGTTGGTTATTGGTTATAGAAGACTTACTTATAGTAGTAAGGGTCGGTTTTTCCCGCTTTTCCAGACCTCAGTTTTCGAGTTTGCGTGGGTCCACCTCACGTGACGTGGTGTAAGCAGAATGGATCAGCGATTGCCATGTATATATTGATGCCACCCGGCGCATGAGCAACCACCCTATTTTTAACAATTTATTTAATATTAAGCTATTATCTATCCATCTTTTAGCGATGAACATTCAGTTATTAATTTAATTTAATTTTTATTTGATTATAATTAAATATTAAATTATATACATATATATATATATATATTTTTTTTTTTTTAATAAGTATTCAAAATTACTATTAATTGAATAAACAAATTATACTATTCGATTATTCGATATACAATCAAAATATAAACTTACTTTTATTAAAATAAATAAAATATTTCAAATTTCACACAAGAGTTTTCAAATAATATTTAACCACAATATACAACCATAATAATTCATAAACTAGTTTAATAATTTTAAATTAACAATATATAAGTACATAACTATATAGGATAAAGTTAAAAAAAAAAAATTAATATTTAATTCAATTATTCGGATATCCAAATAATTTAATTTTAAAAATCAAATTCGAACCTGAATACCAAATAATTAAACGGCTATAATTGAATTAAGCAAAAATAATTAAAATTTCAAAATAATTCGGTTAAAAACTTTAAATTCGATTTTTTTTTTTTTTTATTATTTAGCCCTAGGCTCCGTCACAATTTAAAAAGCCTTCATATCTTTTTTCTATTTTCTCTTGAAAAATTTCTCTCCCGTCTCCCGTTGCCTTATCAACCCTTAATTTTCTTTAACGTGTTTTAATTGGACACAAATTACATATACATAATGTGTCATGTATACTAGTCTATTATATAATGAGAAAGACAATTAAATGAAATAATAATGATTTCTTAATCAAACTTTAAATTAAAAAATAGACGGTTAATATAACATAAGGAGAGTTCTTTCCTTGTTCTATGACAAGGGAATTTTCAGGTGAAATGGGAATGATTTTTTTTCCTTCCAAATATTAAGGCGTTTATAAGATAAATTTGAAAAATAAAAAATTAATGCTGAATTTTAAAAACTTAAAATTTTCACTATTAAATTATTGACAAAATTTTATTATTAATGCAACATTACAAACTTTTATGTGGCCTGATGCGACCAAAATGGTTATCCAATCAATTTTTACCACCTTAAATAAATAGTACAAGAAGCAAATATTTATTTTTCTTTTAATATGAACAATCAGGAACCTATTTTTGGCTAGTGTTTGGAGCATGGATGAATATGGACATGACCATCCAATAAGTTCGGTTGAAATACTTGATTGTTCTTGTCTTCGTATATAAAAATCTGAAAAGAAGATAAGAATTAAGTTATATATTTAAAATTTGCAAATTTGACAAAAAAAAAGTTCTTTTTGTGTGGTACGGAGGGAATAATAGTGGAAGATATGTGAACAGAACTGAAATGAACTTAAGACCAGAATGTAGCATTTAAGATGGCGTATGACAGATTTCAACCATCTATCTCAACTATTATTAAAAAGTAAAATATAATACAAATTTCAATATCATACATTATTTATAATAATTAAAATAAATATAATATTTAAATATTGTACACTTATACTCATTCAGCATTCAATGAAACCAACTATAAGGAATGAAATGGAACATTATTAGTTTATGAAGAGCTGGACCACCAAATCTCACGTATTACCTCAAATCATATTTTGTATCTATCTGTGTCTTGTATAACTCCCCTTGGCAAGCTTGCAAGTACAAACTATTATGCCTCATGGCTCAAATAAAAATAAATACAAGAGTGGAAAATAAATATTTGCCTAGTAGACTGAATAATAGTAGAAATAAAACATGGTCTAATCTAGAAAAAGTGTATGACTTTAATCTGTATCCACTAAGCCTCTTACTAGTAAACTGGCATTGCTTGAACAAAAAGGAAAAATTCTAGCAAAGATAATAGCATGAAAGCCACAATCGGCATGTGAAGCCGCAAAACCCTATAGACAAAACCATAACCCACTCTACAAACCAAAAACTTTCTGATAATTCTGGGTAACTGAGAATGAATAGAGATCTCAATTAGAAAATGAAAAAGGGGAACCTTAAACCAACAAACTAGTTGGAGTTGTGGTCCAAGTGCAGCAAATATCATTTATGTGGAATAAAGCCCTCTCCTATTTGCGGCGTCTATTTGTGATTAACTCTGGGCTGCCTTTCCGCATCATGGCTACAAATTCGTCATAGTTTATTCTACCATCCTGCAAAAATATTGAGAGCTACAGTACTTACAAAGACTCAATTCACCATTAGGGATGCATGAACAAGCTTTATTATCCTCACGGCATTAGCGATGCATGTATCCTAAATATATGGTAAACGTCTGTAAATGCATGGTTGTTTGTGGTGAACAAAAAATATTGCCTACTGTTCCTTCCCTCTCCTCCCTATTTCAGAATTATCGCTCAACGGACAACAACTTGAATCTTATTGTTATCTTTCTAGTTGGGTATATTTCCTTGTTTATTAATTATTAAAATAAATATCAATTTGTGCAGTTGTTCCAATACATGCAACTTCCAGACTTACTGAGATACATTAATTAATTTTTTGGAAAACATGCAAGAGCATTGACAAATGCATTAATATAGGAAAAGGTAACAATGCTTTATGTCGTGGGATTTCAACCAGCAAGTAAACTCTTTTTTTTTCATGAGTATTAAGAGTGCTCTCCTGTAGTTATGTTCGAAGAGAATGAGGAATGCAAGCAATCATATTCTTTTTTATATGAATGAATGAGAAAAAAACCATACATTGTCAGTGTCAACTTCAGCTATAATCTCCTTTATTGTTTTTTCATCACCCATGTTGTACTGCTTCAAGGCATGTTCCAATTCTTCCATCGTGATGGACCTAAAATAAACAAGTAGGATCAGAAAGTCGGTAATAATGAACAGAAATTTACATGTATGTGTCTGGCAGGACATGGAAATTGACTGATCAAACCCATTTTGGGAGTGTCTAGTGCCAATAGAAGCATATAACATTGTACTTATAGCAATACAACATGATGCGGAGATGGTGGACAGGGAGGCTAACCCGCTCTTGTCCTTGTCAAAAAATTCAAAGGCTTTGTACAAGTGGTCTTCCCTTTCCATTCGATTCAAGTGCATTGTAGCTGTTATGAACTCGATATAATCAATTGTTCCATTTCCATCAACATCAGCCTGAAAGCACCCAATATTTGTTGGTGTTCATAGAATTATAAAAACGATAAAGGCGTAATCCAGAGCAGCTTAACAACAAAGCATCCAAAATTAGTGCTCATCTCTCATTAACATGGCATCATACTATGAACCTCTATTTCAGGTAATAGATGAAGTGGAAAAGTAGTTTTGATGGAATGACACGAGTCATGGACTCATGACATATAAGGTATATGTTATTGTTAGAGCAAATTACAGCTTCTAAACACGTCGTACAATATTAGGATGAAGCTCTTGCAAAAATGCCAGCCAACAAAATGATAACATCTATATATCATAAGGAAAACTTTTTTAGGCAGGCGATGTCAACAAAAACTAGAACTCAAAAACCATGAACAAAAATGAGCATGGGACACGCAGCATTAATTGAGACCAAAAGAGGATAGAACAACCATTTGACTACACTGGTAGGGTGCATAATTTGGTTCAAAATTTAAGTGTCACAATGAGAAGTATTGCCACAAAGTATGTGAACCAAGGCAATTTAGAAAAAGACCTAATGATTGCGCTTTAGTAGAAGTATAGCCCGTGGAAGGACTGATTGGAGAGAATGAATTGGTAAACCTGAAAGTAAATAGTGGCTGTGCAAGTAGCCAAGTACTACATAACAAATTTTAATAATTAATTTCTTCAATGTTCTATGCCTAGATCAGATGGTTTTTAAGGTTTTAATGCCCAATCCTATAGCTCATTCAATTGGGTGGTTCACGTATTGGTTGTTTTCGATGTTTGGCTAACTGATCGTGACCAAGGTTTGAAAAGAATGATGCTCCTGCGGCCATCACATTATTTGGCATATGCCAATCAGAATATAATACTGCAGCTAGAAGCAAAGTCCAAAGAGATCAAGAATAAAAGGGAAAAGATAACTGGAACAGTACCGCTTCCATCAACTGCCTCACTTCTGACTCAGAAAGCCTCGTACCCAGTTTTGGAAGGCCAGCTTTCAACTCTTCGAAAGTAATTGTTCCACTGTTATCCGTGTCCATAGATTTAAACATCTCCTTCAAGCCAATAATTTCTTCTTCAGAAAGATTTTCTGCAATTACCTAGAGGTAAAAGAAGAAAGTCTAATCAGACTCCAAAAGTTTGACTTGAAATAAAAGAAGATGGTTTGGACAACTGACACCTGAACAATAAAACTAGTTAACATAAAAAATCTCACCTTTAGAGCTACTTTTTTTAGTTTGTTCATTGCACGGAACTGCTTCATTCTAGTTAAGACAGCAATATCAATGGGCTTATCAGATGCAACACCATCTTCTCTCATCCACGGATGATCTGCATTTCATTAAGTGCTCAAACTTAATGTTGGTTTGACAGACATCTAGATACTACTAGCATTATACAGAAGCACCGAAATGTCTAGAGATATATTTCAATACGTTCCAACAAAAAAATGTAAAGAAAAGTTATGTACTTCAAGTTTCCATTTTGAATATTTAGAGACTTGAACACGCTATCTATTTTCCTCTCTTTTCAGAGATCAGAACTTACTTAGGACTTCAACTGCAGAAAGCCTTTCTTTTGGATCAAAACGTAGCATCTTTTTAACAAGATCCTTGGCACTACTTGATATGGATGGCCAAGGATCAGACGAAAAATCAAGATGTCCCCGTAGAATAGCATAAAAAATACCCTGCTCATTTTCTGCATACAAAAAGAGAAGTGGAACAAGAGAGAAATTGTTAGGGCATCCAGGGGTGAAGCTACATATATTGTAGTGTTGCTTTATAATGTAAGGTAAATTTAAATTTTTTTTAAGTATTATATATAAATTGACCCCACTCAAATTTTATAAATTTTTCATTATACGGGGGTCAAATTGAAAATTTATAACTTTGTCGATCAAAATTTAACCACATATGACTCATATCCCCTCAATATATGTATCTCTTTATATAATATTTTTAAACTAAATAATAATCTAATTTATATTATTTTTCAAAATAATTAATGAATTAATTATTTATGAACAGTTGTGATTAGAAAAATCTATTATTTAGTCAATATAGTGTATATATACCATATATTATTAGTTATTATATTGTCATTGTAATATAGTATATATATATATATATATATATATATACACACACACACATATATTATATATATACGTGTATGACCTGAAAGTACAAAAGTACTAAAAAAAATTGGCTCGGGGGCGCTATCCCCGCCAAATTATTTATAGTTTAGTAATAATTTTGACCCCGCTAAAATAAATTTCTAACTTCACCCCTGAAGGCATCATGTAGCAGTATCTAGCAACCAATACCTAAAACTAAGTGTTGGATCTGACATTTCCCATTTTTTAATATCCTGCTGTCCATGATGCATAAATCATTGTCACTAGGACCTGAGACAATTAAGCCACTAATGAGAACATTAAATTTGTAAATATTTTACTAACTCATATAGTTTGAAGCTTATCTCCCCCAAAAGTGGTGTATATATTTGAGATTGGTGAACTCTCTGCAGCTTTGACGCATGAGATGAACAAAGGGAATGCCTCAAAAGATTAGTGGGAATGCCAACAGATAAATATGAGTCATGTACTTAATCAAACTATACATAGAAACATCGGTTTGATAAGTATTTTTTATTTTATTGGTAAGTTTGGCCCTAAGTGTAGGGATTAGAACCAGAGACCTTGAGGTTATTCCTCAAGGCTTCTGCCATTTCTCCTACCCTTCAGTGTCATGATAAGTAGATTCTATCAGAAGTTTTTTAACGTATGATACATAATTATGGCAAGAAAAATTAATATTCTATTTTGAATTATTCACAAGGCCAAGAGGTGACCGACTCTGCAAGGAAGAATCCAGAAAGTGCCAGCGTCTGACACATGTTTGACACAAGAATAGAAATTTATTTGTTTCATAGCTTAGCATTAGTCAGGATTCCTCCATAAACCAAACACGAAGAGAGTTAATTTAAAAAGAAAACAAAAAGGTTAGACAATGTTTTGCTTCTCTTAGTTGAAGACTTCACTGATGAACAAACACATACCTCCCCAAAACGGTGGGACCCCACTGAGTAAAATATATAGTATCACCCCAGCACTCCAAATATCAGCCTCGGCACCGTAACTTCGGCGCAACACTTCAGGAGCAACATAATATGCACTTCCAACAAGGTCTTTAAAGACATCTCCTGCATCCACAAATCAATTGTATTGTTTAGAACATCAACAGTGAGCCCAAAAGATAGGTAAAATGTAAACATGTCGAAGACAGATAACAGATTACATTCTGATTATAGGCTGGATCAATGGAAACTATAACCAAGAGATGCATATTGCCGTATGCACTGTCAAAAAATTTACGTCCAGCAAGTCAGGGGAAGCTTCAAAGTTGATTTGTGTAGTGTCCTCCTCAGCTTTAGGGAAAATATTAACTCATAATTTGTTTCAGTATAAAAAATATGCTCCTCACGTAAATATCTCATGTGAAAATGGCAGAGGAAATAACTAAAAATGCATTGTTTAACAGGTTGAAAGGCAAAGAGTTCCTTCTTTACCTTGATGGAGTTACTTTTGGTGTCCAAGTTCTGTTATTGAGCTGATGAAGGATAGGTGTTGGAGCTTCTAACTAACAAACTCCATTTATGCCTTTTCATACTTAACCAAAAAAAGCCTTTTCACACTTGTTACCAAACTCTTGTAATTTTTGAATGTATGTGATTTACATGCTTTACTATTTGTGCACATATTTGTTGTCTTCAATACTTTAGGTTAAATTTTAAACAATCTTAAGAATTACTCCATCATCAACAATTTTAAGCACGCGAAAATTATGTGCCTATGTTGTTGAACAAAATTTTTGCTAAATGTAAACTTAAAGCGTTGACACTTGTGGTATCTAATCAGAACTTGGCAACGTGTTAATGTGCTTTCATGAAAACAAAGCGAAGAGTGGAATGAAGTGTTCAAAGTAGAATAGTTTAAAAAGGTTAAATCATAAGCATGATGACGCCAAACCATATCAATGTTCATCTCAATTTTACCAATTCTATATGTAAAATGTCCAGGATTATCAAATTTCTAGCATATGATCTTATATCAGAGCATCTTTTAACAAAAAGCACTATGAAATAAAAAATCAAACAAATAAGGAGATCAAAATCAGTGGTACCTGGTTTGAAGAAGACAGAGAGACCGAAATCTGTGGTTTTCAACGGCGAGTCCTCAGCTGTACTCAACAATAGAAAGTTCTCAGGCTTCAAATCCCGATGCATCACTCCCATCGAATGACAATTATGCACCACCGTTACCATCTGCCGGCAAAGCACGGCAGCGGCACGCTCGGAGTAATGTCCTTTCGCGATGATCCGATCAAAAAGCTCGCCGCCGGCGCAGAGCTCCATAACTAGGTTAACGGAATGGTGATCCTCGTAAGCGCCTTTAAGCTCGACGATGTTCCGGTGACCGGTGAGGTGGTGCATGATCTGGACCTCTCGGCGGACGTCCTCGACGTCGTCCTTGTTGATGAGCTTGCGGGTGGCAATTGACTTGCAGGCGTATTGCTGGCGAGTGGATCTGTGAGTGACAAGGTATGTCACGCCGAATTGGCCGCGACCGAGTTCGCGACCAAAAATGTAGGTAGAGCGGACGTCTTCCATGGGGCGGCCGAGGACGCGGCCAACGCCGGAGAACGGTGGTGATGATCGTTGTGGTGGGGGTTGGGAAGAGGAGGGATGGATGTTGAGAACATTGGCCGGCGGTGGTGATGCGGCGGAGTTGGGGTGGTGGATTTGAGGTTGGTCAGCGGAGTACGGAACGCCATTACAGTTACCCATAGATGAACTTTGGAGACTGGAGACTGGAGACTGCAGAGTCAAAATTAGTGTTTTATTACATGCGTTGAGATATGGGTGGATCTGGTCCGGCTACCGTCTAAAAGTGCGCCCACACAAAATTTGGGTTGAAATGACGAAAATAACTATGAAAAGGAAGTGGTTATATATATATATAACTATGAAAAGGAAGTGGTTATATATATATATATATATATATATATATATATATATATATATATATAATGAGTTCGCTTAACGTGTGTCTTAAGGGTATACATTAAGTGTGAAAAATAAGAGATAAGACCTGTTAAAAATTATTTATTTATATAGTTGCATTGAATTTAATACATGGAGTCTATTAGTATATTATTTTTTTATACATTAAATTCAGTGCGCCTACATAAACAAATAATATTATACATTATTTTTCGCACTTAATGTGTACTCTAAGGACACACATTAAAAAAATTCATATATAATATATATGATCTATTGATCTATAGCAAGTAGCCTAAAAGTGCGCCCACACAAAATTTGGGTTGAAATGACGAAAATATCTATGAAAAGGAATTGATTATATATATATATATATAACAAATGATTATTATTGTAATCTTTATAGATTTTTATTTATTTAATTTGGCCTTGTCGCAAGCAATAAGAGTAAAAAAAATTTGTAATCAAAATAAGTATAATAATTCATTTTATACTTCAACAAAAATAGATTGAATATTTGTGGAAAAAAATTAAAAAGAACATTTGGGTTCTTAATATTTTAGGTTTCTACATATAACTTATATGCTATAAGGAGAATGAGGGTTTCATTCGTATGTCATAATTGTCTAACATGTAATGCTTATAATTCATTTTATTTACATTTATATGGGCATGTCATTACAATGAATATCAAATATCCTTTTATACATTAATATGTTGCATACAATGAACTAAACTATTTACTTTTACAATTTATGATGAAAATAAGTATAATTAATTATTTTATATTTCAAGTAGAGGTAGGTTGAATATTCATGAAAGAAAATATAATCACTCTCCTATTTGAGCAAAAATAGATGATACTCATATACCCTTTCGATTCTCTCTACTTGTTGCGGTGAGGTCAAATTATGTCAATCAAAAATTCAAAACGATTAAATTAGGTCAATCAAAATGGTTCCTTGCCGCACCGACCAAATATCGATCAAATTAGGCCAAAATCAAAATAGTGTTGTTGTAGAAGTTGCTTGCTGCTAGAAGGACTAGGGGAGTAAATAAGTAATTACCGCTAGCAGTTAGAAAGACTAGCGATATGTAAAAAATTAGCACAATTTTGCATTTTTAGATTTTTATATAGATGATGTAAGATCAGTTTACTAGAATAGTGCCTATAACAATTATTTGTTATGGTTCATTTGTTATATATATATATATATATATATATATATATATATATATATATATATATAGGGGACCAATCCATTGATCAACCGTCTAGAATGAGATCTGACGGTTTAAATGGCTCTCGTCCGAAGTATAATATATAAGTATCGGCAGTATATAATATGACGCCCCCAAATCTGGGCCCACACAGCCTAAACTTGAGTTATCAAAAAACTACAACAAAATTATTACAAGTAGTGCAACGTACAACAATACAGTGTATAATAATACACAACTAAGTCTTTCACGATTATTGTCACATTATTTCACAACATGTGAAGACTACGATAGCTATCCCTCGGACTCTCACTCCATCCCCCTGCTAGAACTAGCTACGTTCTCATCTCCTGTTGAAAAACAATGGAACAAAAAGAAAGGGTGAGCTCAAATAGTCCAGTAAAAAATATCATGATTAATATAATGACGAATAAATTATCGTTAGCCTTCAACAGTTGTGTTCTTAATATAATACAATAGACTACAAGGTTTATATAAAAAACTGTAGCTAAGTTCTTGAACAAAGTCTAGATCAATAATAGCAGTGGAATGAACAATCCATTAGAAGAATCATGTAGATTATGATGTTCACTCGCTTCTCTTTTTCAGAAAAATATCATCAACTTTTATCATTTTAAACACCACTGGTCATAATAATATAAATTCTCAGTTCCTGGTGATCATAATCATGCAAGTCAACAGTTCATCTTTGCACTACGGGCCAAAGATATTCAATATGTCACCAGCGGTCATGATTATATCAATATTCAGCCTTTGATCATATTCATACCAAACAGCAATTCATATTTGCACTATGGGCCAAAGATATTCATTCACCACGTGCCATAAAAGACACCGAACAGATGTATCGCCTTTAACCTATCATCTGTTCAACAATTATATCACCTTTAACCTATCATCTGTGCCCCAGACCACATATATTCACAACAATTTGATTCTTGATGATTAGTACAAATTACAGTGATATAAATGATGAATCAGAAGAAATAGTATGATCAATAAATATCGAAAGTTTACTTTGTATAAATTCAAATAATGTCCAAATTGTCAACATGATGTTGACTCAAATTCAAGATCTACGGTTCAGAATAACAGTTAAAGTTCAATAGAGAGATTTAGAAAAATAGGAAGGTTCAATTGAAATGATATTAGATGAAGCGCAAACTATTAAGGAATATATAATCATTTCAAGAACTTTACAAAATAGTACTTACCATAGTAAGTTAAGAGTATGAAAAGAACGATACCCCTTACCGTAATAAGTTTGAATAATGGAATATGAAAAAGATGGTATCCCTTATGAGTATAAAGGAAAATAATATCACTTACGAATATGAAAGAAAATGATATTACAAACGAATATGGAATAATAGTGTCATGTGATAATTCGTGTAGACAAATTATTTCCATAAGAGACAAATAAGAAATGAATACAAAGAGTAATTTACCAAACATGCGGTAATCTGCGTAGTCAGGTTATTCTCAAAGATTAATAATGAATGAATACGAAAGGTTATTCACCAACAGGCGGTAATCCGCACCGTAAGGTTATTCCCACAATTAAATACATGAAAATAAATGACACATCTTATGAGTAAGAGAGAAACGATATTATTTTTGAGAATCAAAGAATGATAATCCCTTACCGTAGTAAGTTTGAATAGTGAAAGATGAAAAAGATGGAATCCCTTACCTTAACACGTGACTGGATATTGATTTAAATGAGGTTGATTAACTTGAACAGTACTCGTACACTTATAGATCTTCACAAATACTCAAGATGACTTAAGCACACTTAGAGAGAACTTACACAAAGAAGTATTTAGAGAGTGAAAAAAAGAATGAGCAAGAAAGTTTATGAAAAAATCTTAAGTTAAGGCCTCTATTTATAGCCAAAAATCTTATCATAACCAAGATTTCTTAATTTAATTCAAACCGTTCATTTCAAGATAATATTTAATTCATACCATTCATTTCATTTTTTAAGATTTCCTTAATATAAACCATTTATTTAAATATCATCTTCAATCTACACCGTTCATTTGAAATTCTATAATTATTACATTATCTTTAATATATACCATTCATTTCATCTTTATATCACATAACTTTATATCATTTATTATAATAAAAATAAATAACTTTATCAATTCAATTATTCAACAATAATTCACACTTATTCATTATTATGACTAATTGTTATAAATACATTGTAGTTGGTTTTCTGAGTTAGATACCAAGCCAATTGATAATGAAATACAATTGTTTAATTAACATCATAATAGAGATAACAATAATACATAAAGTATGTAAAAGAAAGAATACATTACTATGTAATGACAATTATTAATTCAATAATGTGAATTACTGTGCATATGCTACTGTAACAATTATCAGTTTAATAATATGAATTATTGTGCATGTGACAATAAAGTCAAATATTGTACGTGTAATGTCCTAGAATTTCCACATTTTTATTAATTAAAATATTAATTTAATTTCCAACGAGTTAATTTTATGAGATTATTTAAATCTTTTTATGTGATTAATTAATTATGTGATTAAATAATTATGTAATTAATTACTAAAATTAATTAAAGGGGGTCACTAATATGTTATTAAATTAGTGAACAAACCCTAAAGTTTTAATATCAAAATAATTGATAAGTTTCCTATTAATTAAATATTCAATTAAATTGAATATAATGAGTGAATTAAATATAATAAATTAATTAATATGATTATGAATTAATGTAAATAATGTGAAATGTTAATAATAATATTTATTAGTCCATTTGGTAATTTAATACTTATGGGTTAAAATATTTAATTATTTATTCAATCTAATTATTTATTTAACATGGATTGAATAATTAATGTGTAAATTATTAAATTAGCCCAACATGGGTCAATTAGTAGCCCAAGTGAGGAATAATAAAATTTGACAATTTAGTAGCCCAAACAATTTAATAGAAGCCCAATTGGTATTTTAAATTAAAGCCCAATGATTGGCCCACTTGGAAAAACAATTAAATAACTTATTAATTAATTAAAATAAGAAAAGTGAATTGATTTTTTGGACTTTTTGGAAGTCCATCAGCCGACCATGTGCAAGAAGGAGGAGAGAGAATGTGTTGTTTTATTATTATTATTATTATTATTTGATTTTCTTATTTATTTAATTAAAGGATTGCTTGGATTGATTTTTAAGGTACATAGACACCATGCTTCTTTTCACCTAATGTGGCTAACTTGTGTAAGTATCCAATAGGTGCATGATGGGCTAAAATTATTAGATATATTATGTATCTATCAATATTGCAAGTATACTTGCAAATTAGGAGCATTGTGTTAGTCATTCTTCTTCCTCCATTTTTCAAGCTAGAGAGCATTTGAGAGTGTAGAAAAATTATAGTTGAGAGCAAAAATACCAAGAGAAGGAGTTCTTGGTTCATGCCTTCAAACCTCATCACCTACTTTGGAAGAAAAAGAAAGATAGCCATTAAATCAAGGTAATGGTTATTTTAAATAAAGTTTTGTTTTTAAATTAAATAAATCACCATGTTAGTATAAGCATGTTAATATAATTATTAATGTGTAGAGGTAATATTTATGCCATGCTTGAGTTTAATATGTTTGGTTTGTATTTTGGTATATTTTATATGCTAAAATATGTATTTAGTAGTGTGTAAACAAGTTTTGAAATATATTACCAAAAATATTTTTGTAAAACTTAGGTTTGATGTTCTAATATTATAGAACATTAAATCATGAGAAAAACAAAGTTTGAATCACTCAAAATGGAGTTATACACAAAAAGTTATGATTTGTGGTAGTTTATGTGATGTAAAAATTTTTATAAAAAAAATAATGATATTAAATCATGAAAAATTAATTTTTCATGTTATAAATTAATATAAGGTGATTGGTAAATTTTTTGGATTTTTATTGAAGAGTTAAAGATTTATTGAAGGTATATTTTTATTTAAAATGGGTAGCCGGAAACACTGTTCACATTCTGCTTGGAAGAGAAATTTAACACTGGCCGCGCCATGCGCGAGCCACTGTTCACCCACCGACGCGGAGCCAAACGACGTCGTTTGGCATCGGCAGAAAATTTCCTCCGCGCGTTATGCGCGGAAGCCATTTCCGGATTGCCAAAAAACGGCGCCGTTTTGGTCCGAAAATATTATAACGCGCGCCATGCGCGGTAGTTATTTTCCGGCGAAATTACAAGTTTGCCCCTCCGTGTTTTTTTCCGGCAGAATTACCATTCTGCCCTCGGTTCAGTTTTCGAATTAATTACGAAAATGCCATCGGTCCGGTTTTTCAACTTATTTACGAAAATGCCATTCGGGTTAATTTTAATTAATTTAAATATTTGAAAATTAATTTAAAATTATAACAAAAATAATAATAATACAAAAATAATATTGGGGAGGATGTTTTTCAATAAGTTTAATATTTAAATATTTTAAATATTAATCTAATTAGCTAAACCATGGTTAGGTTAAATAAATTTATTATTTATTTATTATTTTAAATGTTAATAATAAATAAAGATGATAAATTAGCAATTATTATTTAATGCATATTAAATAATATTTAAAGAGAGATAAAATTTATAAATTAATTATTTATTATTTAAATATTATTAAATAATAAATAAAGATAATTAAGTAATTAATTATTATTTAATTAACATTAAATAATGATTAATGGAAATTAAGTTAGTAGAGTAATAATTTATTATTTAATTTAAATAATAAATAAGAATGATTTGATTATTATTTAACCTTAAATAATAATTAAAATTAATTAAATAATTAATTATTATTTAATTGACATTAAATAATAATTAAAGAGGATTAAGATTAGTAAACTATTATTTAATTTCCTTAATTAAATAATAAGTAAGGTTAATTACTTGGTTAATTATTGGTTGATTAACATTAAATTAAAGAAGGTTAACATTAAGTTAATAATTATTTATTATTTAATAATAAGTAAGTACAATTAGTTATTATTTATAATAACTAGAGTTAATTAATTAATTTCTATTTAATCAATATTAAATAGTAATTAAAAAGAGATTGAGTTAATAAAATAAATTGAATTTAATTAAACAATTATAATAAGTTGTTTAATAAGTGTTCAACACTTAAGAAAAATATTTTCTAACTTATTAAATTATTAACCTAAAATGATTAAGTGTCTATAAGGTTAATAATATTGCTTTGACTAATGTAAATTATGTGTTAGTACTTATGTGTGGTAAATAAGTTCGTTATTAAGCGTATAGTTATGCAAATACGCCGTACTAATTATTAGACCGACTTTATTAATGTTAGGTCTTTCAAAGCAAGTTAGTTAAAGCTAGACAATTATTGTAGCTGAGCAAACAGGCAAGTTCTCTAACCCTACTCAATTATTATCGTTGAACAAGTTTCCATACTTGTATTTATTGTTAAAGCTTGAAGTGGTTTAATTATTTAAAATTATTCCACATCCATATTGTTTATACAATCGCACTTAGTGCATTTGAAGCTTGTTAGTTCTTGATTCATGAACTGTATTAAAAATGTCTGAAGCTAATAGTTCAGCTAGACATTGCGTTTCTAAATTCAATAACTTGAATACTTTTAAAAGCTTATCCAAACCATTGTTGGGTGCGGATTTCTTATATTAAGTCTGAGAATTGAACAACCCTAAATTAGGGGATTTTGTGTCGGGAAACCGACTTTGGGCGCCAGTGACTAAATGTAATGCATATACAGCGGGTTGAATAGGCTGATCCCCTTGAAAACCAAACAACTCAAAGGGTCAGAGGAAACTCTATTATACCCTAGTTAGTTCAGGGTCCTTAGTGACCACTCAGCATTTTAAGATTCAAATATTCTGTTTATTAAAATTTGAATCCTGTTTCTTTCACAATTGTTATATCTATTGTTGAACCATTGATGATCTTTCCCATTCATTCATGATATATTAAATCTATATGATTGTTATAAACTTGCTGAGCAAACTAGTTGCTCATTCTTGCTATATCATGAACCATTTTTCAGATAATCCTGATTGCTCCAGGAAGGATAAGGGAAAAGGAAAGGCCAAAGCTTAAGTAGCTTATGCATGCTAGTTAGATCTTTATTTATGTATTTACGGTTGTTAAACCTTTTGTAATTCCTTATGATAGGAACTGTTTTTATGTTAAGGTTGATAGACCCTGGTATTGTAACCTTTTGAAGGGAACCAATATGTATTATTCCGCGATATTTAAATGCAATGTATGTATTTAATTGTTAGTAATGTGTTGAATAGTGAGAACCAAACTCGAGGTTATGGAACCCGGATTTGGGGTCGTCACAGGTTGGTATCAGAGCTGTAGGTTAGAAACGTTAGGATTTGCGAAACCTAAGTTATAACCTTAGTATTAAACTCATATCGAGTGCGTTAGGGGATGAATCGGGGAGATTCATCATGTTGTGTATTTTGGAGATGGATTGAGAAAATCCATCGAGCCGAGATGTACATGATAAAATATCATTTCATTTCATCAATGAATATATTTTATTGCTGTACTAACGTGTGTTATTGTTTTATGATATAGGATGGCAGAGATCGGACAGTCGAGTCGCATTGCTGAGGAGGACTATATTGATATCCATATGGATACTGCACAGCCGCTGGTGGCTGCACCCGTAGAGGAGCCAGAGTCAGATCCTGAGGAGGGGGATCGTGTGGAGCCCGTCTGGGGCGGAGTCATGAGGCCTTACAGTGAGGATGAGGCAGAGTCAGAGGAGTCTGAGGAGGAGGAGTCAGCTGATGGCATGGGCACCACTGCCGCTGACATCATAGAGGGACTGACCGATAGGAACGAGGGGCTGGAGGCAAGGGTCCAGCATCTAGAGGAGCAGAATCTGACCCACCAGCACATGGAGGATCAGTATAGGGATGCGGCTTACCAGTTCTCTGGCGAGAACACAGAGCTGAAGGAGAGGATAGTAGGACTGGAGGATCAGGTACAGGAGTACGAGGATTCGGTGGAGCACTTTGCAGTGCTGACACATCAGCTAGTAGATCAGGATGTGGAGCTGCAGGCTAAGTTAGCAGTAGCTGAGACTAGGTTAGCCGAGGCTGAGCTGAAGGTTCAGCAGGTTCAGGCAGAGAAGACCGCCATCCATGCACACTGGCAGGAGGCGATAGAGGACCGTATTGAGATGGAGAGACAGCGGGATGCCGCTTATGGACAGATAATTGAGCTAGAGGAGGAGGTCCGCGAGAAGCGGGTGAGGACGGATAGACTTAGCTACGTCTACCGATCTTCATATGGTAGGCTTCAGAGCAGGGTGCACTACTACCCAGCTGAGGAGGGCCAGTCTATGCACACCATCAGCAGGAGTGTGGTGATGGCCATCGGGGATGAGGAGTATGACGACGCGATCCGTAGGGGGATGCGCAGTCAGTAGTAGTAGTAGTTGTTTTCTAATTTCGTATGTAAATAGATGCAGTAGAACCCAACTTTTGTTTTATTAGAGGGTTAATATGTCACTAAATCCCAACTCTAGGAAGTTGTAGGATATGTCAGATCCCATCTTTTGTAGCTTCTCTGGGATAGAAGCATTTATAGCAGTATGCTTTTGATGTAAAGTGCTACGCACTACTGTTTTAGCATATAAATATAAATGCAGTCAAATTTATGTTATATGCGTGTTGAAATAATTACTTGTATTTTAGCTAAACATTGTCTAAGATACAAAATAATGAAATGAAAAAGATGAAACCAGTATAATAATGTAAATTTTTGTTTATAACAGAAAATGCCGCCACGTAGACAACCACCAAGGAACCAGGGGGTAGAAGAGTCAGTTAACAACGACGCGGGGGGACACAACGTAGACCCTATGCAAAACTTCGTCGACATGCTAGCTGAGGCAATGCAAAACCGCCACCCTGTAGTAGCAAATCCGCCACCACCACCAACTCAGTTGGCAAATTTCAAAGATTTTAAAGCGGTGGGACCGCCAGAGTTTAGGGGAACGTCGGACCCGATAGAGGCCCAGTCTTGGATAAAGGAGATAGAGAAGGCGTTCGTTATCGCAAGAGTAGCTGAGGAGCAAAAGACAGTTTTTGCTACCTACATGATGAAGGGCGAAGCCAATTTCTGGTGGGAAGCCAATCAGAATAGGGCTGGGGATGGTGTGGTGCCCTGGACAAAATTTAAGGAAATATTCGACGAGAATTATTTCCCGAAAAGTATGAAAAGTAGGATGGAGGTAAGGTTTCTAGAACTGAAACAGGAAAACATGTCGGTACCGGAGTACGCGGCAAAATTTAATGAGCTGGCCAGGTTCGCTCCACATCAGGTAGACACGGAGGAACGCAAGGCCAGGAGGTTCGAGAATGGATTGAGACCTTGGATATTCAACAAGGTAGCAGTACTGCAGATTGACTCGTTCGCAACTTTGTTGGAGAAGTCAATCATTGCTGAAGGTGGAAGCGACGCGTTGACCAAGTTTAACCAGGAGAGAAACAAGAAGAAAAATGAAGGGGGAAGCAAGAACAGTAACAGTGGAGGCAATAATAATAATAACAGTAATAAGCGTAAATGGGACAACAACAGTAACGACAAGAGCTCGGGGAATCAACAAGGAAGTGTTCAGAAAAAGCCAGCATGCAATATATGTGGGAAGAACCACTTCGGGGAGTGCAGGAAAGGGAAGAATACATGTTACAATTGTGGTCAGGTGGGACATATTTCTCCAAATTGTCCCCTCCCAAAGAAAGGGAGATGTTTTTCTTGCGGAGCATCTGACCACCTGATAAAGGATTGCCCCAAGAAGAAGAATGACGGGGGTAGCGGCTACAAGGGCAATAACAGCAGATTGGCTATCGGGGGACCGGTACCACAGAACAAGCCGACAGCCCGGACGTTCAACATGACGGTGCAAGATGCAGTGGGGTCAAAAGACGTGGTGTCAGGTATTATTCCGATCAATAATATAAATGCATATGTATTGTTTGATTCGGGTGCTACCTGTTCATTTGTGTCTGATGATTTCGCTAGACGATTAGAGTTGCCTAGGGACAAACTAGAAAACTCAATGAACATAGAAGTTGCTAATAAAGAAGTGATTCCGGTAGAGTACATACATAGAAATTGTTGTGCTGAAATTAGGGGTCAGAAATTAAATGTGAATCTAATTCCAATACGTCTGGGGGAATTTGATGTAATACTTGGGATGGATTGGTTGTTTAACCACGGGGCGATAATTGATTGTCAGAAGAAGTGCATACACCTTAAGACACCAAATAAGTCTAAGGTCGTATTTTATGGCAGCAAATCGTCAAGACAGTCTTCTTGTCTGACGATGATGCAGGCCAAGAAATTATTGAAGAAAGGTTGTGTAGGGTATTTGGCTCATGTGGTTGACACACAAGTGGTGAGTCCCGAGATGGAGCAAATACCAGTAGTTAGGGAGTTTACGGATGTTTTTCCAGATGTACTGCCGGGTTTACCGCCGGACAGGGAAATAGAATTTGTGATTGATTTAGTACCGGGGACAACACCGATATCGAAAGCACCATATAGGATGGCTCCGGTAGAACTAAAGGAATTGATGGTGCAATTGCAGGAGTTGCTAGACAATAAGTACATTCAGCCAAGTGTTTCTCCATGGGGAGCACCGGTGCTGTTTGTAAAGAAGAAGGATGGATCGATGAGATTGTGTATGGATTATAGAGAGCTGAATAAGGTGACAATTAAGAACAAGTACCCGTTACCACGAATTGACGATCTTTTCGATCAATTGAAAGGGGCGAAGTACTTTTCAAAGATTGACTTAAGGACTGGTTATCATCAGTTGAAAGTCAGGAAGGAGGATATACCCAAGACGGCATTCAGAACTCGATATGGGCATTATGAGTTTCTGGTGATGTCGTTTGGACTAACGAATGCGCCAGCCGCATTTATGGACATGATGAACAGAATATTCAAGCAATACTTGGATAAATTTGTAGTCGTGTTCATTGACGATATTCTGGTGTATTCCAAAACGGAGGAGGAGCATGCTGAACACCTAAGATTGGTGTTGGAGATTTTACGGATGGAGCGGTTGTACGCTAAGTTTTCAAAGTGTGAATTCTGGTTGGAAAGAGTTCAATTTTTAGGTCATGTTATTGACAAGGAAGGAGTTTCAGTTGATCCGGCAAAGGTTGAATCGGTAATGAATTGGGAGCAACCAAGGACGCCGACAGAAGTAAGAAGTTTCTTAGGGTTAGCGGGTTACTATCGGAGGTTCATTCAAGACTTCTCAAAGATAGCAACACCGTTGACCAACTTAACAAGAAAGACGGTGAAATACGTGTGGACAGAGAAGTGTGAGGAAAGTTTTCAGGAGTTAAAGAAAAGACTTAGTGAAGCACCTGTATTGACCTTACCAGACGATACAGGAGGTTTTACGGTCTACAGTGATGCATCGCACAAGGGGCTTGACTGTGTGCTTATGCAAAACGGCAAAGTCGTTGCGTATGCGTCCAGACAATTAAAAGATTATGAGAAGGGATATCCTACCCACGACTTGGAGCTGGCAGCGGTAGTGTTTGCCCTTAAAATTTGGAGACATTATCTGTACGGAGAAAAATGTGAGATATTCACAGACCATAAGAGTCTGAAGTATATCTTCACACAGAAGGAGCTGAATATGAGGCAACGGAGATGGTTGGAATTGATCAAAGATTATGATTGTGAAATTCTATATCATCCCGGCAAGGCCAACGTAGTAGCGGATGCTCTGAGTAGAAAGAGCAGGGAGAAATTGTTCATATTGACAGATCAAGAACAATTGGTTCAAGAGATGGCTCGAATGGAGTTGGAAGTGAGAAGTCCAAACGAGTCAATAGAAGTCGAGGTGAGCCCAACCTTGTTAGATAGGGTGAAAGAGGCTCAAGACAAAGATGAGGAATGTGACAGAATCCGGAAGAGGATGACCGATGGAGAAGAGGTCAAGTTTAAAATTGATAGCATGGGATTGCTGAGATTTGAAAATCGTGTTTGGGTACCGCTAGTGCCTGAATTACGAGAGGAAATTTTGCAAGAGGCTCACAGTACGAGATACTCGATACATCCGGGGAGTACGAAGATGTATCAAGATCTACGTCAGCATTTTTGGTGGCCGAATTTAAAGAGGGAGGTTGCAGAATGTGTCAGCCGATGCCTAACTTGTCAAAGGGTAAAGGCCGAACATCAGAGACCAAGTGGATTGTTACAGCCGTTAGAAATTCCTGAGTGGAAATGGGAGCATATCACAATGGATTTTGTGGTAGGACTTCCAGCAACACAGAAGGGATATGACGCAATTTGGGTGGTTGTGGATCGGCTAACAAAGTCAGCGCACTTTTTGCCGATCAAGATTAGGTTCAGTTTGGATCAGTTGTCCAAACTGTACATCAAAGAGATAGTTTCAAGACATGGGGTGCCGGTATCGATTGTGTCAGACAGAGATCCGCGCTTCACGTCAAAATTTTGGAGAAGTCTTCAGGAGAGATTGGGGTCACAGTTGAGAATGAGTACAGCGTATCATCCGCAGACCGATGGGCAAAGTGAGAGAACAATTCAGACATTGGAAGATATGCTCAGGGCCTGCGTAATGGATTTCAAGGGCAGTTGGGAAATCCATCTACCACTAGTTGAGTTTGCATACAACAACAGTTATCATGCGAGCATAGGTATGCCGCCTTACGAAGCTTTATATGGCAGAAAATGCAGAACACCTCTATGTTGGGATGAGGTAGGAGAACGCCGACTGTTGGGGCCAGAATTAGTTCAACAGACGGTAGAAATTATTAAGGTAATAAGAGCTCGGCTAGTAGCAGCTCAAGACCGTCAAAAGAAATACGCCGATTTACATCGACAGAAACGAGACTTCGAGGTGGGGAGTTTTGTGTTCATTAAGGTATCTCCCTGGAAAGGGAAGATCAGGTTTGGAAAGAAGGGGAAATTGAGTCCAAGGTTCATAGGACCGTTCGAAATATTGAGAAGAGTGGGTGAAGTAGCATACGAGGTAGCTTTACCTCCTGAATTGGAACATATTCACAATGTGTTTCACGTGTCGGTATTGCGACCATACAAACCAGACTACAAGCACGTTATCTCCTATGAACCAATTCAAGTCGGGAAGGACTTATCATATGAAGAAGTTCCTGTTCAGATACTCGATAGGAAGGAACAGAAACTGAGAAATAAGATAATTCATTCTGTCAAAGTACTCTGGAGGAATCACGCCATTGAAGAATCTACGTGGGAATTAGAGGAGGAAATGAGGGCAAATTACCCGTTTTTATTTGAGTAACCTTATTTTTACAATTCCGAGGACGGAATTTTTATAAGGAGGGGAGAATGTAATGTCCTAGAATTTCCACATTTTTATTAATTAAAATATTAATTTAATTTCCAACGAGTTAATTTTATGAGATTATTTAAATCTTTTTATGTGATTAATTAATTATGTGATTAAATAATTATGTAATTAATTACTAAAATTAATTAAAGGGGGTCACTAATATGTTATTAAATTAGTGAACAAACCCTAAAGTTTTAATATCAAAATAATTGATAAGTTTCCTATTAATTAAATATTCAATTAAATTGAATATAATGAGTGAATTAAATATAATAAATTAATTAATATGATTATGAATTAATGTAAATAATGTGAAATGTTAATAATAATATTTATTAGTCCATTTGGTAATTTAATACTTATGGGTTAAAATATTTAATTATTTATTCAATCTAATTATTTATTTAACATGGATTGAATAATTAATGTGTAAATTATTAAATTAGCCCAACATGGGTCAATTAGTAGCCCAAGTGAGGAATAATAAAATTTGACAATTTAGTAGCCCAAACAATTTAATAGAAGCCCAATTGGTATTTTAAATTAAAGTAATTTTATGAGATTATTTAAATCTTTTTATGTGATTAATTAATTATGTGATTAAATAATTATGTAATTAATTACTAAAATTAATTAAAGGGGGTCACTAATATGTTATTAAATTAGTGAACAAACCCTAAAGTTTTAATATCAAAATAATTGATAAGTTTCCTATTAATTAAATATTCAATTAAATTGAATATAATGAGTGAATTAAATATAATAAATTAATTAATATGATTATGAATTAATGTAAATAATGTGAAATGTTAATAATAATATTTATTAGTCCATTTGGTAATTTAATACTTATGGGTTAAAATATTTAATTATTTATTCAATCTAATTATTTATTTAACATGGATTGAATAATTAATGTGTAAATTATTAAATTAGCCCAACATGGGTCAATTAGTAGCCCAAGTGAGGAATAATAAAATTTGACAATTTAGTAGCCCAAACAATTTAATAGAAGCCCAATTGGTATTTTAAATTAAAGTAATTTTATGAGATTATTTAAATCTTTTTATGTGATTAATTAATTATGTGATTAAATAATTATGTAATTAATTACTAAAATTAATTAAAGGGGGTCACTAATATGTTATTAAATTAGTGAACAAACCCTAAAGTTTTAATATCAAAATAATTGATAAGTTTCCTATTAATTAAATATTCAATTAAATTGAATATAATGAGTGAATTAAATATAATAAATTAATTAATATGATTATGAATTAATGTAAATAATGTGAAATGTTAATAATAATATTTATTAGTCCATTTGGTAATTTAATACTTATGGGTTAAAATATTTAATTATTTATTCAATCTAATTATTTATTTAACATGGATTGAATAATTAATGTGTAAATTATTAAATTAGCCCAACATGGGTCAATTAGTAGCCCAAGTGAGGAATAATAAAATTTGACAATTTAGTAGCCCAAACAATTTAATAGAAGCCCAATTGGTATTTTAAATTAAAGCCCAATGATTGGCCCACTTGGAAAAACAATTAAATAACTTATTAATTAATTAAAATAAGAAAAGTGAATTGATTTTTTGGACTTTTTGGAAGTCCATCAGCCGACCATGTGCAAGAAGGAGGAGAGAGAATGTGTTGTTTTATTATTATTATTATTATTATTTGATTTTCTTATTTATTTAATTAAAGGATTGCTTGGATTGATTTTTAAGGTACATAGACACCATGCTTCTTTTCACCTAATGTGGCTAACTTGTGTAAGTATCCAATAGGTGCATGATGGGCTAAAATTATTAGATATATTATGTATCTATCAATATTGCAAGTATACTTGCAAATTAGGAGCATTGTGTTAGTCATTCTTCTTCCTCCATTTTTCAAGCTAGAGAGCATTTGAGAGTGTAGAAAAATTATAGTTGAGAGCAAAAATACCAAGAGAAGGAGTTCTTGGTTCATGCCTTCAAACCTCATCACCTACTTTGGAAGAAAAAGAAAGATAGCCATTAAATCAAGGTAATGGTTATTTTAAATAAAGTTTTGTTTTTAAATTAAATAAATCACCATGTTAGTATAAGCATGTTAATATAATTATTAATGTGTAGAGGTAATATTTATGCCATGCTTGAGTTTAATATGTTTGGTTTGTATTTTGGTATATTTTATATGCTAAAATATGTATTTAGTAGTGTGTAAACAAGTTTTGAAATATATTACCAAAAATATTTTTGTAAAACTTAGGTTTGATGTTCTAATATTATAGAACATTAAATCATGAGAAAAACAAAGTTTGAATCACTCAAAATGGAGTTATACACAAAAAGTTATGATTTGTGGTAGTTTATGTGATGTAAAAATTTTTATAAAAAAAATAATGATATTAAATCATGAAAAATTAATTTTTCATGTTATAAATTAATATAAGGTGATTGGTAAATTTTTTGGATTTTTATTGAAGAGTTAAAGATTTATTGAAGGTATATTTTTATTTAAAATGGGTAGCCGGAAACACTGTTCACATTCTGCTTGGAAGAGAAATTTAACACTGGCCGCGCAATGCGCGAGCCACTGTTCACCCACCGACGCGGAGCCAAACGACGTCGTTTGGCATCGGCAGAAAATTTCTTCCGCGCGTTATGCGCGGAAGCCATTTCCGGATTGCCAAAAAACGGCGCCGTTTTGGTCCGAAAATATTATAACGCGCGCCATGCGCGGTAGTTATTTTCCGGCGAAATTACAAGTTTGCCCCTCCGTGTTTTTTTCCGGCAGAATTACCATTCTGCCCTCGGTTCAGTTTTCGAATTAATTACGAAAATGCCATCGGTCCGGTTTTTCAACTTATTTACGAAAATGCCATTCGGGTTAATTTTAATTAATTTAAATATTTGAAAATTAATTTAAAATTATAACAAAAATAATAATAATACAAAAATAATATTGGGGAGGATGTTTTTCAATAAGTTTAATATTTAAATATTTTAAATATTAATCTAATTAGCTAAACCATGGTTAGGTTAAATAAATTTATTATTTATTTATTATTTTAAATGTTAATAATAAATAAAGATGATAAATTAGCAATTATTATTTAATGCATATTAAATAATATTTAAAGAGAGATAAAATTTATAAATTAATTATTTATTATTTAAATATTATTAAATAATAAATAAAGATAATTAAGTAATTAATTATTATTTAATTAACATTAAATAATGATTAATGGAAATTAAGTTAGTAGAGTAATAATTTATTATTTAATTTAAATAATAAATAAGAATGATTTGATTATTATTTAACCTTAAATAATAATTAAAATTAATTAAATAATTAATTATTATTTAATTGACATTAAATAATAATTAAAGAGGATTAAGATTAGTAAACTATTATTTAATTTCCTTAATTAAATAATAAGTAAGGTTAATTACTTGGTTAATTATTGGTTGATTAACATTAAATTAAAGAAGGTTAACATTAAGTTAATAATTATTTATTATTTAATAATAAGTAAGTACAATTAGTTATTATTTATAATAACTAGAGTTAATTAATTAATTTCTATTTAATCAATATTAAATAGTAATTAAAAAGAGATTGAGTTAATAAAATAAATTGAATTTAATTAAACAATTATAATAAGTTGTTTAATAAGTGTTCAACACTTAAGAAAAATATTTTCTAACTTATTAAATTATTAACCTAAAATGATTAAGTGTCTATAAGGTTAATAATATTGCTTTGACTAATGTAAATTATGTGTTAGTACTTATGTGTGGTAAATAAGTTCGTTATTAAGCGTATAGTTATGCAAATACGCCGTACTAATTATTAGACCGACTTTATTAATGTTAGGTCTTTCAAAGCAAGTTAGTTAAAGCTAGACAATTATTGTAGCTGAGCAAACAGGCAAGTTCTCTAACCCTACTCAATTATTATCGTTGAACAAGTTTCCATACTTGTATTTATTGTTAAAGCTTGAAGTGGTTTAATTATTTAAAATTATTCCACATCCATATTGTTTATACAATCGCACTTAGTGCATTTGAAGCTTGTTAGTTCTTGATTCATGAACTGTATTAAAAATGTCTGAAGCTAATAGTTCAGCTAGACATTGCGTTTCTAAATTCAATAACTTGAATACTTTTAAAAGCTTATCCAAACCATTGTTGGGTGCGGATTTCTTATATTAAGTCTGAGAATTGAACAACCCTAAATTAGGGGATTTTGTGTCGGGAAACCGACTTTGGGCGCCAGTGACTAAATGTAATGCATATACAGCGGGTTGAATAGGCTGATCCCCTTGAAAACCAAACAACTCAAAGGGTCAGAGGAAACTCTATTATACCCTAGTTAGTTCAGGGTCCTTAGTGACCACTCAGCATTTTAAGATTCAAATATTCTGTTTATTAAAATTTGAATCCTGTTTCTTTCACAATTGTTATATCTATTGTTGAACCATTGATGATCTTTCCCATTCATTCATGATATATTAAATCTATATGATTGTTATAAACTTGCTGAGCAAACTAGTTGCTCATTCTTGCTATATCATGAACCATTTTTCAGATAATCCTGATTGCTCCAGGAAGGATAAGGGAAAAGGAAAGGCCAAAGCTTAAGTAGCTTATGCATGCTAGTTAGATCTTTATTTATGTATTTACGGTTGTTAAACCTTTTGTAATTCCTTATGATAGGAACTGTTTTTATGTTAAGGTTGATAGACCCTGGTATTGTAACCTTTTGAAGGGAACCAATATGTATTATTCCGCGATATTTAAATGCAATGTATGTATTTAATTGTTAGTAATGTGTTGAATAGTGAGAACCAAACTCGAGGTTATGGAACCCGGATTTGGGGTCGTCACAGTACGATTACCACTTTATCAGTTCAATAATACAAAACACTGTGCAATGTTGTGTGCTACTGTGCAATACCGTGTGCTACTGTGCAATACCTTATGTTACTTATAATACTGTATATTACTATTCTTTTACCATCGGATATTTTAACAATTAAAAGTGATAGTACCATTGACTAATTAAAAATTGTTTATGTCGTTTTCTATATCCGATAATTATTCGTTGTGGGGTCCACCAATGATTGGTTCATATGGCGCCGTCGTACGAATATTTCCCGACTGAACGAATATTCCCTGACCAAACGAATATTGTCTGACATAATATAATTTACACATAACATCCTTAACTTTTAACTTTATCAATTTAACAACTTACTGTTTCAGGAAAAATATATATGAAGAAAAATTAAATTTTGTATTTCATAAAATTCGGGGTCTTACATATAATACGGATGATATTAAATGACCAAAATACCCCAAATATTAAAATGAATAAATTCATCATCCATAGTATTGTATTATACTGCGAATGATATGAATTTTTGACTTTCTCCCAAACTGAGTCATTTTTGACTTTTTCCCCGTCCGCGGTATTTATACTGCGGACGATATGAATTTTTGGTTTTTCCAAAACTTGGCTTTCCATCATCTGGAGAAAGATGGCGACGAGTCATAATCTGGAGAATGAAGTTCTGGTAAATTTTCAGTTTATAAACGATCTTCTTCACATCCAATAATTGCCTCTTCTCTTTTAACTGGTCTACCTGAATTTTCTCACTTGGGTTGGGGTCATTGGTTTACCTTAAGAGATTTGGAAGTTGCAACAAACCAATTTTCGAAGGAGAATGTTCTTGGTGAAGATGGTTATAGAGTTGTTTATAGGGGACGTTTGATTAATGAGAGTCCAATGGCAATTAAGAAGCTCTTCAATAACCTGTAAGTTTGAAATGGCTTTCCTAGCTTCTCATATTTGTTAACTTGTTTCTTGTGTTTCCTTAAATTCTCTCTAGTTAAATATATTTTCTTATTTTTAGGGGCCAAGCAGAGAAGGAATTCAGTGTGGAGGTTGAAGCTATTGGTCATGTGCGCCATAAAAAATTGGTTAGAGTGTTAGGGGTACTGCATTGAAGGAACTCATAGGTGCAATTTTCATTACAAACATGTTATATATCAAGGATGAGTCTGCCATGTCGTTTAAAAACCAAACTATTGAAAGACAAATATTCATTTTATTCGATATACACAAATTCAAGTCTCATCTTAAACACTGAGCCTTTCCCTATGAAATGTGGGTGGTGGAACCACTAAAGCTAACTACTGGTTGTTGAAGAATGCTGATTTATCATGCTCTTAAAAGTAAAATGATGATACTTCTTGTAATGTCTATTTTTCTTTTAGATTTTACATATTATTCTTAAGAGTTCCTATCTTATCATATCAGGATGTTAATCTATGAGTATGTCAATAATGACAATTTAGAACAATGGCTTTATGGACCTTTATTTGGGAGGCCAGAACGAATGTTATTCTTGGTACAGCTAAAACATAAGTTAATTCATTCGTAGTATAATATTGCAGACGAGAGAAAGACAAAAATGACACAGTTTTGGGGAAAGCCAAAATATCATATCGTCCGCAGTATAATATTGCGGACAGAAGAAAGCCAAAAACGACGCAGTTTGGAGGAAAGTCAAAAATTCATATTATCCGTAGTATGATATTGCAGGCGGAAATTTTGATCGTCCGCAGTATTATACTGTAGATGATGAGTTTATTTATTTGAATGTTAGAGATATTTTGGACATTTAATACCTTTTACAGTATAATATTGTGGATACCTGGATATTATAATATGGACGAGGGTCATTTAAACTGTCAGATCTCAGCCTAGACGGCTGAGATTTATTATAAAGATAATTTTATTTTTACTATATTATCGATCACCCAATATATATATATATATCGACTCGATTGACTGAACTGAAACAACAAACTTAAAATAATTTTATATTTTTGTAAGGTCTCCTCTTTAGAAAAATAAATTCCCATTAAGAAGAATACCAAGTGATCAAATGTTCCTTAAATGAAAAATAGTACTCCTTCAGTGCTAATTATCACACATACATAAATGAAAATTAATCGCTAGAATACACACTGTCCAATATTCACTATTTTGTACTAGTGACGAAGACGGGTGAGTAGATGTTCAAAAAATATTTTTAGTATAAGAATAATTAATAAAATACACTACAAATGCAACATTAGTTTTGGATCTGACAAAATATAGTTATGAATTAGTTTGGATTTATAAAATTTGATTGTTGTTTTATTTAAGAACTAAAATTATATTATTTATTTTTAATATAGATTGTGTGGGTTAGAATCATATAATTATAGGCCAAATATAGGTCAACTCATATTTTAAATTTCAAGCTTATCAATATTTTGATTTAATTAAATAAATTATTTATGATATTTAATTCCTATATTCCTTCACCTTCTATTGCTAATGTTTTAACTAAAATTTAATTTGTAAAATTATAAAATTAAAAATCTTCACATTAAAAATCTTCACACTTTAATTATTTTTCTTTATAATTAATATTTTTTGATTAAAATGAAGAAGTTCTTAATTATGAATACTGAAATTTTAAAAAATAAGATACGATGAGATATTTGTATCACTCACGGATTTGGATTTTATTTTACAGAGAAGACAAAATTACACTTCATTCACAGACTCACAGTCACATTTTCAAACCCAACTATAAATACATCTCCGTAAATAAATTACTACTTACTTTGTATTGGAATTTTCCTTTTTATTACATTTTAAGATATACTTTTATTTTAATATTATTAATGATAACTAATAACTTTATAGTAATAATTATACTATTAAAGTAATATATGTCTGAAAATTTTAAATATCACTGAAGTAAATGTAAAATCTAACTAATACATATTTATTTTGATATTATCAATCCTTTTTTAGTTTGTCATTACATTGTTAATAACATTTATAATATCATACTATCATTATTAAACTCTTAATTAATACTAAAGATGCATTTATAAATATAAAATTATTCTTTAATATCATTTTTAGAAATTAATCTATAATTTTGAAATCAAATGAGTAATTTTTATTCGTTCTTAAACCATGAACTACACTTAAATACATTTTTTTTATGAGTAATTAGTCTTTATATAATGGGTCTTTTTACTTCAAATACTATACTTTTTCTATTCCATGTAAAAAAGTTTCATTTGTAAAAGAAAATAGTATAAAGTGATACAAAATTTTTAAATTTATTAATAAACTTTTATTATTTTTTTAACCACTAATAAAACAATAATTTATTAATTAATGAGGAAAAGGTGAAACAAAAATTTATTCTTAATGTTTATATTTATATATATAACCCTTTTTAAGACAGAAGGAGTATTTTTTAGGGGGATTTTTTTTATACTCCTTCCATCCCATAAAGATTGGTTTAATTTAATTTTTTTGTCAAATTAATTAATTTTAAAATTGATAATTAAATAAATTTATTTATATTTTTGAATTTTCAAAAATTAAATATTATAGTAGTTAATATAATTTCTTATGAATATAATTTTTTATATTTATATTTAAAATAAATAAATAAATTTTAATTATAAAATTTTAACTAAATTCATTTTTAGGAGACGGTGAAGAGTAGATATTTCTTATGGACTAAAGTTATGATTAAAAATCAGGTCAACATTTACTTAACAAAGAAAAGACAAAAAAATACTCAAAAGTGTCAAACAGTGGGGCTTCCCATCCGGTTTTTTTTCCCGATTATTGAGAATGAATAATGAAATTGGGTTGAAAACAGTTAATTGAGTTGGACCTATTTTTAAAAAAAATATGATTTCAAATTTTATTCGATCCAAATAATATAAAATAATTAATCAACCCATTTGGTTCTAGTTAATTTGGATTAACCTATTGGTTAATAACTTATATTGTCAGGCCTAATTAGTCATCTATCTACCAATTGAAAAAAATAAAATAAAATAAGAATGTATAGATGAAATTAATTTGGATTCCTCCTTTGGGACATTATCATCCTTATATTATATTATGTAAAATAAATAAAAACACCCAAAAAAATGTTCATACATAATTTCTTGATCAACTATATATATCTATACACTATTGCTGCGAAATATTTCATCATAAAACAGTTTTAGCAAAAGCAACACAAGGACGGACACATTTCTTGTATTCCACTTCAGTTACAATATGCCACTTTCCATGATAATTAATCCAACTGTAATTGTCACAAAGATTAAAGTTTGAGGACCATATGAAAAAATGGTGACCACTTATGGTCAAATTAAGAGATTGTTGTGACTTGAGAAAACAAAATATTCAAAAACATAATAATTGTGGTGACCAGAAGAAGTATGAGAGTTGCATGCATGCATGGATGGTCCATTTGCATCATCTTCATATATAGGGTCCCTGCAGCCGTAGGCTACAATATTATTGGAATCCAGCGTTTAAGCACATTTATATATATATATATATATATATATTTCTTGGAGCATCCAATTCTCGAAGAAGGTGGCCGTATTTTGCTATCAAGTGCTTCCATTTCCATATCAATCGATACAAGTAATCATTATTTTTCAAGCTGATAACAAATCTGAAATTGAAGAGAAGGATTAAGCCCAAGAGTTGTATATTGCCATGATCGATCCGTTATGTGCACCTTCCGCTTATTCATTGAGGGTCGAGATTATTTAACAACTAGGAAGCTCGAAGACTAGCTAAGACTTCAAAAGAATCAAAACAGAGGCTAGCTAGCTAACTTGGATGCGTAAGGACCTTGGAGATTTATATTCGCTAGGGAACATTAACGTACACAACATAATGTTCATTATTAGATGAAGACAGGGAGAAGGGGAAGGGACTGTTGAATATGGAATAAGACATATTCCTCCGTTTTAAGATTTCAACAACTTGTGTTATCTACAACAGATTATTAAAGGCCTGACATTCTTAATAATGCGATCGTTATAATATTCCCATATGATCAAAGTTAGGGGGCTTCTTTTCCCTTCAACCAGCCAGTCCGCCACCTACCTCTTGAAAGTTTCCATTTTATTTGCAGACGCAAGGTCACGAACCTGTATAACCAGATTACTATATATCTCAACTGCATGCGTGTGTAAAAATATGCAAATCAAACAATTAAAAAGTCGAAATAAGTTTCTGCTTTTTCAGAAAGAACCGAGATAAATAATCTATAAACTAAGTGTACACATTAATTACTCCATTTTTAGACTGCTCAGTAGAACCATGGACTAAAATTTTGTTATTCGTCGATCATCATCACCATCTGTATAATTTTGTACCAAAATTACTATCACAAGGATACCAAATATTTTACTTTACTAGCTAGTGCAAATGTGCCATCCGAAGCCAAATTTTTTTGCATCTTTAGATTCTAATTCTCCATGCATGCAGCATTATTGAGGTTAAGCATCTTCTTATCCAATTTTTTCACCTCTTTCTTTCTATTATTGTTATATTATTCTTTTCCCTATTTATCAGATCCTGACTACACACGCTTTCTACTCCCAGTTGCATCAACAACTGATTCACACCCTCTTCTTTAAATCACTGTCATATTTCCTCGTTCATTCTACTTACAGAACTCATAAAACTTGTTCTTCAGCACACCTTCAACTCCTACCTTACTCGTCGAAATCTCTCTTTTTCCTTCAGCAGGCATCCTTTTCCCTCATATTGTGAATAACTGCAGGTCCTCAGGCTTTAACTGCTTTTCTCTATCTAATCAAGAGCTCTCATTCGTATTGTCATTTAAACTAAAGGGAACTCAAAAATCAAAGATCACATAAAAGAAGTCGGAGAGCTGATATTAGTTGATTTAAGAATGAATGGGAAAAAGGGCAGTAGCATTGAGATCAATATTCCTTCAATTACCAAAACTAAACTGCCGGAAACTATGAAGAAATCACGCGATGTTAGATTCTCATTCAAAGGTTGGATGTTGAATGTGTGGGAGTTTTGCAAAGAAGACAGCAATAGAGTAATATTCTCGGTGAAAGTGGGGTTTGCCGTTCTACTTGTCTCTTTACTCATACTATTCCGAGCACCTTATCAAGTATTTGGAACCAGCATCATCTGGTCCATCCTCACTGTTGCCATAATGTTTGAATATACTGTAGGTATGTTTATAATATGAAACCTTACATGCGTTCCTTTAAGCGTACACAAAATATATACATACACACATATATATGTACTTAATTTCACCTGAACTGTAAGCATAGATGAGGCATGGCAAGTATATTACAAATATAAACATCCCTCAATGTAAAAAAATAATGCCTATACAATTTTAAATGCATGCATGCATAGTATGTTTATAAATATGGTACTGATACTATGAAACTGGCAAACTATATATTATTTCCTCTTAGTAAAACGAAAAAATGCATATAAATTTAGAACGAAATATATAAAGAAAACTAACTACTGTGCATCATTCATGGCCATGAATTTCCTAAAGGCGCTACATTCAACAGAGGATTCAACAGAGCACTTGGAAGCGTGCTTGCAGGAATCTTAGCCATTATTGTTGCTCAATTAGCCTTGAGCTCTGGCAGAGTTGCCGGACCTTATATAATTGGTATCAGCATTTTCTTGATAGGTATGTCACCTAAATTTTGTCAAATTCAAATGAAAAGAAAATTAAGATATAGATGAAAATTGTGAAACATGTTATACAGGGGCTGTTACTTCATTCTTGAAGTTATGGCCATCCCTTGCGCCCTATGAGTATGGTTTCCGAGTCATCCTCTTCACATACTGCTTGATCATAGTTTCTGGATATCCTAAGGGGAATCCAATTATAACTTCCATGGACAGACTGTATTCGATCGCCATAGGAGGTATTGTAGCAGTTTTAGTGAATGTGCTAATTTTTCCCATATGGGCTGGTGAGCAATTACACAAGGAACTAGTCAGCAGCTTTAACTCAGTGGCAGACTCATTAGAAGGTAAACTAATTTAGGAGCTACTCTGATTGAACTTTCAGACTCAAGAACCACTATAGATTCTATTAAATTGACATGCACAAAAAATTACAAGTTTATTTTTACCAAATCTAATTTATTTTTGAAAAGATTCACTAAAGTTGTCATCTGGGAAATTTCAGAATGTGTGAGGAAGTACTTAGAAGATGATGGATCTGATCATCCGGACTTTTTCAAATCTGTCATAGATGAGTTTCCTGATGAGCCAGCATACAGAAAATGCAGATCAACATTGAACGCATCTGCTAAACTCGAATCCTTGGTAAGTATTATGTTTATGTATATAGAAATATTATTTTCTCCAACCATCATTGGGTGAACCAGCTTATTAAAGATCTTGTTTATTTGTGCTTCCACTTTAAGGCGGTATCAGCTAAATGGGAGCCCCCACATGGTCGGTTCCGACACTTTTTCTATCCATGGTCAGAATATGTCAAAGTTGGTGCAGTATTGCGATATTGTGCATACGAGGTTATGGCACTTCATGGTGTTCTCCACTCTGAAATTCAGGTCCCTCCTCATCCAGACTTAATGTTTTGTCTTCTTAAAATTAGGTGTGTGCATATACATACACACACACACACACACACACACACACACACACACACACACACACACACACACACACACACATATATATATATATATATATATATATAATGGAATATCCAAATGTTCAGTGAATGGAATGAATACCCTGTCCAGTCCCTAATTGACTATGAAAGATGCTGCCAAATCAGGAATATGATGAAAGTGGTGTTACAAGGTCTCAAACTCTAATGACAGTTCAGTGGTAAAATTCCAATATCTATAAAAGAGTGATGATAAAGAAACGGTAAAAGAATCAAACAACCAGGAACATATATACCATGTGTTTGTTCCAATGTTCTCGTTTTCTTTAAGGTGGCTGCTATGCTACACAGATGCTTGACTCATCAGCAGAAATAAAGTAGGGAAAAATACATTACTAAAGACGTCACTTCTTCTGTTACTAAAGTGCGAATCTGCACATATACCAACCTGAGCCCTTCAAAATGTGAAGCAGACTGGGAAGCATCATGCTTCTATTCACCTTTTGTAAGCATGCGTGCTATTTTGATATAATTGTGAGGTCGGATTCAGTGGCGAAGTCAGGATTAAATTTCACTCGGGTCAAAAATTTTATAGCGTTATAAATAATTTAACGGAAGTTCGGGACAGCGCTCCCGAGCTAATTTTTTTAAAATAATTTTATACTTTCAAGTTGCATATAAAAAGCATACATTTAATTACAATAATTGTTAATTTTATATGTATTTATATGCATATATATATATATATTTATATGCATATATATATATATATATATATATATATATATATATATATATATATATATATATACCCTATTGAGCCCTAATAAGACTTTTTTAAAGACAAATTATTTATAAATAATTAAATTTTATAAAAAGTAATATAAAATATATTATTAATTAGTTTAAGAAGATTATATAAATATACATATATAGAAGAGATATGAATGATATATTATATGAGTTTGAGACTTTTTAATTTGACCCCTATATTACAAATTTTATAAAATTTCAGTTGGATTAATTCGTATATAATATTTAAATATTTTAAATTTTAATATGTATTATAAAACAAAACAAAAATTGAGTGGGGTCAATTGACCCCACAACCTACTATGTAGCTTCCCTGCTGGTGGGATCTAAAAGAAAAGTTTCACCCTGATAATTAACCAAAAATAAAATAAAATAAAGTAATAATCAACTCATCAAAAGAATGATTGCTAGTAGTATTTAAATTTACTAAAAATTGTGGCTGACAATACAATCTTGAATTCTCTACAGGCCCCCTACAATCTAAGATTTGCATTCCAGACAGAGATCCAGGAGGCAACAACTCGGGCTGCAGAGCTAGTTCGCTGTTTGGGAAAGGACGTAAGTGATATGAAAAGAAGCCTAAACGCTTCTTTACTACAAGGCGTTCATAACTCGACAGAAAGACTACAACGCGCTATTGACATGCATTCCTATCTCCTTACATCTAATCATGACCCACCAGATAACTCATCCAAGTCAGTTCCCAGGCTCTCTCATGCTTTTACATTCACCCTCTCTGACCTCTCAGAGCAACTGGCCGAGCTTGACACCAAAACCGCAGAGCAGTTATCCACTCCGATAGCCCAAAACACGCCTTCCGAGACTCTCCCACCACCACAGGTTGAATCTTACCATGATACAATGAGGAAGCAATCGAGAAGGCTCTATTCTTGGCCATCCAGGGAAGTGGATGCGTTTGAGGAGGGAGGACTTGAAGCAAACTTTATCCCGAGAATGAAGGCACTAGAGAGCACTGCAGCATTATCACTCGCTACCTTTACTTCATTGATTATTGAATTTGTGGCTCGGCTTGATCACTTGGTTGAAGCAGTTGAAGAACTCGCCAAAATGGCAAAGTTCGAGGATCAGGTTTTGTGAAAGGAAGAAGCTACGTGTACAAAAAATTAACACTAATATTTAAAATAAAGTAAGAGATTTATGAAATTTGAAAAAGAAACACACACACACACACACATATATATATAGCCAATTAGGAAACTTTCTATCATCAACCACAAATATATGAGTAATGCGTTATGAACACAAATTATACACAAAACCTGTGCACAAACATTATTAAAAAGAAAGAGAAATTAGGAATATTTTATACATTTTTATTGTTTAACAGGAAATTTGCAAGGAAAAATAGAACGATATTAAAAAGACTTCAATTTATCTTTTTTAATTAACAAATAATCACACTAGGAAACCAAAACATAAAAGAGTAGAGTACAATGTATGATTCACATTCTGACTGCTAAAGCACAGACAAAAACTAGAAGCAAACAACTGCAATGGCAAAGTCCCAAAATAATAAATATATTCATTAGGAATGACCTAAATTGTAGATATATCGGAGAACAACTTTATCTTAATTCTGTTTCTTCTATTTTTCTGCAATTTGGTTGGTACTCTTTAATGACAAAAGTACAACAGTAGTACCAATAGATTGAGACTTCTCCTGAGCTAAGCTTTCCCTCTGGCCTCAAAGGTATAGCCACTGGAAGTGGGAGTCAGAAACCAGATTTATTCATCCGCATAGAGAAGTTATTCAGTGCTCTTGAACATTATCATGTGGTGTCTCAGACTAATCACACACTGTCATTTCAACATATGCAGTGAACTCTTTATATTTAGGTCCACTACACATATTGAAATAACAATATGTAATTGATCTGAAATACCACATAAAAATGTCCCAGCCACCTAGAAACTTCCCAACTACGGCTAATAAAATGTCCTTTATATTTTCTTTATTAATATAATGATGGCCCATAACGGTTCCTTCCATTTGTTTGATCAGAGGTACGGTATATATTATAATAATAGGATATTTGGTTGTCCCTAATATTTTATCAGTTTTTTTTTTTTCATTATATAAGGTTATAATTGCATTATACAATTGTTTTAGGTAAGTGGATGTAAAATCAATCGTATCCACTGAACAAAAAAAAAACCTTTCAATTACATGATTTGAATCAAGAGACCTGGACCATAACACCCACTTAAGTATTTTAAGCCAAACTCAGAAATTCTTTCACATTTTAGTTAAGTGGATGTAAAATCAATCATATCCACTAGTCAAAAAAAATTCTTTAAGTCAAACTCAGAAATTCTTTCACATGTTCTAAGACCATAGTGTTACAAGCATTTGTATATGATCCCAATAAAGAATTATGACCAATTTAAGAAATCAATTCCCAGTGAAACACTACATAAAAATAATAATGGCATTCAGAATCCAAAAGACTAATTATAAATAGAAGGTCTGTCTGACCGAAGACAATATACACAAGAACCCAGATGAGAAACATGAATAATTACAAGGAAATGTCTACAGTTTTACACTGGCAAACTAAACTTAGTCCCTAACTAATTTCCCCTTATTGATGTTATACAGACTTTTCAACAGTAGCACTTCCAAAGCTCTGAACAGTTAAATAAATTAAAGAAATCTGTCCCCAAAATCAAACCGCTTGTGAAACTTGTAATGTCAGAATGCACACACGCAGAGGTACCCTGCTAAATTGGAAAAAATATAGAAACAAAGGAAGAGAAAATGCCTTACATCCAGTTTGGTGGCGTCATGTAAGGTTTTTCCGGCCCAGATGGATCATTAACAAAGTTTCTGTTGCTGCTGTTTAATATGCGTCCAGAACTGCCAGCAAGCAACACAATCAGGCCTCCTCCATGCACCCTCCCTTCGGGAACTGTAACAGGAACTGATGCTGGGCCTTGTCCAACTGACAGACTACCTTCCTGGAGTCCCAAACTTTTCCAAGCAGATCCAACAAATCCAGAAGTAGTCAAAACACTGCCGTCCATCTTCATGAACTCAACACTCATGACCTCAGCATTGACAACCTCTTTCATCTTTTCAGAAGGTTTTGAATCCAGGACCATAACACCCACAGTAGCACCCCCATGAACCCGTTTGTCCTGCACCAGGCCACTATGAGATGTACACAGTCCAGTTTTCCCCCTAGCAAATGAGTTACAAGGACAATTGTCTTGGCCAAATTCTGAACCAGGTTGACCCCAAGAACATCTTTTACCTCCCCCATGGGCCTTGCAGAACTTGGTGCTGCCTTGTGCACTTTTGCTGCACCCTCCAAATTTGCATCTCTTACCCCCACCATGACGGACGCAATAATCAGTCCGCCCCCTGCCACTTTTGGAGCAGTCGGGCACAGCACACCTCTTACCGGCCCCATGTGCTACACAAAAGAGGGTACCTCCATGCACTCTTTGGGCAAACTCCACCACCTTCAAAGGCACACCTTTTCCCTCCACCGTGGCCCTTGCAGAAAGGTGTGCTCCCATCTGCACCCTTGTTACACCCTTCAAATGTGCATCTCTTACCACCACCATGCACCTTGCAAAACATTGTGTTTCCTTGAGCCCCTTTTGTGCATGCTGGATACTGACATCTGCAGCCACCTCCATGTGAGATACAGAGACCATAGAGGCCTTCTACACTCTTTGTACAGTTATCCTTTGTGCATCTCTTGCCACCACCATGCTGAATGCACAATCCAGATTTCCCCAGGGCAGTGCAAGTGCAAACGTCCTGACTGCATCTCCGACCACCACCATGAGCAATACAGTAATCTGTACATCCTTCTGCACTCTTTGTACATCCTAGAAACTCACACCGCCTACCACCGCCATGGGCCTTGCAGGATGCAGTCTGTCCCTCAGCTCCTTTATGGCATCCAGGTCTCTGACACCTCCTGCCATCACCATGGGAAATGCAAAGGCCAGAAGCACCTCTTGCTTCCTTTCCACATCCCATAAACTGGCATGTCTTTGTGCTACTGCTGCGCTGCTGTTGTGTAATCCCGGAAGTACAAGTTACGGAGCTTTTTGGTGTTGTTATTACACTTGATGAGGGGTCTGGAGTTATTGGAGCTGGTTTGTGCTCTCTTAGAGCCTGGTTGAGAAAGGAGTTGGCCTCTGATGAGCGTTGCAATGGAGAGAAGGAATTTCCTCTTTTCCAATATGAAGACATTGACCCTTCATCTTTATGATATGCTCTACCAAGAGTCAGCGGCTTCTTGACAACATTTTGAGGTGGAACAGAGCTTGGATGAGAAGTAGTAAGATCAGATTCAGCAGGCCCAAATGACAGACTCAACTCCAAATCAAACTTTGGTCGCAAATCCAGTGCTGTCACAGTAGAGCTAGCAGAGTTCTTTGGACTGGGTGTCTTCTCATCACCAAGATGGAGAGAGAAGTCCAATTCAAGATCCATTGATGACTCCTCATCTGTTTCTTTGGCAGAAGACATTGAGGCACAAGCAGTAGCTGAACTTCCCTTACTATCAGAGGAACTCGAAGAACAGCCCAACCCAAGACACAATGGCAACCCGAGTTTCTGCTCCATAGGTCCACCAATCAAGCTCCATTTCCTCTTGATTCCCTTTGGGGTGGACAAGACATTGGGAATTGAAGAACCAGGGGACTCAAGTCGTAAGGTTGTATCTGCACAGTAACCAAATGCAGATCCAGCTCCAACAGCATGGATGGAGTTGCCCAGATTATTGTACACGTTTGATGCAGGGTTAGCAGTAAAACCTTGATTATGGAACCTGGCATCCATGAATTAACTCCTAAAATGCAGTAGGCTTGTTTCAAGCAAATCTAATTGCAAAAGAACAGCTCACCTGACTCCCGGGATTACAAGAATTATCTACAAAAAAAACACAACTAGGTTCTAGGGTTAGATGTCTCTAAATGCAGAGTACATCCCACCCCCACTAACAAATCCTGATGTATCGCACCGATCCATTTAAGTAATTTACTTTAAACTTCACTTAATAAGCAATTACTGACAGAAGATCTCACAAACTTGAATACTTCATCACAACCTCACGACAGTCCAGTATCCTGTCGTTTTAAACAACAAAATTGAGGATCAAATACCAGATTTTCAATAAAACCGTAGATTTTAAACATTTATTTAGAAATGAAAGTACTAAATATACCTTGATCGCTCGTAAAAAAAAACTTACTGAGCTGAAAGTTTTGACTTTTTCCCACAATCAAGCAGCATATATAAAGGTCGATCTTTCTTTCTTCTCCTTTTCTCTGTTATCTCAACAACCTGAAAAGGAAAACGGAAAGCGGCAACCCAAATCAGTAATAACAAGTTAGAATATCTTCGGCCAAAAAACAACTTGGCTCAATCACCATTATTACATAAAATTGAACAAGATTTTGGAATGAAATAAATAAAAACGTATTAAAGTATGTTAATTTGAATCTGAAGCTATTAGTAAATTTAAATTGGAGCGCAGAAAGCTCGAATTCGAGCCCCGAATTGAGGAATTACCTTGAGTAATGATTCCTCGATGCGAGATAGAGCCAGGGCTTTGGGGAGAGAAAATGTTTCATAAATATATTTAGCAAAAAAAATGTTTCATAAATATGTGATGAAAGAGTGCGTAAGCGCGCGCGAGTGGGGGTGAAAGGTTGGATATTTATAGGAGTGTATGTGTTAAAATAAAATAATAATTTATATTTTTTTATTTGAAATTAAAAAATATATTTTTAATTCGTTTTAAAATTACAAATATATTTTTATTTTAAAATTATAAAATATTATAATATTCTTAATTTTTTATTATTATTTTTTAAATTTTAATATTAAATTATCATAATTAAATTTTAATTAATATTAAAATTATATTTAAAAATATAATTTTATTTTTAAGAAACTCATTTTTATAAATATATGTCTAATTTTAAATTTGAGATAATATTTTTTTATTTCACATATATACACTGTCAATATATAATATTTAGTCATAATTTTTTTTATCATATAAATTTACAAATTCGAGGATACTTATCAAAAAAAATTAGTCGACCACACATAATAAAACAATGAAGTAAAAAATAAACGAATAAAGAAAGAAGGTTACGCTACGCGCCTATGTGAACCTAGATGGTATTGTAAGAAAATTGATATTTTCTCAAGTTTTTTCGTTATTTTTGTAGGGTTTATTTATATCGACAATTTTAACATGTAAAGTGTAGTCATAAATATACAGCGACGGTTTTAAAACTGTCATTATAAGTAAAAAAATGAGATTCACCTGCAAAAATAACAAAAAGTCTTGTGAAAATAACAATTCCTTATTATAATTATCATTCAATGGCGGAGGCGGCTTGTTACTATTCGTGGCTCCTTTCCTTATCTTATTATTAAATTAAATACTCATTTATATTTAAAGATAAACATAAATAAAAATATATTCTAAAAAATTATAATTTTAAAAATTTGAGACTAAGGGTGTATAATTAAGATAAAATGAAATATATAAATAAAAGTTATAAATGGAGAAGTAATTGGTGGGAAAATATAGGGGGGATAAATTAAGGTACGATAAGGAGTTAAAGAGTGATTTTTAAAATAAAAAATATATTTTACCGTATGGTTTGCCATGTAACAGTTGAGGCTCCCTTATTCTGCCTTGTAATATAGCTAAATAAGAGAATAAATTATTTAAGGATGACTTATAAATTAATTAGTGATTTTATGACATTGAATAAAGGTAAGCCAACTGTATTTATTATTTTTTTATAGGAATTTTGATTGTTTCAAATATTATTTTAATATTAAAAGTAATCTATTTTTTTATTTTAAAAAAAGGATATGTTAATACAACAAAAAAATTAATTTTCTCTTAAAATACAGAGTTGAATCAGTTGACAAGTTTATTAAATAGTACTCTCTTCGTCTGACTTTACTTGTCCTAATTAACTTTTTATAATCAAATTGACCGATTTTAAAGATTAATATTAAACAAATGTATTAGAAATTTTTAAATCAAATAAGTTGACTTTGATAATATATTTAATATACTTTTTTTATAATAATAATTTTGTACTTCTACTAATAAATTTAAGAATAAATTTTGATTCTAAATCTGATTAAATCAATCAAAAAAATCAATTAAGATAAATAAAGTTGGTGGAAATAAATTAAAAATATTATTGATCAGAAAGAAAGAAAAAATACTACAAAACCACCAGTAGAGGTGTAAATGGATATAAACGAAATCGAATATAGCAGTATCCGTATCTGTATCCGGAAAATTAATTCGCTATCCTTATTCGTATCCGATATCCAGCGGATTTTAAAAATATTATCCATATCCGGTATTTAAAATAATATCCGAATACGGATAATATCCTTTTCCATTTATTTTATTCAAATAAACAGATTATTCGAATATTTGGATATCCGGATTCATTTATCAATCACCTAATATAAAATTCATTCAAATTATTTACAAAAAATAAAAATAAAAATTTGAATAATTAATCATAACCAATCACAATTTAAAGTTTAAACCATACATATTAATGAATGATTGTTAATTTATTTATTTATAATAAATACAATAATCAATGCTCTAAATTACAATTCAAATAAGTTTTCATTATTTTTGAAATCTTAAATTCAAAATGAATGCTCTACTTATTAATGCTTAGATGTCCATTAATAAGTAGATGCCTATTTTATGTGTTAATTTAGAGTAATATTGTAGTGTGTATGAATATTTATAATATATAATTATAACATTTAAATTATATTTATGACACTTATTAAATGATACATTTTAGATATATTGTAACACTATATATAACTATAATAATGGGGAAAAATAATGAGTTTTAAAGTATAGTTCGTTAATGAATGAATATTAATTTATTTATTTTTAATAAATACAATAATCAATGCTCTAAATTATAATTTAAATAAGTTTTTATAATTTTTAAAATCCTAAATTCAAAATGAATGATCTACTTATTAATGTTTAGATGCTCATTAATAAGAATATGTTTATTTTATATGTTAATTTAGAGTAATATTGTAGTGTGTATAAATATTTATAATATATAATTATAACATTTAAATGATATTTATAACACCTGTTAAATGATATTTTTTAAATATATTGTAACACTATATATAACTAGAATAAGAGAAAAAAAATAATGAGTTTTAAAGTATAGTTCATTAATGAATGAATGTTAATTTATTTATTTTTAATAAATACAATAATCAATGCTCTAAATTATAATTCAAATAAGTTTTCATTATTTTTGAAATCCTAAATTCAAAAATGAATGCTCTACTTATTAATGGTTAGATATTCATTAATAAGTAAATGTTCATTTTATGTGTTAATTTGAAGTAATACTATAGTGTGTATGAATATTTATAATCTATAATTATAACATTTAAATGATATTTATAACATTTGTTAAATGATGCATTTTAGATATATTGTAACACTATATATAACTAAAATAAAGAAAAAAAGTAATAGATTTTAAAGTATAGTTCATTAATGAATGAATGTTAATTTATTTATTTTTAATAAATACAATAATCAATACTTTAAATTACAATTCAAATTAATTTTTATTATTTTTAAAATCTTAAATTTTAAAATGAATGTTCTACTTATTAAAGTTTGATGTCCATTAATAAGTTGATATTTATTTTATATGTTTGGAGTAATATTGTAGTGAGTATGAATATTTATAATCTATAATTATTACATTTATAACACTTTTTAAATGATCAAAAAGTTATATTGTAACACTTGTTAAATGATATTTATAACATTTGTTAAATGATACATTTTAGATATTTTAACTTTGTAATAGTAAAATTCATTAACTATACTTAAATCAATTTATTAATATTATAATAAAAGTGTTATTTCCTACTTTTAGAAGTGAAAAGACATATTTTAAAAATAATTTTTGTATGATAGTGAAAACTAATTATTATATAAGGAATATCACTTAAAAGAAATTATTTTGCTTATTTTATATATATATATATATAAGTTATTCGGATACGAATTCCGGATACGGATCCGAATTCGGATATCGGATTCTGGATATCCGTCGGATATATTTACGGACGGATGTTATATGAATACGCCTATATCCATATTCGTATCCGTTTATTTGCAAATACCTTTAAACCGAATACAGATATATCCGATTTTTTTCGAATGCGAATAATATTCATTTTTTTTTCGAATACGGATGTGGACAAATACGAATTTTTTGCTTACCATGTACAGCTCTAACCACTAGTTTACAGACAAACTCAAGATCAATGCTAGCCAACTCATAGGCTCATAGCCACTTTCTTGTGTTGAGAAAGTAAACATGGATCTTTCCCAAACGAAAAAAGACCTAAATTGGGGTAGTGTCATTTTGAGTTAAATCTGCCAAAAAAACAGGAAAAGGAAAACCCCAAAAAAGAGTGGTGCTTAATTAGAGAATCTCAAACCCATCGAATAAATAGTTAAAGTGCATGTGTGAAGAGTAGTCAAAGTGCACGTGTAAAGAGTAGTCAAAGTTTTGGTAATGAAAATGTCAGGATATATGCCCAAATGTAAAGGCCTGACCACATTAGTCGGGCCTGGATCCAAACATCATAAGTCTACAATCCGCTAGGGAGAAACATGCTGAGGAAACTAAGGGTACATTCACTGATCGAGGACTCTACATAGTTGTTTTTTGAACAGTGCAGTTGTCAGGTGATAGGACATCTCTCACCAAACCCCTTACCCATGTGCTTTATTTGACAGACTAAAATGACCGGAGTAAAGGAATTATAAAAGGGTAAGCAAATGTTATATGCAATTTTACACTAGAGATCCACATACAATTGATAACTTATCTCTTGACCTTGGTCATTGACTACTTGCATCTGAGGTGTCTCACGGTGGCTTAGTCATTGACCAAAGTGTGAACATTTTGTGTAGGTCCAAGCGTACGAGGGCCCATAGCTGGAGACTAACCCCTGAGGACTAGGTCGTCATCATCACTAGAAGGAGGGTCTTCTTGTGTAAATATTCTACGTTTCAGCAACCAATGCTAAGATTTTTCATCTTGATTTGTTCTCATTTAGTTAATAACTAAGCCCATTGAGAAAAGTTTTTTAGACCGTGGTTGCTCTTTAACTATTTGAAAAATATACTTGGATGAATCATCCAAGTGCATGAAACATTCATAGTTTTCAACTAGCATACAATACCATTTCTTGATAATGGCCAGAATACGAAACAGAGGCGGAAGGAGTGCTGGTACAGGTCCTAACTACCCCCAGCCAAGCCATCAGCCGAGCCAACGGGATGAGGAGCCACGTGGTGAACAACTCAATCATTATGTACATTCTGTACACTCAATTCAATACATAACTAATCCTATCAATGTCTTGAACAACGTTTAGCTGATTCCTTGGATACAAAATTAATGACTGAAAAATAAAAGATTACTGCAATGACACTCTGATTAGATGGATGGATGGCAATGCCGCCTGCATTTTGTTAGATCAATCAAGTGTTCAGAAGAATATGGACTTTTGGTTGCTGCTACTGTTAAACTGTGTGTTACAACTAAAAGAACACCAACTTATCAAAGTAGAAAGAAACTGGAACACACAGCACACTTAATCAGACGAGGGAGAAAAAAAGGCAAAAATGAAAAAGAAATTTCATTATATTTCCTCTAATATTTCTTATTTACGTAGTGCTATACAAATTGCAGAAGTTCAACAAAATCAGTTCGAATCATGTTCTCCCTGATCAGTGGATTCTTCTTCTTCCTTTAGAGAAACCAATGAATGAATCAACTGACTACGATATTGTTGCACCACCAAAACTGATGCTGCTGTTGAGAATTCTGGAGAAGTCAACAAGCTACCCACCGGCCCCAATTCCGGGCACTCGGTTTTTCTTTTCAAAGCTCCGGCTAGCTCGCCTTCAGGCATTCTTCCAACCAAAAACAGATTGCATCGATTATACTCGCGAATAGTATCAATTATCTCTGCAGCATAACTCACCATTTTCTCCTCGTATTTGATTGAGCTGTCCTTGGTTATTTTCTTCTTGAAGTCGTCAAGGACCTCTTCGTCAATTCCCCTTTCTTCAGCATTCGTGAAATCGTTCATGTCAACACTAATGACGTCCCCGATAACTTTGGGATCCAAAACAAAGCGAACAACTAGTAAACTTATACCGGGGTGCTCAGCCATGCGTGCGCCACAGGCAAGTGCTTCGTGATCATCACGACCCCCAAAGAATAGGACCGTCATGACAGAGTATACATTGCTGGCACTTATATGCGTTGATCCACCAAGTCCACGATCAACTAAGATACCAACTGAGCACGGTGCATGCTCCAGAACTTTCTGGCTGACATGCCTGAAATCAGCTCGAGTAGTCTCTAGTTGCCCGTCTAGCCTCTGATGCTTGTGGAATGGGAGAATTATCATAGCTGCCCTTTTATTATCAGCACTGCTGCAGATGTCCTCGTGCATGTTGAACATTGATGAAATTGCTGTTGTTGGTCTAATAGACACTCGACTAAGATGCTGGAAAGCCTCAAAAGCAACCACAATTTGGGTGGAATCCGAATTCTGCCCCTTACTCCAAAAGGGCAACCCATTTTTCCTCGCCTTGTGGACCATAAGCATAGCAGATGACCTCTCGGATAGCTCCATGAGGTGCATTGCATACACACGAAGTCTTTCCCTCTTGCCAGTCCCACGTGAGGCCTCGATGAGGTTAATCAATGTGGGGATGTTCCTAGAACTATGGAAGCAAACCAACATCCGGAGTTGAGAGCTTGTGTCATTCCTCTGAACTGTTCTATGCTTGTATGCAGCTTTAGCCAGTTTTTTAGCTGGCTTATATACCGCTATAACTAGAGGCGTTGTGATGAAAGTTGTGAAGAGAGCCATCAGAACCAAAATAGCAAATGTTTGATCATTTAATACCTGGAAAATTAAACAGTTCAAATGTAACCAACTAAGAAAAGAGAGCAGATATTTCATACATGAATTGATAAATTAACTTAAACTTGCCCCTCTGTCTTTGCCGATGTTGAGGACAATGAGCTCCACCAAACCCTTAGTGTTCATTAAAAGCCCCATAGCTAGAGCCTCCTGAAAAGGCATTCTTGACAAAAGTGATACCACAACGGTGCCAACAATCTTCCCAAAACTGGCTGTGAATATGACCAAAACCAGCAGAGCCCACGATTGAGCCCCTTCAATGGTGGTCACATCAGTCTTTAGCCCACTTGAGACGAAGTACAATGGAAGCAGAAGGCCAGACACAAGATCCTCAACTTTTTCAACAAGAGCACCAGCAAAAGGCCCTTCCTTTGGAACAAAAACTCCAATTACAAAAGCCCCAAAGAGAGCGTGAATTCCAATAGTATCGGTGACAAATCCTGCAGCCAAAACAGATGCTAAAATAGCACAAACATACATTTCATCAACTGGCTCGCCATCAGGGCAATGTCGTGCCATCCATTTGAATATAGGTGGGACAATAATTATACAACCAATGATAAAACCAGCACCACACAACAGGACCCATAATGAAATGAGGGGGGAACGTCCAGAGCCAGAGAGCGCAATGGCAAGAGCAAGTAAAATCCATGCAGCCACATCATTGACTGCTGCAGCGGACATGGCCATTCGGCCAACATCGGTGGTTAAGAGCTTGAGTTCAGCCAGGATACGTGCCAAGACCGGGAAAGCAGTGATAGAAAGGGCTACTCCCATGAATACAAGAAATGGACCTTCACTCACACCTTTGGAAATACTTCCTCGGAGGACAAATGACACTCCGATTCCTAATGCAAAGGGGAGGCTGATTCCTGCTAGGGCAATGCATAGAGCTCTCTTTCCAGTTCGACGAAGGGACTTTGGATCTAACTCGATCCCAATAAGGAACAGAAAAAAGAGGAGACCAAGGTTGGCAAGAGTATCCAACACTGTGATGCTTTTAGATGGAAAAACTGCATGGAGATAAGTTTTGTTGCGACCCAATGCCGATGGACCAAGTAAAATTCCTCCCTGACAAATTAGTAGTAACATAACTAAATTATCCAAAGTTACTGGTATACTACATTAATATACCTAAATGAAGTGCTAGTATGTATTATGTGATGTTGCGTACAAAAATAAAGGTCTGTTTATAACAAAGATTCTCATGGTCTCCCAAAAACACAGGTAGGAATTATGTTGATTTAAGGAACGGGATACTTGGAGCAAATATATATACACATAGGGTTAAATTTAGTACAGTGAAACAAATTTAATATCATTGCATATAATTTACATCCCATATCTATAAAAGGTACAACAAAGTTGTAACTTCTATATATGGAACTAAGAAATCAAAAAATTCAAAGTTCGAAAACAGAGGTATATAAAATTCTGTTAATGGTCTGTTGATCAGTAAAATCGACGAGTGTGACATCGAAGGTACTCATGCCCTTTTGTTTCAGAGAATTTTGTAGAAGTTGTTAGCAGAAAATTAATGTTTTTGCTCCAGTCATAAAATTCCAGACCCAGTTGGAACCCATTCAATGAGACCAAAAATTAAATCTTACACCATATATACCCAAAAAATCCTATAAAATATTTCTAATGAATACAAACTTTCAATGGTACCTAAATAAATCCAGAAACTTTGTTATAAAAATTTTCTTGGAATTCTGATGTCCTTTGCATCATTCAGATCTTATCAGATCCTCCATGAAGCGATCAGATTTCTTATAAATTTTTCAAGTCAACTCTTAAAATTATTTCATTCCTGTCAGGATCGTAAAAACCTACCAATATAGGTAACGTTCAGTATTGGTTATGGAATTTCTTTGACTAAGCAATCAATAAAATATTAACTACAGAACTTTCATGCTAGTTATTAGGAATTTCTTCGACTAAGCAATTAATAAAATATTAACTACAGAACTTTCACGCTAGTTATTAGTCAAATTAATACGAAGAAAATCCTGTGGCAAACGTGTTAGGAACTAGGAAGTCTGTCATCATCAAGATTGGGAAAGAATCACTTAAATTGGTGGATTTCATTGGATCATTCATGTTCATTGTTAACTATATAAGTAACAGTCTTATACGTACGGCACATATACCACAATGGCAAGAAATACATTGACAAAATTATGGAAAAATTATAATGGAGAGAGAAATAAACTTACAACAATCTCAGCTATAACTCGAGGCTGCCTTAATGGTTTAAGAAGGTAAGCCAGAAACCTTGTCAACACGAGCACGAGGCAAATCTGTAAGATAGCCAATGGAAGTGCATAATCAAGAGGACTATCCCCTTGGAAGACTCCATTCGATGTAGCTTTCATAAAGTGTGGACACTTGACTGTACCATTCGAGGCCATTTTGCTCGAAAACAACCCCCCCAAAACAAACAAACAGAAACTGCAAATCCTCACTTCAGTATCTGCACATTGAGATCAACAAGTATAAATCAGATTAAAATTCCAAACTTTATCCAGTAAAGAGGGAAAAAGTATTTAATTTTTTCTTTAAACAAGGCTAGGCTTTTTTACTTTGTAACTTTGTTAATAAACTAGGAATCTTTTAGTAAATAATTTCTTAAGTTAAATATGGACTAGTTTACTTCTTCCTGACATAGAATTCTTTTTTATAAATACTAGTACTATTATCCAAATACGAAAATAAAGAGGACAAAGGAAAACTTGATAAAACAATATTTTCTGAGTACATGGCAAAGGTTTAATTATTTTTTAGTAAGTACCCCGTTTAACTATGTACGTTCAAAATTCACCTCACTATTCCACACAATGAAATTAAAGAAATAAAGTTTGCAGAAGATATATATATTTTCCTCTAAGTAATCAAGAAAAGTTAATTTTGTTTTTTTTTGACAACCCATATAATAATACCTGACGATAAGATTGGCAGCGGGTACTGCTAATTTTTTTCTCATTTATGGGAAAATATAAAGATAAAATATGAGGTGTATATATATAGTAAATATAGACAGAAGTAGTCGGTATTTTTGTCTTTTAACACAAATCAATTCCTGCTACAGTACGTGCCTTCTCGTTTCTAGCAAACCATTCAAAACAAATGCTGAATTTGCATGGTGTGCCAAATCGCAGTGACAATAATTCCACCACACACGCTTTAGATTAACAACTGACCGACACTGCTTCTTGATCATATTTTGGCTAATTACAGAGAAAAGGACTCCTTTCAGATAAATGGGTTCTTGTTTTCACATTAAAAAATAATAAAAATTATCCATTCCAGATAATACTTACCCAGAAATTCATTTCTGGTGATTTGAAAAAATGAAATCAAATGACAATAGAAATTTCTCCAATGGAATTATACCCATCCCTATATATATATATATATATATATATATATATATATATATGGAATCCATTCATAGCAATAACTTTCTCGTCAAATTGGACCTGTATATAATTACTGGAATAGTACTCTCTGGAATAGTACTCCCGCAACTGGTTACTATGAATGAATATCCCCACACACACACACACACATATATATATATATGAGAAAGAGATATATAGAGAGAGAAAGAAAAAGTCACCTGAATGTTAATACAAGTTTGAAGTTCTTGGGAGTTTGTTCACCAGCTTAGCACTACTAATTCTGACACGAGAGAAAGAGAAAGAGAGAGAGAGAGAGAGAAATTAAAAGGTTTGGCGTTGAATAGAAAAGGTTCCAGTTAGTTCCCAATTTATAAAACCGCCAAATTTTTCATTATGTCACTTAGTATGATCAGTGGGTAATTTAAAACATTAATGTCGTTTTTACTAGTAGAAGAAAATTTGCACCAAAGAAAAAGATGCATTATTTTTGTTGAAATATAATTAATTGGGCTTAAATTTAGTGCAACTCATTTTATTTTAGGTTCGGGTTTGGTGGTGCTTGTTTTTATTGAACTGGGTCGTGTTTTGGTCGACCCACTTCCATGCAGTTCAAGGTGACTTGGGATAGTTAATGTTCATGTTTTACTTGGATTCTGTTTCTTTATTTGAATGAAGTACGTTGTCTTAATCTGGGAATGATTCAGTTGTACATTAATGAGAGTTATAAGTTGATTTGAAAATGAACATTCTATTATTTATTGGACTTCCGAATCCTAACAACTATATAAACAATTAGTTAGCTCACAATTACAGTACATAATTTCTTATTCACATAATTTTATTATTCCCGCGTAATTTGGTTTTTTCATTGATAATGCATTTGGCGTGTATTTACTCTCATATCGAAACATCCCCGAACGGCCCAAGTCGTCGCTAAATTTGGGGGTGACTAATGATTCTTACTATTTGTGTTTTTGGTAATTTTCAACGGATTTACAAAATTAGGTGTTAATAATTTTTATACATACATATATATGTGATATTTTTACATAGTCATCTCTCAAATAAAAATAAAAACGTTATATCAAATATATAATATTTATGTATTTCATGTGAGAGAAATACATATAACAATATCAAATATATAATATGAAAACGTCATTTCCTAAGAAAAATTGTATAGAGGAGAGGGTATATCTGGACATCACTTTTTTATTTATATTTGCACTTCAATCCTTAAACAATACACTTTTTCTAACTGTACTCGTACAATTGAAAGCAAAGTAGCAAATTTAGAAAGTATTTAATGAAATAATTGTTGCTCCCTTATATTCCAAAATATAAGAAGGAACCTGTATTCAACCTGCAAAGAAAATATAATGATAGTACTCCCACCATTTTGAATTATAATATTAATTTTTTAAAAATTAATTTAAGACATTTTAAAATTTAAAATTGACGTAATTTACTTAAATTTTAAAAATAATAAATCTAGTACTTTTTTCAAATAATTTATGATATTTATAATTATATTAACATAGACTATATAAATTCATGTTAATTTTGAGTTTAAAAATAAATTTTTAAAAATAATAATAATAATCTTATAATTTTAAAGAGAGCATTTTGACATTGAGAGAGTATTTACATAATTGATTCCTATATTTTCACAAGTTTCACTTTCTATTGTGATATTGATGAGATTTATCTCCACACTTAAATAAGAGTGACGAAATCACTATGCACGAATGTGTTTTACTTTGTTTCTCTCTATTTATCTCCACTTAAATAAGAGTGGCGTAATAAGAGTTATATAGAAATAAGAGTGGCGTAATAATTATGGAATATTTTAAACGTGTCTCTTTTTTTAAAAAAAAATATTTTTCATTAGGATTTTCTATTCTGACCGTTCAGACGCATATAGAATGGTAGATATATGCTTAGAAATGTGTATCTACTCTTTTATTTCGGGATCCAAATATATATGCGTTCGATGCAATTAAATAATGAGATATCTAACCATGATATACGAACAATTATATAAATTATAGATGGAAACCTTATCTACAGAGTGAAGATAAACAATATATAAAAACATTTCAAGAAATTATCTAACCCATTTTATATATGAGGTTTTTTTTTTCTTTTCATTTTAGGGTTATTTTTATAAAAAATTGTTTAAAAGAACAAATTATTATATATATATATATATATATATATATATATATATATATATATATATATATATATATATATATTTTTTTTTTTTTTTTTTTTTTTTTTTATTTTTTTTTGGGTGGGGACATAAAACGTATGTGTAATGTGTTGCGTAGTATATTATGTTTCTTGATCAGTTGTATATATTTAGTAAATAGTATTGTCAAGTGTAAAAATAAATAAAAAGTCAATCTTATATATATAGGGCATAATGCATATCAATTACTTCTTATGGATAAAAAAATGAACAAATACCATTTATATAGTACAAAATAAAAAACAACTAAGAAAATTAAAAGTTAAAAATAGATGTTCGCTATTAATAGTAGCAAATGTTTATTAAAAAGTCAAATCATAAACCCTAATTAAATAACCCTTAACCCTAATTATAAAATCTTAAACTTTAGTTAATAAATCTTAAATCTTGATTAATAAAGTCAAACCATTATTTTAATTACCATCCACTATTAATAATAGCGGACGTCGATTTTTAGATTCTAATCATGGTTGTTTTTTCTTATTTTCAATTGTATAAATAATATATATTTTATAAGAATCTATAATAAATATATATTATAGATCATTATCTATATATATATATATATATATATATATATATATATATATATATATATATTGTGAGTTAAGTCAGAAATATCACAGCTGGTGCATCTTTTTCCATGTACCATTGCAACCACTAGCCAGGGAAATTTGGCCGGTGCAAGCTGTATTCACATTCATTCAGTATTCACGAGCCTAAGACTAATGCTCCTAATTCACATTTAAAGAGTAGTCAAACTCACGACTCACATATATGCTGAGTTTTCTCACAAACTTTTCTTTTCTTTTCATTTTTTTTTTTCTGTTTCTGACTGCTAAGAAATTCACAATCGGTTCTTTTTGGTTCCATTTGCGGAATGAGGGGGTGATCTGCACTCAGTTACAATCACATTTGCAAAGTATATACTTCTTGATCTAGCTGTTTTAAAATATTAAAGATATATATTCTTTTTTGTTTTAAAATTAAAAAAATATATTTTTTAAATTATAAATAACATGAAATTAAGTATTACTATTATATCATCATTTTTATATTTCTAATTAGTATTAAAAAAATTAAAAAATAATCGCAATAAATATATCTGAAGGGGAGTAATTAGTTTTCACATGGGTAAGGAAGTCAACTGGGCTGGCTGGCTGGCTGGCTGGCTAAATTAGGAGGTGCAGGGTCCCTAAGTTATTGGGAATGCATGTATGACCATTTAAATAAAGTCCAAGTAACCTTGTCACCGCATTACGAACGCGTTGACTTCTACTGCAAGGTGCAAAGCTAAAGTTATGGACCTTACAGCTGTCTACCACTTAATTTCATACTATTTTTAGAAGATGTTTTCTGAAGTTTTCGGTGCTTGGTTTGTGGTAGGGATAACTAGGTTCGTCAAAAAAATTCTTTTGAATTTATATTTTTTTTCAACAAATATATATTAAAGTTTGCGTATGTTACATTTGAACATATACGTTTGATAATAAATTTGAATGACAAAACTTTATCTTATTAGGAGTATCAAATTTAGTTTGTATAGTAAGACAACCCTTCGTATTCTTGAAAATTTAAGTTTTGAAAAGTATTTGGGAGTCTCATTTTATATATGAATGAAGGAGTATTAAACTTGGAATAATTATAAGTGTATAATATCCAAAATATTATATTTAAGTGTGTAAACGGATATATTCAGATACAAATACAGTAATATTCGTATCCGTTTATTTACAGATATTTTAAAATTAAATATAGATATATCCGCTTAATTTCGAATACGAATAATATCCGTTTTATTTTGAATTCGAATAAGAACGGATACGGATTTTTCGGTTACTATTTACAACCCTAAATATAATTCAAATTTTAGCACAAAAAATAATTCGAATAAAAATACGAATAAAATATGAGTAAAGTTATACTTGACTCATTTATGATTCAAAATGACTACTCGAATTATTATTGTATTATACTGCATCATCGACAATGTTTTAAGTGTTAAATAATATACTGTTGATATTTAATTAATTTTAATGATATTATCAAAAATATTTTGATTTTAATATGAATTAAGGTAAAAAAAAATTACAAAATAAAATTATTAGTGAACCAAGAACAAATAGACAATTAAATATAAAATTAAATCATAAATCATCAAATAACCAAACACAATATACTATATTAGAGAGTTATGCTTCTCAAATTTTGACAAATACTTATGATCATTAGAAATAAGACTTTAAATTTTTTTCTCAAGATAATTTAAGACCAAAATACTAATAAAGAACTCAAAAGGAGATTATGCATATAAGAATAATAAACATTTATTAAGCCTAAATTTTTTAACATGGTAAATAAAATATTATATCATATACTAAAAAGTTTGAGTATTATTATATATAAGTAAAAATATATTGTATATATAATTACATTCATAAATATAAATATATTTATAAATTTATATATTCGACTATTTCGATCGGCTTCAATTTTGTCAACATGTTGATTTTTTAATTTTTGATTTAATTTATTGACGATTTGACTTAATTCGAGCAATTTTTTTAATTTTGATCGATTATTTGTTCACTCCTATCATCTATGGTGCGTGGTTTACGAGAAATTATTCAATGGTCCTAGAACACCGTCACATGATATTTCAGACTATTAATATACTATTATTTTAACATGTATAATATACGTAAATAATTTTAAAATATCACGTAACTATATCTCAAGACCATAAAATAATTTTTGGTACTTTACAAGTTTTAACGTCTCTTCCTCACACTTACGAGTCGAGGAATCATTCATTCAAAATGCAGCCATTTAATAATATTATATATGTAATTAATAATTATTATACCTCTCATTCATTGAACTTGGTACTCCGTAAAGAATATATATATACATGCACGCATATAATGATATCGGTTTCCTTAGAAAATTATATATATATATGGACGTCACATAAATTAGATTAGCAAGTACTCCCTTTTTCCGAATAAAAAGTACCAACTTTATTTTGTAATATAGAAGAAAATACTAGTAGTAAATTATTTTCCATATTTTGATTGCCTGACTATATATTCTTAAATCTTAATTAAGAATACTTTATCATGCAATAGTTTTGTCACATTATATTGAAATAAAAGTGTTTTGATAAGAAACCATAGTTATTCTCCCCCCAACTTTTGAGTGAAACTAACGAAGCAGCATAACATGTCAAATATAGTACACAACTTTTTCCTTTCTCTGGGAAAATGGCATCTGATTATGTGTTTTCTAGTACTCAATCTTGGCTGAAATAAAAGTATATCATATTAAGAAATTTATATAATTTTATAATATATATATATAATTTTAAAACGGATCGAACTGAATAAAAATGTCTTTAATTTTGAAACGCGCGGGGATAGTATATATTTGAAATATATAAATGTATAGCTGATTGTTATCATATTGGCATGCATTCAACTAAAATTTGAAATTATGGAACAACAAATATCCAATGCATGCATCATATGTGGCACTGATGTTATTATATACCAACGATCAGCAAGTTGGACAACCTCAAGATTCAAAACATATATTTACAGAAAGTCGCTGCGGATAATGCAATACTTATATCCTCTGCTTGTCCAAATTAAAAAACAAATCATTTGATCCATGATGATATATTGAATCAGAAACTTAGGAATCATAATTACTTATAGGCGATTAACAATTCCCACAGGTAAAAATTTGCTGGTTAATTCCATGAGGTCTCATGACACTCATATATATATATATATATGAATACGTTGTTAAAAAAAATACCTATGAAAATAAAATTTTAATTCTTATAATTAATGAATAGATTATTTTCCATATACAGTGTTTTGGGTTGTAATAATGTTGAAACATAATAAACTTTCAGATTGAGGGATAAATATTAGGATATTACAAGTGAGTTGGAGTATTATATCGGATAAATAATAAGAAAATAATATACATGAATGAACTCAAAACATAATAGCTCAAGCTTTTGAATCAAGTTAATATAATAGCATATCTTGAATGGTAATCCAATATGGCGGATTTATTGCAATTTATAATGTCCATTAAACAAGTTTTTAAGACAATTTTACATATATAATATTTAAATACAAAATCAAACACTATATTCATCTTAATCACTAAAAAATATATCTATCTTAACCATTAAAAAGTGGGGTATGACTCGAATTTCAATGTCTTGACCCACTTTTTAATGATTAAGATGAATGTAGGCTATAAATGGTAACCGAAAAAATCGTATTCTTATTCGAAATAAAGCGAATATTATTCGTATTTAAAATTAAGCGGATATATCCAAATTTGATTTTAAGGTATCCATAAATAAACGGATACGAATACGCATATAGCAATATCCGTATTTGTTTAACATCCAACAGTAAATATATCCGACAAATAACGAATATTCGGTATCCGATATTCAGATTCGTATTTAAAATTTGTATATAAATAACTTTAAATATCAAAATTCACAGTTTGGAATACTTTATTGAGAATATGAATAAGATAATTTATTGTATATGAATAACTTTAAATATCAAAGTTCATAATTTGGAATAATTTATTGAAAATATGAATAAGATAATTTATTATATATGAATAACTTATACTTAATTTTTCTCAAGATAAAAGTCATCCATGACTTTGTCTTTTGTAAGTGGTTAAATTGACTATTTTTCAAATCAATATATCTTATTAATTTTTTACATATTTAAAAAAAAAACCAATAAACATGATTAGTTATATACAATTTAGTCAACTGAGGATTTTAAATTATGCATTTTTACAATTGTAAAATATAAAATATCTAAAATGTATCATTTAACAATATATACACACACACGCACACTAAAAGAACAAAACTATAATTTATTAGTTTAGTACATGTGTTTTATTTTCAAAACTTATGTAAGATAAGATTTTATGGATTCTATAACAGTTTAAATTAAAATTTATACATTTACAAAGTATTCATAATTTTCAAATTGACATTTTTAAAATTAATAACCTTTTATTTTTTTTCCATAATTTTCAACATTTTGGATATTCTTGTGTTATTTTTTTCTATGTACATATAATATAATCATCATATATTAAGTAAAATAATTTTTTTAAATGATGATTCATATATAATTATACTCCACATGTCTAATTTAGTATCAATCTAAATATTACCTTTTTAAAAATTTAAATACCTATTTAACTTAGAATCGAATAGGCCGATAACTAATTACGGAATAAAAATTTTAACGATTTTAATTTTTAACTTTTTATAATTATTTTAAATAATTTAGTTATTTTTTTAAATATAGACTTGATCAAACCGAACGTCGTACACTTCTAATATACGGGAAGTTCTATAGCAGGAGGCCTCTTTAAGGGGACTGATATCATAATTTAATTTATATGTTGTGCGTTTGAGGTCGAATATTTGGTTTTCCATGTGTATGTTTTTTTTATTAAGTAGTTATGTTTCATGTTAATAAAGTTGAATTACTTTTTACTTTAAAAATTAAAATAAATAGTTTAATTAGCTATTTCGTATATAATTAAAAGAGATATGTGTGCTGAAATTAATTTATATTTTTATATACTTGATGAATAGTCACCATGACAAGATAATCAGAGGTCTCGCTTCTTTGTTTTATTAATGTATTGAGTTTGAACCTATTATTTAGTATATAGATCATTGTATAACATGAGAGACATCTAATGAATACATCAGATAAATAGAACTAGTTAAATTAATGAATCTGAGTATATTATGTGTTTTTATTATTTTTATTTTCTCTATTTTCTATGTGAGATTATTGAGTACTTGATCTTATATTCTAACAATTTGAATCATGAAAAGAATTAATTAAATACCTGCATATAGTAATGTCCAAATAAAATAATATAATCCCTCGACCAGTCCTTAAAAAAATTATACTCATTGATAGTTTATACCCAAACAGAAAAAAATGTTCTTTTTCTTATTGTTATATATTGATCTGTAATTTAGTCCAACACTATGCTGTCCGGTGATGAGAGCTAATCAGCTTAAATCTAACTATTTCTTTTCACATATTAAAATTTGTTATAGATATTTGGACCTACGTTATTTTAGTAATTTTATTCTAAAACAATATTTTACCTTTTAAATTTAACATTATTATTTTTTTCAAAATAAATTATGTTACAGCGTGATTACTACGAACTCCTTTTCCTAGGTATATATATTAAGATTTGTAATACATTTAGACGAAATTCATCAATAACTTTATACTAAAGCTTATTTTATTTTTAAAATTTTAAAAAATGGAGTTTAGTGTAATTTAGTCAATATGCTAGTCCTTGTGTTATGACATGAAGGAGTTATGAAAGAGTTGGATTCGAAGTCGTTTTAAAAAATTGAGGTAACCGAGTGAGCAAAATTGATCATCATTCTAGCTGTGACTGGTATCTTGTGGCTCGACCCATATTATAAATATATCAACCTCTCTCGTTAAACAAAAATTCAGGTGGTCAGGCTGTTTATATTCTAACAGATATAATAGAGGAGGATTGTGCTCACATTCAAGAAGCCCAGGAAGGTTAAATTAAAAAGCTGGTAATTGATAGTTGGGTATGGCGTGTCAGTCATCCTTTGTTGAAGCAGTGTGGCCCAATATAGATGTTTATTAATCTCATAGTTTCAATGTGCACATAGGTAAAGCCGTATAAGATTGACTAAAATCAATTGAATCAATCCTAATATATAAAAAAGTTGTGAAACATTTTAATTTGAGTTGACCATTAATTAATTAAAAATTAACTTAAGTAGTCGTTTGAGTTGCAACTGAGTTTTTCCTTGTCTTTTCTCTTTTTGTTTTTCTTCCTCTCCCTCTTTTAGTTATTCCGATATACTCTTCCAATCGGAAGAAGCATATTTTTTTTTCCTTCATATGATGCGCTTCTTGTGACGAATCTAGAGACTAGGACATTCGAGCATATAATCCACCTTTAAAACAGTTAGATTCATCGTCGTAACTTGAGAAATCTATAGATGCAAGAGTGGAAAGTGATCCTTTGTTGTCCCAAATGTCTTTAAGTGAGATCTTTCTTTGTTGTGTCCACTTTGACTTTCTTGAATTTGTGATTATTTTGAGTTATTTGTTGAATTTTCAAGTGATTCTTTAATTGATGTGTAGAAGACTAAGCCAAATGTATCACTGAATCGGGCCAAAAAACAAGAACTTTGTGGGGGGTTTTTTTGCCACCGAAAGAATATCGTTCGAAAATTCCAAGATATAGGAAGCATATTTTTTCATATATATATTTTTTTTATAACTTTGAGAATTCAGAATTTGTGAAATTTATTTTGAGGATTAAACTGTCTTTTAATTTTATTTTCTTTTAATGTATTACATCTTTGAGAATTCACAATTTGTGAAATGATTTTGAGGAGTTTAATTTTCAAGTATTTTTCATTTAATCGACGGTATAGTGCACTCTAAGTGTTTGATGAAATGAAGCTCAGAACATGTTCCATTTTTGTTTTTCAATATGTTACCCACAATTTTGCTATTATTGTAGCAGTTAAAGTTTTTAGAGATTATCAATCTCTATCGATATATGAGTTTCCATCTCTTTGTAAATTCTTCATGTATACCTAGCATACTTATTAAATTAATTGGATATTTCAAAATTTTAATAATTAAAAATACTAATCATAAAATACTATTTCGCAAATTAGCTCATACTTTACACAAGTTATCAAGGTTGTTTATATCAAGTTCAAGTATAAAATTATCACAAATTATTTTTTTTTTAAATATTTGTTGTAACTCTTGCACCTATATCACCCGTTGTATATCACAATTGTTAAAAATTTAAACATATCACTTATTATTTTTCACTCCAAACGCACCATAGAATCTGATTCCACGTGTTTTAGGCCTGTATATTCGCTTGCGGAATATGATTGATGCATGTGTTCGGAGAAAATAAGTCCTAAACGCTCAAAACCATGCATGCACTAAATATAGAAAGGAAATCTAAACTCCATAGTTTTTCGGATTTTTCGGACAAGTACACTGTAAGACCCCGAATTTTATGAAATATAAAAATTTATTTTTCTTCATATATATTTTTTTCCTGAAACAGTAAGTGGTTAAATTAACGAAATTGAAAGTTAAGGATGTTATGTGTAAATTTTATTTTGTCGGACAATATTCGTTTTGTCGGGGAATATTCGGGTCGTACGACGGCGCCGAAATAACTAATTATTGGTGGACCCCACAACGGAATATTTGTCGGATATAGAAAACGACAGAAGTAACCTTTTTAAATAAAAATAGTCAACGGTGTTAACTGTTAAAATACCGGTGATAAAAGAATAGTAGCATACGGTAATTTATGGTATTTTCTGTAGCACACGGTACTCTACAGTAGCACGCGGTATTGCACAGTGTCTCATACTATTGTTCTGATAATTGACGCCGTAACTGTTACGCATCATTTCATCAATAATTGTCACTGCATAATATTTTATGTTATCAATTCAATAATTGTTGTTACACAGTATTTTGCATTATTGATTAATAATTGTCATTACACTGTATTTTATATCATTGAGTCAATAATTGTTGCTGCACTGTTTTTAAAATTATTGAACCTAATAATTGTCACAGTTGCAAATATACTGTAATTTATATTATTAAATTAATAATAATCTGTAACGTATTTATTACATTATTGTTGTAGCATTATTTCATTTTATATGTTGGACCCACAGGAAAATAAAAATTTTTATTTTTCAAAAGTTACTATTCACTCCCGGAATTTACTATTCATTCCCGAAAAAGTTACTATTCACTGACGGAAGTCACTGTTCATCTCGGGGGAAGTTACTGTTCATCTACCGACAAAAGTTACTGTTCATTACTGTTCACTTTTTGAAAATTTTAAAGTTACTGTGCAAAGTTACTGTGCAAGTATTGAAAATTTTTAAAAACGTTTGCGCAGCCTCTGCTGAATTTATTTTTTTTAGTTCACCTACCACGCATAGTAACCTCTTTTCTCCTATAAATAGCTTGTTCAGCTGAATAGAAAAATCACACCTAAAACATAAAATTTTTCTATAATAATTTTATGAGTTTTCTCTGAGAATAGTAAGGCTATTTTGAGTGTTTGAAAGCCAAAAGGAGTGCAGGAATTTTTCAAGTAAGTCTTTTATTAAAGAGTAGTAATTTTATAAATTCCTATTTTTCACGGTATTTACAAATCTTCCTTTAGAAGACTCTTCTTTGAGAAGATTCATTTTTAAAAGCTTTATTTGGAAGATTTATTTTGGAATATTATTTTTAAAACTATTTTAAAGTTGGTATTTTATACTACAAAAATTATGTTAAATATATATAATTTTGATAGTTCATAATATATGAGTTATCATACACTTTGAAGTTTACATGTTGTAATTACTAATTTTATTATAAATATATAGGTTGATCAATCTCATTTAAATCAATATCCAGTCACGTGTTAAGGTAATAAATGTCATTTTTTTACACTCTTGAACTTGCTACGGTAAGGAATTTCATTTTCTTTCATATTCTTAAACTTACTACGGTAAGGAATACCATTCATTTCAAACTCTTAAATTTACTATGGTAAGAAATGTCATTTTTTTTACACTCTTGAACTTGCTACGGTAAGGGATATTATTTTCTTTCATACTCCTGAATCGAAACTTATTATGGAACTATTGCTTCTATAATTCCTGAAAATATTATATGTTCCATAATAGTTGAACTTCATTATTTCAACTGAACCTTCCTATTTTCTGAATCTTTCTATTGAACTGTAACCGTTATTCTGAACTGAGAATCTTGAATAACATTTTTAAATTTCACTCCACATCATGTTGACAATTTGGACATTATTTGAATCTGCACAAAGTAAACTTCCGATACTTATTGTTTATCCTGTTTCTTCTGTTCATCAATTGTATCACTATTATTTGTACTAATCATCAAGAATCAAGCTGTTGTGAATATCTGTGGCCGGGGGCACAGATGTGATATATTTGTTGAACAGATGATAGGTTAAAGGCGATATACTAGGTTAAAGGCGATACATCTGTTCAGTGTCTTTTATGGCACGTGGTTAATGTTCTCTTTGGCCCGTAGTGCATAGATGAACTGTTGTTTGGTATGATTATGACCAAAGGCTGAATCTGGTATAATCATGACCGTTGTTGTTATATTGAAAGTTCTCTTTGGCCCGTAGTGCATAGATGAACTGTTGTTTGGTATGATTATGACCAAAGGCTGAATCTGGTATAATCATGACCGCTGGTGTTATATTGAAAGTTCTCTTTGGCCCGTAGTGCATAGATGAACTGTTGTTTGGTATGATTATGACCAAAGGCTGAATCTGGTATAATCATGACCGCTGGTGCTATATTGAATGTTCTCTTTGGCCCGTAATGCATAGATGAACTGTTGATTTGCATGATTATGACCAGGAACTGTGAATTTGTATTATCTTGACTAATGGTATTTCAGATGATAAAAGTTGATGATGTTTTTACGAAAAAGAGAAGCGCGTGGACATTATAGTCTACATTATTCTTCTAATAGATTGCTCATTCCGCCGCTATTATTGATCTGAACATTGTTCAAGAATTTAACTGCAGTTTTTGATATACACCTTGTATTCTGTTCTTTTCTATCAAAAACTCAACTGTTGAAGGCTAATGATAATTTATTCGTCATTATCTTAGTCATGATATTTCTTACTGGGCTATTTGAGCTCACCATTTCTTTCCATTGTTTTTCAACAGGAGATGAAAACGTAACGGGGTTTAACCGGGGAATGGAGTGAGAGTCTGAGGAATAGCTGTCGTAGTCTTCACGTGTTGTAAAATAGTGTGGCAAGAATAGTGAAGACTTAGTTGTGTATTATTATACACTGTATTGTTGTACGTTGTGCTTTGTTGTAATAATTTTGTTGTAGTATTTTGACGACTCAAGTTTGGGCTGTGTGGGCCTAGATTTGGGGGCGTCACAGTTGGTATCAGAGCTTAGGGATATGGTCTTTAATGGGCTGTGTGGGCCTAAATAGTGTGCTTTGTTGTAATAATGAGTTAGCACCGCAAAGTGCTCCACTGAATCCTCGTACTCCTGTACCTGATCCTCCAGTCCTACAATCCTCTCCTTCAGCTCTGCGTTCTCGCCAGAGAACTGATAAGCCGCATCCCTATACTGATCCTCCATGTGCTGGTGGGTCAGATTCTGCTCCTCTAGATGCTGGACCCTTGCCTCCAGCCCCTCGTTCCTATCGGTCAGTCCCTCTATGATGTCAGCGGCAGTGGTGCCCATGCCATCAGCTGACTCCTCCTCCTCAGACTCCTCTGACTCTGCCTCATCCTCACTGTAAGGCCTCATGACTCCGCCCCAGACGGGCTCCACACGATCCCCCTCCTCAGGATCTGACTCTGGCTCCTCTACGGGTGCAGCCAGCAGCGGCTGTGCAGTATCCATATGGATATCAATATAGTCCTCCTCAGCAGTGCGACTCGACTGTCCGATCTCTGCCATCCTATAACATAAAACAATAACACACGTTAGTACAGCAATAAAATATATTCATTGATGAAATGAAATGATATTTTATCATGTACATCTCGGCTCGATGGATTTTCTCAATCCATCTCCAAAAATACACAACATCATGAATCTCCCCGATTCATCCCCTAACGCACTCGATATGAGTTTAATACTAAGGTTATAACTTAGGTTTCGCAAATCCTAACGTTTCTAACCTACGGCTCTGATACCAACCTGTGACGACCCCAAATCCGGGTTCTATAACCTCGAGTTTGGTTCTCACTATTCAACACATTACTAACAATTAAATACATACATTGCATTTAAATATCGCGGAATAATACATATTGGTTCCCTTCAAAAGGTTACAATACCAGGGTCTATCAACCTTAACATAATAACAGTTCCTATCACAAGGAATTACAAAAGGCTTAAAAACCGTAAATACATAATTAAAGATCTAATTAGCATGCCTAAGCTAACTTAAGCTCTGGCTTTTCCTTTTCCTTTATCCTTCTTTGAGCAATCAGGATTATCTGAAAAATGGTTCATGATATAGCAAGAATGAGCAACTAGTTTGCTCAGCAAGTTTAAAACAATCATATAGATTTAATATATCATGAATGAATGGGAAATATCAACAATGATTCAACAATAGATATAACAATTGTGAATGAAACAGGATTCAAATTTTAATAAACAGAATATTTGAATCTTAAAATGCTGAGTGGTCACTAAGGACCCTGAACTAACTAGGGTATAATAGAGTTTCCTCTGACCCTTTGAGTTGTTTGGTTTTCAAGGGGATCAGCCTATTCAACCCGCTGTATATGCATTACATTTAGTCACTGGCGCCCAAAGTCGGTTTCCCGACACAAAATCCCCTAATTTAGGGTTGTTCAATTCTCAGACTTAATATAAGAAATCCGCACCCAACAATGGTTTGGATAAGCTTTTAAAAGTATTCAAGTTATTGAATTTAGAAACGCAATGTCTAGCTGAACTATTAGCTTCAGACATTTTTAATACAGTTCATGAATCAAGAACTAACAAGCTTCAAATGCACTAAGTGCGATTGTATAAACAATATGGATGTGGAATAATTTTAAATAATTAAACCACTTCAAGCTTTAACAATAAATACAAGTATGGAAACTTGTTCAACGATAATAATTGAGTAGGGTTAGAGAACTTGCCTGTTTGCTCAGCTACAATAATTGTCTAGCTTTAACTAACTTGCTTTGAAAGACCTAACATTAATAAAGTCGGTCTAATAATTAGTACGACGTATTTGCATAATTATACGCTTAATAACGAACTTATTTACCACATAAGTACTAACACATAAATTACATTAGTCAAAACAATATTATTAACCTTATAGACACTTAATCATTTTAGGTTAATAATTTAATAAGTTAGAAAATATTTTTCTTAAGTGTTGGACACTTATTAAACCCTTAAACAACTTATTATAATTGTTTAGTTCAATTCAATTTATTTTATTAACTCAATCTCTTTTTAATTACTATTTAATATTGATTAAATAGAAATTAATTAATTAACTCTAGTTATTATAAATAATAACTAATTGTACCTACCTATTATTAAATAATAAATAATTATTAACTTAATTTTAACCTTCTTTAATTTAATGTTAATCAACCAATAATTAACCAAGTAATTAACCTTACCTATTATTTAATTAAGGAAATTAAATAATAGTTTACTAATCTTAATCCTCTTTAATTATTATTTAATGTCAATTAAATAATAATTAATTGTTTAATTAATTTTAATTATTATTTAAGGTTAAATAATAATCAAATCATTCTTATTTATTATTTAAATTAAATAATAAATTATTACTCTAATAACTTAATTTCCATTAATCGTTATTTAATGTTAATTAAATAATAATTAATTGCTTAATTATCCTTATTTATTATTTAATAATATTTAAATAATAAATAATTAATTTATAAATTTTATCTCTCTTTAAATATTATTTAATAGGCATTAAATAATAATTGCTAATTTATCATCTTTATTTATTATTAATATTTAAAATAATAAATAAATAATAAATTTATTTAACCTAACCATGGTTTAGCTAACTAGATTAATATTTAAAATATTTAAATATTAAACTTTATGAAAAATCTCCTCCCCAATATTATTTTTGTATTATTATTATTTTTGTTATAATTTTAAATTAATTTTTAAATATTTAAATTAATTAAAATTAACCCGAATGGCATTTTCGTAATTAAGTTGAAAAACCGGACCGATGGCAATTTCGTAAATAATTCGAAAACTGAACCGAGGGCAGAATGGTAATTCTGCCGAAAAAAAACACGGAGGGGCAAAATGGTAATTTCCCCGAATTTTTCCTTCCGCGCATGGCGCGCGTTTCAGATTATACGGCCCAAAACGACGCCGTTTTTGGAAACGCGGATACGGCTTCCGCGCGTACGCGCGGCGTAATTTTTTTTCTGAGGCAAAACGACGCCGTTTTGTCTCCGCGTCCGACTGTGCACAGTGGCCGCGTATTGCGCGGAAACCTTTAGTTTTTTTTTTTCCCTTTCACAGATTGTGAACAGTGTTCCGGCTATACACACTTTAATTAAAATTATACCTTCAATAAATCTTTAACTCTTCAATAAAAATCAAAAAAATTACCAATAATCTTATATTAATTTATAACATGAAAAATTAATTTTTCATGATTTAATATCAATATTTTTTTATAAAAATTTTTACATCACATAAACTACCATAAATCATATCTTTTTGTGTATAACTCCATTTTAAGTGATTCAAACTTTGTTTTTCTCATGCTTTAATGTTCTATAATATTAGAACATCAAACCTAAGTTTTACAAAAATATTTTTGGTAATATATTTCAAAACTTGTTTACACACTACTAAATACATATTTTAGCATATAAAATATACCAAAATACAAACCAAACATATTAAACTCAAGCATGGCATAAATATTACCTCTACACATTAATAATTATATTAACATGTTTATACTAACATGGTGATTTATTTAATTTAAAAATAAAACTTTATTTAAAATAACCATTACCTTGATTTAATGGCTATCTTTCTTTTTCTTCCAAAGTAGGTGATGAGGTTTGAAGGCATGAACCAAGAACTCCTTCTCTTGGTATTTTTGCTCTCAACTATAATTTTTCTACACTCTCAAATGCTCTCTAGCTTGAAAAATGGAGGAAGAAGAATGACTAACACAATGCTCCTAATTTGCAAGTATACTTGCAATATTGATAGATACATAATATATCTAATAATTTTAGCCCATCATGCACCTATTGGATACTTACACAAGTTAGCCACATTAGGTGAAAAGAAGCATGGTGCATGTACTACAAAAAGAAAACAAGCAACCTTTTTATTAATTAAATAAAAAATCAAATAATAATAATAATAATAATAATAATAACATTACACTCTCTCTCCTCCTTCTAGCATGCTCTCGGCTGAATCTTCTTCCTTTGTCCCAATTTGATTGTCACTTTTCATTTTCTTTAATAATTATTAGTTAATTTAAGTATTTTCCAAGTGGGCCAATCATTGGGCTTTAATTTAAAATACCAATTGGGCTTCTATTAAATTGTTTGGGCTACTAAATTGTCAAATTTTATTATTCCCCACTTGGGCTACTAATTGACTCATGTTGGGCTAATTTAATAATTTATACATTAATTATTCAATCCATGATTAAATAAATAATTACCTTGAATAAATAATTAAATATTCTAACCCATAAGTATTAAATTACCAAATGGACTAATAAATATTATTATTAACATTTCACATTATTTACATTAATTAATAATCATATTAATTAATTTATTATATTTAATTCACTCATTATATTCAATTTAATTGAATATTTAATTAATAGGAAACTTATCAATTATTTTGATATTAAAACTTTAGGGTTTGTTCACTAATTTAATAACATATTAGTGACCCCCTTTAATTAATTTTAGTAATTAATTACATAATTATTTAATCACATAATTAATTAATCACATAAAAAGATTTAAATAATCTCATAAAACTAACTCGTTGGAAATTAAATTAATATTTTAATTAATAAAAATGTGGAAATTCTAGGACATTACATTCTCCCCTCCTTATAAAAATTCCGTCCTCGGAATTGTAAAAATAAGGTTACTCAAATAAAAACGGGTAATTTGCCCTCATTTCCTCCTCTAATTCCCACGTAGATTCTTCAATGGCGTGATTCCTCCAGAGTACTTTGACAGAATGAATTATCTTATTTCTCAGTTTCTGTTCCTTCCTATCGAGTATCTGAACAGGAACTTCTTCATATGATAAGTCCTTCCCGACTTGAATTGGTTCATAGGAGATAACGTGCTTGTAGTCTGGTTTGTATGGCCGCAATACCGACACGTGAAACACATTGTGAATATGTTCCAATTCAGGAGGTAAAGCTACCTCGTATGCTACTTCACCCACTCTTCTCAATATTTCGAACGGTCCTATGAACCTTGGACTCAATTTCCCCTTCTTTCCAAACCTGATCTTCCCTTTCCAGGGAGATACCTTAATGAACACAAAACTCCCCACCTCGAAGTCTCGTTTCTGTCGATGTAAATCGGCGTATTTCTTTTGACGGTCTTGAGCTGCTACTAGCCGAGCTCTTATTACCTTGATAATTTCTACCGTCTGTTGAACCAATTCTGGCCCCAACAGTCGGCGTTCTCCTACCTCATCCCAACATAGAGGTGTTCTGCATTTTCTGCCATATAAAGCTTCGTAAGGCGGCATACCTATGCTCGCATGATAACTGTTGTTATATGCAAACTCAACTAGTGGTAGATGGATTTCCCAACTGCCCTTGAAATCCATTACGCAGGCCCTGAGCATATCTTCCAATGTCTGAATTGTTCTCTCACTTTGCCCATCGGTCTGCGGATGATACGCTGTACTCATTCTTAACTGTGTCCCCAATCTCTCCTGAAGACTTCTCCAAAATTTTGACGTGAAGCGCGGATCTCTGTCTGACACAATCGATACCGGCACCCCATGTCTTGAAACTATCTCTTTGATGTACAGTTTGGACAACTGATCCAAACTGAACCTAATCTTGATCGGCAAAAAGTGCGCTGACTTTGTTAGCCGATCCACAATCACCCAAATTGCGTCATATCCCTTCTGTGTTGCTGGAAGTCCTACCACAAAATCCATTGTGATATGCTCCCATTTCCACTCAGGAATTTCTAACGGCTGTAACAATCCACTTGGTCTCTGATGTTCGGCCTTTACCCTCTGACAAGTTAGGCATCGGCTGACACATTCTGCAACCTCCCTCTTTAAATTCGGCCACCAAAAATGCTGACGTAGATCTTGATACATCTTCGTACTTCCCGGATGTATCGAGTATCTAGTACTGTGAGCCTCTTGCAAAATTTCCTCTCGTAATTCAGGCACTAGCGGTACCCAAACACGATTTTCAAATCTCAGCAATCCCATGCTATCAATTTTAAACTTGACCTCTTCTCCATCGGTCATCCTCTTCCGGATTCTGTCACATTCCTCATCTTTGTCTTGAGCCTCTTTCACCCTATCTAACAAGGTTGGGCTCACCTCGACTTCTATTGACTCGTTTGGACTTCTCACTTCCAACTCCATTCGAGCCATCTCTTGAACCAATTGTTCTTGATCTGTCAATATGAACAATTTCTCCCTGCTCTTTCTACTCAGAGCATCCGCTACTACGTTGGCCTTGCCGGGATGATATAGAATTTCACAATCATAATCTTTGATCAATTCCAACCATCTCCGTTGCCTCATATTCAGCTCCTTCTGTGTGAAGATATACTTCAGACTCTTATGGTCTGTGAATATCTCACATTTTTCTCCGTACAGATAATGTCTCCAAATTTTAAGGGCAAACACTACCGCTGCCAGCTCCAAGTCGTGGGTAGGATATCCCTTCTCATAATCTTTTAATTGTCTGGACGCATACGCAACGACTTTGCCGTTTTGCATAAGCACACAGCCAAGCCCCTTGTGCGATGCATCACTGTAGACCGTAAAACCTCCTGTATCGTCTGGTAAGGTCAATACAGGTGCTTCACTAAGTCTTTTCTTTAACTCCTGAAAACTTTCCTCACACTTCTCTGTCCACACGTATTTCACCGTCTTTCTTGTTAAGTTGGTCAACGGTGTTGCTATCTTTGAGAAGTCTTGAATGAACCTCCGATAGTAACCCGCTAACCCTAAGAAACTTCTTACTTCTGTCGGCGTCCTTGGTTGCTCCCAATTCATTACCGATTCAACCTTTGCCGGATCAACCGAAACTCCTTCCTTGTCAATAACATGACCTAAAAATTGAACTCTTTCCAACCAGAATTCACACTTTGAAAACTTAGCGTACAACCGCTCCTTCCGTAAAATCTCCAACACCAATCTTAGGTGTTCAGCATGCTCCTCCTCCGTTTTGGAATACACCAGAATATCGTCAATGAACACGACTACAAATTTATCCAAGTATTGCTTGAATATTCTGTTCATCATGTCCATAAATGCGGCTGGCGCATTCGTTAGTCCAAACGACATCACCAGAAACTCATAATGCCCATATCGAGTTCTGAATGCCGTCTTGGGTATATCCTCCTTCCTGACTTTCAACTGATGATAACCAGTCCTTAAGTCAATCTTTGAAAAGTACTTCGCCCCTTTCAATTGATCGAAAAGATCGTCAATTCGTGGTAACGGGTACTTGTTCTTAATTGTCACCTTATTCAGCTCTCTATAATCCATACACAATCTCATCGATCCATCCTTCTTCTTTACAAACAGCATCGGTGCTCCCCATGGAGAAACACTTGGCTGAATGTACTTATTGTCTAGCAACTCCTGCAATTGCACCATCAATTCCTTTAGTTCTACCGGAGCCATCCTATATGGTGCTTTCGATATCGGTGCTGTCCCCGGTACTAAATCAATCACAAATTCTATTTCCCTGTCCGGCGGTAAACCCGGCAGTACATCTGGAAAAACATCCGTAAACTCCCTAACTACTGGTATTTGCTCCATCTCGGGACTCACCACTTGTGTGTCAACCACATGAGCCAAATACCCTACACAACCTTTCTTCAATAATTTCTTGGCCTGCATCATCGTCAGACAAGAAGACTGTCTTGACGATTTGCTGCCATAAAATACGACCTTAGACTTATTTGGTGTCTTAAGGTGTATGCACTTCTTCTGACAATCAATTATCGCCCCGTGGTTAAACAACCAATCCATCCCAAGTATTACATCAAATTCCCCCCAGACGTATTGGAATTAGATTCACATTTAATTTCTGACCCCTGATTTCAGCACAACAATTTCTATGTATGTACTCTACCGGAATCACTTCTTTATTAGCAACTTCTATGTTCATTGAGTTTTCTAGTTTGTCCCTAGGCAACTCTAATCGTCTAGCGAAATCATCAGACACAAATGAACAGGTAGCACCCGAATCAAACAATACATATGCATTTATATTATTGATCGGAATAATACCTGACACCACGTCTTTTGACCCCACTGCATCTTGCACCGTCATGTTGAACGTCCGGGCTGTCGGCTTGTTCTGTGGTACCGGTCCCCCGATAGCCAATCTGCTGTTATTGCCCTTGTAGCCGCTACCCCCGTCATTCTTCTTCTTGGGGCAATCCTTTATCAGGTGGTCAGATGCTCCGCAAGAAAAGCATCTCTCTTTCTTTGGGAGGGGACAATTTGGAGAAATATGTCCCACCTGACCACAATTGTAACATGTATTCTTCCCTTTCCTGCACTCCCCGAAGTGGTTCTTCCCACATATATTGCATGCTGGCTTTTTCTGAACACTTCCTTGTTGATTCCCCGAGCTCTTGTCGTTACTGTTGTTGTCCCATTTACGCTTATTACTGTTATTATTATTATTGCCTCCACTGTTACTGTTCTTGCTTCCCCCTTCATTTTTCTTTTTGTTTCTCTCCTGGTTGTACTTGGTTAATGCGTCGCTTCCTCCTTCAGCAATGATTGACTTCTCCAACAAAGTTGCGAATGAGTCAATCTGCAGTACCGCTACCTTGTTGAATATCCAAGGTCTCAATCCATTTTCGAATCTTCTGGCCTTGCGTTCCTCCGTATCCACTTGATGTGGAGCGAACCTGGCCAGCTCATTAAATCTTGCCGCGTACTCAGGTACCGACATGTTTTCCTGCTTCAGTTCTAGAAATTTCACTTCCATCCTACTTTTCATACTCTTCGGGAAATAATTCTCATCGAATATTTCCTTAAATCTTGTCCATGACACCACCCCCTCGCCAGCCCTATTCTGATTGGCTTCCCACCAGAAATTGGCCTCTCCCTTCATCATATAGGTAGCAAAGATTGTCTTTTGCTCCTCAGCTACCCTCGCGATAACGAACGCTTTCTCTATTTCCTTTATCCATGACTGGGCCTCTATCGGGTCCGACGTTCCCCTAAACTCTGGCGGTCCCACCGCTTTAAAATCTTTAAAATTCGCCAACTGATTTGGTGGTGGTGGCGGATTTGCTACTACAGGGTGGCGGTTTTGCATTTCCTCAGCTAGCATGTCGACAAAGTTTTGCATAGGGTCTACGTTGTGTCCCCCCGCGTCGTTGTTAACTGACTCTTCTACCCCCTGGTTCCTTGGTGGTTGTCTACGTGGCGGCATTTTCTGTTATAAACAAAAATTTACATTATTATACTGGTTTCATCTTTTTCATTTCATTATTTTGTATCTTAGACAATGTTTAGCTAAAATACAAGTAATTATTTCAACACGCATATAAACATAAATTCAACTGCATTTATACTCATATGCTAAAACAGGAGTGCGTAGCACTTTACATCAAAAGCATACTGCTATAAATGCTTCTATCCCAGAGAAGCTACAAAAGATGGGATCTGACATATTCTACAACTTCCTAGAGTTGGGATTTAGTGACATATTAACCCTTTAATAAAACAAAAGTTGGGTTCTACTGCATCTATTTACATACGAAATTAGAAAACAACTACTACTACTACTGACTGCGCATCCCCCTACGGATCGCGTCGTCATACTCCTCATCCCCGATGGCCATCACCACACTCCTGCTGATGGTGTGCATAGACTGGCCCTCCTCAGCTGGGTAGTAGTGCACCCTGCTCTGAAGCCTACCATATGAAGATCGGTAGACGTAGCTAAGTCTATCCGTCCTCACCCGCTTCTCGCGGACCTCCTCCTCTAGCTCAATTATCTGACCATAAGCGGCATCCCGCTGTCTCTCCATCTCTATACGGTCCTCTATCGCCTCCTGCCAGTGTGCACGGATGGCGGCCTTCTCTGCCTGAACCTGCTGAACCTTCAGCTCAGCCTCTGCCAACCTAGTCTCAACCACTGCTAATTTAGCCTGCAGCTCTACATCCTGCTCTACCAGCTGATGAGTTAGCACCGCAAAGTGCTCCACTGAATCCTCGTACTCCTGTACCTGATCCTCCAGTCCTACAATCCTCTCCTTCAGCTCTGCGTTCTCGCCAGAGAACTGATAAGCCGCATCCCTATACTGATCCTCCATGTGCTGGTGGGTCAGATTCTGCTCCTCTAGATGCTGGACCCTTGCCTCCAGCCCCTCGTTCCTATCGGTCAGTCCCTCTATGATGTCAGCGGCAGTGGTGCCCATGCCATCAGCTGACTCCTCCTCCTCAGACTCCTCTGACTCTGCCTCATCCTCACTGTAAGGCCTCATGACTCCGCCCCAGACGGGCTCCACACGATCCCCCTCCTCAGGATCTGACTCTGGCTCCTCTACGGGTGCAGCCAGCAGCGGCTGTGCAGTATCCATATGGATATCAATATAGTCCTCCTCAGCAGTGCGACTCGACTGTCCGATCTCTGCCATCCTATAACATAAAACAATAACACACGTTAGTACAGCAATAAAATATATTCATTGATGAAATGAAATGATATTTTATCATGTACATCTCGGCTCGATGGATTTTCTTAATCCATCTCCAAAAATACACAACATCATGAATCTCCCCGATTCATCCCCTAACGCACTCGATATGAGTTTAATACTAAGGTTATAACTTAGGTTTCGCAAATCCTAACGTTTCTAACCTACGGCTCTGATACCAACCTGTGACGACCCCAAATCCGGGTTCCATAACCTCGAGTTTGGTTCTCACTATTCAACACATTACTAACAATTAAATACATACATTGCATTTAAATATCGCGGAATAATACATATTGGTTCCCTTCAAAAGGTTACAATACCAGGGTCTATCAACCTTAACATAATAACAGTTCCTATCACAAGGAATTACAAAAGGCTTAAAAACCGTAAATACATAATTAAAGATCTAATTAGCATGCCTAAGCTAACTTAAGCTCTGGCTTTTCCTTTTCCTTTATCCTTCTTTGAGCAATCAGGATTATCTGAAAAATGGTTCATGATATAGCAAGAATGAGCAACTAGTTTGCTCAGCAAGTTTAAAACAATCATATAGATTTAATATATCATGAATGAATGGGAAATATCAACAATGATTCAACAATAGATATAACAATTGTGAATGAAACAGGATTCAAATTTTAATAAACAGAATATTTGAATCTTAAAATGCTGAGTGGTCACTAAGGACCCTGAACTAACTAGGGTATAATAGAGTTTCCTCTGACCCTTTGAGTTGTTTGGTTTTCAAGGGGATCAGCCTATTCAACCCGCTGTATATGCATTACATTTAGTCACTGGCGCCCAAAGTCGGTTTCCCGACACAAAATCCCCTAATTTAGGGTTGTTCAATTCTCAGACTTAATATAAGAAATCCGCACCCAACAATGGTTTGGATAAGCTTTTAAAAGTATTCAAGTTATTGAATTTAGAAACGCAATGTCTAGCTGAACTATTAGCTTCAGACATTTTTAATACAGTTCATGAATCAAGAACTAACAAGCTTCAAATGCACTAAGTGCGATTGTATAAACAATATGGATGTGGAATAATTTTAAGTAATTAAACCACTTCAAGCTTTAACAATAAATACAAGTATGGAAACTTGTTCAACGATAATAATTGAGTAGGGTTAGAGAACTTGCCTGTTTGCTCAGCTACAATAATTGTCTAGCTTTAACTAACTTGCTTTGAAAGACCTAACATTAATAAAGTCGGTCTAATAATTAGTACGACGTATTTGCATAATTATACGCTTAATAACGAACTTATTTACCACATAAGTACTAACACATAAATTACATTAGTCAAAACAATATTATTAACCTTATAGACACTTAATCATTTTAGGTTAATAATTTAATAAGTTAGAAAATATTTTTCTTAAGTGTTGGACACTTATTAAACCCTTAAACAACTTATTATAATTGTTTAGTTCAATTCAATTTATTTTATTAACTCAATCTCTTTTTAATTACTATTTAATATTGATTAAATAGAAATTAATTAATTAACTCTAGTTATTATAAATAATAACTAATTGTACCTACCTATTATTAAATAATAAATAATTATTAACTTAATTTTAACCTTCTTTAATTTAATGTTAATCAACCAATAATTAACCAAGTAATTAACCTTACCTATTATTTAATTAAGGAAATTAAATAATAGTTTACTAATCTTAATCCTCTTTAATTATTATTTAATGTCAATTAAATAATAATTAATTGTTTAATTAATTTTAATTATTATTTAAGGTTAAATAATAATCAAATCATTCTTATTTATTATTTAAATTAAATAATAAATTATTACTCTAATAACTTAATTTCCATTAATCGTTATTTAATGTTAATTAAATAATAATTAATTGCTTAATTATCCTTATTTATTATTTAATAATATTTAAATAATAAATAATTAATTTATAAATTTTATCTCTCTTTAAATATTATTTAATAGGCATTAAATAATAATTGCTAATTTATCATCTTTATTTATTATTTTAAATATTAATAATAAATAAATAATAAATTTATTTAACCTAACCATGGTTTAGCTAACTAGATTAATATTTAAAATATTTAAATATTAAACTTTATGAAAAATCTCCTCCCCAATATTATTTTTGTATTATTATTATTTTTGTTATAATTTTAAATTAATTTTTAAATATTTAAATTAATTAAAATTAACCCGAATGGCATTTTCGTAATTAAGTTGAAAAACCGGACCGATGGCAATTTCGTAAATAATTCGAAAACTGAACCGAGGGCAGAATGGTAATTCTGCCGAAAAAAAACACGGAGGGGCAAAATGGTAATTTCCCCGAATTTTTCCTTCCGCGCATTTCAGATTATACGGCCCAAAACGACGCCGTTTTTGGAAACGCGGATACGGCTTCCGCGCGTACGCGCGGCGTAATTTTTTTTCTGAGGCAAAACGACGCCGTTTTGTCTCCGCGTCCGACTGTGCACAGTGGCCGCGCATTGCGCGGAAACCTTTAGTTTTTTTTTTTCCCTTTCACAGATTGTGAACAGTGTTCCGGCTATACACACTTTAATTAAAATTATACCTTCAATAAATCTTTAACTCTTCAATAAAAATCAAAAAAATTACCAATAATCTTATATTAATTTATAACATGAAAAATTAATTTTTCATGATTTAATATCAATATTTTTTTATAAAAATTTTTACATCACATAAACTACCATAAATCATATCTTTTGTGTATAACTTCATTTTAAGTGATTCAAACTTTGTTTTTCTCATGCTTTAATGTTCTATAATATTAGAACATCAAACCTAAGTTTTACAAAAATATTTTTGGTAATATATTTCAAAACTTGTTTACACACTACTAAATACATATTTTAGCATATAAAATATACCAAAATACAAACCAAACATATTAAACTCAAGCATGGCATAAATATTACCTCTACACATTAATAATTATATTAACATGTTTATACTAACATGGTGATTTATTTAATTTAAAAATAAAACTTTATTTAAAATAACCATTACCTTGATTTAATGGCTATCTTTCTTTTTCTTCCAAAGTAGGTGATGAGGTTTGAAGGCATGAACCAAGAACTCATTCTCTTGGTATTTTTGCTCTCAACTATAATTTTTCTACACTCTCAAATGCTCTCTAGCTTGAAAAATGGAGGAAGAAGAATGACTAACACAATGCTCCTAATTTGCAAGTATACTTGCAATATTGATAGATACATAATATATCTAATAATTTTAGCCCATCATGCACCTATTGGATACTTACACAAGTTAGCCACATTAGGTGAAAAGAAGCATGGTGCATGTACTACAAAAAGAAAACAAGCAACCTTTTTATTAATTAAATGAAAAATCAAATAATAATAATAATAATAATAATAATAACATTACACTCTCTCTCCTCCTTCTAGCATGCTCTCGGCTGAATCTTCTTCCTTTGTCCCAATTTGATTGTCACTTTTCATTTTCTTTAATAATTATTAGTTAATTTAAGTATTTTCCAAGTGGGCCAATCATTGGGCTTTAATTTAAAATACCAATTGGGCTTCTATTAAATTGTTTGGGCTACTAAATTGTCAAATTTTATTATTCCCCACTTGGGCTACTAATTGACTCATGTTGGGCTAATTTAATAATTTATACATTAATTATTCAATCCATGATTAAATAAATAATTACCTTGAATAAATAATTAAATATTCTAACCCATAAGTATTAAATTACCAAATGGACTAATAAATATTATTATTAACATTTCACATTATTTACATTAATTAATAATCATATTAATTAATTTATTATATTTAATTCACTCATTATATTCAATTTAATTGAATATTTAATTAATAGGAAACTTATCAATTATTTTGATATTAAAACTTTAGGGTTTGTTCACTAATTTAATAACATATTAGTGACCCCCTTTAATTAATTTTAGTAATTAATTACATAATTATTTAATCACATAATTAATTAATCACATAAAAAGATTTAAATAATCTCATAAAACTAACTCGTTGGAAATTAAATTAATATTTTAATTAATAAAAATGTGGAAATTCTAGGACATTACATTCTCCCCTCCTTATAAAAATTCCGTCCTCGGAATTGTAAAAATAAGGTTACTCAAATAAAAACGGGTAATTTGCCCTCATTTCCTCCTCTAATTCCCACGTAGATTCTTCAATGGCGTGATTCCTCCAGAGTACTTTGACAGAATGAATTATCTTATTTCTCAGTTTCTGTTCCTTCCTATCGAGTATCTGAACAGGAACTTCTTCATATGATAAGTCCTTCCCGACTTGAATTGGTTCATAGGAGATAACGTGCTTGTAGTCTGGTTTGTATGGCCGCAATACCGACACGTGAAACACATTGTGAATATGTTCCAATTCAGGAGGTAAAGCTACCTCGTATGCTACTTCACCCACTCTTCTCAATATTTCGAACGGTCCTATGAACCTTGGACTCAATTTCCCCTTCTTTCCAAACCTGATCTTCCCTTTCCAGGGAGATACCTTAATGAACACAAAACTCCCCACCTCGAAGTCTCGTTTCTGTCGATGTAAATCGGCGTATTTCTTTTGACGGTCTTGAGCTGCTACTAGCCGAGCTCTTATTACCTTGATAATTTCTACCGTCTGTTGAACCAATTCTGGCCCCAACAGTCGGCGTTCTCCTACCTCATCCCAACATAGAGGTGTTCTGCATTTTCTGCCATATAAAGCTTCGTAAGGCGGCATACCTATGCTCGCATGATAACTGTTGTTATATGCAAACTCAACTAGTGGTAGATGGATTTCCCAACTGCCCTTGAAATCCATTACGCAGGCCCTGAGCATATCTTCCAATGTCTGAATTGTTCTCTCACTTTGCCCATCGGTCTGCGGATGATACGCTGTACTCATTCTTAACTGTGTCCCCAATCTCTCCTGAAGACTTCTCCAAAATTTTGACGTGAAGCGCGGATCTCTGTCTGACACAATCGATACCGGCACCCCATGTCTTGAAACTATCTCTTTGATGTACAGTTTGGACAACTGATCCAAACTGAACCTAATCTTGATCGGCAAAAAGTGCGCTGACTTTGTTAGCCGATCCACAATCACCCAAATTGCGTCATATCCCTTCTGTGTTGCTGGAAGTCCTACCACAAAATCCATTGTGATATGCTCCCATTTCCACTCAGGAATTTCTAACGGCTGTAGCAATCCACTTGGTCTCTGATGTTCGGCCTTTACCCTCTGACAAGTTAGGCATCGGCTGACACATTCTGCAACCTCCCTCTTTAAATTCGGCCACCAAAAATGCTGACGTAGATCTTGATACATCTTCGTACTTCCCGGATGTATCGAGTATCTAGTACTGTGAGCCTCTTGCAAAATTTCCTCTCGTAATTCAGGCACTAGCGGTACCCAAACACGATTTTCAAATCTCAGCAATCCCATGCTATCAATTTTAAACTTGACCTCTTCTCCATCGGTCATCCTCTTCCGGATTCTGTCACATTCCTCATCTTTGTCTTGAGCCTCTTTCACCCTATCTAACAAGGTTGGGCTCACCTCGACTTCTATTGACTCGTTTGGACTTCTCACTTCCAACTCCATTCGAGCCATCTCTTGAACCAATTGTTCTTGATCTGTCAATATGAACAATTTCTCCCTGCTCTTTCTACTCAGAGCATCCGCTACTACGTTGGCCTTGCCGGGATGATATAGAATTTCACAATCATAATCTTTGATCAATTCCAACCATCTCCGTTGCCTCATATTCAGCTCCTTCTGTGTGAAGATATACTTCAGACTCTTATGGTCTGTGAATATCTCACATTTTTCTCCGTACAGATAATGTCTCCAAATTTTAAGGGCAAACACTACCGCTGCCAGCTCCAAGTCGTGGGTAGGATATCCCTTCTCATAATCTTTTAATTGTCTGGACGCATACGCAACGACTTTGCCGTTTTGCATAAGCACACAGCCAAGCCCCTTGTGCGATGCATCACTGTAGACCGTAAAACCTCCTGTATCGTCTGGTAAGGTCAATACAGGTGCTTCACTAAGTCTTTTCTTTAACTCCTGAAAACTTTCCTCACACTTCTCTGTCCACACGTATTTCACCGTCTTTCTTGTTAAGTTGGTCAACGGTGTTGCTATCTTTGAGAAGTCTTGAATGAACCTCCGATAGTAACCCGCTAACCCTAAGAAACTTCTTACTTCTGTCGGCGTCCTTGGTTGCTCCCAATTCATTACCGATTCAACCTTTGCCGGATCAACCGAAACTCCTTCCTTGTCAATAACATGACCTAAAAATTGAACTCTTTCCAACCAGAATTCACACTTTGAAAACTTAGCGTACAACCGCTCCTTCCGTAAAATCTCCAACACCAATCTTAGGTGTTCAGCATGCTCCTCCTCCGTTTTGGAATACACCAGAATATCGTCAATGAACACGACTACAAATTTATCCAAGTATTGCTTGAATATTCTGTTCATCATGTCCATAAATGCGGCTGGCGCATTCGTTAGTCCAAACGACATCACCAGAAACTCATAATGCCCATATCGAGTTCTGAATGCCGTCTTGGGTATATCCTCCTTCCTGACTTTCAACTGATGATAACCAGTCCTTAAGTCAATCTTTGAAAAGTACTTCGCCCCTTTCAATTGATCGAAAAGATCGTCAATTCGTGGTAACGGGTACTTGTTCTTAATTGTCACCTTATTCAGCTCTCTATAATCCATACACAATCTCATCGATCCATCCTTCTTCTTTACAAACAGCATCGGTGCTCCCCATGGAGAAACACTTGGCTGAATGTACTTATTGTCTAGCAACTCCTGCAATTGCACCATCAATTCCTTTAGTTCTACCGGAGCCATCCTATATGGTGCTTTCGATATCGGTGCTGTCCCCGGTACTAAATCAATCACAAATTCTATTTCCCTGTCCGGCGGTAAACCCGGCAGTACATCTGGAAAAACATCCGTAAACTCCCTAACTACTGGTATTTGCTCCATCTCGGGACTCACCACTTGTGTGTCAACCACATGAGCCAAATACCCTACACAACCTTTCTTCAATAATTTCTTGGCCTGCATCATCGTCAGACAAGAAGACTGTCTTGACGATTTGCTGCCATAAAATACGACCTTAGACTTATTTGGTGTCTTAAGGTGTATGCACTTCTTCTGACAATCAATTATCGCCCCGTGGTTAAACAACCAATCCATCCCAAGTATTACATCAAATTCCCCCAGACGTATTGGAATTAGATTCACATTTAATTTCTGACCCCTGATTTCAGCACAACAATTTCTATGTATGTACTCTACCGGAATCACTTCTTTATTAGCAACTTCTATGTTCATTGAGTTTTCTAGTTTGTCCCTAGGCAACTCTAATCGTCTAGCGAAATCATCAGACACAAATGAACAGGTAGCACCCGAATCAAACAATACATATGCATTTATATTATTGATCGGAATAATACCTGACACCACGTCTTTTGACCCCACTGCATCTTGCACCGTCATGTTGAACGTCCGGGCTGTCGGCTTGTTCTGTGGTACCGGTCCCCCGATAGCCAATCTGCTGTTATTGCCCTTGTAGCCGCTACCCCCGTCATTCTTCTTCTTGGGGCAATCCTTTATCAGGTGGTCAGATGCTCCGCAAGAAAAGCATCTCTCTTTCTTTGGGAGGGGACAATTTGGAGAAATATGTCCCACCTGACCACAATTGTAACATGTATTCTTCCCTTTCCTGCACTCCCCGAAGTGGTTCTTCCCACATATATTGCATGCTGGCTTTTTCTGAACACTTCCTTGTTGATTCCCCGAGCTCTTGTCGTTACTGTTGTTGTCCCATTTACGCTTATTACTGTTATTATTATTATTGCCTCCACTGTTACTGTTCTTGCTTCCCCCTTCATTTTTCTTTTTGTTTCTCTCCTGGTTGTACTTGGTTAATGCGTCGCTTCCTCCTTCAGCAATGATTGACTTCTCCAACAAAGTTGCGAATGAGTCAATCTGCAGTACCGCTACCTTGTTGAATATCCAAGGTCTCAATCCATTTTCGAATCTTCTGGCCTTGCGTTCCTCCGTATCCACTTGATGTGGAGCGAACCTGGCCAGCTCATTAAATCTTGCCGCGTACTCAGGTACCGACATGTTTTCCTGCTTCAGTTCTAGAAATTTCACTTCCATCCTACTTTTCATACTCTTCGGGAAATAATTCTCATCGAATATTTCCTTAAATCTTGTCCATGACACCACCCCCTCGCCAGCCCTATTCTGATTGGCTTCCCACCAGAAATTGGCCTCTCCCTTCATCATATAGGTAGCAAAGATTGTCTTTTGCTCCTCAGCTACCCTCGCGATAACGAACGCTTTCTCTATTTCCTTTATCCATGACTGGGCCTCTATCGGGTCCGACGTTCCCCTAAACTCTGGCGGTCCCACCGCTTTAAAATCTTTAAAATTCGCCAACTGATTTGGTGGTGGTGGCGGATTTGCTACTACAGGGTGGCGGTTTTGCATTGCCTCAGCTAGCATGTCGACAAAGTTTTGCATAGGGTCTACGTTGTGTCCCCCCGCGTCGTTGTTAACTGACTCTTCTACCCCCTGGTTCCTTGGTGGTTGTCTACGTGGCGGCATTTTCTGTTATAAACAAAAATTTACATTATTATACTGGTTTCATCTTTTTCATTTCATTATTTTGTATCTTAGACAATGTTTAGCTAAAATACAAGTAATTATTTCAACACGCATATAAACATAAATTCAACTGCATTTATACTCATATGCTAAAACAGGAGTGCGTAGCACTTTACATCAAAAGCATACTGCTATAAATGCTTCTATCCCAGAGAAGCTACAAAAGATGGGATCTGACATATTCTACAACTTCCTAGAGTTGGGATTTAGTGACATATTAACCCTTTAATAAAACAAAAGTTGGGTTCTACTGCATCTATTTACATACGAAATTAGAAAACAACTACTACTACTACTGACTGCGCATCCCCCTACGGATCGCGTCGTCATACTCCTCATCCCCGATGGCCATCACCACACTCCTGCTGATGGTGTGCATAGACTGGCCCTCCTCAGCTGGGTAGTAGTGCACCCTGCTCTGAAGCCTACCATATGAAGATCGGTAGACGTAGCTAAGTCTATCCGTCCTCACCCGCTTCTCGCGGACCTCCTCCTCTAGCTCAATTATCTGACCATAAGCGGCATCCCGCTGTCTCTCCATCTCTATACGGTCCTCTATCGCCTCCTGCCAGTGTGCACGGATGGCGGCCTTCTCTGCCTGAACCTGCTGAACCTTCAGCTCAGCCTCTGCCAACCTAGTCTCAACCACTGCTAATTTAGCCTGCAGCTCTACATCCTGCTCTACCAGCTGATGAGTTAGCACCGCAAAGTGCTCCACTGAATCCTCGTACTCCTGTACCTGATCCTCCAGTCCTACAATCCTCTCCTTCAGCTCTGCGTTCTCGCCAGAGAACTGATAAGCCGCATCCCTATACTGATCCTCCATGTGCTGGTGGGTCAGATTCTGCTCCTCTAGATGCTGGACCCTTGCCTCCAGCCCCTCGTTCCTATCGGTCAGTCCCTCTATGATGTCAGCGGCAGTGGTGCCCATGCCATCAGCTGACTCCTCCTCCTCAGACTCCTCTGACTCTGCCTCATCCTCACTGTAAGGCCTCATGACTCCGCCCCAGACGGGCTCCACACGATCCCCCTCCTCAGGATCTGACTCTGGCTCCTCTACGGGTGCAGCCAGCAGCGGCTGTGCAGTATCCATATGGATATCAATATAGTCCTCCTCAGCAGTGCGACTCGACTGTCCGATCTCTGCCATCCTATAACATAAAACAATAACACACGTTAGTACAGCAATAAAATATATTCATTGATGAAATGAAATGATATTTTATCATGTACATCTCGGCTCGATGGATTTTCTTAATCCATCTCCAAAAATACACAACATCATGAATCTCCCCGATTCATCCCCTAACGCACTCGATATGAGTTTAATACTAAGGTTATAACTTAGGTTTCGCAAATCCTAACGTTTCTAACCTACGGCTCTGATACCAACCTGTGACGACCCCAAATCCGGGTTCCATAACCTCGAGTTTGGTTCTCACTATTCAACACATTACTAACAATTAAATACATACATTGCATTTAAATATCGCGGAATAATACATATTGGTTCCCTTCAAAAGGTTACAATACCAGGGTCTATCAACCTTAACATAATAACAGTTCCTATCACAAGGAATTACAAAAGGCTTAAAAACCGTAAATACATAATTAAAGATCTAATTAGCATGCCTAAGCTAACTTAAGCTCTGGCTTTTCCTTTTCCTTTATCCTTCTTTGAGCAATCAGGATTATCTGAAAAATGGTTCATGATATAGCAAGAATGAGCAACTAGTTTGCTCAGCAAGTTTAAAACAATCATATAGATTTAATATATCATGAATGAATGGGAAATATCAACAATGATTCAACAATAGATATAACAATTGTGAATGAAACAGGATTCAAATTTTAATAAACAGAATATTTGAATCTTAAAATGCTGAGTGGTCACTAAGGACCCTGAACTAACTAGGGTATAATAGAGTTTCCTCTGACCCTTTGAGTTGTTTGGTTTTCAAGGGGATCAGCCTATTCAACCCGCTGTATATGCATTACATTTAGTCACTGGCGCCCAAAGTCGGTTTCCCGACACAAAATCCCCTAATTTAGGGTTGTTCAATTCTCAGACTTAATATAAGAAATCCGCACCCAACAATGGTTTGGATAAGCTTTTAAAAGTATTCAAGTTATTGAATTTAGAAACGCAATGTCTAGCTGAACTATTAGCTTCAGACATTTTTAATACAGTTCATGAATCAAGAACTAACAAGCTTCAAATGCACTAAGTGCGATTGTATAAACAATATGGATGTGGAATAATTTTAAGTAATTAAACCACTTCAAGCTTTAACAATAAATACAAGTATGGAAACTTGTTCAACGATAATAATTGAGTAGGGTTAGAGAACTTGCCTGTTTGCTCAGCTACAATAATTGTCTAGCTTTAACTAACTTGCTTTGAAAGACCTAACATTAATAAAGTCGGTCTAATAATTAGTACGACGTATTTGCATAATTATACGCTTAATAACGAACTTATTTACCACATAAGTACTAACACATAAATTACATTAGTCAAAACAATATTATTAACCTTATAGACACTTAATCATTTTAGGTTAATAATTTAATAAGTTAGAAAATATTTTTCTTAAGTGTTGGACACTTATTAAACCCTTAAACAACTTATTATAATTGTTTAGTTCAATTCAATTTATTTTATTAACTCAATCTCTTTTTAATTACTATTTAATATTGATTAAATAGAAATTAATTAATTAACTCTAGTTATTATAAATAATAACTAATTGTACCTACCTATTATTAAATAATAAATAATTATTAACTTAATTTTAACCTTCTTTAATTTAATGTTAATCAACCAATAATTAACCAAGTAATTAACCTTACCTATTATTTAATTAAGGAAATTAAATAATAGTTTACTAATCTTAATCCTCTTTAATTATTATTTAATGTCAATTAAATAATAATTAATTGTTTAATTAATTTTAATTATTATTTAAGGTTAAATAATAATCAAATCATTCTTATTTATTATTTAAATTAAATAATAAATTATTACTCTAATAACTTAATTTCCATTAATCGTTATTTAATGTTAATTAAATAATAATTAATTGCTTAATTATCCTTATTTATTATTTAATAATATTTAAATAATAAATAATTAATTTATAAATTTTATCTCTCTTTAAATATTATTTAATAGGCATTAAATAATAATTGCTAATTTATCATCTTTATTTATTATTAATATTTAAAATAATAAATAAATAATAAATTTATTTAACCTAACCATGGTTTAGCTAACTAGATTAATATTTAAAATATTTAAATATTAAACTTTATGAAAAATCTCCTCCCCAATATTATTTTTGTATTATTATTATTTTTGTTATAATTTTAAATTAATTTTTAAATATTTAAATTAATTAAAATTAACCCGAATGGCATTTTCGTAATTAAGTTGAAAAACCGGACCGATGGCAATTTCGTAAATAATTCGAAAACTGAACCGAGGGCAGAATGGTAATTCTGCCGAAAAAAAACACGGAGGGGCAAAATGGTAATTTCCCCGAATTTTTCCTTCCGCGCATGGCGCGCGTTTCAGATTATACGGCCCAAAACGACGCCGTTTTTGGAAACGCGGATACGGCTTCCGCGCGTACGCGCGGCGTAATTTTTTTTCTGAGGCAAAACGACGCCGTTTTGTCTCCGCGTCCGACTGTGCACAGTGGCCGCGCATTGCGCGGAAACCTTTAGTTTTTTTTTTTCCCTTTCACAGATTGTGAACAGTGTTCCGGCTATACACACTTTAATTAAAATTATACCTTCAATAAATCTTTAACTCTTCAATAAAAATCAAAAAAATTACCAATAATCTTATATTAATTTATAACATGAAAAATTAATTTTTCATGATTTAATATCAATATTTTTTTATAAAAATTTTTACATCACATAAACTACCATAAATCATATCTTTTGTGTATAACTCCATTTTAAGTGATTCAAACTTTGTTTTTCTCATGCTTTAATGTTCTATAATATTAGAACATCAAACCTAAGTTTTACAAAAATATTTTTGGTAATATATTTCAAAACTTGTTTACACACTACTAAATACATATTTTAGCATATAAAATATACCAAAATACAAACCAAACATATTAAACTCAAGCATGGCATAAATATTACCTCTACACATTAATAATTATATTAACATGTTTATACTAACATGGTGATTTATTTAATTTAAAAATAAAACTTTATTTAAAATAACCATTACCTTGATTTAATGGCTATCTTTCTTTTTCTTCCAAAGTAGGTGATGAGGTTTGAAGGCATGAACCAAGAACTCATTCTCTTGGTATTTTTGCTCTCAACTATAATTTTTCTACACTCTCAAATGCTCTCTAGCTTGAAAAATGGAGGAAGAAGAATGACTAACACAATGCTCCTAATTTGCAAGTATACTTGCAATATTGATAGATACATAATATATCTAATAATTTTAGCCCATCATGCACCTATTGGATACTTACACAAGTTAGCCACATTAGGTGAAAAGAAGCATGGTGCATGTACTACAAAAAGAAAACAAGCAACCTTTTTATTAATTAAATGAAAAATCAAATAATAATAATAATAATAATAATAATAACATTACACTCTCTCTCCTCCTTCTAGCATGCTCTCGGCTGAATCTTCTTCCTTTGTCCCAATTTGATTGTCACTTTTCATTTTCTTTAATAATTATTAGTTAATTTAAGTATTTTCCAAGTGGGCCAATCATTGGGCTTTAATTTAAAATACCAATTGGGCTTCTATTAAATTGTTTGGGCTACTAAATTGTCAAATTTTATTATTCCCCACTTGGGCTACTAATTGACTCATGTTGGGCTAATTTAATAATTTATACATTAATTATTCAATCCATGATTAAATAAATAATTACCTTGAATAAATAATTAAATATTCTAACCCATAAGTATTAAATTACCAAATGGACTAATAAATATTATTATTAACATTTCACATTATTTACATTAATTAATAATCATATTAATTAATTTATTATATTTAATTCACTCATTATATTCAATTTAATTGAATATTTAATTAATAGGAAACTTATCAATTATTTTGATATTAAAACTTTAGGGTTTGTTCACTAATTTAATAACATATTAGTGACCCCCTTTAATTAATTTTAGTAATTAATTACATAATTATTTAATCACATAATTAATTAATCACATAAAAAGATTTAAATAATCTCATAAAACTAACTCGTTGGAAATTAAATTAATATTTTAATTAATAAAAATGTGGAAATTCTAGGACATTACAGGGGAAGTTACTGTTCATCTACCGACAAAAGTTACTGTTCATTACTGTTCACTTTTTGAAAATTTTAAAGTTACTGTGCAAAGTTACTGTGCAAGTATTGAAAATTTTTAAAAACGTTTGCGCAGCCTCTGCTGAATTTATTTTTTTTAGTTCACCTACCACGCATAGTAACCTCTTTTCTCCTATAAATAGCTTGTTCAGCTGAATAGAAAAATCACACCTAAAACATAAAATTTTTCTATAAGAATTTTATGAGTTTTCTCTGAGAATAGTAAGGCTATTTTGAGTGTTTGAAAGCCAAAAGGAGTGCAGGAATTTTTCAAGTAAGTCTTTTATTAAAGAGTAGTAATTTTATAAATTCCTATTTTTCACGGTATTTACAAATCTTCCTTTAGAAGACTCTTCTTTGAGAAGATTCATTTTTAAAAGCTTTCTTTGGAAGATTTATTTTGGAATATTATTTTTAAAACTATTTTAAAGTTGGTATTTTATACTACAAAAATTATGTTAAATATATATAATTTTGATAGTTCATAATATATGAGTTATCATACACTTTGAAGTTTACATGTTGTAATTACTAATTTTATTATAAATATATAGGTTGATCAATCTCATTTAAATCAATATCCAGTCACGTGTTAAGGTAAGAAATGTCATTTTTTTACACTCTTGAACTTGCTACGGTAAGGAATTTCATTTTCTTTCATATTCTTAAACTTACTACGGTAAGGAATACCATTCATTTCAAACTCTTAAATTTATTATGGTAAGAAATGTCATTTTTTTTACACTCTTGAACTTGCTACGGTAAGGGATATTATTTTCTTTCATACTCCTGAATCGAAACTTATTATGGAACTATTGCTTCTATAATTCCTGAAAATATTATATGTTCCATAATAGTTGAACTTCATTATTTCAACTGAACTTTCCTATTTTCTGAATCTTTCTATTGAACTGTAACCGTTATTCTGAACTGAGAATCTTGAATAACATTTTTAAATTTCACTCCACATCATGTTGACAATTTGGACATTATTTGAATCTGCACAAAGTAAACTTCCGATACTTATTGTTTATCCTGTTTCTTCTGTTCATCAATTGTATCACTATTATTTGTACTAATCATCAAGAATCAAGCTGTTGTGAATATCTGTGGCCGGGGGCACAGATGTGATATATTTGTTGAACAGATGATAGGTTAAAGGCGATATACTAGGTTAAAGGCGATACATCTGTTCAGTGTCTTTTATGGCACGTGGTTAATGTTCTCTTTGGCCCGTAGTGCATAGATGAACTGTTGTTTGGTATGATTATGACCAAAGGCTGAATCTGGTATAATCATGACCGTTGTTGTTATATTGAAAGTTCTCTTTGGCCCGTAGTGCATAGATGAACTGTTGTTTGGTATGATTATGACCAAAGGCTGAATCTGGTATAATCATGACCGCTGGTGTTATATTGAAAGTTCTCTTTGGCCCGTAGTGCATAGATGAACTGTTGTTTGGTATGATTATGACCAAAGGCTGAATCTGGTATAATCATGATCGCTGGTGCTATATTGAATGTTCTCTTTGGCCCGTAATGCATAGATGAACTGTTGATTTGCATGATTATGACCAGGAACTGTGAATTTGTATTATCTTGACTAATGGTATTTCAGATGATAAAAGTTGATGATGTTTTTACGAAAAAGAGAAGCGCGTGGACATTATAGTCTACATTATTCTTCTAATAGATTGCTCATTCCGCCGCTATTATTGATCTGAACATTGTTCAAGAATTTAACTGCAGTTTTTGATATACACCTTGTATTCTGTTGTATTCTATCAAAAACTCAACTGTTGAAGGCTAATGATAATTTATTCGTCATTATCTTAGTCATGATATTTCTTACTGGGCTATTTGAGCTCACCATTTCTTTCCATTGTTTTTCAACAGGAGATGAAAACGTAACGGGGTTTAACCGGGGAATGGAGTGAGAGTCTGAGGAATAGCTGTCGTAGTCTTCACGTGTTGTAAAATAGTGTGGCAAGAATAGTGAAGACTTAGTTGTGTATTATTATACACTGTATTGTTGTACGTTGTGCTTTGTTGTAATAATTTTGTTGTAGTATTTTGACGACTCAAGTTTGGGCTGTGTGGGCCTAGATTTGGGGGCGTCACATATACAAACACACCGACCAAAACTAATAATATTTACGCAATTAAAAAATAAAGTATGGATATAAATTATAAACATAAAATTACACACAAACAGTGTTAATTTTTATTTTTATTTTGTTTTTTGAAAGAATGACGTAATATTAAATATTTTATATATTTTTATTAATATGCAATGCATGAATCTTATTATTTATGCATAATTTTATATATATATATATAATTTGTGCACAGTGGCGGAGCTACTCACTCAGTTGGTTCTATTATTTATATATACTAGGGAGAACCCGTGCTTAAAGGCACGGTGCAACTAATATAACAGTTGAGTACTGTATCTAATATTTTTAAATTGAAAAATCTAAAACTGTAGTGGACTCTCAGTTCCATAATAGAACTGAGAGTCTAACCATTAATACAAAAAGATTAATACTCAATCAAGTCATAGTTTTTTTTAGGCAAAATTAATGTGTTATTCATTTTCAACTTAAAATTAGTTCTTGACAAGTTTGAGTAATTAATTGATTGACGATAGCGAGTTCAAATTTGTATAATATAGTGTTTTCGGATATCCCACACCATTCTTTTATTGACAAAAAGGAATGAGAATTTTGGCAGCATTTATTTGCCTCTAGTATCTCTAACTATCGATCAATATGATCCATGAACAGTACTTTTTATGAAAAAAGGGTAGTACTGCAAGCTATTTGATGAGATCCAATGAGGAGAAAAAAAGATGTAAAAATCTAAAAGAAATGCTTTTGCATATATACCCAAAAATAGAAAAATGACGTCAATGCTAAAAGGTTGACCCTTATTGTTTATGTGCAATTTTTTTTATTTTTTATTTTTTATTATTATTATAATTATTATTACTATTATAATAATAATAATAATAATAATAATAATAATTATTATTATTATTATTATTATTATTGTTATTATTATTATTGTTATTGTTATTTTTATTATTATTATTATTATTATTATTATTATTATTATTATTATTATTATTATTACTACTACTATTTCTATTATTATAATAATAATATATATATATTATTATTATTATTATTATTATTATTAGTATTATTATTCTTATTATTATAATTATTATTGTTATTATTATTATTACTATTATTATTATTATTATTGTTGTTATTGTTGTTGTTGTTGTTATTATTATTATTATTATTATTATTATTATTATTATATTTATTATTATTATAGTGTAGTAGTAGTGAATTTGATTTGGGCTGAAAATGTGAATGAATATATTTTTGAAAAAAAGATGTTGAATTAGGGGGAAAATGAGAGATAGATTAGTGACCGTTATATGTTGAAGCCTTAAATGATTTTAGACTGTTGGATGTTAAAGTCAAAATTGATTTAAGACTATTGAATGTTAAAATATTGGGATTTGAGCTGCTCTGTTTTATTATATATATATATATAATTAAATATATATTTTATATATTTGAGCTTTGACACCCTCTATAAAAATATAAAAATAAAAAAGGTTTTAAACTTTATTTAAGTAAAAAGGCTTTTCACTTAAGACTTTACTTAAATTACTATGTATGTATGTAAATAATTTTGATAGTTTCTAAAATAAAATTCTGAATCTGCCTCTGTTTGTGCGTATAGATTTTTTATTTATTATTTTTTTATGATACGTGATTATGTTGATATGATATGCTCCTTAAAAATGGATTGGCTTGGATTGTTTGGGTGGCATTCATTCCTTCTATAAATTAGTTTAATTTCAAACGTCACATATATTACAGATGTTTTTAAGAACGGTTGTGTTATTTTATATTATTAAATAAAGATATGAAATTCTTTTTATCAAAAAAATATGATAATAAATAGATATATATATATATATTTTTGGAATAGATACCGACATCGAGACAAATTCTATAAAGACTATTGTTCGTTATGAAAATGTGAATAAGATAACCGGGTGCAGGTCCCTACATCTAAATGGATGTCCTTGTTTGTCTCTACTCTCTATGATTGTGTTTGAGAGAGATAATGTGCGGAGAAATAATAGAATAAAAGATAAAATAAAATAAAATAAATAATTTATTTTATTTTTAATTAAAATGAGTCATTTAATATTTTTTTTAAAAAAAATTCATAAATTTAATTTAAATTAAAATAGTTTATTTTATTTTTAATATAATAATCATATACAATTTTTTTTATTTTATAAAATTGACTGAATATGCCATTCTATTCATTCCTTAATTCCTACGATTTAAACATACTCTTGTTATTAAGACATTTATAAACGAAGGAAATCCATGTCACTATATCCACGTAAATGTCTGGGATGAGAGAGAGCGGGAGTTTTTCCTTTTAGTTGAGGAGAAGTTATTAAGTAATTTTGGAGCATTATGTGATCATATTTTAAAATTATAAAATAATTTTTTTTTAGTTGAGAGTAAAATCCATGTTACAAACGTATATTAAAAAATAATTAAAAAAAATTCTCTTAATTTTAAAGTTTATTATGAAAATAAATAATAAGTATAAATTAATTATTTTTTAGCGTCATTTACTTATAAAAAAAACAAAATAATACTACTATCAGAGTGATAGTACAAAAATTGAATAAATTTGTACGGACTGACCGACTGACTATAGTCACTCGCTGTAGTGTAGAGTCTGTAGAGTGCAGTGACTTGTGTTTTAGGACAAACTGAGATCTGCATTTTCTGCGTTTCACGCAAGCAAAATTTATGAAAAGAGGGGGAAGAACTGCCTCCTCATTTTCTGACCTGCATGAGATAAAATGTATGCATGACTTTTTTTGACATTTCAAATTTGTCGATAAACGGAACGGAAAAGGGCCGAAGGGAGAGAAAAGATTATAATTTTCTTTCCTTTTGTTGCAAGTTTTGAAGGAAATTACGAGTTAAATAGCACATTATTCTTTTAGAGAGTTGATACTTTCACAAAAAAAAAAAATAATAATTTTATAAAATTTTACTCGCATAAAGATAAATTTTATTAACTATTTATGTGAGTGAAGCTTGCAGAATTATCAAATTTTTTTATGAAAATATTAAATTTTTTTTATCACGATAGATCGTTACAATTATATAATACTTTTGATATTTAAAAAAAAATATTAGCATTTCACCACCTCCATTCCAAAATTTCGGGATGAAAGTTGAAATACTTTGGCTCTTTTCCATTTTTTTTAGCAAATAATTTATTTTTTAAAGTGTTAAATTTAAAATGTGAGTGATAAAAATCTAAACGCTTGAGAAGTATGACGTATCCATCTTATAATTTAATTAATTTGTAATCATGTCATTGGACGATCATTTTGTTTTGTACATGCGCATCATGGGGCATGAAGGTGAAGACGTCGACATGAAAGGTTATTTTGAGTTTACTTGTTTCACCTTGCACGCAATCCACCAGGGAAATAGTGTACCTTGCCCACTAATTATAGACAAATCAAATAGTAACAATTATGATATGAAATGAATTAAATATTTTATATTTCATCATCCTCTAATTTACTTTAATATTAAATGGAGCACATTATAAAAAGTTAAAGTACATATCACAACAAAAAGAAAAGTTAAAGTACCTCAAAATTATATAGAATATAAATAGTTTAGACCTTAATAGTTCCCATTAGTCATTATGGATAACTAAATATATTTCATAAATAAATATTTGTTTATTATATATATTGCAAATATTTATGTTTATTTTTTTATTATTAATTACATAAATAATATTAATAATAATTTTTTTTAAATATATAATAAGTGAAATATTTTTATAATTTTATTAAATTTTATATATTTTACAATTATAACTCAAGACAAACACAATACGTAACATGACATTTTTTTGACACATCACGTTTACAAGAATTACACACATTTAAATCATTTTTTTACTGTATTTATGTCAAAAAGGGAACCAACAATGAATTGGTAAATATTAATATAATAATAACTAATTAAGTATGAATCAATGAGTGAAGGGGTCCACTACCGGCTACCGTAATCATTCAATCACTCCCCCGTTTAATACCTTTTGCCAATCAGACTGAACAAGAAGAGTCAGAGATCAAGGACCAGAGTACCAGACCATATTCCCCATAGGGTAAAAAAGAGTTGGAAAACTTACGGTAGAAATAAATTAGAAAAAGCAAAGTATGGGCTGGAGAGAGATTAATATTAATTTCTTTTTTTTTAGTCTAAACTCTTGAGAGAGAAATGAAAAGAGTAGAGAAAAGTGGGGAAGAGCCAGCAGAAAAGCAAGAGAATTTAGTGGAAAAGTTGAAGAAAGGAGCACTATTGGTAGGGAAAAGAGGGGGACAAAGCACTCCAGTATTGCCCTCATGGAGACTACTACAATTCCCAGTTGATGTTGATGAGACTGCGCAAGATAGCAGCGTCATTAAGGTCACTGATCCTTTTCCTCCTCCTGTCTCTGCTAGAAAGCTTGCTGCCACTCTTTGGGAGCTTCATTACTACAAACTCCCCATCTCTAAAATGCACCAGGGTACCACTGCCCCCCCTCCTAGGCTCCGCCGCCACCACCACCACCAGCACAACCACCGTGATCCTTCACCTAGTTTTCCTGATCAGGTACAAACCCTTCTTTCACGTGTATAAAAAAGGTTGCTTTTTGGAAACTGGGTATTTGGTTAATTAGCCTTTTTGCAATTTGTGTTTCCTTCCATTTGTGGGTCTGAATTTTCTTGATCGTCTTCTTTTCTTTCTTTCTTTGCTTTTTTTTTTTTTTTTGCATTTAATTCTGTATTTTCTTGATGGTTCCTTTGTGTATTCTGATGGTCCTTTTTATATGTTAATAATTCTGGTTTCGTGGTTGTTGATTTTATTTGTTTTGGTGAAGGTGATTTCATAGTTTTCTGTTTGATGTATATGCCTCTTAGGTAGAAGCAAGCTGTCAAAACCCACATATTTATTTGTATGGTTGGTAGGTTTTTATTATTCATTCTCATTTTTTGTAGGCTCTTGTTGATCTAATACTGAAACTTAGTCGCTTAATCCTGTTTTTGGAATTACTGGATTCGGGTGTCCCTATTTGCATTATTGCTGCTTAGGACTTCTTTTTTTTCTCCGTTCTCATAAATGGTTTCAAATGAGACTGTCTTGAAGTTTATTATAACAATCTTTATGTTAATAATTAGATTGTTTCTCACACTTATTTCATAGATTTTGAATGTACAACATTATTTTAATTTCAAATGGCAATTGTTGTCCTTTATTTCCAGTTTATATTGGTAATTTTAGTCAAATCGACAAGGGACTGCCTTTTGATGGTTATAGGAGTATAATTTATTGAAAATCGGTCATCCCTCTCTCTCTGTATCGGTGCTGGAAAAAGCTGTGTGCATCTTAAAAGGGCTACAATAATATTGCTAAATGCTTCTGCTTTGAATAAGATAGTAATACATGCAAGCTGGCCCTGTTCAAATTTATTTACTTATCCAGTATCCAATTTGTACTCTTTGATTTAATACAGCCAGAAAGTGCAAGTAGTTTGAGGAGGCATGTTGCTGCATCACTTATGCAAAATCATCGGTCAATACAGAGGAACAATCATGCTATACAGCCTGTATTACCAGAAAGTTATGACAGTTCCATGGAGGTAGAAAACATTGGATTTTGTTAGTTTTCTCTAAAAGAGATTGTTTTTACTTTGGAATTGATATGCATAATTGGTGAAAGCACAAGAAGATAGCTATAAACTACTACTACTACTATTATTCAAATTCAAAATTGATGTGATTCATTTACTTACGAAAACTATAAATGTTTTATTTGGTACTATTTTTATATAGTTTACAAAACAAAACAAAAATTCACATAAATTTTATGTTTGAAAATATCTCAATATTGTCTATATTATGATTGAAAAAGTAATGTATAAATGTTTTTAGATGCATTTTAAAGTCTGAAATGCACCCCCATAACCTGTAACATTCTTTACAAGATGGAGGAAGTAAGTTGCTTCTTGATTTGATGTGCAATATATGTCCTCCTTTATTATAATTTTCCCTCTGTAATCTGAGTCTTCCTATTGCGTTTATTTGAAAGATATCATATTTTTACCTTATATAACAATCTTTGAATGAGTGTTTGCATAATATCAGCCATATAACAGCAGTCTTTCAGCCGCGGAGATTTTGGCTTTTGCCAAACATCTGTTGTTATTACGCCACTCACATGGCTTCACATGTTTTGCTCATGAAGGTAGCGCCTTATAATCCTGCTGTGACACCTACCAGCTCTGTAGACTTTAAGGGAGGTATTGGTGAGACGAGCTATAGCCTCAAAACATCTACGGAACTGCTAAAAGTATTGAATCGAATCTGGAGCCTGGAAGAGCAGCATGCATCCAACATATCATTAGTAAAAGCACTGAAAAAGGAGCTAGATCATGCTCGTGCCAAGATCAAGGAATTGGTTAGAGATCAGCAAGCTGATCGACTTGAGATGGATGAATTGATGAGGCAAATTGCAGAAGACAAACTGGATAGGAAGAGCAAGGAACATGATCGGATCAATGCTGCCATTCAGTCTGTGAGGGGTGAACTAGAAGATGAAAGGAAATTAAGAAGACGGTCAGAGAGCCTGCACAGAAAGTTAGCTAGGGAGCTCTATGAGGTGAAAACATCTCTTGCTAATGCCTTGAAAGATCTTGAGAAAGAGAGAAAATCACGGAAGCTGTTGGAAGGCCTTTGTGATGAATTCGCCTGGGAAATAAGAGACTATGAACAAGAAGTGCATGCTTTAAAACAAAAGTCTGAGAAGGCTGTGGCCGATAGGGATGAACGTGATAGGTTGATTCTCCATTTATCTGAATCGTGGCTTGATGAACGAATTCAGATGAAACTAGAATCTCAGTCTGGTTTGGGAGAAAAGAAATCAATTGTGGACAAATTATCTGCTGAAATAGAGACTTATCTTCGAAGTAAACACAATGGTAATTACCAAAGTCATGATAATTTGGCACCAAAGGATCCCACCTTCCGAAGGAGTTCTCTTGAATCCATCCCCTTGAATGTGACTGTTAGTGCTCCTCAGGATGAGGGTGATGAAGCCAATTCTGCAGGCAGTGATTCACATTGTTTTGAGCTAGACAAAGCAGGCACTGTTAACTTGAAACCAGAAGCTGTTGAAGCTGAGGAAAGAGATATCGATCCAAACTTTAACCCACATCAAGCAAAAAAGAAACTAGCATCTCAAGAAAAGACAAAGGGTCGTCATCCATCCAGCTTGCAAGTGAAGTTTGAAGAACAGATGGCTCGGGCCATATCACGTAATGGAATCAAGAATCAAGCTGAGGATACAGAACAGGGTAAAACTGCAGATGGGGTCCCAGTTGAAGTAAACATACCAAAGAAGTATGAAATTCATGAAGCTACAGAAGAGGGTAGTGAAAGAAAGAATCAGGCTGATGGATTCCCTGAATCTAGCTCAAACTATATTGATAATTTGATCAGAAGTCATTATTTGTTGTCAGAAAATGGGAATTTGCAGCCTGAGAATGATTACAGGTTAGCTTCTGGTGGTAACTCTGTATGGACGAGTCATGCTAGTCCAGTAAGACAATGGACAGTGAAACTTCCTTCCCAAGATCTCAACATATCCGAGGGATCTTCGAAATTGCCTTTGGATTTAAAGGAGAATACTTTGAAGGAAAAGCTGCTTGAAGCAAGGACAAGAGGTCAGCGATCACGCTCACGTTTAAAAAGCTCGAAAATTTCCTTTTAGGCTTAAACAAAAGTCGAATGTTTAGCTTTGCAAGTTGCTGTGAGGGTTATAGGATGCTTTCAGGAATTAGTTGAGATTTGGACTCTTTGTTTTGTTTAAAATTAGCTGAAGTACCCTGAATTTTAATGTTTCAGCATTATAGAAGTAGTTCTATCTTCATGTTACTTCAGTTTTGGGAGTTGAATATATCAGAGATGTATATGAAGAGTATATGTATTTCATGGTTACCTGGCTATACAGATCAAACAAGGATACAAGAGCCTGACAGACCATTGGTGCTTTGCCTTCTTTATATTGACATGAGGCTGACCTTGATTATCGCAATTAACTTGATCAACTACTTGATGCATTAGGTAGTAAGTTAAATCTTGGAGTTGATCTTGCAAGTTATCCATGTTTTTAGCTAAGGTTGTTACTTGATGCAGATAAAAAAGATGAAACAAAATTTTGAAATTGATACAGAGAAAGGGGACACAGCTCGATTTGCCAGACAACCTGCTTGCGGCAGGAAGTGATGGCCAGTGCTTTTATTGTTGTGTGTTGAGGACGCTCCTAAGACATTGAGAAGTCATTAGATTCTTCTCCATTCTTTGGATTTCCTACAATAATTGATAGTGTTTGTTCATCCAAATCAATTACAGCTGTGCATAGAGAATAAAGTGTGGGGTCTGAAAGTCGGGTGAAAAACATAGCAAGTACCCAGAGAATCAAGCACAGAGGGGAAAAAAAAAATCCAAGTTCTGCAAATGTACCTTTCATATAGATTGGGTATTTTGGATCATCCATTTCTCCAAGGAGTGAAAGGTAATCTGTTTTTGATCCTTTTGGCAGCAAGGCTGCTCTTTTTTGCCTGCTTATAGAGTTCTCATCATGTGCCTATAGCACCCAAAGAGAAAAATTACACTATGATTTTAACTTTTAGTATGAAATTTCTGCCTTAGTCTATAAAAGCCGTCTACTTTTGTATTAATCATTTATTCTGCCAAGTATGCATTTGAAAACCTACCTTAGCACTAGTGTTGAATTTAGTCTCTTGACTTTATGAGATTTTGTATTCTGATCATTATTATGTGTTACCTGCCTGCTCAACTTGAAAATGAAGTACATGTTGGCATGGAAGAATGGAATCGCCCCAAACTCATGTACTGAAACTCGTTTTCTTGATGCAGTTTCAATGTTCAAAATCCTATGCATCTTTATGTCAATGAGAGATTATAACTATGCCCAACTGAAGCTTCTGACAATTGAATCCTCTTGACGCGGAAGTCTCACTATCAAAAATCCTTCACTCTCATAATGAAAATTTGATACTTTGCCAAAAGAAAGAGCTTACAGATAATGCATCATCGATGCTTGTTGCTTCAAGCAGGTCTCTGGAAATGAAGTTTCATCCCAATGCGACCAGCTACAATTTTATCTACTGATGACGGTACAGAATCAAGTGTAAATGCCTAAAATAATGAATTTTTTTTCCAGTTATTCAGAATTCCATAGTGTTATGTGAAGACGTACGAATGATAGTTATGTTTGCTTCAAATTAAACATTTTTTATTCTGGACAAGGATACCATATTAACTATATAAATAATGTGGTTTTATATTTAAGGAGAAAATATACCATCCCAGAATCATTATACCCAAATGCACAACTTGGAATCTCCCCTGCATTGTGTAAGCTGTGAAAGACAGACCATTGTACAGGGTTCCTCTAATCAGATATCTACAAGTTAAGACAATATGTTACACATGAAATGCCTTGTACTGTTATGCTCATACTCTCTCCTTATAAATGTATAGTATTTAGTATAAAAATTCATCTAGAAATTTATTTGGGCCATCCAAGATCCAACTATAGATTATCATGAATGATTTAACTGCTATTTACATCAACTAGTTAACTGATAGAGCGCTTACGTGTGGCCAACTAGAGCAACATTTGCATCCTCATTGTGAGCTGCAATGGCCATTGAGTCACTAACAACAAGGATATCTGAGCAGTCATCAATAGTATCGTCTTCTAGTTTTGTTACTGTCTCTGGAATAAATGGTAGAATCTCCTTTCTGAAGTTGAGTAGTATAATCTAGTAAAATAGTGAAAAACACGCTTGAGAACAATTATAACAGTACATTGTTACAACTATAACAATTATAATATAGTAAAACTGTGTTTAGACTCTTGGTTCATCAGTACCTTATCTTCATTTTCCCCACACAAGTGGAGTATATAATTGGTTTTGTCATTGGTATCTCACTTTCTAGTAGCAGAACCAAGATTTTTGCTTTTAAGTAAGAGGGAACACGGTGCGGTTTGAAACCCAAATTGCACATGAAATCGCTCAAGTGCGGTTTGAAAAATCTAAAACTGTACATGAAACCGTTGTGATTGATGCGATGTTGCATTTGGTGTGATTTCGGTTTTAAAATCAATTGTCAGTGAGGAAGAGGTAATCTGCAACCCAAGGGCTAGACACATCCCATGTACGTAGTGATCTAAACCTCAGGATGCAGATTACCCGATCCTAACTCAATATCATCTACCGTACACAATGAAGGAATGAACCAAAACTGTATACTAAATTAATGAACCAAACATAAGTAATATAAATTATCACATCAACACATTATACAACCATGAATCTGCATAATAACAGTGTGAGCACAAAATGCCTCAACTAGCATATTAGTTATTACTTAATCTAGTTTGAGTTTAGAACGACTTCAGAGAAGCTATATTTGATGCTTAAAGAAGTGTTTATCTTCATCACATTTTCCTTGACAAGTAACAAAATTATCATCACATTAAAAAGCAAAAAAAATAAAACACGAGTTTGCTCACTGGCACATCGTTTTCCCAGAAAGCTCTGCAGAAAATCCTTTTGGTCAAAGAAAATCAAGAAAGTAACATTTCTTAGTACAACAACACGTAAATCTTCAATCCTATACCATTCAAAAATAATAACTAAATTATTGAATAATCATATGAACCTATTGGCTGCCCATAAATTGCGGACTTGCAATCAACAACAGACACTTGTACTCTGCACCTCCAATTCGTGAAGGGTTTAATTTAAAATACTAGAAATATTAGCATAATCAGGTGAGCATTATCGGTGCGGTGCAATTTTTGCAGTGCGGTGAATTACAGAAACTGAAATCAAACTGTAAATACGATTTTTCACCCTTCCTAAAATCGTCATATATACCTGAATTGTTAGTGAGGTTTGGTCAATTTTTGATGCAGTTTCGGGCTAATTTCAATTTTTGCTCACCCCCTACTTTTAAGGAGTCAAGAAGATAATATGCTGGATAAAAAGAAAAATACTTTGACAACTATTTTTTGAATTTAAGGGGTTTAAACAAATAATTAACTTTTGCGAAATTCTATATTAGTACCTCTGCTTGACGAGAAGATTTCACTTGCAAAATGTACCAACTTTTACAATATATTTTGCTCTATATTTACCCTTAAACTTAATGACTTTTTGGAATGACGTGACATTTAAATTATGATAATAGACTTGAGGGCATAAGGTTATTTTATACTATTGTTTATAAAATAAAATGAAATGATATCTATCTTTTTTTTTCTAATTACGTCATTTGTTTCAAAGTATAGGATCATTTTTTTATTTTTTTAAACCAATTACAAATTTTTACAAAAGTCAAAAATTATATGAATTCATTTAAGAGTGTATAATTATAAAAATTACATTTATACAAATAATTATAATCAGGAGAGTTATTTCGTTCCCTCCACGTGACAATATTTGTCCGTCTCTTTTCATTCTAGAATTCGAACGGAAACTAGACAAATTAAGGGAAGACCTAATACAAATGTACATAACTTAATAAAGTGGCCTAAAATTGATAATCCGATTATTATTACTTTTTTAAAAGTCAATTTTAAATAGTTTTAAACTCAAAATTAATACGAATTCATTTAATTTAAGTCATATAATTATGAATAGTAGAAACTATCGTAAAAATATTACTACTATTTATTATTTTCAAAACTTAAATAAATTATGTCAATTTTAAATTTTAAATTTTTTTAAATTAACTTTTAAAATGTTAATATTAATCTTATATTTTGAAATGGAGGAAGTACTAAATTTTTAGAAGTATTTTTTCCCCCTCCTTAGCGAAAGGTAATTAAAGACAATTTTATTTCTTAAAATAAATATGATAAATTCAAAAGATACGGATTCAGGTTTTTACAACATGTTCCATCCAATACAAAAAACCAAGGCAAGAAAAACACGTCCAAAAAGAACAACTTCCTGAATGTAATGTGAAATCACCAAGAAAAACCCTTAAAGACTTCCAAACTGTAAACTGTAGATTCAAAGCTGTACTAACATACCATCTGAGATAAAACACTAAATCAATACTGAGGGTAAAAATATAAACAATATCTACAACCTTTCATATATAGGACTAAATATTTCACCTTTAAGTATTCGCTTATTCCTTACAAATATCATTTTCCAAACAAGCTTAAATTTATAATATATATATATTTTTTACTACATCCAATCATTGGTTAACTAAACAATCATTATACTTAAATTATATTTAAGGATAAACAGGGAGGGGAAATAATATAGATTATGCGGATGGTGTGGATAACAAGAATAATGGTGTGAATGATAGTGGTAAATACGACAACGGTGATAGTAATGAAATTGAAGCATTTGAGTCAAGAAGGGAATTGTTAAAATATTCCTCAAATCTTATTAAGATTTGAAATTGAAGTATTCAGGAACTCAAATTGAGGGAGAAATTGTTGGAATACTCCTCGAATCTTATTTAAAAAAAATTGTTATTATGGAAATGAAGAAATCTTATTTTTAATAGGAGTTTATTTTGGAAAATAGTTTTATTTGTGGTAGGAGTTTTATTATAGAAATCTCCTATTTTAAATAGGAAGAGGAAAATTGTAGGTGTTTTATAAATAGAGTTTTATATTTAATTGTTGAAGTGTAGCACAACCAAAAAATTATGTAGCATCATAAGAATTGAGAGATGGTGTGAATGAATTTTGTGTTGTATTTGTGTGAGGGAGATGATTTTTGCAACTTTTATATTCTGTGCAAAAAAATTGTATAAGGAGGATTTTATAGCTTTTAATCCATATGAAAAGTTACTTTGCGATATTATGTAACATCAAGTTTTAATGTGTAAAACTTGAGAGGATTATTATAAACTCATTATTATTAATATAGTGAAAATTCAGACTTTGACTAGTGATTTTTCTCTTTAAGGATTTTTTACGTTAAATTTTGTGTTATTTATCTCTTTTTATTTATATTGTTTAGTTTGCATCAACTTAATTTTCAAAAATAAAAAGAGAAAAAAAGTGAATTATTAAAGGAGCTCCCTTCAGTCTATGGGAATATTTGATAAAAATTAAATAAAATAGTTCTGAATGCTTAAGTAATCTGAATGAAGTAGATTTCTGAAAACTGAATAAAAAAGTTGTTTGATAAGTAACATGTTTCAAATATCTGAATAACATATTTTTACTATTTTACCTATCTGAAAAAATTTAAAGCTGTTGTAAATTTATTTAATATTACTTAATATAATATATATATATATTTTACTTCATTCAGCCGGAACTTAATCATTCAGCCAAAAAAATTAGACTTAATCATTCAGCCCAAAAATCTGACTGATTCAGCCATTCAGTCTCATTCAGCTCTAAACAAACGCACTGAATGACTGACTGATTCAGTTATTCAGTCCTATTAAGTTCTAATCAAACAACCCCTAAGTACAGGAAGCTTAAGATTCAATTTGTCTGCCACACTAATTCACTCAATTACTCGATCGTCATATGAATGATAAAGTATTTGATGAATGAGTCGGCAACTAATTGAACCTTAATATATATATATATATATATATATATATATATATATATATATATATATATATGCGTAGTAATAAAAATTTACAGTTCCATATATATGATCCATAGCATATATCTGCTGTGGATCAAAAATATACATACATCATCTCTATCATTCAATATAAGAACCAACAACTACGATTAAAACTGAAAAATTCACGTCCGCTACTATTAGTAACGGATGATGGTAAAATAGTACCGTCGTCCGTTATTATTAGTATCGTCGTCTGTGAAATTTTCAGTTTTAATTTCGATCGTTGGCTCTTATATTGAACGATAGAGATGATGCATGTATATTTTTGATCCATAGTAGATATATGCTATGGATCATATATATATATATACCCATTTTTGATCAATAGCAAATACATATTATGAATCATTCCCCACATATATATATATATAGAGAGATTGATCCGTAACAAATGGTTGCTATGGATATTATTCCAGTACACTGATTTTACACCGTCTATATAAAGATCTAACGGTACAAAACGATGCCGTTAGCCCAGCCGCTACTCTTGACTAGGCCAACGACGTCGTTGACCCTTAGTATTTTGCATTAGTTTTCATGATTTATGAATCTAATTAGTATAACCTATCTCATTCAACGTATTCTAATTCATTAATAATTTATAAATATTATTACTCAAATATATCATATTTAAAACTTACCTAATAAGTCGTCTCTAAGATTACATGTACTTTACACGGCTTATAAAGCTTGTGTCTAGGAACTAGTAGCAGCAAGATCACCACCACTATTTGGCGTCTCTGTCTCCCCGCATGTGCCAGCATACACCAGCAAAACCCTAAAACCGCTGCTTGTTGAACGTAGCTTGAAACTGCTAGTGTACAACACGGAAAACGAATAATTGATAGCATGGTTAAAAATTTCCCAGTAAGAGAGAGGAACTCAAAATGGAGAGGAAAAACATGGGTAGATTCAAAAGAATGACGAGCTCTCTTCATCTTTGAAACCCTAGCTAGCAAAAGAAGTAATTAATTCAATTTTCCACAGCATAAAATTCATACATATTCAGTATATATACCCTTCGTAAATTTTGAAAGATGATGTTAGCAAGTAACTGATTAACATGTCAAAAGAAAAATCTGTAATTAAGACATATAAGCGAGAAAAATGAGTTTTATTTATATATATCAGACAGGGAAGTATAGAAGGGAGAGTAATAAAGAGAGGAACCAACAGAAAAAAGAAATGAAAGTGAATTATTAAGGGAGCTCCCTTCAGTCCAAGTACAGGAAGCTTAAGATTCAATTTGTCTCCCGCATCATTCACTCAGTTACTCGATCGTTATATGCATGATAGAGTATTTGGATGAATGAGTCGGCAACTAATTGAACCTTAAATGCCACCTATTAATGGACTGAAGAAAGCTCTCTTCTTCACGTCCTTTCATATATATCTCCGTGTTAACAAAAATTTACAGCTACATGTATCTATCTATCTATCTATATATATATATATATGTATGTATGTATGTATGTATGTATATGTATCAGAAAATCTATATATGTAGTTGCTGCACAATGGAAACTACTACTCCAGTAGTTTCCAAATCAAGGTAATTACCCTAGCTAGTGCATTTCAAAACCAAAAAAATTAGAGATATAGAGGTGAAACAAGAAAAGGGAGCGATCTAGCTTTTATAGATGGAGGAGACAGAGAGGTGAAACTCTCTAATGGGGATTATGATTTGTGGGAGGGAGGCATTATATAGCTAGAGAAAGGCAGTACTGCGTAGTGGTGATTTGACAGTAATGTTTATAAAAAAGTTCATTATTACGGTAGTAGGATCGGAAAATTATTCATATTCTTCCTTTCCTTTCCTTTTGAAAACACTAGCTAGCCTCCAATCCTATTGCATTCTGTAAAAACCCAATCACTTCTTCGCAGATGCTGCTGCTTTTAGCTAAGCCTAGCTTTTCTATACTAATAATAAATATATAATGATAAACATAATGTGTGGCTAACCGGTACCTAATTAATTAGGTACTATGTTTGGTCAAATCCTAAATTATTAAATTCATTGTTGAGAAGAAATATTAATTTAGGGGACACAGCTCCAGTTGCCAGGCAACCTGCTTGCGACAGGAAGTAATGGCCAATGCTTTTATTGTTGTGTTGAGGATACTCCTAATACATTGAGAAGATGTGAGATTCTTGTCCATTCTTCGGATTTCCTACTATAATTGATATTTTGTTTGTTCATCCAAATCTATCTATCTATATCAAAATATAACAAGGCAAATAACAAGTCATTTTAGTTAGTACCGAGTCAACTCCGCAATCCAAATTTGGTGATTCGGTAGTCAAAAAAAAAATTATTTTTTTATTTTTATGTTTTCTTGGTTATAAATTTTGGTATTCTCAAAAATTGACTCAACGTCTCAAAAGTTAAGTTTTTTTTAAATTTGTAGTACACATTTATTACTTAAGATATAATTTATCCATTGTCACTAAGAATTCAGCAAAGAACAAAAAATTTGGAAAATTGAGTTATCAAACTAGGACTGCTGAGATGACTCGATGCTAACTAAAATATTGCTCAAATATGTCATATTTAAAACTTATCTGAAAAATTAATTCTAGGCATATCCATATTTTACACAGATTATTAAGCTTATCAATTATGGTTGCGCATAGAGTATAAAGTGTGGGTCCTGAAAGTCAGGTGAAAAAAATAATACTCCATAAGTACCCATAGTATGAAGCACACAGGGAAAAAATTGCATTAATAGTTTTGGTGGCATATTGTGATTTTTTTAATAAGAACCGCACTCTTTACGATTGTAGCTTTAATATTAAAATCGCATCCATTTCTCATGTTTTAGTGTATAGTTTAGAGTTTTATTTAAGTATAACCGTAAATTTAATTTTGAAATATGTAATTTGCATGGTTTAAGAGATTTGAAGTTTGAAACGATGTTGTATTGTAGTAATATATTCATTTTAAGTTCTAAACTTTAACTTTTCCGTTTGAATATGTAATCGAAAGTTTTGAATTAATGTTTTTGACAAAGACGAAATCAATTTATATTATAAACTGAAACACCACAATTAATCTAAAAGACATGGATAGTGGATGAACTGCAATGAAGTCAAACTGATGTGCACTTCAACCGCATTGCAAATCTAAAACAAGAAAAAATCCAGAAAATTAAATGAAAACAAGGAATTCATGTAGTGCATAAAACATAAGCCGTAATTAATTCTTCCTCCTCCGCCAGCAACCATCCAAACTGCGTACGGGAACTTGATGATCATAAGCATATTTTTCTTCTTTAAATGCCCACTACGCACTAAATTTAAATGCCTTTCTGATCTCTACCGCTTCATTGTTCTTAATTTATGTTTTGAATTCTGACAACCATTGCTTTTTTTTTAGATTTTCCTTTAGACTACTCGCTTATCTTCTTTCTGAAAAACTTGCAATCTTCATTCACAGCTGCACTCCCATATCAATATAATTCCTTATTTATTTATCTCACCTCTTTGACTTCCTTCCTCTAATAAATGATTGATTTATTTTGAATTGATTCACTTTCCCCACAATTCTCTCTACGGATTTGTGCAAAACTGTTGTCTGGCAGACTGGCAGAATCTTCATCATCCTCGGAATTGCCATCCTCATTCTACCCTTCCATCAAAGCCAAAGGCTCCATTGATCGCCAACTATGTTTGCATGTGTCTTTCTAGAACTTTCATCCTTCATCTTCTCTCTTTCTTAACAAAATGGTTTTGAACTAACCATCTCTTTTCGTTTACCCAAATTTTCTCTGCTTCATCCTTGTTTGCTCGCACACACCAAAATCATCCTTTTTAAGTTCCCCATTTTATCATCATAATGTGCACCTCAACAGCAGCCATTGTTTCCTTCATACTCAAATTAACAGTTTGTAACTTGTACATTTTCTACCCCCATAACCTGAATCATATTCTGTTCACCCTCGTCATATGTTTTTAGACTTCCATACCTACCAACTGAAAACTTTTCGCTTTGGTACTTGCCTCCTTCATTTCATTGATTGCCATTTTTGCCTTTTCCTTTTATGAAGCCGAAACCAAACTCCCTCGTCTGAAAATTAAAATCCCTCTTATTATTCCAGACTGATTTTCCAATGCTTCCTTCGTCACACTTCGTTCTAACTTGCCAACATAAATTCTGAGTACTTTCGTCTCAAGTTTTCATCTCCCGACACCTCGCTCGTATCGTGTTATTATATCATCCCCGACCCTTCTACTATATATTGGGAATGGAAAACCAGGAGGGGCTTCCATCGTCGAAGATGAACTTCCGGTCCTTGTGCCTCGATCCTGTCCATCTTCCTTTCTGATCCACTGTTTGAACGAGTGGAACTTGGTCGCCCAACTCGTTATGTTTGATCAAATTCTAAAGTTTTTTTTAAAAAAAAATTAATTTGTTATTGGTTTTCAATAATTTAACTTTTTGTAATTGAGTATTATTTATACTAACAAGCCAGTAATGTTTTAAATTTATTTGGAATTTGGAAAGTATGATATGTTTATTTTAGTTTTTTCAAATGGTTATCGAGTCAAAACCGTACCATTTGAAACACCGTCGCATTCTTAGAAACCGCTCTACACCAATTTAAGTGGTTTTATGTTGCGATTTTGGATTTAAGCAACTGCCTCAAAATGATTTTATGTACGGTTTTTGTTCGGAACCACACCAATTCACCCCTACCTTTTGGTAACAAAGCTGTTCTTTTTCACTTGCTTGTTGGTGCGGTGGAAAATAACAAGAAAGATTCGAATTTTCGTATATTTCATTTTTCATGGAATTTTAGTTTATTTGATGTATTTTTATTTATTATTTAAGAAAATTCAGTAGTTTAAATGTATATTTAGCTCGTTTATATTTTAGGCTTTAGTTTTAATAATTTTATTTAGTTCTTTAGGATCTAATTATTTTTCTTTTTCAATTAGTTATAGGAAAGTAGTTTAGTACTATAAATATGTTATTAGGGCTTATTAACAGTTATGTTTTTCATCAACTAATATTATTATTATTTTGTTCTCTTTGTAAGTTCTTATTTTCCTTGTGAGTTATATTCTATTATTTATCTTATGTTCTTGTTGATACGTTTAAATTTACAAATCATATTTGTATTAGAACGTTACAATTTAACCATTTTTCGAAACGTCAATTGACATCAGAACTTGGATAATTGTATTCGAATAAGATGATAATTGATTGAATCTCATGTGTTATAATTTTTTAGGTTTTGATAAAAACTGAATCCTAAAACTGAAAATTGTGTAACTACTGTACCGAGCGTAATTTTCATTTATACCGTTAAAAAAAGAAGATTTTTTTTTTTACTATTCATAGTGCCGCAACGAGTCACCGGAAAGCTTCAGCCCGCCTAATCTTTAGTGGAACTTTAATCTGCTTGAACCAGCAGGCAGGGAAAGAGGTTAGTTTTGATTTAATTTTGACAAAGTTCAATTAGCTCCCTCTTAGTTTCTCTACGATTATTTCTTCAACCCTCAACTTTTAAATAGTTGCATACCAAACCTTAACATTTTAAACATACTGAAAATGTACCCCAAAATTATATTATTTGGTGAATTTTAATATTCTTACTGTGGTGGAAAATATTTTTATTCCTAAATTACTTTGAAAAAAATTATTTGTTGCGCGCGACCTGAATCTACTTTTCACACTTATGTTCATTACAAGTCAAAGGTGTTTAAACTTATTCTCACTAAAGATAATAGACCTGACAAAAATGACCCAAGCTAGCGAGTCAGCCCGGCTCGCCAGGAAAAAAGTGGGCACATGCTTACATTTTTTAGCCCAAAAAAAGTGGATCATTTTGGCCCGGCCCGTGACCCAAATTTTTTATTTATTTTTTTTTTTTCAAAAAAAATAAATACATAAATATATAAAAAAATGTTAAAAATAACTTAATTCATTAATCGTTTAGATCAATTTATGGAACAAAAATTCTATTCATTTGTTTACAATACTATTATCTCAAAACATATGGCTATTAGATATGAAAGAACTTAAATAAGGCAAAAATTAAAATATTATTGATTATCAAATATTAATAAAAAATAATAATTAATTAATTATATTTTTATATATTTGAACATAGCAAAATATGTTACATGTACAATCAAATAATTATCACTTAAGTCTTTCGTATTTATAAAAAAAAATACTTAATTGACTTATTATTTTTATAACTCTTAGATATCTTTATTATATTTCATTCCATACACAAAATAATTTTTGTTTATTTTTTTAACTTTATTTACTATTTTTAAATAGTATATTTCTGTCCAGAAATGGCAGTAATTATTAAAAATTGAGTTTTTATTAGAAACTTCTGAAATTTATATGGTATTTTCCTGTCATTATATAGTACCTCCAGTGAAAATATTATAATTTTAGGAGTTATACATTTCAAGTTATAATTGTAGTTATCTTTTAAAACATAAAGAAACGTCGGGTTATAACTCACTCATTCGGGGTTGTATGGAGCTCATTTTCTGGACAGAGACTGATTTATCCCATATAAAATCATGTATAAAAGTTCTAGAATTTTTAGAACAGTATAGGTGGCCAAAAGGGGCTGTACAAATTTCTGGGCAGAATATTTTTGGATATTTTTCGACAGTGTACTATTTTACGAGAAAAATTACCATAAATAGCTCGTTGAATATTTTTAAGTCGTTCCACTTGTAAAAACTTTGTATCTTATAGATATACTATCCAAAGTTGACGGATCATGAATACGACTTACGGAACATAAACAGTAATTCCGGGAATGGACAGTTCAGTTTAAGAATTTTTCGGTAAAGTCAATTTCATGCTTTTGATCAACTTTTTCAACATAAAAGCATATAAATACCCATGCTAAACCCATTTAATCATAGATCTACTAATATAACATGGATTTAAGTATAGAGAGTTTTGAAAATAATTTTCTACCATAGAAATTAAATATCTCAACAAGAGAAACATAAAAACTAGGGTTTAGAGTATTTTTATACCTTTTGCTCTTATGTGCTTGCTTTCTAGCCTTCCCAAAGTATGAAATAAATTTTGAGGACATCTAAAGGCCACCAAGGCTGCCGACCACTCCTCTTGGATCCCTCTTGGTGTTTTTACTTTATAACTCTCAAGAACACAAGTGTTTTTATCTTTTTCTCCAAAGCTCTCTAGCTTTCTAATCTTTGTGAAAGCTACAAATGAACAACAAACTTTGAAAGGCTTATGATAGGTTCTATTTATAGAACTCTAGGAACACTCCATTATTACTCTTAAGTACCCAACACTTGGTTAATTAGGCACTAAACCATCTAGGAACAAGATCCACAAAATTAGGAAAATAGGTTGTCTTGGGGAGGGATTTAAAGAACTAGGTTGTGTTGGAGTAATTTAGGGGTTTCTTGAGCTTTGCACCACATTGGGTTCTCCCCTTCTAAAAATCCAGCCCCTCCCTTCCATTTTTCTCCAATTTTGCTTTAAATTTTAATCCAAAATACTATATATACAACAACTTATATATATATACACATCAATCTGTATATATATATATATATCAATCTATATCCATATCACCCAACACTTGCACTACTTAGGCAACCTATTGGACTTTAAATTAACTTCCATTGGATTATAATTTAATTATGTTTGGGTTCCCAATTTACTTCCACTTGGACTACTAGATTAATTCTTTTAAGGCCCCCAACAATTAAATCGCTTGGACTCAAGGTTGGGTTACCAAAATTAATTTATTGGACTAAAGTTTGTCTCAATTTAATTAAATCGTCGGACTGAAAAATTAATTTCATTATTGGCTTCTCTACAATTTCCATTAGGCCCCAAATTAAATTAGGTTGGGCCAACTAACACAAACTACACCACTTTGACCCTAAACAATTCATGAATTAAGGTTTTGGGCCAATTAAAATATATTTCACCCCCAAGAGCAAACTTGTAATTAATTTTCACCCACCAAGGGTAAAATGTTCATCTTTTGTTTTCTCTAAACTTTCTTTTTATGGAAAGTTTCTTCCTTGTATTCCTACCGTATTCGTAAATAGTGATTTTCGCTAAATTTCTCATTCTACAATATTCCTTTTATTAATCATCTATCGATTTACTAGTGCTAGGTTTTTATAACTTAATTTTTAATCGCGTCCGATTATATTTTTGAACCTCATAAAAATTCGGGATATTACATCAGTCACAATATCGCATGGGTGTATTATTCTAATTAAATTTAAAAGATATAATTGAGGTGGTTTGTCATATTTTGTATATGAATATTGGTCATATCTTAATAGGTTGGTTATGGTTGAATGATTTTCTTGGAAAATATTTTGGTTTTGAAAATATTTATAGCTTTTATTATGGAAATAAGAGAATTCGTTTACTTTCTCACCAATCAAACAAGCATAATTCCAAGAGGTTTTCAAAGTTAAAATTTAAATTAAAAGAGTATGAGATTAAAGGTCGTGAACTGGTAGAGTACTTGGTTACGTATCGTGAGTTTCAAAAGTCTATTAGTACACCACAAATAGATGAATCATCATGTTTGGAAGCTTACAAGAGCATTATTTTGGAGAAAAGTCAACCCGTGCGAAGTTAAAGGTAGTTTAGTTGAAAATTCTCAAGTTCTTAACGAGTTGCCTATTATTGAGAAAAATATAGAAGATGTCCTAAAATCTTACGATGGAGCTACTACTCGTAGGGATATTACAGCGTACAAAATTGGTATTTCAGTGTTCGAGAACATTGAAATTGTTGACTTTGTTGTTCCCGAAAATTTCTTTGTCATGCAGGTAAATCAAAAGATATTGGTTTTCTCTCATTTATTTTCAAGATTATTCTTTCAAAAGAAAAGATCGAGATGGAGTTTTAATCTTGCGAAGATTGCAAATTCATTATTGGTGCTTAATACTTGTTCGTTTTAAAATTTGAGGACGATTTTTTCTAAGAAGGGAAGTCTGATGCAGTGGAAAATAATGAGAAAAATTTAAATTTAATATATTTTATTCTTTATAGAGTTTTAGTTTATTTGGTGTATTTTGAATCATTATTTAGAAAAATTCAGTAGTTTAAATTTATATTTAGCCCGTTTATGTTTTAGTTTTTGTTTTAATAATTTTATTTAGTTTAGGATTTAATTATTTTTCTTTTTCAATTGGTCATAGAAAGTTAGTTTAGTACAATAAATATATTATTAGGGCTTGCTAATTGTTACATTTTTTATCAACTAATATTATTATTACTTTGTTCTCTTTGTGAGTTTTTATTTTTAATATAAATTCAAGATATTTTACGTTATTAGTAAATTTAAATCTATAAATTACGTTTAAATTAAAACGTTATAATCAAACCTTATTTCGGTACGTCACTTGTAGAGTTGCAATCATGTGCCTTCAGCAGCTAGCTAAAGAAAAAAATTACATTACGAATTTAACTTTTAATATGAAATTGTCTACCTTAATCTATAAAAGCAGTCTTCTTCTTTTATATTATTCTGCCAAGTATGCATTTAAAAACCTACCTTAGCACTGATGTTGAATGGTTGAATGACACTTTTGTCTTTTCAAATTGTCATTTATTTTTAAAATTATCTTTAAAATTTATTTTTCGTCAATTAAGTTCTTAAAGTGATATTTTTTGTCAATTATGTTCCTTTTACCTGATTTGACTGGAATCCGACCAAAAATTGACCCGATCCATTTTTTAAGGCCAAAAGTATATTTAACATTATCAATATTTATAGGTTAAATACACTTCTGTCCCTCGAAGTATCACCCATTTTACACAAGTGATTCTCAGGTATAAAAACTAATAAAAAAAATTGTATTATTTTAAATACAAATATATATAAAAATATTTGTAGATTAAAAAATTATAAATAGCAGATTAATTATATAAATGCATCACAATATTCATAAGTTTAGTCTCTTATCTTTATGAGATTTTGTATTTTGATCTGACAAGCCGCTTATGTAAATGCATCACAATATTCGTAAGTTTAACATTATAATTTAACTATTGCATATGCATACAATCACTATTTAACTGAACAATCATTATATATATTTAAATTTAATGGTAAACACGGAAGAAAAGCATATATTTAAAGTTTAAAATTCAAGCACCAACGACGAGAAAGAGAAATGATCGAGATTAACATCTAGACTTCTCAGAACGTAGTAACATTTGTTGGGTATGTACATAGCCTAGATTTGGGAATGAAAAAGGATATTTGAGTATTTGCGTGAACAACGAGGGAGGACATATATATATATATATATATATATATATGTATGTATGTGTGTGTGGCGGGGGGGGGGGGGGGGGGGGGGGGGGGGGGGGGCGGGAACACGCCGAAAATTATGACACTGTTTATAAAAAACTCATTTTTTACAGATAATTTTATAAGTGAAGGGTTTAAATTAAAATTTTTATGAGAATATCTATAAGAAATTATTACGAATTGTTTTAAGTATAACCCAGAAGGGTCAGAATACTTTCTCTCATAAAATAAAATTTTCTTTTTCTTTAATAAAATTTTAAAATTTAATATTTTTTTTGTTATAAATTTAAAATTATTAATTTATATGTCATTGAAAAAGTCTCAGAAAGAATGTATGGTTGATATGTTTTAAGGTAGCTAAAATACTAAAAGATGCAACTAAAGCCTATAATGTTGTATTTCAAACTATAAAATTTTAACCTCAATTTTTGTCATTTTAACTAAATCAAAATATATTAACAACACATCTTGTTTTGAGGACTTTAAGGAAAGCTTTGCGACGATATATAAATTGATTATTTTAAATTTATAACAAAAAAAATATTGCATTTTAAAGATTAATGGTGGAAAGAGCAAAAAGGGTTTTAAGAGAAAGAATATCTGATCCTTCTTGGGTTTTTTAACATAAAAATTATTCACAAGAAATACTCGTGATATCCGCACAAATTTGTTGTGGTTACTTTAAGTCACTTTCTAATCACAGCCATACACTAACTATATATATATATATATGCCAAGTTTGGTGACTTTGGTATCCCAAAAGGTGTTTTTTATTTATTTATTATTTTTCAATGTACATTCCTCTTCATAAATTTTATATTTTTAAAAACTGATTCAACAACTCAAAAGTTAAATTTTTTACAAAATTTTAGTAGACATTTATTATTAAAGATACTCCTTTTTTTTTTTATTATATAGGTCATTTTAGAAGTTTTTTTTCTTCATAATATAAGATGTTTAACATATATATAAGAAAAAAAATATAATCATTTTCTACTTTACCCTTAAAGATTGAGTAATTGAAATAGAGGGAGAAAGATAAGTAATTAATTAGTGTATGAGTAGTAATGAAATTTCAAACTGACATCAGTAATAATGAGATTTTTTAATATGTATGATTATGCCTTAAACGACCTATATAATAAAAAAATAGTGAGTACAATATATCCTTTGTCACTAAACTTTGAGCAAAAATCTTAATATATCAATTAATGATTGACATATACATTTATTGACCCTTAGTATTTTGTATTAGTTTTCATGATTCATGAACCCAATTAGTATAGCCTATCTCATTAATGTACTCTAATTCATTATAAATAAGACTATCTACACATCTATTAATTACTCACAAAAATCCTATAAGTTTAATGTAGATCAACAATATATATTCATTTGAAACAACCATATTTAGGAAAAGAAATTTTCACTATCAAAGTCAAAGTCACTAGAATTTAGAATGAGATAAATGCAAAAACAAACAAGATAATCAACACTAATTAATATTATCCTATTAAATGAAAAAGTATGTATATTTTTTCAATCTCTTAATCACTGAATTATAATAACATATTATATTAATGATTTCATTTAAAATTAAATAAATTATTATAATTATTAATATTGTCACTCAAATATGTTATATTTAAAATTTACCTAATAAATTGTCTTTAAGCTTACTGTCGCCTTACACAGCTTCTAAAGCTGGTGTCTAGGAACTAGTCGCAGCAAGATCACCACCACTATTGCGCGTCTCTCTCTCCCCCCATGTGCCAGCATACACCAACAAAACCCTAAAACCGCTGCTGGTTGAACCTAGCTTGAAACCGCTTGTGCATGTACAACACTGAAAACGAATAATTGATAGCATGGTTACAAAATTCCCAGTAGGAGAGAGGAACTCAAAATGGAAAGGAAAAACATGGGTAGCTTCAAAAGAGTGATGAGCTCTCTTCATCTTTGAAACCCTAGCTAGCAAAAGCAGTAGTTAATTCAATTTTCCGCAGCATAAAATTCGTACATATTCAGTATATATACCCTTTCTAAATTTTGAAAGATGATGTTAGCAAGTAAAATGAGCGAGTAAGCGAGTAATCAAAAGAAAAATCTTTAATTAAGACATATAAGCGAGTAAAATGAGTTTTATTTATATATATCAGACAGGGAAGTATAGAAGAGAGAGTAATAAAGAGAGGAACCAAGAGAAAAAAGAAATGAAAGTGAATTATTAAGGGAGCTCCCTTCAGTCCAAGTACAGGAAGCTTAAGATTCAATGTGTCTCCCGCATCATTCACTCAGTTACTCGATCGTTATACGAATGATAGAGTATTTGGATGAATGAGTCGGCAACTTATTAAACCCTAAATGCCACCTATTAATGGACTGAAGAAAGCTCTCTTCTCCATTTCATTTTATAACTATGTGCTAACAAAAATTCAAAGCTACATACTATATATACAAGCGCGTGCACACACACACACATATATATATGTATGTATGTAGTTACTGCACAATGACTACTACTTTGCAAATCAAGGTAATTACGCTAGCTAGTGCATATCAAAACCAATAGAATTGGAGATATAGAGGTGAAAAAAAGGGAGAGAGATCTTTAATAGATGGAGGAGAGAAGTTTTTTCAAGAGTCACTTCCTCGTATATATCTACCTAAAGAAACTCTCTTATGAGGTCTATGAGTTGTGGACGAGAGACATTATATAGCCAGAGAAAGGCAGTTTTGGTGATTTGACAGTAATTATATTATTATGGGTAGTAGGAGACTAGGAGTATATGTATATTATTGTAGCAATATATATATAAAACAATGCGAAAGGAAATTATTCATATTCTTCCTTTCCTTTCCTTTTGAAAACACTATCCTCCAATCTTATTGCGTTCTGTAGAAACCCCATCACTTCTTTGCATATGCTGCTGCTTTTCGCTAGCTTTTCTGTACTTATAATTTATTATATCTATATATGACGATAAACATGTTGTGTTTGGTCAAACCCTAAATTATTAAATTCACTGTTCAGAAGATATATGAATGCGAGGGTAACCCACAAAAGTATATGCTTAATTCTAGCTAGGTTTCCATTTAGGGTGGTGTTCAACACTCTATTTCAGTAGGTATATATAAGTTTAATTTGACAATTCGAATTTGTTAGCTACCTCTAAGCTCTATATGTAGCCTTTCTATATGTATGAGAATTTTTTATTGCATGGTCTTCCTTTTCTAACCTAAGAGCTTAATTGAATATCTGGATTAGTATGCCATATGTAAAATACAGGGAAATGATATTTTTTGCCGGAATTTTTGTTTTTCTTTACATATGTTGTATTACACAGTTTTACCTTGTGTTCAACTGTTGTATATTTTCCTTTAAAATAAATTTTTACACCCAAAATATCAAAATCCTAAAAACAAGATAGAACTGTTCAACATATTAATAAAACAATAAACTAGCACAGATCATCCCTGTAAATATCATACTTATCACAGAATGAACCAAATGATGACAGTGAGGAAAATAAGTTGAGAGGATAAATTAAAGGTAGTGATATTTTTAGTGCCGAAAGTGATATTTTATAGCAATGTGTGTGTGTGTGTGTGTAGTGCATATTTGTGCAGTTATTTGTAAGGTATGCAACAAAAGTCATATATTTATACTTTAAAATCACTTTTAGAGTTGAAACTCGAAAGCATCTATGTCAAACATAAGTTAAATTGAAGTGGGAGCACTAACAGAGGTGGAAAGGAATTAAGACATTAATTTTCACTTTCTTAATTCTAATCGAGAGTGATATACAGATTCAAATTTTAACCATCTATAAATTCATAGTATTAATTCTTTTTATGAGATGCAAACACATGAACACTAACTAGCAACTGAAATTCAGCATCTTTTCAACCCAGAAAGGCCGACTGCTAAAAGAATAATAATCTCACACATAGCTTAGCTTACCCTACTTTTTATTCTTACCAATTTCATCTCCTGATATAATAATTAATCCCCCCCCTCAACACTACACCTAGAATATGCTTAATTTGTCAAAAAAAAATTATTGGGATAGGAAAAAAAACAATATGCTTTGTCCAACCACCAATATTTTTTCCTTCTTTCACTCATCCATCACTACATTTTTCTCACAAACAATAATGCCACGTACCTTGTGACCTATTGACCAGATGAAGAGAGTTGGATTAATTAGTTCATTTTCACGTTGCTAATGACTTGGTTAATTTTTGATAAATGAAGATTATGGAACACTTAATTGCTACTTGATTTTTGTAATTTTGAAGTTAAATGATATTTTCTGCATGCACAATGTTTTTTATTCTAGCTCAAATTAAATAATGTAATAAAAAGTTATACTATGTGCAATAATAATTCAACTTCGAGAACATAACACACATAGTGCATATATAATGATTCTCTCATTGTGAAAGTTAAGGGACAGCTAGAATTTAACTTTGCACTATTTAATTAATTACCATCAATAATGTTTAATTATTAATTATTTTAAAACACGTGAACGTATCAATTTATAAAGTGTTTGTCACCAACCTTATATAGCAATATTTAAGAATGTCCATTTTGTTCTTGGACGGAAAGCGAAGGAAATACTTCACTAATGAAGTATAGCACCATAAGCCTTTTAATTCTTGTGGCTTCTTATTCTCCCTTTCTCCAATTTTAATTCTTATTAATTTATTCCCCCTAAATGCAAATGCAAAGTTCGAATTAAAAGGCAAGTACTTATATATTCCCAAAGACACGTACTTGAGGTGTGATTTGATACCTGATTTGACGTAAATGTTATTCTCTCTTCTATAATTATTGTTTTTTTTTATATAGTAAAGTAAAGTTTATATTCATTTACTTGCATACTGAGTTTGATTATACAAAAAAAAAATTGATATTTTCACAAATAATAATAATAATCTTGTGAGATTCTCTCACGTGATGTTAAATGAGTCTTATATTTATGCGAGTGAAAATATCAAATTTTATTTATGAAAATATTATTTTTTTATATAAATTCTTTTATATTTTCCATATAATTGGCCTTATTATATTTCGAAATCGAGAAAACACCAAATAAAAAGATAATATATTTTCTTATAAAAATGATAACAAAGTCCGAAATTTGTATAATGCATCAAGTCTATTCTGGTTGTTATGATATCATTAACAAACTCACGTAAATCCAACAAAAATACTGTAAAAAATTGTTTTTAATGTATTAATATTTACATAATTTGAGGTTGGTGTGCTATATGGCTCAGATATTGTCCTGGACTAGTGATGCACAAATGGCCTGCAGCCTGCGGCCCGGCCTGGATTCGGCCTGGGTCCGGCCTGGTCAAGGTCTGGCCTGGCTCGGCCTGCCCTGAAGGCCACGAACATGCCACATTTTTTTGGCTCAGATCCGGCCTGGCCTGGCCTGCCAAAAAGCCCGGCCTGGCCTGGGGCCTGGCCTAGCCTGGGGCCTAGCCTGAGGCCTGGCCTGGCCTGACCTAGTCTGGCCTGGCCTGGTTCACCAAAAGCATGGTTTGGTCTGCAGATTTTCTTTATTCGCTACTTCAATTCTCCCACTGCAGACGAAAACTTCATCTTTGTAACAACTCATTCAATAAATAAAATAAAATAGACGTATTTTAATATGTTCATTCATGCATGTTTGTTTATATATAAATAAAAAAATCCATGAAAACACATTGACTAGTGTAATATATAAGGATTTTTCTTACCTAGCTAGCAACCTACACTTCTTACAGATCTTTCATTGCATCTTTATTTTAATAGATACTTAGCGTAACAACTAGAAAGTCATTTGCAAAATAATAATAAAAAAGATAATTTTCATTATTGTAATTTGAAACCTGTAACTTGTAATACATTACTTTTAATTAATACATCAATTAAGTTTAAAATTTTAATTAGTGTTTTAATAATATTTAAAATTACTAAAAAAATTGTTTGAATGAATTGAATCGGATCGGACTGGCCTGGCTTGGACCAAAGCCTGGCCTGGCCTGGCCTGGACCAAGGCCTGGCCTGGACCAAGGCCTGGCCCAAGGCCTGGCCTGGCCTGGCCTGCAGGCCTTAACAGGCCCCATTTTTTAGCGTTAGGCCCGGCCCGGCCCGGCCCGGCCTGCAGGCCAAAAGTCAAAGGCCCGGCCTGGCCTGGTCAACTATCAAGGTCTGTCAGGCCCAGGCCGGCCTGTTGTGCATGCCTATCCTGGACCACACCTCATTGGATCGATCTTATCCACGTACGGCAGGCCTTACTAGTTACTAGGCTGGCGTTAGGCCCTTCCAAGAACAACCTTGTTCCATTATATTCACGTAACCTTGAGTTATTTTGTACAACGGTGGCCTCACGGACCACGGCCTTAAGATTAACTAGAATTTGGACACACAGTAATGTGTGTGCAAAAAATTATGAGTTATTTACAGTAATATACAATAATTAAAAAAAAATATATAAGATTAATGCATTCACAAAATAATTATAAAAAGAGTACAATGCAATATTCAAATTAAATCATTTCAGTTTCACAAATCCCTTAAATTAAAGAGAAGTAAATTAAATTTCATAAATCCCTTAAATTAAGAAAAAATAAATTAAATTACTTCAATTCAATTCAATTTCTTCATCTATCTCTCTTACTTTGACTCCACTAACATACAAACGCCACTAAGTGTAATTAAAGTCATCTCCTCCAAAACTCCATCAAGTTCGTCTTTACGTTTATGGTGGCGTCAATGATCAGCACCGTCATAACCCTGACCAGTCCATTCTACACCACCGCTGAAATTTAATGGGAAGTCATAGTTGATCACTACCCTGAGAGGAAAAAAAAAGACCATGATCGTTACATAACTTAAGCTATAATAAGCACCAATAAACAAGAAATATAAGTGCATACCGAAAATAAGTAAATTCAGGAATTGGTTACCTCCATACTAGTGTTTGGTTACCACTATACTAGTACTTGGTTACCTAGAGTTACTGCACGAAAAAATTAGTTACTACACATTCAGGAATTGGTTACCTCCATACTAGTGTTTAGTTACCTAAATTTACTGCACGAAAAAATTAGTTACTACATATTTAGGAATTGGTTACCTTCATTCTAGTGTTTAGTTACCTTCATACTAGTGTTTGGTTACCTAGATTTACTGCAGCAAAAAATCACCATAATAGTGTTTGATTATCTTCATACTAGTATTTGGTTACCTAGATTAAATGCAACAAAAAATCGACATGCTATTGTTTGGTTACTTCCATACTAGTGTTTGGTTACCTAGAGAAATCAAGAAATCCAACCATAAACGTGAATACTCCATTGACACCACCATGAGCGTGAATACTCCATTGACACCACTCTTAACGCCACCATGAACGCGAAGACTCCATTGACGTCACCATGAGCTTATTAGCAGTGGTGTAGAAAATATTGATGGTGGTTATGACGACGCTGATTATTGACACCACTATGAACGTGAAGACAAAATCGAGATAGCGGCGGAGAAAATGGAGGAGAGAGAAAGCGGCATATGAAATTTTGAAGAAGATGAAAAAAAGCGACGAAAGAAGAGAAAATGGAGGAAAAAGAAAGCGGCGGATGAAGTTTGGAGAAGATGAAAGAAAAGAAATATCAGAGTATTTGGTGGTGTATATATTATTAAGTAATTTGAATTTTAAAATTTAGAACTAACTACCCATTAAATCATCTAACTAAATTAAAGGAATAACAATGCACTAATTTAGAAATTAAACATTAAAGATGAACTAATTTTGTAAATATTTTATGTATGTACTTATATTGTAATACTTTTTAAAAATATACTAATAAATGTAATTTGTAAGTCCCGAATTTTATGAAATATAAAATTTAATTTTTCTTTATATATATATATATATATATATATATATATATATATATATATATATATATATATATATATATATATATATATATTCTAAAACAGTAATTGGTTAAATTGATAAAGTTAAAAGTTAAGGATGTTATGTGTAAATTATATTATGTCGAACAATATTCGTTCTGTCGGGGAATATTCGTACGACGGCGCCATACGAACCAATCATTGGTGGACTCTAAAACGAATAATTGTCGGATATAGAAAACGACATAAATAATTTTTAAATGGTCAATGGTACTATCACTTTTAATTGTTGAAATATCCGGTGGTAAAAGAATAGTAACATACGGTATTGCACAGTAACACACGGTATTGCACAATAGCACACGGTATTGCATAGTAGCACACGACATTGCACAGTGTTTCGTATTATTAAACTAATAAAGTGGTTATCGTACAATATTTGACTTTATTGTCACATGCACAATAATTCATATTATTAAACTGATAATTGTCACAGTAGCATATGCACAGTAATTCACATTATTGAATCAATAATTGTCGTGACACAGTAACGTATTCCTTCTTTTACATGCTTTCTGCATTATTGTTATCTCTATTATGATGTTATTTAAACAGTTATATTTCATTAATTAATTGACTTGATATCTAACTCAGAAAGCCAACTACAATGTATTTATAACAATTAATCATAATAATGAATAAGTGTGAATTATTATTGAATAATTGAATTGATAAAGTTATTTGTTTATAATATAAAGTTAAGTGATATAAAATGAATGGTATAGATTAAAGATAATATAGAATTTGAAATGGATAGTGTAGATTAAAAGATGATCTTTAAATGAATAGTTTAGATTAAAGAAATCTTAAAAGATGAAATGAATTGTATAGATTAAAGATAATATAAAATTTGAAATGGATGGTGTAGATTAAAAGATGATCTTTAAATGAATGGTTTAAATTAAAGAAATCTTAAAAGATGAAATGAGTGGTAAGGATTAAACATTATCTTGAAATGAACGGTTTGGATTAAATTAAAAAATCTTGGTTATGATAAGATTTTTGACTATAAATAGAGGTCTTAACTTAAGGATTTTTCATAAACTTCCTTACTTGTTCTTTCTTTCACTCTCTAAATACTTCTTGTGTAAGTTCTCTCTAAGTGTGCTTAAGTCATCTTGAGTATTTGTGAAGATCTATAAGTGTACGAGTATTGTTCAAGTTAATCAACCTCATTTAAATCAATATCCAGTCACGTGTTAAGGTAAGGAATATAATCTTCTTTTATATTCTATTATTCAAACTTACTACGGTAAGGAATTATCCTTATTTGATTCTCGAGAATAATATCGTTTCTTTCTTACTCATAAGATGTGCCATTTATTTTCATGTATTAAATTGTGGGAATAATCTTATGGCGCAGATTACCGCCTGTTGGTGAATAACCTTTCGTATTCATTCTTTATTAATCTCTGAGAATAACCTTACTGCGCGGATTACCGCCTGTTTGGTGAATAACTCTTTGTATTCAATTTTTATTAAATTGTGGGAATAACCTTACGGCGCGAATTACCGCATGTTGGTGAATAACTTTTCGTATTCATTCCTTATTAATCTCTGAGAATAACCTGACTACGCGGATTACCGTATGTTTGGTGAATTACTCTTTGTATTCATTTCTTATTTGTCTCTTGTGGAAATAATTTGTTTACACGAATTATCAAATAACATTTTTATTCCATATTCGTTTGTAATATCATTTTCTTTCATATTCGTAAGTGATATTATTTTCTTTTATACTCATAAGGGTTACCATCTTTTTCATCTTCCATTATTCAAACTTACTATGGTAAGGGATATTAATTTCCTTCTCTTTTTGTTAATCAAACCTGCTATGGTAAGGGATATTATTTTCTTTCATACACCTAAATCGAAACTTATTATGGAACTATTGCTTCTATAATTTCTGAAAATATTATATGTTCCATAATAGTTGCACTTCATCATTTCAATTGAACTATCCTATTTACGTGAACCTTTCTATTGAACTGTAACCGTTATTCTGAACTGTGGATCTTGAATATCATTTTTAAATTTTACTTTACAACATGTTGACAATTTGGACATTATTTGAATCTGTACAAAGTAAACTTCTGATACTTATTGTTTGTCATGTTTCTTCTGTTCATCATTTATATCATTCTAATCATCCAAAATCAAGTTGTTGTGAATATCTATGGCCGGGGGCACAGATGCGATATAATTGTTGAACAAATGATAGGTTAAATGTGATATAATAGGATAAAGGTGATACATCTGTTCGGTGTCTTTATGGTACGTGGTGAATGTTCTATTTGGCCCGTAGTGCAAAGATGAACTGTTGTTTGGTATGATTATGACCAAAGGCTGAATCTGGTATAATCATGACCGTTGGTGTTATATTGAATGTCTTTGGCCTGTAGTGCGAAGATGAACTATTGATATGCATGATTATGATCAGGAACTGTGAATTTGTATTATCTTGACTAATGGTATTTCGGATAATAAAAGTTGATGATGTTTTTTTCTAAAAAGAGAAATGAGTGGACATTATAGTCTGCCTTATTCTTCTAATAGATTGTTCATTCTGCTGCTATTATTGATCTGAACGTTGTTTAAGAATTTAACTGCAGTTTTTGATATAAACCTTGTAATCTATCTTAGTCATGATATTCTTTACTGGGTTATTTGAGCTCACCCTTTCTTTTGTTCCATTGTTTTTCAACAGGAGATGAGAACGTAGCTGGGTCTAGTAGGGGAATGGAGTGAGAGTCCGAGGGATAGTTATCGTAGTCTTCACGTGTTGTAAAATAGTGTGTTAATAATAGTGAAAATTTAGTTGTGTATTATTATACACTGTATTGTTGAACGTTATTCTATCTTGTAATAATTTTGTTGTAGTCCTTTGACAACTTAAGTTTGAGCTGTATGGGCCCAGATTTGAGGTTGTCACATAATTCTTCCAAAAATTAAAATTTGCAAGATATTGAATAAACTAAAATTAAAAATGTATCTAGTAAAAATTAAAATTTGCAAGCTATTGAATAAGTAGGAGTTAAAACTAAAATTGAACAAATAAATGGAGAGACACATAGATAAGTGGATATACATTCAATAACTGACAGTTTATTTTTAAAAGTTTTAAATAACTTTGATCTACCAAAAGTAGTTACTAAAAGGGAGTACTTAAATTTTCATAATAACTATGAAATTAAAATTTTATGTCATTTTGAAGTCCAACCCAATTAAACTTATCAACCTTTTGAAGACGAGATATGGTATTTTTTTTTTCATGTTCGTAGAGAGGGAAATTGTTCAAGTCATGGTCTTTGTCAAATTGGCTATTTTTTGTAATAAATTTCAATTTTTTATAGAAAAATTTTGCCTTAACTTTATCATATTTATAATTCAAATTTAATTAATAAATAAATTTTCTCCAAAAATACATTAATTTTAACAAACGTAAATTATAAGAGTCTAACTCGTTTGCTCTACCTTAATAATATAGGTAGGATAACAATTCCAATATTTGGATTTCAAAAGGAAGATCTCTATTACTATAAATATTAACATAATTAAAACTATACCTCATATCTGCAAATTTATTGCGCATCTATTTTCTTCCCATATTGTGAAATTATTTTTCTTCAAAATAAAATTATTATGATGCATAAAACAAACAAATAATAATAATAATAATAATAATAATAATAATAATAATTGAAACGTACTACTCCATAAAAATAAAATAAACAGGTCATGGTAAAAGAGAGAGAGAGGGGAAAATGAAAACGTATAAAAAAGGAAAAACTGTTACAGACACGTCATTTTCGTTGCAGTATCTTTGAGTTTGTTCCGCTGCTTCGCATGGGTCATATCTCCCCACGCTCCCAACCGCTTCCGATTGTTCTCGATTTTCGTTCCTCCTGATTAGGGTTTCCATTTCACTGCGACTCTCTCTTCACTTTAGTTTTGTTGATGAAACAATTGAACCCAAAACAATAATAATGGCTTCGGACTTCTCGCCGGGAGGTGGTCGGGTCGATTCCGACTTCGGATTTGCCTTCAACGACAGCAATTTCTCTGATCGGATTCTCAAGATCGAAATCATACCCGATATTTCCGATGTCAAATCTGACCCCGAGAGTTTCAACGCCATTGCAGAATGGGCCCACAATCGTAAGCGAAGGAGAGAAGATGTCAAGAAAGAAAATGGTCAGTTCATTTTTATTTTTATTTCATTGTATATTGTGTGTGTGTGTGTGTGTGTGTGTATACTTGGTTTTAATTTTTATTTCTTGCTGTATATGTGAAGTGAATCCGAGGTAAATGTTATTGTCTTGAAAGTTTTTTGATTCTTATAAAGCTTTGTATTAGGGAGTGGATTTATATAATTAGGGCTTTCTGGGTGTAAATTGAAAATAGAGGATAAGTGTGCAATGTATGTTTTGTGTGTAATTTTGATATAAAGCTTGCTTCTTGACCGATCCTTGGTTCTTTTAAAGCTTTACATTGGAATGTGGCCATGTGGGTTAATATAGTCACAGCTTGTTCACATTTGAATTGAAAATTTGAAGGGAAGGTATTTTTGGCAGTCAGCGTATAAGTAATAGCAAGGACAAGTGTTAGAATGCAGGTTTTAGTGTTAACTTGAATCTCGGTATTTTTCTGGAAGATGGTGCTGTGTTAGTAAATTGGTTACATATACTGAATTCAATTCTGTTAAGGAGCTGAGTGTAATGATTTTGTAGTGTTTGTATGGAATGATTGATTATAGAAAGTTAAGCTTTTATTTGCATGTTTGATGATGTACTGCTAATGTAAACCAGTAAATACATATTTAGTGATTAGATGCTGAGTTTGGATGGCCCGTGGTACAGGGTTCGAACTTCAAAGTTTTGTATTATTTCTTTCTATACATGTTGGTGATTTTGCCATAGTCGTGAAATCATGAACTGAAAACATATGAATATTGAACGTGAAATTTCCTATATATTCTGGAGTCTTTGTCAAGTGCAAAAACCCCAACGCAAAAGAATATGAAGGGAGATGAAGTGGCTAAGTAGGTAATATCTATTCTAGGGTTAGACCTCTTCATATGGTCAATGAAATATATTTTGTAGAAAAAGAAAACAAGAATAAAATATTCTGCTGTTCACTCTAGATTATATTTGCATCCCAAATCTTACAATAATAACAGCAATGGAATTTGAGATACATAAGTCTTGTAAGATTCTTGGTTGTTATTGAATTGTGGTGGTGTGGGAAAATTTGTTACATATTTCCCGTACAAATTTGTTATAGATCTGAGGGGCAATGATTTACATTTGCTTGTGTTTTTTAAGATTTTCCGTATACTTTACTGGTATGCCTTTTGGCAAGTGTTGACGACACTCGCTTGTATCCTTATCAGTTTTTTGTTTTACTGAACATATGTCCTCTGTTTTACCTCTAGTTGTGGATGCAGTCACTCATCATGAGGAACAGATTTTGAACTGTAACATGCCGGATACAGAGGATGGTGTTACCTATGAAAACCAAGATGAGGATGCTGTGGCAATGATTGAGGAATCACCTTCAGGAGGTTTATTGAATTTGAATCAACCTGGTACATATTTCACTTTCCTATATAAATTGTTTTATCTTTTTGGACCTTGATCCCCTTCTTTCGTAAACAAGAATTTGAGTTATGAAGAATCATGATAGTGTATAGGAAAGTATTTGGATGATCAAAAATCTTGATCATAGGGATTTTTGCAATGAATAGTTAAATTGTGTAGTTATATGTAACTTTTCTGAAAATTGAAGTTGACCATGTTTTAAATTGTGTATTTAACTTTTCTTTAAAGACACTAGTTGCTGTTTGATACATATCGTGACTTAATAGATACTTCTGTAGGGGATGAGGCTACTAATGGCAATGATGCTGCTTGGAGCATGGACTGTTCGACAGTTTTTCGGGTGAAGACTATACACATTAGTTCCCCGATACTGGCAGCAAAGAGTCCATTTTTCTACAAGGTTTGGAGTCGTCAATCTGGCATATACTGCTTTTAGTCTGAACTCTTTTATAAATTGTGCATTTGAACCATTGTCTTGTAGTTATTCTCGAACGGGATGAGAGAGTCAGAGCAGCGACATGTGACTATACAAATCCATGGCTCTGGTAAAGATGAAAACATTTCTTTGGCTGTACTTTTCTTCCCATTTTCTTGTTATGTGAATTAGCTTCTTCATTTAATGTAACGTGAAATTCCTTATAATCAGTAATGTATCATGTGTGCTACGTATTGTAGTTGACCTCATTTCTTTTTATTTTCTTTTGTTGTTTTTTGAGAAGTTAATAAAAACATAAGCTTACAACCATTTTCTACTTTTTTCTTTTCCATGGAACAGAGGAAGCTGCCCTGATGGACCTTCTAAATTTTATGTACTGCAATACTTTGTCAACGACCACGCCTTCTGCTTTACTGGATGTTCTGATGGCTGCTGACAAATTTGAGGTTGCTTCGTGTATGAGATACTGCAGTCAGCTATTAAGAAACCTACCTATGACTTGCGAGTCTGCTTTGCTTTATTTGGATCTTCCTTCAAGTGTTTTGATGGCTGATGCTGTGCAGCCACTGACAGATGCAGCAAAGCAGTTTCTTGCAGTTCGTTACAAAGACATAAGCAAGTGAGAGTTCTGCCATCCTAGCTTTACTTTGCTTTTCTGTTCTGAATTAGTTGAAACTTCAAAGACTCTATTTTGTATTTAAAAAGGAATCATGCTTAGTAGTAGCTTTGGCTCTTATGCCTCTGCAGTAATTCCCTTCGGTATTTCAGATGAAGAACCGAAGTGAGGGAACTGCAGCCCTTGGTTGAAAAGCAGACAAGAGTTCTTAACTCTTTTACAATTAATGTTGCTTGCTTACGCACATCCATAGATGGCTAGGTAACTCGTTACTTCGTAGTTGCTTGCTGGCTCACATCTATGAAGCTAGATAACTCTTATGCTCTGTAGTTGCTTCCTGGCTCACCCATATTTGTGGTTTATCCAGCTGGCCCTGGGTACGGGTTTGCACTTTTTCCCCCATAAGTGCTAGCTTAAGTTATTTGAGTTCACACAATTTCTTTTTCATTTTTTTACCAGATTCCAAGAAGAGGTGCTAAACTTGCCTTTAGCTGGAATAGAGGCAGTCCTATCCAGTGATGATCTTCAGGTAGCTTCAGAGGATGTTGTTTATGATTTTGTGTTGAAGTGGGCCAGAATCCATTACACAATGCTGGAAGAAAGAAGAGAAGTACTAGGCACACGTCTTGGTCGCCTTGTTCGTTTCCCATACATGACCTGCCGAAAGTTGAAGAAAGTTCTAACCTGCACCGACTTTGATCCTGAGCTCGCATCTAAGGTGGTTCTTGAGGCTCTGTTTTTCAAGGCGGAGGCACCATACAGGCAGCGCTCACTCGCTGCTGGTGAGACCAGTGTCACCATGTCACGTCGTTTTGTGGAAAGAGCGTACAAGTATCGCCCAGTCAAGGTAGTTGATTTTGAACTACCTCGTCGGCAGTGTGTTGTGTATCTGGATTTGAAGCGGGAAGAGTGCGCACAGTTGTTTCCTGCAGGCAGGATTTACTCTCAAGCTTTCCATCTGGGTGGGCAGGGGTTTTTCCTGTCTGCTCATTGCAACATGGACCAACAAAGTTCATTCCATTGCTTTGGGCTGTTCTTGGGCATGCAAGAAAAGGGATCCGTGAGTTTTGCAGTTGACTATGAATTTGCTGCAAGGTCAAAGCCAAGTGAGGAATACCAGAGCAAGTATAAAGGGAACTATACATTCACCGGAGGTAAAGCTGTCGGTTATAGGAACCTGTTTGCTATACCTTGGACGGCATTGATGACTGAAGACAGCACTTATTTCATCAACGGCGTACTACACCTCAGGGCTGAGCTCACCATCAAGCAATGAATGTGTATAACTAAACTTCCAACTTTTTAGTTTTAGATGCAATTAGATTTGGAGATTGGATGTCTAATGGTCATTTCTATAATGCTAGGACAAGTTTCTGAGGAAGTTCAGGTTTCAACTGGTGATCGTCAAATTAATAGTGTTTGGCTACTTGAGAAGCACGTTTTATTTTTATTTTTAATGTGCTACCATATATTGATACTTGTATATATATATATATATATAAGCTTTCGTTTCTTTGATTGTTCCGTGTTGCAGATGAGTTGATTTTACATTTTCCTCGAGAACAAAACAAAAGTTGTTGTCAAATACCATGTAGTTTGTATACTCTCTTTATAGCTGAATATTTTGGTTACACCACCTGTTTAAGTATATATACTGGTTTACGTTGGAGCAGATATTTTTAGATCAGAGATTAGTATTCTGCTTCATCTGGTTATTACTTGTAATCCTGGATGCTGGATGCGAGTCAACGTATTTAGCCTATCTATTTAACCGAGTCAACTCATGGACTTGCGTTCTCTACAAACAATACGTGATGATTTATTAACAAAAGTACGTCTTTATATTCACGAGTTCTATAAATGAGATTTTTTTATGGTGATTTTTACGAGCAAAAATATGTTCTTAATATCCACAAGTTTTATAAATGCGACTCTTTTTTTGTATGAAAGAGACGGGTAATTAGAATGCCAGGGACACAATGAGTAGGGAAAAGAAGTTAGAATGCCAGGGACACAATTTTTGTATGAAAGAGACGGGTAATTAGAATGCCAGGGACACAATGAGTAGGGAAAAGAAGGCGGATGGATCATCGTTACCGTTACTGTAAATCTCCACTCAGATGGGCCTTTTACTATGTACCGTAAACTCCACCGGCCATTGATTGCCTAAAGAAGCACTCGGTATACTTGTTAATCTCTGCATTCCATGGAGCACGCAAGATTATCACCCAATGCTATCACTTTTCTATTGGGACCCAATTCCATGACTTTGTTCGATTGGTCATAATGCTTTTTTCTTTTCTTTTCTTTTTTTGGGTCCTAAAAAATGTAAGAAACCTAGCCAATTCCATGACTTTGTGCAATTAGTCATAATGCTTTTTCAAGAGTAGAACCAGAAACTCACTTGCTCCTTCTCTTTCTTCTTTCGGATTAGCTACACCAACTAAGATATGTCAAAAAGTGCAGAATGGATCATAAGTTGGTACACCGGCCAGTTACTTCTTTTCCTCTTGTTCTGTTCTTTTGTCGACGCAACTAATAACAGTAATAATACTACCACTCCGAGTGAATCTTATTCTCCACCAACATGCTTTCAGAGCTTTAGTTCATCAACAACCTCTCACCGGTGAGCTTTACAAGGCTCCCCTCCCCGTTGATCTAGCAGGCATACAAGTCGCGGTTGAGAAGGCTCCGAAGCAGGACCTTGTGGAGAAAAGGTGCAAATTTTAGCAATTTTCGCATCCCTTCAAAAACTTTGCCAACCCCTTGTGTCAAGATACTTTTCTTAGTATATCAAGTTTTGGGCAACTAGTCTTCTCATTACTACAATATATCAGGTTACTCACTAGTTTCTTCTGCTGGTTTTACGGTCTACGACGCATCAAACTATCGAAGCTGGATCTCAGCACGACAGGAACGGAAATATCAAATTCAGTCTCCAAATCTAACGTTGGAGAATGGTACTGCTCCTAGAACAAGTTGCACAAATATCAATCCAGTTTCCAAATCCAACGTTGGAGAGTGGTACTGCTCCTAGAACAAGTTGTGCTATATTGGTTTTGGCGGGAGAGTTTCTCTTAGTGAGACAAGCTTGGGGAATGTCTGTTACAGCAGAAGTCCAGGCCATTTCTCAATAGTTGCTCCATGGAAGACAGAGGATAATGCGAGGGAAATTTGGGCGATAGGGTTCGTGCTTGGATTCATTTTCCTGGTTTGTGCTCGACTGCTGGTTTCGTTGCAATTATATATGTTAAGCTGTTCAAGGCAAAAAGAATGCATGAAATGGAAAGAGAAGCTCGTGAAGGTGTGCTTCTTGATACAGTTAGGATCCATAATACTATGATGCCTTCTGCAACTGTAACAAGAACTCATCCAACCCTTGAAAATGCAGATTTTCCTCAACTTGTTCACTTTTCGTCACGTAAGTTTTTATTTTTCTTCTTCTCTTCTTCTCTTCTTCTCTTCTTTGTCAAATTCTTATAAGGTATATTAGTGAGAAGTCGAAAGGAGGAAGCACCAACTTTACCAAACCACAACAGCCTTTACAATCATATACGAGCTTGTAAGTAGATTTATCCCTCAGAATCAACAACGAATTTATTGAATATTAAAATGCGCTCACTAATTAAGTTGAAATAAAAATTATACGTACAGGAAAAGCATCAAGTAATTGTTATATAGAGATATACTGATTTGCAGGAAGCGTGGAAAAGAGGATGATGGAAAGAGTTTAGGAACCACTTCCCTGCTGTATTTAAATAACAAGCAAAGCTGCTTTGTATAATTTATTCTTCCCAAATTAATCTACTACAAAAAGTAGCCCCAAAATGACAGACAATGCCATTTAGCATTTGGTCAAGAGTACCATCAAAGTAGGTGCCCATGTGGACGTGGTGCAAAGACATGGTGGATTTGGATACCTAACATTTCTCAGCAGCCTATTACACCATTTATTAACATTTGTACAAATATTAAATGATAATGACAATAGAAATAATATTATGCAAAGTGGTGAGTTAGAACATTTACCATCTTCACAAACATCATCAGCCACTAAACATAATAGAATCCATGTAATATGACCAATCATGTTTGAATGACATAAATTTACCATTGTCAATTCCTTGACAATGATTTGGAATTCCATGTGGGAGCATAACAGAACTAATCAAGAATATTACAATCTGGAGCTAAAATATATTAACCATGTAGACAATTTCCACCAAAGTTCCACCTTAAAATTTCGACTTGGATGTACTAGAGTAGAGTAACTGGATCACTGATACCTAATCACTTATGAAACTAAATCTCGACTCCCCCAAAGACTCTTGCCTCAAGCAGAAGATAACTCCTAACGTATTACTTTGGATTCATCGACTTATCTTAATTTCTACAAAGCAGGTTGCTAACTTACAAGAGAAGTCCATCTGTTGCGCCACCACTTATCCTAAACTCTATCTGGAATCCTATATGTCCATGTAGTGCATGCTCAAAACAGATGTAAGAAAATGAAGTTCATCTTATTGATGGAGGCCTATCATAAGCTTCTGCAACCAACTTGGCTTAAATTTCAAGCATGTTTGTCATTTTGCTCCCGATTTTTCAACTTAGAAATTTAAGAAACGCTGTATTTGAAACGAGTAAAGGCTGTTATACTAAAAAAGCATGAAAGAATGGAAACATTTTTTAATTGTGCAAGCTATGCCCTATCAATTAATAAACCATCAAGCAATGCATGTAACAAACAAAACTTGCAAAGCATTAGAGACTAAAAAGAGCTATGCACAAAATAATGGATGTGTGGACCACCATTCTAGAGGAAAAATTTTAGCCTGAGAATAAGTTGCCAAAAGATTTCAAGCAAAGCTTACTGGAGTAGATTTTCAAATTGCAACTTTACAAATAGAATTCCAATTAGGTAACACTTTCAAAGAATGTGTTCTCCAGAATTTGTCATTTTCCTTTCCTATAGGCCTTTGGAAGCTATTCCAAACAAATTCTGTATGTATGTAATAAGAGATTGAAATACAAAATTGTCCCTCCGATTTGTATTATTTTTGTAAAAATTTCTTTCGATTTTTTTTTTTGGCAAAACTCTCCCTCCAGTTTATATTATTTTTGCAAAAGTCTCCCTCGAACTTTTTTTTGTTGGCAAAACTCTCCCTCCAAGATATATTAGTTGGGCAAAATGGACCCTTATATCTTTATTTCATTTACTTTTTTATGTGAAGTTTATTTCCTATTTTATAATATTTGAAAATATTTTATATTAATTTTAATTCTATATTTTGGAACATAGGAAATATATTGAATAATTGCAATTTCCTTTGAAAAATGAGATGAAATATTAAACTATTATTTGTTTTAGTTGATAAATGAGTCGTTGCGATAGAGGTCACTCACTTTTATGGTGGTTTTGACTTTAAAAATAAATAAATAAGAAAATAAATTAATGGGGAACCGTCTCACGAAGAGAATATTTCCGTCTCACGAAGAGAATTTCTCACACAGAAAATTACACTCTCAAAAATTATATATATCGATCTATATCAAATAACAGGTTACAACCCTATTTATAATAGGTCATAAACAACTTCCTAATCCAATTCGGATTCTAAAAGATAAATACAAATTTAAATAAGGTAACTATAATTAACTAAAATAAACTCTTAACTAAAATACAACTCCTAATAAAATATTTAATAAACCAATTTCTAATTAAAATAAAACTTCCAAAAAGTCTTCTTTGTCCTGCATCATTCTCCTCTCTTTTGAAAAAAACTCGTCCACGAGTTTTGAAATAGCGAAGAATAATAAACATAAAAGAAACATCCCAATAAAACATGTGCATCCGATGTTTCTTGATCACACCCTTCGGAAATTGCATAGACTCAAGCACGAAAGTAAATACAGCTTTGGACTCCAATACAGGATTTGGCAAAAGAAAGTCAACATGTTCTACCTTACTAGTATCCTTCTTGTTGTGTTTAACTTCTTGAACCTCGTGATTCACCGCTTGTACTGCACTTTCTTCTTGATTCACCGCTTGTACTACACTTTCTTTTTGGCAAACCACATTTGTATCTTCAATTACTTCAATAACCTCGTTAATATCCTCACAACTCTCAGCATGTTGAGGTTCTTGTTCTATCTCACAGACTTCGTATTTCTGTGGGATGCATTCCGTGTGTACATCTACCTTTCCTACAATTGTCTGAACATATACATTAAGTTTTGCAATGTTTTCCTCAATTATTCTATGACGATCCCTCCAATTTTTCTCAATTATTCTATCAGGATCCCTCCAATCATAATCCACCATAACTGCTTTAATAGTTCTATTTTTTTTTGAACAGGGACTAAACTGAAAAGTTTTAAAACTTCAGGGGCTGGAATGTAAAAACTGAAAGTACAGGGGCTAAGCTGAAATTAATGAAACTTCAGGGGCTAAAATGTAATAGTATAAAAGGCTATGGGTGTATTTGTAAATATTTAAAAGTTAAGGGGGTATTTTAAAATTATTACGAAACTTTGGGGTGTAAACTGAAATTTGCCAAAATATTATATCAACACAGATCAGCAGCAATGCAGGCTAAACAGATCAGCAGCAACAGCGTGAATCTTCTTTTCCTTTCTTCTTCTTTTCTACTTCTTCTTTTTCTTTCGTTATAGTTCGCGGTGAATGATATCGGCGCGTGAGGAGGCAGCGTCGACAAACACCGATGGTGACGGCGGCGTGAGGTAATGACGGTGGCGGCGCTTTGTCTGGTAAGTTTTCTTCTTTTTCTCGTTTCTCTCTCTTTCTTCTACTTTTTTCTTTTTCTTCTGGGTCGGTGGTAGCGGTAGGTTGTCGAAGGATTTGTGGGCTGAAGTTTTTGGGTTTGTATGTGTTTGGGTTAAGGTTTCTGGTGTCGGTCGACTGCGGGTAAAGTTAGGGTTTAGCAGAGTAGGAGTTCGGCAATTAAGGGGTCCTGACTTGGGTGTGTTGCAGCGGCTAAGGTTTGGTGGTGGCAGAGGTCAAGGAATTAGGGTTTAGGTGGCGGCAGGGGTGGTTTCAGGTTTGGCTCGATACCAAATAATGGGGAACCGTCTCACAAAGAGAATATTTTCGTCTCACGAAGAGAATTTCTCACACAGAAAATTACACACTCAAAAATTATATATATCGATCTATATCAAATAACAGGTTACAACCCTATTTATAATAGGTCATAAACAACTTCCTAATCCAATTTGGATTCTAAAAGATAAATACAAATTTAAATAAGGTAACTATAATTAACTAAAATAAACTCTTAACTAAAATAAATTCTTAATAAAATATTTAATAAACCAATTTCTAATTAAAATAAAACTTCTAAAAACTCTTCTTTGTCCTGCATCATAAATGGACAAAAGTCTTTTGTCCAAATTTTTTTGTTAATGAATTTTTTATAAAACAAAAAAAAAATAGACTATAAATTAAATTAATTCTTTTATATTTTTATCAAAAACTTTATATTACAAACATAACAAGGTTGGTTTGTGGACTTATCGGTCAAAAGGTATAGAAAGTCAAACTAGGACTTGCACTAAAATGATAATGAAATAAAATTATTAGTATTAATTTATTATTAATACAGAGTATTCTAATTTATTATTTAATTCGAACTATTTTCTAATGATTAGTTTTTCATCAAATTTTGAATTATTTTTTATCATTTCTAATGTCATTTTGATAACTTAAAAATGAAATTATATCATATTATATTTTTACTTAGAATTATAATCATTCATTAAATGATCTTAAAAATGCTCAAACACATCCCATAAGCTTTAATAACAAATTAATCATGAGATGAGTAATTCGAAGTGATAATAGATTAGTATAAATAATTGTATCTCATCATAACTTTTGAAAACAAATATTATTCAGTTATATTTTTACTAAAAATATTAATGAGATAAAATTATTCAACTAATATAATATTATTAATAACCACATAATTAGTCATTTATTTAATTATACATCATTTATTTAATTACATATTTGTTAAAGGTCATTTTTGCCCAACTAATACACCTCGGAAAGAGAGTTTTGCCAAAAAAAAAGGGTTCGAGGGAGAGTGTTGTAAAAATAATATAAACCGGAGGGAGAGTTTTGTCTAAAAAAAAGTTTAAAGGAGATTTTCGTAAAAATAATACAAACGGGAGAGCAAATTTTGTGTCAGTCGTAGTAAGATGAAACTAGTTCAAATTTTGCCTAATATGCTTCTGAGTATTATCCTTTGTTATCGATGGAATCGGTGGAAGACAGCATGTCAAGTTGTTTTATGCAAGGAATATGAAGTCCATGTAATAAATTGCAATCGGAGCTAATCGTTTGCATATATTGAAGCCTGTAATACTCAAAAGACAGGCACCACTTATTAAAACATAATATAACAATATGAGGCTAAACAACAATTGCCATTCCTATGAAAAAAATCCTCAGCCAGGGATACAATTCAAATCCAGATTGAAACATGAAAACTCTTGGCAAAAAGCAAGTAACTGACAGATAATATTGTGCCTCATTTGAAAGCAGCGACACCATTAGCACTCTTCCGGGAAAGCTTTGTCCACTCTGTGTGAAATGCTCCGGGGCGATCAACCCTCTCATACATATGTGCCCCAAACAAATCTCTCTGAGCCTGAACAAGGTTAGTAGCAAGTCTAGCACGCCTATAGGTATCAAAATAGGAAAGACTAGCACACATTCCCGGAATACTAACCCCGGCAGAAATGGCAAATCCCACCACCCTCCTCCACGCCTTCTCCCTCTGCACCACTCCCTAGAAAACTCTGGGTCAACCAACAAGCTCGCCAAATTCGGATTTCGCTGATAAGCCATCTTAATCCGGTCCAAAAATACAGCTCTAATGATACACCCAACTTTCCATATCCTCGCCAATTCCCCAAAATTCAAATTCCACCCCTTCTGAACACTCTTCGCCCTCAACAAATTCATCCCCTGAGCGTAACTACAAATCTTGGACGCATAAAATGCCTGCCTCACATCATCAATCAACCTCTTCTTATCAACCCCACTTCTTACCACACCAACTTCCTTATAAACCTCGGAAGCTGCCTTTCTCTCATCCTTCAACCCACTCAAGAACCTACAATCCAAAGAGGCAGCAATGGTAGGCACAGGCACTGACAACTCCGCAGCCTGCTGGACCGTCCATTTCCCCGTTCCTTTCATCCCAGTCTTATCCAAAACCTTATCAACTAACTCACCTTCCCCAAATGGATCCTTAACTTTGAAAATATCAGCAGTGATTCAATCAAGAAACTCTCTAATTCCCCTCTATTCCACTCATAAAAAATCTCAGCCAATTCGGCATTCGACAAACCCCCAACATTCTTCAACACATCATACGCCTCAGAAATCAACTGCATATCACCGTACTCAATCCCATTATGAACCATTTTCACAAAATTACCCAACCCACCTTCCCCAATGTAAGTAACACACGGCCCATCTTCGACTGGAGCTGCAACTTTCTCAACAATATCCTTGATATTCTCATAAGCTTGGTAAGACCCACCAGGCATCAAAGACGGGCCATTCCGGGCACCCTCTTCGCCGCCGGAAACACCCATCCCCAAATAGAGCAGGCCGTTGCTGGAGGTTTCAGAAATGCGGCGCTCAGTGTTATCGTACCACTCATTGCCGCCGTCGATTATGGTGTCGCCGGGCTCCATGTGGGCGGAGAGGGCGGCGATGGTTTGTTCAACTGGGGCGCCGGTTTTGACTAAGATGATTACGGATCTCGGTTTTTGAATAGAGAGGCAAAATCCCGTAGGGTGTAGTGGCCGGTTAAGGGGAGTTGGCCTTCGTTGTGGGCTCGATCGAGGGTTTCGTCGACTTTGGAGGCGGTGCGATTGTAGACGGAGATGGGGAAGCCTTTATCGGCGATGTTGAGTGCTAGGTTTTGGCCCATGACGGCGAGGCCAGCTAGGCCTATGCGAGGGAGGGCTTGGGAGTCTTCCATGGTTAAATTGGGTGGGAGCTTTAGAGAGAGAAAGAGCTATTGGAAATGGGAAATGGAGTGAAGGAGATGAATATATAGGGAGAGAGTGACGGACACGTCGAGGGAGCGAAAGGGTGGACTCGGTGGTGGAGTGACCCCACAACCTACCAGAGGCAGAGGACGATGATTCTTAGGTGTAGTAAACGACGTAGTTACAAGGTGGATGCTTCCGGTGACTAATGAGTTGTTCGTAATGGAGTATATATTTTGGTTGACTGCTGTTGGGAGCAAGTAATAACATTCATAATCGTAATTGTACAGTAATAATTAAAATTAAAAAAATAATATTTTGACAAATAAATCCTATTTAATTTTATAAAAATATTAAATTAATTTATAAAAATTAATATTTATATAAATTAATTTGATATTTTCATAAATTAATTTCATTTAATCTTGTAAAAATATTGATTTTCTCAAAAAAGGCATAATTATAATTTCGTATAATTTTAATTTTTAATAATCGTACATTTATAAATACTCCGTACCATATAGCATGCATATGTTATATATATTTTAATTTTTGTATATAGTAACATTAATGTGTTCCCCCCAGTCCTACGGATGTCATCGCACTTTCATAAACTAATGTTTTTAATGGCTCCAACCAATTTTGGCTTAAAAAAAAGTAATTGATATTTTTATTAGAAAAATTGACACTCTACTCATATAAAAATGAATCCCACTTATTATTTATATAAATAAATTATTGTAAAAATATTAATTTTTCTTTTAAAAACATCAATTTTCTAAAAAAAACTCACCCTTTAAAGCTAGGTGAGGCCCAAACTAACCTTAAAGAATTCCAGGAACAATTTCCCATGATTATTCTTATTTCTATTACCTCTGTTATACCAAATTTTTATACCCCGTATATCTTTATGGTAGTATCAATAATTTATAATGTATATTGTAATTTTTTTAAAAATAATTTTGTAACTACATCTGCACTGCAACGACAAGTAACCATAATCGTAGCTGTAAACAATCGCATAGTTGTGGTTGTTAAACTTAATAATTGCATATTACAGTTGCGTACTGTACTTGTAAGTGCACCATATCGCGTTCACCCCTAATTGTTGCTATATATGACAATAAAAATATATTAATACTAAATATCATTTAGGGATATACTCTCTCTGTTACAAAATAAAAAAATTTATTACTATTTTAAATAGTCTCAAATTAATTATTTATTTACTTTAATTTATTTATTTTTTATAATAAAAAATTATAATACTAAATTCGGGTTGAAGTTAATCTTGGGTGGTGAGGAGGTTGTCAAATACTTAAATGATAGATCTATATTTGATCGTCAAAAAACAATTTCTTCATATCTTTAGTATTGTAACACGTCAGTTCCATATTGAAACATGTGGAAAAAAATTGTCTGTATATAAGAAATTAAATTATTAACAATAGTAATTTCAGTTATAACCTTTTAGGTGAGTCTGTAGTGTCTTAAGAAGACCCAAAAAAATACTATTAGTCTAATTGTTTTAGATCTTATTTGGATGAATTTAATTCACTTCAAACTTGAAATTTGACCAAAAATTTATTTCGGACTCGTGATTTAACTAAGGTTGTTACAAGTATCATCCAAGGTAATAACATTATTTCATAAGGAATCAAATGGCGTGTGGGGAATAGAAGGCTTGTGAAATTACGGATGGATGTCCAGTTGGGAGATTAAAATTTAATTGAGATGGCTCTTCAACAGGTAGGCAGTGATGATCTAGTTGAAATTGTACACGATTATTAGAATGCTTCAGATTAGGATTGGCAGGTGTTAAATGATTGGCTTCCTAGTAACATTCTACATGATCTGAAAGGTGTTCTCTTTTAAAAATTATGAACTGGTTGATGATAAAGTAATTTGGGGGCACATCTCTAATAGCAAATTCTCTACCAAATCAGCCTATTATTCCTCAATTCCAGAGGTACCGAATGCTAATAAGGGCTGAGAACGGATTTAGATATTGAAGGGGCCGAATCAGAAGAATACTTTATTATGGTTGGTGAAGATGGACAGACTTTATCGAAGGCAATTGACCCGAGTGGTATTACCTAACTCATGATATTCATGAAATTGGGAGTTCAATTATTGACAAAAGTCAAGGTGTGCGTGTGTGTGTTTGGGTGTGTGCATCTAATTAGCACAACAACAACAAAAAAAGATGGACAGACTATTAACAAACGTTGCCAAGTGAAAGCAGAATATCTTGTTCCTTCTTGGAGTGTAATTTATTGTCCTATTTGTTCACAGGCTCACTACTTTAGCGGTCTCTGAATAGGTAACATAGAACTCAACCGCTAAAAATATAGCAACTGATCTTTCTTTAGATTGGAGTTTAGTCTTTAGAGAGACAGTTGTATTGTGGTATTACAGGAACCAAGTAGCTCATGGACATTTAGCTGAGGTTCCTATTAATATTGTCTCTTGATTCATTCCCGAGTTCATGAAGTTAGTAAGGCATGTGTTCAACTTCAAGTGTAGAGTTCCAAAAAGTTGCGATTTATTTCGTGGTAAATGGGTTAAAGTGAATGCGGATGGGGATTCACAAAATCATCTGGGGCGAGCTGGTTGCGGAGCTATGAGCTATTTGGCAGAGTTTAGAGCTTGCTTGGAACGAATATTTGGCAAAGTTTAATAGACGGGTGGTAGAAGTCAACGGTATGCATGTCCTTTATCATCTCCCAAATGGGTTAAATGAATTAATGAAACGGTATATTATGAATGTATCTACTCTTATAATGTATTTATAATTTTTTTGAGCTTTGCACTCCAATGCACCCAAAAAAAACCCAACAACAAAAGATATTAGGTATTAAGTGTTTGATCAGAATTTGTTAACTCCTGGTTGCTTAATCTTCTCTTCTCCGATAAATAATTTGTGATGTTTTTCAAATGATGTAATGGTATTAATGTTTCGAATTTATTGCTTCAGTCATAAATTATGTCTGATTTGATGATGGATTCACATTACAGTGAGTTTAATTTTTAAATTCAAGAAGAAAAAAAAAGTTTCAAAGCCAGCAGATGGGCACAATCCATTTGCAGGGCCATGGTCCTTGCTCTTTTAGCCCAGTAAAAACTGGACCTTTTTTGGACCATCCCAGGCATGGGTTGCAAATAAGGAATGTATTTCTAACCCAAACAGGAAAGAAGGAAGAAATTTGTAATCACTGAATTAAGCATCACATCTGCTAAAATTATTTATTACAAAAAAATTCAACCAAATATTATGGAAATAATTTAGCATTCATAAAAAGAGGACCCAAATCTCATACGTAGAAAATAGCAGCTTATTACCCAGAGTAGCTTTATAAATGGGAGCAAATCAATGACATTATCACTAGCAGTCTATTCAGGGTTCCAAACTAAACAATGACAACTAAACACAAGGGTCGCTCCTTTATTTATCATCCGACAATTCTTTGGTCCAGTCAAATTCTATTATTATCACAAATAAGTTTTCTCGCTTCTGCTATTCAAGCCACATCGCAACACAGGAAAGTCTCAGTAATCAAGCAAATTAAGGCATTCAGAGAAAAAGAAATTTTGAGATACGCGAACAACAAGGATTTCAGAAAACACCACCAACCAGTCTTAGAATCTTGACAGCTTTAACAAACAAGATGTCATGTTACAGATAAAAGCTAATGCCAAACCTTCATGCAGCAACTTGAGCAAAAAGTTTCTTGCGAATCTGCAATAAGAAGAATACATGGAAAGTGTAAAGCATGGACATACATATAAAAGAAGAAACCAGTCAGCAACGTAAAGATGACAGATGCAGCATGGTCGGGCATTACCTAAAGAATGTACTACTCACTAGATCAAAGCTAGGGCACTTTAAATTATATGGATGACTAATTAGGGAATTATTACATGTGAATAAAAGGCTAAAGGGTCTGAAACAACAATTAAAAGAAAAGAGGACAAATTAGCGTAAAGTTGACAGAAATACCTCGGGAAGTTTTTGACGAAACACAACATCCAGTCTAGCATCAAGGGTGTTTTCAATTACAATTTTTCCATCTCGAGAAGCCATCACGATACCTCCAGAGCTAAGAAGATGAGGAAAAAATAACTAACTGGCAGTCTGGAAAGCCAGAATATGCTGGCCAAAAAGACAACATGAAAGAATAAACTAGCCATAGGCAATTAATTAGCTGAGTGATGTATGCCTAGATATATACCAGGAAGGACCATGATCATGGTCATGGGAAGTAGCTGGTGCAAGGTGAATGCTATCAATAATAACATCAGGTTCGTGAACATTTGCTTTCTCTGCATATTCCTTCTTTGCTGAACTCAAAACAGACTCCACCAATATCACGTCATCTTTTCGACAACGCAATAACACAGCAGGTTCTTTTAGTCTGAGTAAATTCTGCAATATACATACAACTGAGTATTAGTATTTTTGATACCAAATTTTAATCATAAATGGATCAGAAAATCTTTAAGCGCATCCCGTTTAATTTGCACCAGTTCATTCTACTTTTCCACAGTTTTAAAGCACAAAACTCCAACATCAAGAGTGAACCCATAATAAAAGTAATGTTATCAAAAGATAATGACAGAAACTAGAGGACACGATATAACTCAAGGTTTATCAGGTAAAATTCAATGTATTGTGAAAAAATAAATTTCTATGTATCACATATTCATATAATTTGGTTATTCTAAGGCAAACTGGTTTCTGAAGTTATTCGAACTTTTGACATGCCCTTTCAGCTTCTTTCATATTTGTATGGTACCAAAGACCTAATATTTGTTAACCTCATATAATAGATTAACCTACAATATATTGAAATTCAACAAATGGAGAAAGACAGCCCAAATATAATAATTTACACCAGAGGTAGCTCAAAAACCACTCCTTTATTTTTCTAAAATGTTGTGGTAAGTCGAATCATGTTTCTTAAAATGATTGCAGGGAAAAATACAGTGAGGTTTTACTACCTGGACTACGAGAGCTTTCACAAGTCCTTCATAATCATGGTGGTGACTTAAGTTGTGGTGTCTCACGTTCAAAAGCTCCTTTGATGCTGTCTCCTTCATGGAGCCAACCAAATCATCCTGAGCTTGAAGAACTTTGATCCGAGAAGCATTGAGCTGCATAGAATACTCACTGCAACATACCAATATTAACAAATTTAATGTGTATTTAAACACTGTAACACTATGTCTTCCGACTTTGAAATTCTCCTTAGGAAAGTTATCCAACCATGGATTTTCTCATTCAGAAGGCTCATTTAAATGGTGTTAGAATTCCAATACAAGAAGGAAAGGCAGGGCAATGAACAGTATTCATCAAACTCCAAAACCAATTAATAGTAGATGTTCACCAGAAAGAATGTGGAAATTGTCACAAAAAATGTTTGGGAACAGTATATGTTCAATCGACACCATAGGCACCTCATCCTCTAAAGGTTGGTGAATCTAGCGATAAAATTACAATGATAACCATCGTAAAAAAAAAACTTGTTGAGATGAGAAATAACAGCAGACATAGTTTCTTGAAGTCAACGAAATTCAATACGCGACAAAGCACGGATTATACTAATAAATCCTGGTGGGGACTCCAAAGCAAGCTTTGATGCTCCGATAAAGGTTAAAACGTAGTGCTTGCATTAAAGTTCAACTATCATTCCATTACTTAAATAATAGCTACCTCTCATAAAATGTTAAATATGGGATTCATTTTCAGCCCACCCAAGTAGTTGGGATAAAAGGCATTGCTGAGTGTAATAGTTTAGCTTTATATAATTTAGAAAGTAGGCATAAGCTGCAAATTGGATTAAAAGATTGGGGATTTCTTGTGACCTTAGCAATTCGGAAGAATGTCAAAACGCAGAAGGGGATGTCATTAGCACCAAAACAAACAGTTACTTAGGTAGTTAATCTGCACATGCTATGTTCCAGCTGGACCAATAGAGAGTAGGTTCTTAAAGGTGACCCAATTCTGTTTTCAACAGAATTGCTAGGATTAGCTTGCACAGAGGGGGGAGAGAGAGAATTCCAAGCCTCTGGTATATATGGGTTTTGATTGTAATAGCTTGACATCAAAGATGAAAACACCGATTTAACTTTAGTTATGTTTCTTTCCTTTAAGTTCTCAGTTGATTCCTGTTTCTTTAAGTTTTCTGTTAATTTCTGTTTCCACCATTTAAGGGTTGAGAGAAGCTATCAGCCTTACAAGGATTTACATAAGATATTGTAACAAATTACCGAAATTTGATGGTGAAGGCAAAATCTGAAGGAGAAGCTCCATCTAGTTGTGATACGCACACCCAGTCCAGAGAAAATATCAACGCCTCAACTAAATATCAATATATACTTAATAAATTCTAATAGTGCATAAATTTTCTTTCTTTCTTTTTTTCGACCAGAACCATATAATATAGTACCAATTTATGTTATGCTTGATCAAAATATCCATCTATAAACATTTAATGAAAAAAAAATACAAGCTTGGTGAATCACATACATCTTTTTCCGAACTTCAACTTGCTTCTCTTTCCGCTCATATTCTTGTCTGATCTTCTTCTTCTCTGCTTCCACTATCTGTAACTTCTCAATGTTGAATTCCTGCAAAAATCACAGTATATAAGTGCATAAATTTCACAACTGACACTAGTAAGAAATTCGCAAATTTATAATTGGGAATATCGAATTTTTACCTCTTCAGCAGAGACAGAGATCTCGTTGGCCTTTTCTTCGGCTTCTTGGCGGATGAATCGGACCATCTGCTGGATCTGCCTGGACACATCTGCATCGTTCATTTTGGGATCTCAATTTGGGGAATTAGCAGGAGTAGATGTATGTGATCTCTCAACCCTACAGGCTTCTGCTTCGATCGTGAATGAGCTTGTAGATGTGGGGGAGAGATACAGGCGGTTGTTTTTTTATACGATCTTTCCTTCAATTATTCACTCAGATATTTTCATATTTGTCCACATATTTTACAAAATTATACAAGGAACTAGTAAGTTGTACTTATTACTTACAAAGTCCCCAATTTTTCTCGACTCTAACATTAACAATTAACACTGTTTTTGTGCGTGGGATGAAAAAAAAATTAGAAAACTTAACTTATAATGAAAAAATAATAATAAAAGGTTTGTAAATTTGATAAGAAAAATGGTCAAATTTTTCGTCCGTTTCTTGTAATTGTTTTTCGTTCATCAAAAAATTCAATAATAAAAAAAATAAACAAAAAACTTGTGTTTTTCGTCCATTTATTTTGTTTTTCGTCTATTTTAAAATTTAGCAAAATAGTGTAACTACTCAGAAATTAAACGATATATATTACAAATGTTTACGTTGATTTTTTTATTATTAATTACGTAAATAAATATTAATGATAATTTTTTTTTAAATATATAATAATTGAAACCCTCTTATAATTCTATTAAATTTCATATACTAATTTGTTTCACAATTACAAATCGATATAAATTTATTATAATATTCTTAATTTCTCCACAAAATGACTTTAGGAGTGAGTTTTATTCTCACATATGTAGCACAAAATACTAGAAACGCCATGAAAGAGATGAATCTCATATTTTAGGGCAAAAGATTATGGTTAAATATGTTTAGAACTTATATTTGTAAACAGAAAATGCCTTTTGGGAGTCGTAAGCCTGGATGGAAATCAGTAATTTAAGAAAAATATTTAAACTCATTAGATAGATGCCTTGCGGGAGTGTTGTTACGCCCGAAGGTTAATTTATTTGAAGTGCTAAATTTTAGGGGAATAAATATCCGTTTGCCGACCAATCTCTTTCCAACTAAAAGTTGATCTTTTCACCTAAAAGTTGATTAATCTTGTTTGGTATAGGTACTTTTTCTTGAATAAATATAAATTTATAACATTCAAATATTATATTTATATTAAGGGGTATATGTAGGTACACAGCTGTTTACCTATACGATAGGCTTTTGACGACAGTTTTAATTGTTATGGCGACAGTTTTCTTGATAGTACTGTCGTCATAATCATTCAAACCGTCGCTAAAAGCTTACAGTGTAAGTACACAGCTGTATACATACATTTTTACTTTATATTAATTATTAAAAAATAAAACATAATATTAAAATTTGTATTATACTTTATTTTTTAATAATTAAAATAAATATAATATTTAATTTTTTATATTTAAATATTATGTACACAAATTTATCCTCTCTCTTTTTTTTATTATGGTCAAGATTCTTTATTTTAGTGATGTATAGATCACATCTGGACTCTGAGAAAGAAATGTAATAAAAATTATCAACTCGACTCTCAGCGTCTTTCGGGACACTAATGTTTGAAAAAAGTTTTATTTTTACATTATGATTGTTAGCTCTTTTTATGAACAACAAGAAATTCAATCATAATCATATATTCATATCCAATGTTAACTATAAATTATTCTCATATTACTATATACTCCCTTCCTTACATATTATTTAATTATTAATAATTTTTTAAAGTTAATTTAAAAAAAAAAATTAAACTCAAAATTAACATAAATTATTTTAATTTTAATCAATACAATAATAAATATTATAAATTGTCTAAAAAGTATTACTGATTGTAAACTTTACTATTTCATAATTTTTAATAAGTTATCTTAATTTTAAATTTAAAAATATTTTAAATTAATTTTTAAAAATAAAAAGTGATTAAATATTTTAGAATCGGGAGTGTGAATATATGTGTGTGTATATATATATATATAAGAGTTAATCTATAGCAAAACGATCGACATTATTTCAACAAATTGAACTCTCACTGTTTAATTTCAGATATAAAAATTAATAATAAATATTTATTATGGATCAATTCTCATATATATATATATATATATATATATATATATATATAAATTCTCACCGATTCCACACCTTTGCTTCAGTTACTGTGGCTTTCACCTTTGTCACCCTTTTCAAAGACCCACTTTTTATGCTCCAAAAGTGACAGTTATAATGAGCTGTATGCAAAATATCTTTAGAAAAGTCTTTGGAGATTGGAAATGGCAAATGGGTTCTTGAGAAAAATGCAGATGATGGGTTGATTGAACTAGCGGACATAAATGGTCAGAAAATTTTATTACCAGCGGACGACATAATTTTATTTTTAATCCAATCCGTTTAATATAAAAATATACGCATAAGATGGTATTTGAACAATTTTAATTTATAACAAATATTTGTTATGGATCGTCCCTCTATATATATATATATATATATATATATATATATATATATATATGACATAAACGAGTGGACATTCGCTAACAGCAGGCCCAGTCAAACTTCAAATGGATCAACTAATTTCAAACAACTTCCATGCTCTTTATTATATTCATGCGGTCAACTAAATTTCAGCTTTGGGGGCCCGTAAACAACATCCACATGAGGTGGAATGCTCTATGGACCCAGATTTCCTCCAATTGTAGGCCCATACTAAAATTCATCGCTCCCATAAACTCATCTGCTGCTGACCCAAACTCAACAACCCCACGGTACGCCTCTTCATCCCGAATTTAATTTCAAATCCATGTGTCACTCACTCTTATTCTTTATTTTATTATTATTATTCACATTACACACGCGTCACCCTGACGTGTCTTCTGCCCGCGCTCTCTCAATTTTTTGTTACCAATTTGCTCAAGAGCCAACCAATGCAATGCTGCAAGCCTGCAATGAGAGCTAGATTACGGTACATAAAAACACACACACACACACACATATATATAGATATATATATATATATACATATATATACGTGTAACATTTCTCTCCCCCTATAATACAATATAATATATATATATATATATATATTGTATTATCAGTACTGTGTATTTCTTTAGTTGACGGTGAGGAGGTTTTGGGAAACTTTGGAGGTATAATGTATTTTCTGCTTGATTTCTTACCAATTTTGGGTTCAATTATTTGATTACTTACTATATTTTGATGTTTGTTGCGGTTTAGTTTAAATAATCTTGTTCATTTTATTTAGTCTTGTTTGTTAATATTGGATATGCTAAATTTTCAGTACAATTTTGGGACCTTCTCTCTGTTTATTTAACTACTTGTATTAAAAGGATGAAATTATATGGATTTTCTTTTGAGGGAAATACATATTTGTTAATTAGGTGAATAATCGGTTTCAATGAAACTTGCTTATTATACATAGTTCATGGATGAGGTACAAATTGCCATGTGAAGGTGCATTCATACTTTTTGTGGATTGTGTGCTTATGACCTATTTATATGCATTTTAACTATAGGGTGTGAATAAATGTTAGGTTTGATATGTAAAGAACACAGAGAATGAGAGATTGTCGTGTTGCTTAAATTTGGTGGGGAAGAACGAGGTATTGTTTCAATGTGTTTGCAACCTAAAATTTTGGTTTATGCTGTCGAAATATGAATAATACTCCTAGTTAGTTTTATTGATGGGAACTTAATAAATGACAGAGAATTTATATGTGAAGGTTTATCTTAATTCTTATTGGATTATGTCAAATTCTGAGCTAATGAAGCTTTTGTCACAATAAAAAGCTTATGGTGTCGTGTTGCTAATTTATGGTGGGAAATGGAGGAAATTGTTTCAATGTGTTTGCAACCTAAAAGTTTGGATCACTGTCGAACAATTTCCTAATCAGAAAGCTAGATGGCAGGACAATGTGTTTGTCGTTTGTTGATACTTTCTGTCAGGCTCGATAATATAACTATGGTCACAAGCCAATGTGTTTGTCGTTTGCTGCATAATAAGTAGGGTGTTTTTTGTCGGACTCCATAATATGTTCTTTTGACTTTAGCAGCTTTTCTAACATTTTGAAGTTGAATAATTATGCATTTATGCATATACGTTAGGTCTTTGGTGTAAAGTTCCTAATTCCGCGTTTTGAATCATTTGTATTTTAGTTAAATGAATAAAACATCTATCCGATATTCAAAGGTCATGTTGCTTAGAGTTTGATCACCTTGTACGTACAGGTATACAGAATTTTTATGGTATCTGTTAACTTGGATAAGTTGTATCATATAAATTCCACTTCCAAAAGAAGACTGACCAGTTATTTATTGGGTCATCTTATTGTTTGTGCATATTTCTTCATTAGGAATTCATGGTTTCCTAGTCTCCTATCTCTTTGATAGTAGATGGTTTATTTGCATTCTGTATTCGTAAATATTTTAATTATCGAACCATGATAGGATTAATAGGTGTCGAATTTGAGTATCAGGAAGGTCGCCTAACATACTTTTCTTTCCTCAGTACTTCTATTTATATGGAAAAATGTTCAAAAGCCAGCCATAGCTCATGGTGTATGCCTGTTAGTAGTTGTGTTGTATCAGTTCAAAATTCCATACTGAAAGTGCTCAATGGGAATAAGTGAAGATGAAATATCAATAAAATCCGAGAAAGGATCTCCATCTAAGCAGGTTAGCCTTTTCTGCCCTCTCATCAGGATATACAATCTAGTTGTTGTGTATATGTAATAACTCATGTGATTTATGTCAGAACTAGTCGGTATGTATGTGTGTGTGTGTATTGTATGCATGAGAGAGAGAAAGAGATGTATTTTCTGTACCTCTTGCTTCTTAACCCTTGGAGTTTAGGTTCTGAATATGGTTGATCCATTTGTACTGGCAGGAAAATACGAACAGTCCTTGCTCTCCCGACTGGCTGAGTATCCAGGTTACCTCCTTTTAGCATACATCTTTCCTTTATTGACAAGCCATATAGTTTTTGCAACTGTTCAATGATTAAAGATTATAATTTAATGTTTGGCTGTTGACAATCCCACAAATGTGCTCTAACTTTAGGCATATTATGGGCCTGGAATCCCATTACTATCTCCATGTTCTAGATCTGCAATGCCAACTTATCATGTTCCTCCTATTACCATCTCCATGTTTTAGTTCTCTTGAGTTCTCATAGGAGTCTTCTGCTTTCTCAATTTTTCCTGTCTTGGACATTCTACATGTGTGATTAGGAGGCACTTATTATTGGTATATATTAAATAACTCAATCTTTATTTGCAATAATGTCATAGTCACTGATGGCACCTTGTGGGTTACCTTACCGGCACTCTGTTCACGTTGTTTGTCTATTCTTTTATCATGCAGTTTCCTCTTGTAAGTTGTGCTTTTTCCCGATCATTTATTTTTCCACTTGCATGCTTCTGTAGTGGGTTGTTCTAGATGCATGTATTTCCATACTTCAAAGTTGTAAATACATGTTCAAATTCTCTCTCCCTCCCCTCAACATTCTACCAGTACCCACTCAAACTCAACCTTAAACATTTCATGTAGTTCTTTTGAAATTTTAAAATGGACATGTTCTGCATTCATGTATTGATGATGCCATATGGAGAAAGATCTACAACTTTTTAATATCTTGTCATCCTACTTTAGTGGATGGGACCGCCTCATGATTTGATTTTGACAGAGCTCTTTCCAAGCATCTAAGTTTGAACCATAGACAAATCTTCTAAGTGTTTGAATGTTTTGCATCTGCTCATAAAACATCCTTTTGCTAGGGATTTAAATAATATTTATTAAGGTTCTAGTAGCTACTTCTATCAATCATTACCCACCAAAGCTCGTTCTCCAACATTTCCTTTAGTGTTTTTTATTTTTTCAACTGATTATGTTCTGCATTCACATTATCTGTGATGCCATATGGAGAAAGATCTTCATTTTAGCCATATCTTGTCATCCTAGTTTAGGTAAGGGGCCTTGTCCTTTGAACAGACTTGGAAATCTCAAAGGGTCCGAGGACAAATCTTTTCATGCACTGAGAATGAGACTGTACCTTAAATATTATTTCGATTTCACACCTGGTCATGAAACATCAATTGCCCAGAAATTCAAATAATTGGTTCCAGTTTTAGTAGGGTAATGTTATTAGTCATTAATATGTCTGCTTGGGATGACTGAGAGCAAGCAGCGTTCTGAGCATAAGACAACTAGGATCTTACTGTAGTAACTGTGACACAGGTTGCAACTCCTCAGACAGCAGACTTACTTACTAGAATAGCAGAGAACATTGATCAAGGCTCAACTAAGAAGTTGAGAAGGTTGGCTGAGCTTTCTGTGCAAGCAACCGATGGCAGTGCTGGGTTTGATGCTATAGGAGTTGTAAATGTGGCGTCAAAAAGGTTTGTTTCTCTAAATCCACGGCCAGCTACATTATATTCTCTCCTTGGAATAAAATGGGTGAGCTTTCTGGAAGTAAGCTACCTTCATCCAATTTACCCTCCAGTAAATATGTCGAGCCGTTAACAGAACAGGGCAGAAGAAAAAGAAAAGAGTAGTTGTTTGTTGAAGTCTTACTCTTTTTAGTGGATTTCATTTAGTATAATTCTTTGGTAAAAATACTCTAGAACTTATTCCATCTACACATAACAAAGACTTCTGATTTCAATAATCCCATGCAGTGTTGACTGTGTTGTTATCGGTGCGTCCAGTAATGGAAGTGATGGAAACTCCAAAGTAAGGATTCATTCTTATTGTATCTATATAATCTTTACAGAATTAGAGGATGCATAAGCTTGGAGCTACTGCTGATAGAAATTCTATTTTCATTCCCCTCTGTAGGCATACCGAAGCCAGAGTACAAGTAATCCAATGGCTTTGTTCGCAACCGGTATGAATAAGTTATTACTCACTTAAATTTGACTCTATATTGACACCTAACGACCGACCATCAGTGAGAAACAAAACAAAGAAAACAAATATTATCTGTTGCCTTGCATGATGTTTGGCGCAATTAGCATGTTACTTTTATGTCGTAATCAGTTGAATGCTTGAACATGAATCTTAATTTTGTATATATGCAGTTGGAGACAATAATAATCATCTAGTGCTTACTTGTTTCCCATATATTTTATGCAACAGAAGTGGATGGTAGAGTCCATCTGCAGGCCTATACCATACCGGTTGGGGCAGCAAAAATAAGTTCTGTTAGGGTTTCTGCGATCACCATGGCTTCTGAAAATGTTGAAGGAAATTCAGTTAGATCCTTAAATGTTAGAGGAGAAGCTAGCACAGTTTATTCCACTGCAAAGTTTCATTTAGAGGTATGACACAGATACTTTTTCATGTTTCTGGCTCCGTGCTTTCAGCCTACTTGTTAGCGAGTAATGGTGGGTGTACTAAATGTTCTCTAAACTTGAGATCCCAAACTAGTTTTTTTTTTAATGCAGATCTGATTCACATTTGTTACATAACTAGATTACTAACTATGTCGTCCAACAATATAATAATGAAGTTATTTGGGGACCCCAATTTGGTAGAATGTTTGGGATCCCTTGTATTTTTCTCTGTTAACTGATCCGTCAGTTTGTCCCAAGTTCTCTCTGTTTGCTTTTTTTGCTCTTTATGATATTGTTGTGATGGACTTGCCTCACTCATGAATAACAAATGTTCAAAGGACATTTCTCAAGCTATTGTGGCCTATGATATTTTTGAAGTGGGGATTACCTCGCTCATGAATAACTAATGTTCAAACAACATTTCTCAAGCTCTTCTAGCCTCTGAGCTTTGTTTCCTGCAATCAACAGGAGTTATTCCAGGAACCCATTAATATGAGGCAGCTAGTTGTGCAGTCTCATAAGTGATTGTGGACATTGACCGGATTCTGGGTATGAGTTCAATTATCTTTGTATCACAACTTCCTCAGTAGTAGTCTTGCCAATGAGGGGTCTGGATCTGAATAGTCTATATTATACTTGAAGGGGGTTTCCCTCTAAATTTAGTTACTTATTTCATAAAATATAGAGCTTTGATATATACCACAAGGACAATAATGAAATACATTTTTTTACCAAAATGCCGAGCTAGTAATACTCCCTCTGCCCACAAAAAATGGCTTAACTACAGTTTTCATGCAAATTAAAAATGGCAAAATCAAAGAGAGTACGAAGTAAGTTTGAACTTTGCCCTTATATTTGTCTTTGATACAACACTAATCGAAATCATAAAACTATGACAAGTACTGGGTGATATAGTCTTTTTACATATTAAACTAGCCATTCTTTTGAGGATATTTTTTTTTTGTACTGGAGTCATTCTTTGGAGGACAGATGGGAGTACTATGTTTGGCTTTATTTGGTGGAGCAGTTCAGTTACTGTCCACTTGAATCTGTTTGCCCACGCTGGTAGGCTGTCCATTGAAACGGCCCTTAGTTCATATATACATGAAAATTAAAGGCTAAAACTTAAGGTCAAATGATATATTCGAGCCTTCAGGATGTACGGCAGCTGAAACTACAGAGGTGGAAAGAGTCAAACAGAGTATCAGCTAGGAAGTGGAGGATGAAAAAGCAGGTATATAAATACAAACATTTATATTTTCTATTCTTCAATATTTTCTTTCTGGTTGATATTTTTGCTTCTGCTGTACGAATAGATTGTTGTTATAATTCGTACTGTTATTCAGGCTGTGTCTGAAGAACTGTTGGCAAGTTGTGGATCTCTGGATGAGGAAAATAAAGCCCTTAAATCTGAGAGAGATAGACTAACCAAGGAGTCCGAGAAATTTAGGCTTGAAAATGCTTTGTTCACGGTACCTCCTATCCAATGCCTATCATTTTGTTTGTCGTTTGGTTGTGGTTTCTTTTCTTTGGAAGCATTGACATGTAGGCACATATTCTTGATTATAAACGCTATATCTATCATTGCCATAATATGACTATAGTCTATACAGTCAGGTTGGTGCCAATAGCCTGTTTCCTTGAAGCATGATAAGGGTCTAAGTCATCTCGAACTTAATATGGTAGATTAGCAGTTTTGTAAGGATATGATTGGTTAACATTAGTTCATCTTGTTTGGGTTAGTTATTGGAATTTGAGAAGCTATATAATGTAGTGAGCTATATAGCTTCTACGCTTCCTAATCGTTGTTCCTGCACTTGAGGATGTTAGAACTAACGTTAGTTTGATTTTGCAGGAGAAGCTAAATAATGCACAACTAGAACAGGCTGTAAGAGAGGCTGAAAGGGAATGAAAGGCATTTGGAGTAGTCAAGGACATGCCTGCTGGGATGAACAGATTGAAGACTCTTATAGATCAACTACACGTTTCCATAAACAATAAAATTATTATTTGTAATATTATCAAATAACTGTAAGTTGAATAACTTGTTACAATATACTACATATCTATATGTATTATAGGAGGTCGGCAAAGACAAGTATATGTAGATGAAGGGGTTAAGAAGGAAAAACTATTCCATGCCTTGGAGCATGATGAATAATATGCTCATCCATTTACACCCACAAGGATCCACATGCATGTGAAGGGAGGAGCAAACTATTCACTATGTTCCAGGAGTATGGAATAATTTCTCATTAAGAAGTTACTGGTAATATCTCAATTTCAAATAAGGGAATAAATAACTAGTAATATATATCTTCTTTAATATATGGATATAGTTTTGTATTTTTTTAAACACTGTTTTTTGGTTTTGGTTTTGTTTTTGTTTTTTATTGAGAATGGGATGATTGCACTGGATAACAACATAATGTAAATATATTAATGGATATAGCTTCTCCAAGAGGTTGGTGTTTTGCTTTTTGAAGTCTGATCGAGTTGAATTTAATTTCTTGTAATTTAATTTCTATTTTATTTTTTTAAGGTCTTGCAATTGTGTTTGAATTGGTACAAAGATTAGCCTGATTTGTTTTGATTGGTATGAAAAAATATTTGTCTCAACTTTTCATTTTTTATTTTTATTTTTTTTGAGAACTACTTTTCATTTGTTTTATTTTCTACATATAAATGAAAATGAGTATGTGACAATGGTTTAAAATGATCATCTCATTTTGAATACATTGATAATAATTAAATTTGTAATTATAAAATTTTCATTAATAAAATTCTAAAAATTAAGTGGGACTCACATTCCATATGGAAGTACATGGTACTGGGAACTGGGGGTTATTTTCGGTGCTTCCAATTTATTTTTTTCATTTTTTTTTTCATAGGTCGTTATTACCTGTAATCTTCTTAGTCGCATGTTCTAACTATAACATCAGGCTTGAGAAGGTTATCCTTTTATGAGTCATGTACATGAAGGTTCCAGGTATAATTTCTGATATATATATATATATATATGTTGTGTATGTATTTCTTGATTTATTAGAATGAGTTGATTACTTGCGCTAAAAAAGGAATTCGATTAGTATGAACTTTAACTTGCGGCGCTAAGATGAGATATATTGAGGATAATGGTTTTATCAAGATCTGACCTTTCAGTCTTTTCTTTATTAATCCAACAAACTGATGACCCAATCTTCTGCACAGAGTCTAATTCTTTTATTCTCTCTCTCTCTCTCTCTCGCTTTTTTCCTTTTTTTTTAAACGGTAATAGTGTCCTTATCCTTTATGTATGTATTAATTGGGTTTCAGTTTTTCTGCATTAATTAATAACTTCTGTCCTCTTTTTTGCTGCTGTCATTAGAACATTTAGTTTTTGATTTTTGATATTTTGTGATTGTATTTAATGGTCTGATTTTGAACCCTTTTTTGTTTGTTCTTAGATAGCGACTGTTTGGGCATTTGGGTCATCTCCAAAATCCAAATAATGGTCTTATTGAAAAAAATCAGTGTTGGGTTTTGCAGAAATTGGTGTCATTTGTGAAATAATTCTCTGTAATTGAATTATTTTCTAGGAAATACAGCTGGAAATTCTGAGTATAAAGTTCTTGTAGGTCACTTGTTGCAAATTTAATGGAGAAAAGAGACTAAGGTAGCTAAATTAGTAGTTGGGATTTGGTCTGCTTTCACGGGGAAATTGGTTTTTCACAAGAAACCCATCACGAAAAAGTTCCGACTTTTCAACTGTTTCAGTGACTGCTAGGCTATATTTACCTTCTGGGGTGGTCTTCTTCTCAGTATTGGGGGTACTCTGTACTAAGCCTTGTCTCAGATTGAGAGAAAGAGAGAGTTTTCCCACCTAAATTTCTTTTTATTTATGTTCTTGAAATGAATCAATCTACAACTGTTTCCGATCAAAGAGCAGCAGTTGCAGTATCTAAGGATAAGAATGGGATTGATCAGGTGCTGCTTCAAAACAACCGAGGAGCTTCGGCAAAGGTAGATCTTTTTTACCTCCAATACATTTACATACTCCTCTAAATTCCAAAATTAGATATACATTTCTACTTTTAGAATATAATGTGACATGATGTCCTAACATTCCATAACTTAATTGAGTACTATCATGCCACTATTACTATATGTTTAGCTGATTTTTAAGATATGTTTGGAAAATTAGAGTTTTCCTTAAAAGTCGTCGTTTTACAGATGTAGCTTGCGAATGGATTATGGCAGTTCCATGAAGCCATCAATAATATTAGAGAACCACAGGAGGATTTAGTTTGTTTAAGATGAATTTATATAAATACTCTGATATGTCAATTATGTTGTGTCATTTATCCAGGTTAGCTTGCATGGAGGTCAGGTTCTTTCATGGAAGACTGAGCGTGGAGAAGAATTAATATTCACAAGTAGTAAGGTGCATTTCAACTTTTCCAGTTAGATTCCTCTTCTTCTGCTCTATATAGTATTCTTAAAATTAAAACTTAGTTGAATGGAATTTTCTTAAGCACAAAATAGCACACTATGCAAATATATGTGACATGAATAATTACCAGATTTTAGAAAGAAAATCTTGATCTAAAGGAGTTCTAGAATGGCACGTTGAGTTGTTATTCCCTTTTCAATTCTGAAAATTCAAGATTTTGTGTCTGCATCTTCTGTCTTCGACTATAATATAAACTTAATCCTTGATTTGAAATGGCATTCTGTTGTACACCTATAAGTAAGCTGTTTCAATGTCAATTCTTTATTTGTTTTCTGTTCAATTTAGGCAATCTTCAAGCCACCAAAAGCCGTGAGAGGAGGAATTCAAATTTGTTTTCCTCAGGTACTTTAATCCTATCTGTAAGCATATAGATGGTGCTTATCAAGGCATAAAAATGTTTAAAACATTTTGTTGGGTTTACTTTGATATTGTTGTGAAGTTTGGAAGTCGTGGTTCACTTGAGCAACACGGGTTTGCGAAGAACAAGATTTGGGTGATTGATGGAAATCCTCCTCCTCTGCAGCCTAGTGATTCCAATGGCAAAGCATATATAGACTTGCTATTTAAACCATCTGAAGAAGATTTAAAGGTCTGGCCTCACAGGTATGAGCTCAAGCATGGAAATTCTTTTTTGGATATCTATAACCTAAGCTTTTCTACTTTGTTAAACAAACCAATAATATAAAATCTTTGTTTTTCTTTTCCAGTTTTGAATTCCGTCTGAGGGTGTCTCTGGGTACTGATGGGTGTCTCACCTTGATATCACGCATCAGAAATATCAATTGCAAGCCATTTAATTTCTCATTTGCGATTCGCACCTACTTTTCTGTATCTGATATCAGGTACCTTTCAGATCATTCTCGTAATCTCACTAAATCAGGAATACTTTCTTAGTTAGGATGCCTGATTACTAGAATGCTAATATGTTGATCTAACAAAACAACACTGGAAATAATTGAATATAATAATTTTCTAGTAGCCTGATATTTTTTCAACAAGTATAATTAATGAATTATAAGTAAAGTTACAAAAGGCTGTTATGTTTTAGCCTTTTTAAGGTTGTAAACGGATATTTTCGAAAGCGAATACAGATATATCCATATCCGTATCTGAAAATAAAATTTGATATCCGTATTTTTATCCATATTCGACGGATATGCAATATCCGTATTCGTATTCAACAGATAATATTCGAATATGGATATTATTCATATCCGTTTTGTACAATATAATATGAATAAAATATATCAAATATTTAAATCCATATCTGCATCCATTCAAAATAAAATTTTAAAAGTTTCATTTTTTATTTTAATTCTTGCACAATGATAAATTAGTAAACAAAAAGGTGTTTACTTGATCAGATAAAAATTAGAATTAATGTACATTCAACCAAATAAAAATAATAAAACTAGATATAAAATTCGTATGTAATTTTTTTTATATCGTTTTTCATATAATAACCATAAAAAAGGATGTATAGTCAATTAATTTTAATACTTTGTTATATTGTATACCAATATTAAACAAGAGATTTATACGTGTGTGTGTGAGTGTGTGTGTGTGTATTGCGGATACGGATATAAATATGTCTATATCCGTATTCATATCTGCATGGACGGATACGAAATACGGGTAATATTTGCTTTGATACTGATACAAATAATATCCGCGTTGACGCAAATATGGATACGAATTTTCAGAACAACTATTGGATATTTCGAACTCTATTTACAGCCCTAGCCTTGTATATGTCAAACCAAGACATTCAAGTCTTGGAATAACATTATTAGAAACTGATTATAAGTTGGCATGTTATAATAAATTTCTATAAACAGTGAAGTGAGAGTGGAGGGCTTGGAGACTCTTGACTATCTTGACAATCTGTGCAACAGAGAACGTTTTACAGAGCAAGGAGATGCCCTTACATTTGAATCTGAGGTATGCCAACTGCTGATTACTAGTAGTCCAATGGCTAAATACCTAGACATATTATATACCTTGCAAAAGTTTTTTCAAAATCTTATACAGAAAATCTTCATGGTTTGCCACTACTATTATGTACAATGAACATATCAATACTTGCATCTTGGTTGAGACTGGGAACTTGCTTAGGAATGGCTGTTTAATGTGTAGGTGGATCGAGTTTATCTTGGTTCTTCGGATGTAATTGCAATTTTTGATCATGAGAAAAAGAGAACATTCGTGATAAGGAAGGAGGGACTTCCTGATGTGGGTAAGCTTTCTTCTCTATGATTTTGACTACTGATAAGCAAACACTAGAAGAACAAGGGTACTTCCCAATTATGGACAGCATAAGTAATTTTATACTGTGATAAAGAAATAAGAAGAAAAATAAATAAATTCATACTAGGAAAGCATTAAAAAAAATTCCCATCAATTGTGATGAAGAAACTCTATATACATGAAATCAATGTCAATACAGAAGTTTGTGCTGATTTTTATACCTCAACTCCTTTGTCATCCTGATTTTACACAGTTGTTTGGAATCCATGGGAGAGGAAGGCTAAAACCATAGTAGATTTTGGGGATGAAGAGTACAAACAAATGCTTTGTGTTGATGGGGCAGCAATTGAGAGGCCAATCACCTTGAAGCCGGGCGAGGAGTGGACAGGCCGGTTGGAGCTATCTGTCATGCCTTCAATTTAACAAAATCAGTCATTTCGATCCCCCCGTGAAAGGAATTCGAAAACTCAACTGAAACTAGTGAATAACTTCATCTTTTTCCTCAGCCGGTTGCAACATACAACATTACTAAACTGCCTTGACAATCCAAAGCTGATAAGAACATGGTCTCTCTTTATTCTGCCTGACCATGGTTGTAGAAATTCATGTAAAAGCAACAAGGGGAGGTACATTGTAATCTTTCTTCCTTTTGTACAAGTTATAATTCAGTTGTAATACTCCCCTTTGTAGGAAGAAATTTTACCCCGAATGGTAAATATGATTACCGATAAACTCTAAAGACGAATGATCTTTCATCTTTTTTCTCTGTACTCTCAGCTTTTGGTACTGTAGTGTGCTGTTATATTATCCAAGAACTACTAATATAGTTTTGTTTCCGAATTAATATACCAGTAAACTCTACATGTCATTTCAATTATTGTCACGTTAAGATATTTGAATCTTGGACTTGAGAAAGATGAAAAACTTCTTACAGATTCAATGTGTAAAGGTAAACTTCCTGCAGATAACAAAAGAAGCAGAGAGCAAGAGAAGTTGGCAATGGAAGCTACCAAAAGAAACAAGAGAGATGTTAGCAAAAGGGAAACTTCCAAAAAAGGAAGGGAAGCTTTTCTCTGTGATATCAGAGCCAGGTTTCGATCCTGGGACCTGTGGGTTATGGGCCCACCACGCTTCCGCTGCGCCACTCTGATTTGGTGATAATACACTGAACAAACTATTATTTATTCATGTGCTAATTATGATTATGGACCAAAAAACACATCCCCTAATTATTAGCCTTTAATGCCTATTAAATTTTGCTAGACATGAATCCTAAGGTATTTTGAAAGTAAAATTAACCATTTCCATGAAAATCAAGTTTACTATTAATAAAAAAATTCATGTTCTAAATATTTAATTCCTTAAATTAATTAAAAAAACGTATGTAGTGATGAATTAACTTTTATGTTCTGGAACATATGAATTATTAATATTAATATGTTGGGCACACATTTACGTGTACATAATTTTTTTTAAATGTTAATGACTAAAAATAACTAATAAGAGAAATTTGAAATATAATGAAAATAAAAATATATAGAGAGAGATAAGTGGGTAAATAAAACTAAAATTATGATTGATAAAAAAAATAAATTATATTAATTCATGACTTAATATTATTATGTTATCAAAAACGCGAGGCAGAGAGAAATTAAAAATCTCACCTTGTGCGTGCAGCTTCCTCAGATTTCAAAAAGCGCCATAATGAAAGAGTATCATGATGAAAGTCCGTCCGTACGAAAAGAGCATCTTAGCTGCACAATGGTGATGATTCAAGCCACTAGTTTTAGCCTTCCGGCCTCAGTCAATGCATGTCTCAAGTTTTATACCAATAAAATGTTAGTAATACTGTTGATTTATTCTTTTAATATCTTGTCAACGTGGCCTATAATTGTAGGCAACGTTTTGAATTTTATATTCTTAAAATAAATGAATAATATATATATTTTTATTATATATATGTGAGTTCTATCATAGACGAATTTCATTAGCATGTAAAAAAAAAAGAGTATACAGTGCATTTATCTCAAAAATATAAAATAATCTTTCGTTTTAAATCATGATTGTTAAAGCGTGGAGTACCATTATTTAAAGCTTAAAATTAATATATTGAACAAACTACTAGTTAATTATTGCTATTTTTCTTCCATCAATTTATTTTCTCATGTATATTTTGGGGTTATAAAAAATATATATCATTATGCTTTTGCAGGAAACAACACTTTGTCTCAAATTTTCAATTTTTTTAAGTTGTATGTTTCTATAAATTAATATCAAACACACTTGTGAGAAAGTATTTGTTTTTAAAAAATTATTTTATATTCTTATCATAATTTTCCAATTCAAATTCTTAACACCCAAAAGAGCACTAGGCAAAAAATAAATATCATATCGACCATATTCTGATGTTATATTTGAATTAAAGGAATAAAATGAAAGAAGAAATAGAATAATTTTAACGTATCTCAAGTGTATATTTGGTTATTAGTGGTGATAGATGATATAATATAATATCAAAATTATCACGTATATTCATTATATTGGAATGAATTTTATTTTATTACTTTTCACATAGATTAAAAATTAAGGAGATAAAATAAATTTTTCTTCTAAAATAATTATTAAATATATTATTTTTTATTTTGTTCTTTCTTTCATTTTATTTTCTTAATTTAAATGCAACATTAATAAATAAATAAAAACATGTAACAAACTACTTGTCCTACAGGATAATTTTACACACACAAATATCAAATACAAATTTTTATATAAATTCTATCCCAATTATTACACAAATTTTTTGTGTCATACTCTACTTTTTAATGATGAAATGAAATTTGTGTTTGATTGTTTATTCCATCCTAAATTCATGTAGGTGATGTGATGTAGCATTGTTAAAAGGTTGACACGAGGGATATATTATCCAGGTCATCCTGTATTTTTGGATAAATAAGTTTACAAGTATAATTTTAAAATATAAATTCAAGCACAAATTCTTATTATCTCATCATTAAAAATAGGGCTTAACATCATACTCCATTTTTTAATGATAAAATAAAAGTTGATATTTAAATTTATGTTTGATATTTGTTTGTAGAGTTATCTTTTTTAGATATCCCATATTTGACTCACACTACAATTATAAATAAAATTTTCATTAAATCAAAAAGTGGAGGATATTTGTTTAGAAATTGATATTTCTACTTTCTAGTGCTCTTCCATTGTAGCATATCTTACTATTTTATTTTTTATTTTTTATAAATTACGTAAATAACTATAATTGATAATATTTTAATAATATATTTAATATATTGAACCAACTTTATAATTTTACAAAATCTCATGTTTTAAGTCTATCAAATTTTATATATTAATATTGGTAAAAAAAAAGGAATTGATATTTTCAAAAATAAAAATGATAGTTCTACAAAATCTCTTTAACATAAATAATAAACGAGTCTTACATTAATATGGGAGAGAGTTTATAAAACTATTATTTTTACGTGTGAAAATATCAATTTAAAAAAAAAATTATAATACATAACTAGAGCGTCAGTCACACATCGCAAGCCCAAGTCAATTGTAACACCCTGAACCCGCTACATGTCCAGAGCGCCACACATTGCAAGCTCAAAGCTCGCAAAGCAACAATATCAATAGCACAACCCAAACAATAATAACTCAACAGTAATCCAACAATTTAAAAACCCAAAAATCTTTCATTTTCAAAATTAAACTCGGGTTCAATAACTAGTTATTGAAAACATAAATTTTGAGGAGCAGCTCCCCAACATATAAGTCTTATCAAAATACTAATAAATGTGACGCCCCCAAATCTGAGCCCACACAGCCCAAACTTGAGTCGTCAAAAGACTACAACAAAATTATTACAATGAAATACAACGTACAACAATACAGTGGATAATACAACACAACTAAGTCTTCATTATTATTGCCACACTATTTTACAACACGTGAAGACTAGGATAGCTATTCCTCGGACCCTCACTCCATCCCCCGGCTAGACCCAGCTACGTTCTCATCTCCTGTTGAAAAAATAATGGAACAAAAGGGTGAGCTCAAATAGCCCAGTAAGAAATATCATGACTAAGATAATGACGAATAAATTATCATTAGCCTTCAACAGTTGAGTTCCTGATAGAATACAACAGACTACAAGGTTTATATCAGAAACTGCAGTTAAATTCTTAAACAATGTTCAGATTAATAATAGCAGCGGAATGAGCAATCTATTAGAAGAATAAAGTAGACTATAATGTCCACTCGCTTCTCTTTTTAGTAAAAACATCATCAACTTTTATCACCTGAAATACCATTAGTCATGATAATATAAATTCACAGTTCCTGGTCATAATCATGCAAATCAACAGTTCATCTATGCACTACGGGCCAAAGAGAACATTCAATATAGCACCAGCGGTCATGATTATACCAGATTCAGCCTTTGGTCATAATCATACCAAACACCAGTTCATCTATGCACTACGGGCCAAAGAGAACTTTCAATATAGCACCAGCGGTCATGATTATACCAGATTCAGCCTTTGGTCATAATCATACCAAACAACAGTTCATCTATGCACTACGGGCCAAAGAGAACTTTCAATATAACAACAACGGTCATGATTATACCAGATTCAGCCTTTGGTCATAATCATACCAAACAACAGTTCATCTATGCACTACGGGCCAAAGAGAACATTAACCACGTGCCATAAAAGACACCGAACAGATGTATCGCCTTTAACCTAGTATATCGCCTTTAACCTATCATCTGTTCAACAAATATATCACATCTGTGCCCCCGGCCACAGATATTCACAACAGCTTGATTCTTGATGATTAGTACAAATAATAGTGATACAATTGATGAACAGAAGAAACAGGATAAACAATAAGTATCGGAAGTTTACTTTGTGCAGATTCAAATAATGTCCAAATTGTCAACATGATGTGGAGTGAAATTTAAAAATGTTATTCAAGATTCTCAGTTCAGAATAACGGTTACAGTTCAATAGAAAGATTCAGAAAATAGGAAGATTCAGTTGAAATAATGAAGTTCAACTATTATGGAACATATAATATTTTCAGGAATTATAGAAGCAATAGTTCCATAATAAGTTTCGATTCAGGAGTATGAAAGAAAATAATATCCCTTACCGTAGCAAGTTCAAGAGTGTAAAAAAAATGACATTTCTTACCTTAACACGTGACTGGATATTGATTTAAATGAGATTGATCAACCTATATATTTATAATAAAATTAGTAATTACAACATGTAAACTTCAAAGTGTATGATAACTCATATATTATGAACTATCAAAATTATATATATTTAACATAATTTTTGTAGTATAAAATACCAACTTTAAAATAGTTTTAAAAATAATATTCCAAAATAAATCTTCCAAAGAAAGCTTTTAAAAATGAATCTTCTCAAAGAAGAGTCTTCTAAAGGAAGATTTGTGAATATCGTGAAAAATAGGAATTTATAAAATTACTACTCTTTAATAAAAGACTTACTTGAAAAATTCCTGCACTCCTTTTGGCTTTCAAACTCTCAAAATAACCTTACTATTCTCAGAGAAAACTCATAAAATTCTTATAGAAAAATTTTATGTTTTAGGTGTGATTTTTCTATTCAGCTGAGCAAGCTATTTATAGGAGAAAATATGATACTATGCATGGTTGGTGAATGGCGTGCTGCACGCCAGCTGAAAATTCAGCAGGCGGCAGCAGCCTTGCTGCCTTTTCCTTCTGCGCAAAAATTTCTCCAAATTCGAGCTTCACCAACCATGTGGGCCCCACCAATGGGTCCACATGTTTCTTACTATTCACGTTACTATTCACGTTACTATTCACGTTACTATTTCAAATAGTAAAATTAATTATTTTATTTTTTTTTATTTATTTATTTATTCTTCCTGTGAGTCCAGCATATAAAATAATGCTACAACAATAATTCAACAATAATGTAATAAACACGTTAAAGATTATTATTAATTTAATAATATAAATTACAGTATATTTGCTACTGTGACAATTATTAGATTCAATAATTTTAAAAACAGTGCAGCAACAATTATTGAGTCAATGATATGAAATATAGTGTAATGACAATTATTGAATCAATAATGCAAAATACTGTGTAACAACAATTATTGAATTGATAACATAAAATATTATGCAGTAACAATTATTGATGAAATGATGCGTAACAGTTACGGTGTCAATTATCAGAACAATAGTATGAGCCACTGTGCAATACCGCGTGCTACTGTAGAGTACCGTGTGCTACAGAAAATACCATAAATTACCGTATGCTACTATTCTTTTATCACCGGTATTTTAACAGTTAACACCGTTGACTATTTTTATTTAAAAAGGTTACTTCTGTCGTTTTCTATATCCGACAATTATTTCGTTGTGGGCTCCACCAATAATTAGTTATTTCGGCGCCGTCGTACGACCCGAATATTCCCTGACAAAACGAATAATCTCCGACAAAATAAAATTTACACATAACATCCTTAACTTTCAATTTCGTTAATTTAACCACTTACTGTTTCAGGAAAAATATATATATGAAGAAAAATTAATTTTTATATTTCATAAAATTCGGGGTCTTACAATAAACGTCTTAAACAAAAAATAATTTCAGTCATCCATAAAAGTATCAACAGTGCTCGGCTCTTAACAAGGTATCCTGTAAAAATTAATATAAGGATAAACGGTAAAACTCAGCAAGTGACAATCTTTACTATTTAGGTGAATCAAGTATAGTTTGCAAAACACTTTTTTGAAAATAATTTTTTGTTCAATAACAATAGTAAACATATTAGTTGGAAATAATCTTTTATTGTTTGATAATAATAGTCGATATATACATTCAAAACAAAAATCAATAATCACAATTTAGAAATGATTTCAATATGTTCAATAAACAATTTCGATGTGTTCAATATATTCGATGTATCTTTTAATCCACAACTCTAATGACTAAGATTACAGTAGCCCTGTAACACGGCCCAATGATTTGATACAGTCAAATGATACACCCCCTCCTTAAGGTAACTTATCATGCACGCGCCCCGAAGTGCGTCCTTCCGAAGGGTATCTAAACGTATGCATCTTAGTAGGTCCTAAATTGTTCCGGAACTAGCATAAACACAAACAAATTCTATACATAGTCGGATTGAGGTTTCTAAAAATAATTTTTCAATATTTTCAATATTCAAAACTATACTTATTTCACAGTTCAAAATCACATAATATCATTTTTTAAATCAAAATTCTATTTTGATACTTAATTCGGATTTTTAACAAAATACAAACATAACATTTTCATTCAAATGAAAGTCTTAAATAAAGTATATCAATTTTTGAAACAATACATTTAAGTATCCGAATAATTACTAAAGCATACATAATTATAAACGATAATTTCAAAATACTAAATAATTCAAAAAATCACTTACACTATATAGTTCGAAAATACTAAATAGTTTCAAAAGTCACTTACCTTGATATTGCTGAACACAAAATTAATAGTCGAACGATTCCTAAATATAAATTTAAAACAAATAAATGTTATTAGGACAATTATATTATTTAACAGCTTTCTTATTTTTTTTTCAAAATAACTATAAGTATATTTACAAAAATATTTTTTCAATATTTAATCATTTTTCAAACAAATATTACTATTATGCCAAAATAATAATCTAAATAGCAATAATAATTAAAGCTAATAATGTTAATATAAAACTATTAACTAATAATCTAAATATAAAATAATAATTAAAGTCAATAATATTAATCCAAAACTATTAACCAATAATCTAAATATAAAAACATAATTAAAGCTACAAAAATAATAACAATGCAAAAATATTAATTGTTGAAGGTTGTTTGATTTGATGATGACTGTTGTGTAAAAATGATTGTGGTAAATGTGCTTATATGATTGATTGTCCATATGTATCTGACTAAGTGCTTATGTGTTAATGTGCCTATGTGCTTACTTGATTATGTGCGTATATGTTTTAAAGTGCTTATGTGGTTAATTGACTAAGTGATTACATGTTAATCTAAATATGTGTCTACATGATCATGTGTGTATGATATATATTACTTAATTCAAATATTGTGATTTGCACACTTATATAGCACAAATATGATCATGTTAAAAATTATATGTTGCTTATAATAAGAGTAAAAGTTATCTGGTTCAAATGTTGTAAAGTCTTTTTGAAAAGAATTATGTGTACAAAGGACTTAGATAAAAGATCAGAAATGTTAGGTTGATCTTTCCGTTGAAGTTACTCTGCATTAAAGATAAATATTATAAGCAGGGTAATATAAGATTAAATCATTGTTGTATGACAAAGTTTGTAAAGTCCTTTCAATATAATAATGTAATGATGTACAAGGACTTAGTTAGAAAAGATCAAATATGTTAAGTTGATCTTATGTTATATTTGTTCAGTCAATATAATCGTAGAATGGACTCTACGATTCCAAGCAAAGAAGACTCAACGATTCAGTCTATTCGTAAAGTAGACTATACGACTCTATTCTAGGATAATTCTACGATCATCAAGGAGAGACAGTTGTGCAAGAGTTCTACAGAATATACAAGCTGAATTAAAGAATTGATCAAGTACAAAACGTAGAGCAAAACTCTACGATCGTCGAACAGACAGCTAAGCAAGCCTTCAGAAAACGTAGAATCAAAGAAGCAATGAACTCCACGATATGCACAATCTGGCAAGATCGTAAAGTGAATTCGAAGAGCAATCACATACGAGAACTCTACGATTTGCACAGATAGAAGAAATTATAGAGTGAAATCAGAAGATAAGACAATGCAGAAAATTATTCTACACATGATATAATTATTGAGCAGAAATAAAGGATGTGCTAACGAAGACAACAACTCAACGATTTCACTGAGAAGCACTGCAGTCAGCAACTCTACGATTTGAACAAAATGACAAGATCGTAGAACGACATTATAAAGTAAAGCCTGCAGACAGCAACTCTACGATCTGAACTGTGACGCCCCCAAATCTGGGCCCACACAGCCCAAACTTGAGTCGTCAAAATACTACAACAAAATTATTACAACAAAGCACAACGTACAACAATACAGTGTATAATAATACACAACTAAGTCTTCACTATTATTGCCACACTATTTTACAAAACGTGAAGACTATGATAACTATTCCTCGGACCCTCACTCCATTCCCCGGCTAGACCCTGTTATGTTTTCATCTCCTGTTGAAAAACAATGGAACAAAAGAAAGGGTGAGCTCAAATAGCCCAGTAAAGAATATCATGACTAAGATAATGACGAATAAATTATCATTAGTCTTCAACAGTTGAGTTCTTGATAGAATACAATAGACTACAAGGTTTATATCAAAAACTGCAGTTAAATTCTTAAACAACGTTCAGATCAATAATAGCAGCGGAATGAGTAATCTATTAGAAGAATAATGCAGACTATAATGTCCACTCGGTTCTCTTTTTAGGAAAAACATCATCAACTTTTATCATCTGAAATATCATTAGTCATGATAATATAAATTCACAGTTCCTGATCATAATCATGCACATCAACAGTTCATCTTTGTACTACGGGCCAAAGATATTCAATATAGCACCAACGGTCATGATTATACCAGATTCAGCCTTTGGTCATAATCATACCAAACAACAGTTCATCTTTGCACTACGGGCCAAAGAGAACATTCACCACGTGCCATAAAAGACACCGAACAGATGTATCGCCTTTAACCTATTATATCGCCTTTAACCTATCATCTGTTCAACAAATATATCACATCTGTGCCCCCGGCCACAGATATTCACAACAGCTTGATTTTTGGATGATTAGAATGATATAAATGATGAACAGAAGAAATAGGATAACAATAAGTATCGGAAGTTTACTTTGTACAGATTCAAATAATGTCCAAATTGTCAACATGATGTGGAGTGAAATTTAAAAATGATATTCAAGATCCACAGTTCAGAATAACGGTTACAATTCAATAGAAAGGTTCACGTAAATAGGAAGGTTCAGTTGAAATAATGAAGTTCAACTATTATGGAACATATAATATTTTCAGGAATTATAGAAGCAATAGTTCCATAATAAATTTCGATTTAGGAGTATGAAAGAAAATAATATCCCTTACCGTAGCAGGTTTGATTAACAAAAGGTGAAGGAAATTAATACAAAGGGTTATTCACCAACAGGCGGCAATCCGCTCCGTAAGGTTATTCCCATAATTTAATAGAATTTGAGTACAAAGAGTTATTCACCAAACAGGCGGCAATCCGCTCCGTAAGGTTATTCCCACAATTTAATAGAATTTGAGTACAAAGAGTTATTCACCAAACAGGCGGCAATCCGCTCCGTAAGGTTATTCTCAGAGATTAATAATGAATGAATACGAAAGATTATTCACCAACAGGCGGCAATCCGCTCCGTAAAGTTATTCCCACAATTTAATACATGGAAATAAAAGGCACGTCTTATGAGTAAGGAAGAAACAATATTATTATCGAGAATCAAATAATGATAATCCCTTACCATAGTATGTTTGAATAATGGAAGATGAAAAAGATGGTATCCCTTACCTCAACACGTGACTGGATATTGATTTAAATGAGGTTGATTAACTTGAACAGTACACGTATACTTATAGATCTTCACAAATACTCAAGATGACTTAAGCACACTTAGAGAGAACTTTCACAAGAAGTATTTAGAGAGAGAAAGAAAGAACAAGTAAGGAAGTTTATGAAAAATCCTTAAGTTAAGGCTTCTATTTATAGCCAAAAATCTTATCATTCATTTAATCTAAACCATTCATTTAAAGATCATCTTTTAATCTACACCATCCATTTCAAATATTATATTATCTTTAATCTACACCATTCATTTCATATCACCTAATAATCACCTAACTTTATATTATAAACAAATCAATTTAATTATTCAACAATAATTCACACTTTAATCTACACCACTCATTTCATATCACCTAATAATCACCTAACTTTATATTATAAACAAATCAATTCAATTATTCAACAATAATTCACACTTTAATCTACACCATTCATTTCATATCACCTAATAATCACCTAACTTTATATTATAAACAAATAACTTTATCAATTCAATTATTATGACTAATTGTTATAAATACAGTATAGTTAGCTCTTAGATATCAAGTCAATAAATTAATGAAATACAACTGTTTAAATAACATCATAATAGAGATAACAATAATGTAAAATAAAGCATACGTTACTGTGTAATGACAATTATTGATTCAATAATGTGAATTACTGTGCATATGTTACTGTGACAATTATTAGGTTCAATAATTTTAAAAACAGTGCAACAACAATTATTGACTCAATGATATAAAATACAGTGTAATGACAATTATTAAATCAATAATGCAAAATACTGTGTAACAACAATTATTGAATTGATAATATAAAATATTATGCAGTGACAATTATCGATGAAATGATGCGTAACAGTTACGGTGTCAATTATCAGACCAAAAATATGAGACACTATGCAATACCGTGTGTTACTGTAGAGTACCGAGTGCTACAGAAAATACCAATAACTATCGTATGCTACTATTCTTTTATCACCGGTATTTTAACAGTTCCGTTGACTATTTTTATTTAAAAAGGTTATTTCTGTCGTTTTCTATATCCGACAAATATTCCGTTGTGGGGTCCACCAATAATTTATTATTTCGGCGCCGTCGTACGGCACGAATATTCCCCGACCAAACGAATATTCCCCGACAAAGCGAATATTGTCCGACAAAATAAAATTTGCACATAACATCCTTAACTTTCAATTTTGTTAATTTAACCACTTACTGTTTCAAAAAAAATATATATGAAGAAAAATTAAATTTTGTATTTCATAAAATTCGGGGTCTTACATGAACAGAATAGCAAGATCGCAGAGTAAGAGAGAAGATCGTTCCAACTCAACCTTTTACCTGACATACTTCAAGTAACGAGTGAAGCTGAATTCGAAGAGTCTGAATGGACAGACAATTACTCTACGAATTCACTATCAGAAGCAGTAAAGGAACATAACTGCAATATGGTGCGAGAGAAGAGAGAATATTCCTCTTCCAGATTAAAGAAAGATTAAGTGCTGTTAAGGAACAGATGCATGTCAAAGTCACAGAAGACTTTGTGACTAGACGACTATAAGTCAGGACCTACTACTTAGTAAGCTGGTGAAAATAGTCAGACTAACATGACATCTCTGACAGCAATAGAGTAGCTGGTTATTAAAGTCAAGGAAGATATTTAATGATGGATTAGAAGGTTAAATATATAATAATCCTTGATATATAACTCTGGAAATGCAACGGCTAAAAATGCAGAAAGCTGAGCTACAGTTTGATGTAACAAAACATATGTTAGAACAAAAGGAAAAAGTACTAACACAAGTAACAGAAAGTCAATATCAAAGATATCAAGAATCTGCACAAAGCTAAAGGAACCCAACGGACCTTTTCAAACGGTAAAATATGCACAAATATATAAAAGCATAAATTCTCACAAAGAAAAGAGTTGTTGAATATACAAGAGAGGATGGTGGACAACAACATATCGTAGAGCGAAACAAAAATGAATATGCTGAATAACACTCTACGATTCACCAGAACACTAACACTGAATTGAGAGAGACATAAAGAGAAATGACTCTATTGCAAGATAAGTGTTCAAAGTTGTTAAGCAAGTGATAGAGAGATGCCTAAACGCCAACTTGATACAGATATATTAGCGACTGAGTACAAAAAGGAAGAAACTTTACATTCATCTCAGAAACTCATCTCGAGAAGCTATAAACAGTTAATGATAAGAAGGAACAACTGAGTATCAAAAGGAAGGAGCTTCACAGTTATCTCAGAAGTTCGTCTCGAGAAGTTATCAAGTACCAAAGGAGCTGAATTGCCAAAGCTTAACAACACAATGGGTGATCACAAGAAGATATTGAGCATATAAAGAAGTCAAACATCATTGCCGAACTCAATATCATTTCAAGCATGATCACATCCTGCTACTGAGTATTTAAAGACAATGGAACTTAAAGTACAACTCAGTAGCAACTCCAACATCTATCAACAAACAAGGAGCCAGATCTGCTGGACTTGAAGAAGGCAGTTGTGTCCTTGTCTTAGTGACTAAATGAGCCAAGTCTGCTGGACTTGAAGAGGGCATTTGTGTCCTTGTCTTAGTGACTAAACTAGTCAAACTTGCTGGATTTGAAGGGTTCTTAGTGAACCAGAGATTTCAGGCCTACCGAGCTTGAAGGGTTCTGTATGAGTCATCCTTAGTGGATTTCCTACTCGTTGAAGTAGAAGAGTGGAGTATGAGTTATTCAGTCTCCAAACCACTTAAACTCTCCGGTGTCATTTATATTCATTCATTTACATTCTGTCATATATAGATATAACTGCTATGATTGGTTTACTTGACAAATGACTATCTTCAATACAATCTAAACTTAACTAAGAAGTTTTATAAATCTTTAAGGGGAGTTTTCAAACTAATATTTCGCTGTGCAAACTAATCTAGATTAAATAAATTACTTTGTAATATTATTTAATCTAAAAAAAAATAAAATTAAGAGATATATTCAACCCCCTTTTAGATCACTCGTGTGCCTCTGGGAATTAATTAACAAAATATACTAAGATATCAACTAACAAACTAAATATAATATTTAAAATAAAAATGATAATATAAAAAAATTAAATAAGAAATAGACCTAAAAATTATGAGTTTCGTAGATTATCTCTGTCATTAATGACGAAAATTTAATTAAAGAGATTTTTTTTATAAAAAAAAACCTCATACAAAGGTCTTTATTGTTAATAAATGAAATAAAAGGTCAATTTTTTTTATTTATAAATTTAGAAAAGAATAGAGATTTCTAATTAGTTGGGTTAGGACTAAAAATATATTAACAATCAATGTAGGAATGGAAAAAACTTGAATCATTACATCAATGATAAGTAATTGACTTTTGTATTCAGCACTGGGGAAGTCAATTGTTTATGTGGATCAAACGGTCAGACTTTGCCAATACAAGTTATCAAAGATCATCATCATTGTCAGTAAAGTAATGTTTGTCATCAATAAAATTTCTAAAACAGTAAAAGTATTCATGGTGGGACTGGGGGGCAGTACATCAGTTTTTTTGGTTCTATTGGACTGATTTACCCCCACCATGTTATCTGTTCAATTTAGGTTACAATCAAATGACAAATAACTAAATAAGAATGATACGAACCACCATTAAATACGGACCGCCACCAATCCCAAACCAACCTCTCCTTTAGCCCAACAAAAAATTAAAAATAAATAAAGAAAAGGCCATCTTCTTCTCTCTCCACAGACTCCACACCCCACACTCCACAATCCACAATCCACAATCCACACTCCACTTCTGTTCTGCATTTCTTGTTCCAAATAACTCATAGTGGTGATTGGGGTATCAAACTATCAGTTAAACCAGTCCTGCTCACTGCTCAGTTCTATTGGAAAAGTCATTTATTTTTCTCTTTTTCTGAGAAAAAATTCTTGATTTTGGCACCCATCCCAAAAAGTAAAAGAGCAAAGAACAAAAAGAAAAGCTCCGGTTTATGATCTTTAAATATTAACACCCTTTTGAGCTAAACACCTATTTCAAACCCTTTTGCCTCCATTTCTAATGCCATTTCTCCCCACTCTACTTTTCCTCGGCAATAGTCTTGAAATTTGATTCACCTGTCCCTCCATCATCCCTCCCCTCTCTCTATATATATGTTTATTTTCAGCTTCTTTTTGTTGTAGGTGTAGAAGATATGGGGATGTAAAATGTTTGAATTTTTTATATAAATTCCGAGTCGAGAAAATAGTCTTGAAATGGGATGTTTATACATATTTTATGGGATTTTGTTGGTGGGGTTTTTAATTTCTCAAGGGAATGCAAATCTTGTTGATGGTGATAAGGGGGCATTGCTTGATTTTGTGAACAATTTTCCTCACTCTCGTTTTCTAAACTGGAATGAATCTACTCCGGTGTGTAATCACTGGACTGGAGTGACTTGTAGTGAAGATGGGTCTCGAGTAACAGCCGTCCGATTGCCCGGAGTGGGATTTCACGGCCCCATTCCGGCCAACACGCTAAGCCGCCTCTCAGAATTGCAGATCTTGAGCCTCAGATCCAATGGCATCTCCGGGTCTTTCCCTTTTGATTTATTGAACCTCAAAAACTTAACGTATCTTTATCTTCAGTTCAATAGTTTCTCAGGCCCTTTGCCTGTTAATGTCTCTGTTTGGAAGAATCTTACAGGTGTTAATTTGTCCAACAATGCATTTAATGGTAGCATCCCTTCTTCGATTTCAAATTTGACCCACCTCTCAGCTTTGAATCTTGCTAACAATTCGTTTTCTGGTGAAATTCCTGATCTTAATATGCATAATTTGCAATTTCTAAACTTATCAAACAACAAACTCACTGGCACTGTACCCAAATCTCTTCAAAGGTTTCCAAAATCTGGATTTGTTGGTAATGATATTTCTTTGACATATTCTCCCATTCATGGAATTCCGGATTTTTCGCCTTCCCTTCAACCAAAACCAAAATCTAAGAGTGATCGAAAACTAAGTGAAAGAGCATTACTGGGGATTATAATTGCCGGTTGTCTTCTTGGGCTTACTGGGTTTGCATTTCTGTTGATTGTTTGCTGCTTGAAAAGAAAAGATGCAGATGCGTTTGCAGGGAAATTGGAGAAAGGGGGAATGTCGCCGGAGAAAGCAATTTCGCGGAGTCAATATGCTAATAATAGGTTGGTTTTCTTTGAGGGTTGTAGCTATGTATTCAATTTGGAGGATTTATTGAGAGCTTCTGCTGAGGTATTGGGAAGGGGAACATTTGGTATGGCCTATAAGGCCATATTAGAGGATGGGACTTCAGTTGTGGTGAAGAGGTTGAAGGAAGTAGCTGTTGGGAAACGCGAGTTCGAGCAGCAAATGGAATTGGTGGGAAGTATCAAGCACGAGAATGTGATTGAGCTAAGGGCATATTACTATTCCAAGGATGAGAAGCTAACGGTATGCCATTATTATAGTCAGGGGAGTGTTGCTGCAATGTTACATGGTATGTTCTTTTTCCGTCTCTGCAAATTTGCTTATATTGACTAGTTATTTTGCTTTGCTGGATGTATACATGGTTTGTTAGAAAGAAATATTGGTAATCTAATCTTATAAACTTGGGCTTATGTTTAGTTATTAAATTGAAATTGTGATAACTGCTTCTGGCTATAATATCCTATTTTTTTTAATCAGAAATGGGTTTAAAATCAGAAAAATCTTGCTATTGAGCCATCCAATATGCCCGCCTCAAGAGGAGTACTTGTGGAGGATTAAAGAGTTTCAATCTGGAAGTTTGACTCAGATTGTTCACGTGTACTTCTCATGACATTATCCCTTTTTTTTTCCTCCTCAGTGGTTGACAGGAGTGACTGCCATGGACCATGGTATCTTTCATCCTGTCTGTCTCTTTGGAAGTACCTGAGTTGATTCTTGCTCCCATTCTTCTTCTATTTCTATTCTTCTCCTTGTTTTTGTATTACTATTCAAATAAAATATAGACTTGTTTTAGGTTGGGGCATAGACAACTCCCGAGTGCTGGGGTCTTCTTATCTTTATTTTAAGCTTGGACAATTACTTTGACCCGGAAATGTGAGATATAGGAGTAAGAGTACATTATGTACAATCCAAACATGTTATCTAAGCATCTTTATCGGCTAGGAAAATTCTTTTTATTGATTAAGACATCAGGACTCAGAATTGTAGCCAAGTTTGTGGATTCAATGAATTTTTCTTTTTGACAAGTCTGTCTATGAAATTATTTTAGAAATTGATTGGTGCACTATTACAATTTGACTTGCCAAGAGGTGGGTGCCTATCTTTTACTGAATCAACTTCTCCTTGTCCTGATGTTTATAGAGCACCTCTAGGCTTTAGACATCTTTTTCAACTATACCTTTTTTTTTAGGACAAAACAATGAAATCATACAAAAATGAGCCAAACTTTGACTTTCTTTACTCTTATAATTGTAATATACTTGTAGTGACTCAGTTTCAGCATGGTTGTTATTCTTTATCCTTTAACATATCTACCAATTGATTAAGAAAAGGGAATATATTTAAATGCACCTAGTAATAGGCTAGTTATTCAACGCAGTTGTTATCCAAGAAAATTCCATGTCATACTTGAGATTGTGATTTTTTGAGTCAACTGTTCACGAATAATATAATATACTATATTTTTTCCCCCTGGTATTACATATATTATGTCTGAAACCATAAATTGGATTTAAGTATTGTCTGGTGGGATGAACTCCAGATTATCTGTAAGCTAGTAGTGTCCAGCTCACCTAGAATCTTTTATTTCACCACCTTCTTTGTCATCTATATAAACTTCCCTTTTCAAGTTAGAAATCTCTTCTGGAAACTGTATGTAGTAAGTAGTTAAATGAAATGTCAATTTGAATAATACTGAAGAGTAACTATAGAAATTTTATGCTAGTATATTAACACTGCTTCTGTTTCTTCATATGTTTGAAACTCCATACAAGTGTTTGAATTAATTGTAAATTTGAGCCAAATTATTATGTGGTAAATCACATTGGCAACACCTCCTTTTACGACTTGTGTCATGAGAGGCCACTGGTGAAGGATTTAGATTGTTAAGGTGAATTTGTATTATGCTTTTGAAAGTGCATGTATGTGCGCGCTTTCGGATTGTGTTTTTGGATTTTTATTTTTTGCTGTTTGAAGTGATTGTATTCCTGATATTTTGACACAACAAATAAAAAATGGAACGAGAAGCCCTTCACCTCTAATTTTTAAACTATTAAATGACCAGTGCTCTGATCACCCTCAATTTTCAGGCAAAAGAGGTGAAGATAGGATCCCTTTAAGTTGGGAAACCCGACTGAGGATAGCTGTAGGGGCAGCAAGAGGAATTGCGCGAATCCATGTAGAGAATGGGGGGAAGCTTGTTCATGGCAACATAAAATCCTCCAACATCTTTCTGAACTCTCAACAATATGGTTGTGTATCAGATCTTGGTTTGTCAACAATAATGAGTCCACTAGCTCCACCTATTGCTCGTGCAGCTGGCTACCGAGCCCCAGAGGTCACGGATACGCGGAAAGCCTCGCAACCTTCCGATATATATAGCTTTGGTGTTCTATTACTGGAACTCCTCACTGCTAAATCTCCTGTCCACGCTGCTGGTGGTGATGAGCTAATACATTTGGTCCGATGGGTGCATTCAGTAGTCCGAGAAGAGTGGACTGCAGAAGTGTTTGATGTTGAGCTAATGAGGTACCCCAATATAGAGGAAGAAATGGTGGAGCTGTTACAGATAGCAATGGCATGTGTGGTAAGGGTGCCAGACCAGAGGCCTAAAATGGTGGAAGTAGTCAAAATGATTGAAAATGTCAGGCCGACTAACTTTGAAAACCGGGCATCTTCTGAAACTAAATCCGAAAGTTCAACACCAGCGCCACCACCAGATCTTGAGACAGAATCACAAGTTTCAGAATGAATGACTGTTTTTATCGCGTTTATCTGATCCAACATGTTTGTGTTGCCTTCTAACATTAATTTAGTTGCTTGTTTCACAAACTCAGTGAAGAAAATTCATGCAATCTTCTTGCAACCTGAGGCACTAAATGGCAGAGTCGGGTCAGGTAATTTATCAATGTATTGGTTCGGGTGTTTGTTTCCACTATTGATTAGTTTGTAGTTGGTATGTACTCTGTTTCATGTCCAGCTCTATCTCCAACTCTTCTGTTTGATTATTAAGAAGTTTCATTTTACAAACTTTTTAATGTTTTGAGTGAGTTACTCCTGAAGGAATCATAACTATGTGTCGCCTCATTTGTATTGAATATTTACTATTTATTGGGAATAAAAATTTGTTTACTCTACATAAAGACGTGCAACAGGCATCAAATTATTAGGACAAAAAAAGAAGCATGAAGCTGCATGATTGGGCTTGTAGTAATCTTTATTATAGTGTTCATATTTTATGTATTTTCAATTGCTTCAAGTCAAAAAGGTCATGAATCTAAAAACGGCAGAAGTTTCTTTTCTTAATAGTTTTAAGTATCATATTACAAAAAATCCACCTTTGTGGTGCTATTTTTATCAGCCTATTTAAGAAAAAAGTGAATAAAATGTAATCACTTCACTTCGCATAATGAATGAAGCATTGTGTGAAATAAAAAAAACTCTAATGGGTTTTTCATATTTAAAGTAATGCAAGTTTTTTTCTTTTCATTTTAATCATTACCAAATTAAAATAGTGGCTGTGGGTGTTTTTGTAAACAATAAAATAAATTTTATTATTACAATATGTTATTAAGAAAATTATGTCAAAAATATCCTACATAAATTTTAACATAAAAAATAAAAATAGGAAATTGTTATTTTCACAAATAAAAATTAATATTTTTACAAGGTCTCTCACACACATAAATATATGTGATATTAATACATTAAATAAATAATACAGAAGATAAAATAATATAATAATAATTATGACTCTTCAAATGTGAAAGTTGTGCTAAAATTTATGTATGACAGATTAAAGGTAATTCTGAAATGTGAAAATTGTGTTAAAATAATACGTTGTAGATTAAAGGTAATCTTGAAGTGTGAAAATTGAGCTAAAGTTTATGTGGTAGATTTTAAGCTTACTATATAATTTTGCTACTTGTAAAGTGAAAGGTTAATCTGTGTGATAGATGTTAGTTAGGTTTTGACTATAAAATGAAAGTTTGACATAAGGAATTAAAATAATATTTTTACTTATTCTCTTTCCACTTTATAAATATTTATTAATATGAGTGCTTCTATAAGTGTACGAATAATATTTTGAGTGTTGGTAACATTAGTAAGAGTGTATGAATTGTTCAGGTGCATCTTCTCTTTAAAGTATAATTGCACAAACACCCACACACATTGCATAGTATTTACAATTATTCTTTTAGAAGACTCTAACTTTAAAATATTTATATTTGAAAAGTTTTCTCGAAAAATTTGCTTCAAAATATTATTTTACCCTTTCAAAATTATTTTGAAAGTTTATTCTATTCCATTATGTATACTACACAAATTTATACTATCAATACACTTTTAGTGATTTTATAATGTACGATTTAGTGTACACCATATAATATATACGAGATTATTACTAATTAAATTATAAATATACATAAAGGTTAATTTGTTACATGGAAAACATAATCTAGTCACGCACTAAGGTAATAGATATCATATTCTTTCATCTTTTAAAATTTTTAAACTTATTACGGTAAGAAATTATTATTTATTTCTACAATTTTTAACATTAAAGGGTGAAAAATCCTAAAATAACAATTCGTTAAAATTTTGATAATAGTTTGTATTTCATCTAATATTTTTTTATCTAAACTTTTCTATTGAATTCTAACAGTTATATTTGAACTGTAAATTTTTGAACTGACATTTTTGGATTTTGAACTAATAACATTTTGACTTTAACTTTATATTTCAACTGTAAACTTTTTATACCGTTAAATATTTTTTGTACTGTAAATCTTACCGTTAAACTTTTTTTATATGAATCTTGGACATTACCTTTGGGCTTAGACACATTCCGATATTTTGTATATCGTGTTAACAATTTGAATATTATTGGACTATGGACAAATTAGATTATTTCTTAAATATAATTAAATTTCAGATCTCTATATTTATTCATTGTTTTATTATTCTTATTATTTATGTTTATTCTTTGTTGTTTGTTGTAAGACCCCGAATTTTATGAAATACAAAATTTAATTTTTCTTCATATATATATTTTTTTTTTGATACAGTAAGTGGTTAAATTAACAAAATTGAAAGTTAAGGATGTTATGTGCAAATTTTATTTTGTCGGACAATATTCGCTTTGTCGGGGAATATTCGTTTAGTCGGGGAATATTCGTGCCGTACGACGGCGCCAAAATAATAAATTATTGGTGGACCCCACAACGGAATATTTGTCGGATATAGAAAACGACAGAAGTAACCTTTTTAAATAAAAATAGTCAACGGAACTGTTAAAATACCGGTGATAAAAGAATAGTAGCATACGGTAGTTTATGGTATTTTCTGTAGCACACGGTACTCTACAGTAACACACGGTATTGCATAGTGTCTCATATTTTTGGTCTGATAATTGACACCGTAACTGTTACGCATCATTTCATCGATAATTGTCACTGCATAATATTTTATATTATCAATTCAATAATTGTTGTTACACAGTATTTTGCATTATTGATTTAATAATTGTCATTACACTGTATTTTATATCATTGAGTCAATAATTGTTGTTGCACTGTTTTTAAAATTATTGAACCTAATAATTGTCACAGTAACATATGCACAGTAATTCACATTATTGAATCAATAATTGTCATTACACAGTAACGTATGCTTTATTTTACATTATTGTTATCTCTATTATGATGTTATTTAAACAGTTGTATTTCATTAATTTATTGACTTGATATCTAAGAGCTAACTATACTGTATTTATAACAATTAGTCATAATAATTGAATTGATAAAGTTATTTGTTTATAATATAAAGTTAGGTGATTATTAGGTGATATGAAATGAATGGTGTAGATTAAAGTGTGAATTATTGTTGAATAATTAAATTGATTTGTTTATAATATAAAGTTAGGTGATTATTAGGTGATATGAAATGAATGGTGTAGATTAAAGATAATATAATATTTGAAATGGATGGTGTAGATTAAAAGATGATCTTTAAATGAATGGTTTAGATTAAATGAATGATAAGATTTTTGGCTATAAATAGAAGCATTAACTTAAGGATTTTTCATAAACTTCCTTACTTGTTCTTTCTTTCTCTCTCTAAATACTTCTTATGAAAGTTCTCTCTAAGTGTGCTTAAGTCATCTTGAGTATTTGTGAAGATCTATAAGTATACGTGTACTGTTCAAGTTAATCAACCTCATTTAAATCAATATCCAGTCACGTGTTGAGGTAAGGGATACCATCTTTTCCATCTTCCATTATTCAAACATACTATGGTAAGGGATGTCATTTTCTTTCATACTCTTAAAATTACTACTCGTAAGGGATACCATCTTTTTCATCTTCCATTATTCAAACATACTATGGTAAGAGATGTCATTTTCTTTCATACTCTTAAAATTACTACTCGTAAGGGATACCATCTTTTTCATCTTCCATTATTCAAACATACTATGGTAAGGGATTATCATTATTTGATTCTCGATAATAATATTGTTTCTTCCTTACTCATAAGACGTGCCTTTTATTTCCATGTATTAAATTGTGGGAATAACCTTACGGAGCGGATTGCCGCCTGTTGGTGAATAACCTTTCGTATTCATTCATTATTAATCTCTGAGAATAACCTTACGGAGCGGATTGCCGCCTGTTTGGTGAATAACTCTTTGTACTCAAATTCTATTAAATTGTGGGAATAACCTTACGGAGCGGATTGCCGCCTGTTTGGTGAATAACTCTTTGTACTCAAATTCTATTAAATTGTGGGAATAACCTTACGGAGCGGATTGCCGCCTGTTGGTGAATAACCCTTTGTATTAATTTCCTTCACCTTTTGTTAATCAAACCTGCTACGGTAAGGGATATTATTTTCTTTCATACTCCTAAATCGAAATTTATTATGGAACTATTGCTTCTATAATTCCTGAAAATATTATATGTTCCATAATAATTGAACTTCATTATTTCAATTGAACCTTCCTATTTACGTGAACCTTTTTATTGAATTGTAACCGTTATTCTGAACTGTGGATCTTGAATTTCACTCCACATCATGTTGACAATTTGGACATTATTTGAATCTGTACAAAGTAAACTTCCGATACTTATTGTTATCCTATTTCTTCTGTTCATCATTTATATCATTCTAATCATCCAAAAATCAAGCTGTTGTGAATATCTGTGGCCGGGGGCACAGATGTGATATATTTGTTGAACAGATGATAGGTTAAAGGCGATATAATAGGTTAAAGGCGATACATCTGTTCGGTGTCTTTTATGGCACGTGGTGAATGTTCTCTTTGGCCCGTAGTGCAAAGATGAACTGTTGTTTGGTATGATTATGACCAAAGGCTGAATCTGGTATAATCATGATCGTTGGTGTTATATTGAATGTCTTTGGCCCGTAGTGCAAAGATGAACTGTTGATCTGCATGATTATGATCAGGAACTGTGAATTTGTATTATCTTGACTAATGATATTTCAGATGATAAAAGTTGATGATGTTTTTCCTAAAAAGAGAACCGAGTGGACATTATAGTCTGCATTATTCTTCTAATAGATTACTCATTCCGCTGCTATTATTGATCTGAACGTTGTTTAAGAATTTAACTGCAGTTTTTGATATAAACCTTGTAGTCTATTGTATTCTATCAAGAACTCAACTGTTGAAGACTAATGATAATTTATTCGTCATTATCTTAGTCATGATATTCTTTACTGGGCTATTTGAGCTCACCCTTTCTTTTGTTCCATTGTTTTTCAACAGGAGATGAAAACATAACAGGGTCTAGCCGGGGAATGGAGTGAGGGTCCGAGGAATAGTTATCATAGTCTTCACGTTTTGTAAAATAGTGTGGCAATAATAGTGAAGACTTAGTTGTGTATTATTATACACTGTATTGTAGTACGTTGTGCTTTGTTGTAATAATTTTGTTGTAGTATTTTGACGACTCAAGTTTGGGCTGTGTGGGCCCAGATTTGGGGGCGTCACAGTTGGTATCAGAGCTTAGGGATATGGTCTTTAATGGAGATCTGGGGTTAGAACTAGGAGGGGAGAGACGAATAGAATCAATCACTAGTGTGTCCTACCTAAATTAGATTTATTTTTTATCTAATGAATCGATTTGAATGTAGGAACATGAAGAGATGAGTCAGTTTATTTGAACTAACATTTATTTTGTGACCACAGTTAAGTATGGCATCTGGAAATCAGGAGGTTAATTATGAAATTACCGAAACAAATGTAGCTGCAAAACAAGAGGCGACGAATAATCTTCTTACAAACTCAGAGTTGAATCATTTGCCTAAGGCAAAAATTATGCGTGTTCTATCCAGTAAGGATGAAGGTGAAAGCTCTGCTACAGTCGTTCCAGATCCATTCTTAGAAGCAATTAAAGGAAGTAACGAACTTGCGGAAATTATTGCCTTTAATTTACTCACTAATTGGGAGAGTGATATTACCTGGTTATGCTCTATAACAAAGGATCAGAATATATGGACTTTTCATATTAGTCTTTGGGATTTATGGTGTTCCAGCTATGATTTTCAAGATTATTTAAAAATGATGTTTCTATACTTTTGGGCGTTACAATTTAGAGGAATTCAGGTTAAGTTAGTCACTATCGTGGAAACTGCAGTCTATCGAAAATACTATTTTAATGGAAATCATTGGTACCTTACTACTGATGAAGTTGATGAACCCGAGAAACAGTTTGCTAGAAAATTATTCAGTGGTATTCCCATGGTTGAAATACGTGAAGATCCGAATGAAGTATTCGGGATTCGATTTGACGATAACAGTCAAGAAACTGAATGAGGTGATAACCGGTAAGCTATTCATAAATTCTCGTGAAGTCTATGCCATATTAGATACTGGCTCTATCCACTCTTTTATCCCACCTATATGTACTCAACGTTTAAATTTGACTATTGAAAACTTAAATCTTGTCTTATCAGTTGAAACCTCATTGGGAGAAATACCTATTACATTTACTATCTATAAATCTTGCCTAGTTCAAATCAACAACCTCACATTACCTGTTGACCTTATTTCTTTGGAGATGCGTGAATTTGATGTGATTTTAGGAATTGATTGGTTGACTACCCATCATGCTAAAATTGATTGTTTTCATAAGATTATTAGTTTTCATATTCCTAATCAACCTATCATGCAAATTCAAACAACTAAACCATTGAAATCTATAACTGTTATTTCTAGCCATAAAGCCATTCGTTTATTGAAAAACGGATGTCAAGCCTTTTTAGCTCATGTCACTGATTTGAACAAAAACACGTCAAACTTGAATGATATTCCTATTGTTAATGAGTTTCCTGACGTTTTTTTTTCTGAGGAACTTTCTGGCTTACCCCAAACCGTGAAAATGAATTTTGTATTGATCTTGAACTCGGTACCAAGCCCATTTCCAAAGCCCCATACCGAATGGCTCTCATAGAACGCCAAGAGTTAAAAGTTTAATTATTAGATATCGGTATCATTCGTTCTAGTACAAAACTTATATTGAGCGAGGAATGCGAGAAGAGTTTTCAAGAACTCAAGAGGAGACTTGTTTCAGCTCCTGTTCTGACCATACCATCAGGATCAGGAGAATTTGTTATCTACAGCGATACTTCTGGCAAAGGTCTAGGCTGTGTCCTTATGCAACATGGAAAGGTTATAGCCTATGCCTCTCGACAACTCAAAAATTATGAGAAAAATTATCCTACTCATGATCTAGAGTTGGCAGCAGTCGTTTTCGCGTTGAAGATCTGGAGACACTACTTGTACGGAGAAAAAGTGGATATCTATACGGATCATAAAAGTCTCAAGTATTTCTTCACCCAGAAGGAACTCAACATGCGACAACGACGTTGGCTTGAACTGTTAAAGGATTATGACCACACAATCCAGTATCACCCGGGAAAGGCGAACGTTGTAGCTGACGCTTTGAGCAGAAAATCTTATGCAAGTACAAGTGCACTGCTGACAACACAAAAGTGTATTTTGTACGACTTGCAAAAGATGGAGATAGAGCTAAAGACACCAGGGACCCACTCGAAGATTGCTCACGTGCGAGTAGAACCAACTTTAATCAATAAAATTAAAGCTGCTCAAGCTACCGATCCGGAACTGATAAACATGATAAAGAAAGTACAAGAAGGTGCCATTCCCGAAGCAAGAATCGACGAGAAAGGAATACTTCGAGTCAACTCTCGACTCTGTGTTCCTAACGATCCTGAATTAAAGCATAAAATCATGATGGAGGCACACAACACGCCGTTTGTAATCCACCCAGGAGGTACCAAGATGTATCGAGATCTTCGACATACATTTTGGTGGAACAATATGAAAAGAGAGATTGCGGAGTTTATCTCAAGGTGCCTAACTTGTCAACGTGTCAAGGCAGAGCATCAAGTTTCTAAAGGTCCATTACAATCACTTGAAGTTCCCGAATGGAAGTGGGAACACATCAATATGGACTTCGTGACGGGTCTTCCAAAAGTTTCTCAAGGCTTAGATGCAATTTGGGTGATCGTAGATAGATTGACCAAATCTGCTCATTTCTTGCCTATACGAGAAAACTTTTCACTTGAACGTCTTGCCGGTATGTACATAAATGAGATCGTGAGATTGCATGGCATGCCAGTTTCCATAGTTTCTGATCGAGATCCTAGATTCACTTCACGCTTTTGGATCAGTCTACAAAAAGCTATGGGCACTGAACTACGTTTTAGTTCTGCATACCATCCTCAAACGGACGGACAATCGGAAAGGACGATCCAGACCCTCGAAGATCTTTTGAGACTTTGTGTATTAGACTTCAAAGGAAGTTGGGATAAGTACTTGCCGTTGGTGGAATTTTCTTACAACAACAGTTACCAAGCAAGCATAGGCATGGCTCCATTCGAGGCATTGTATGGAAGGAAGTGTCGCTCTCCAATATGTTGGAATGAGGTAGGAGAAGCAAAATTGTTGGGACCCGAGTTGGTACGCTTGACGACCGAAAAGATCCAAATGATCCGACAACGAATACAGACCGCACAAGAACGACAAAAGAGTTATGCTGATCTTCATCGGAGAGACGAAAGTTTCAACGTCGGAGATCATGTATTCTTACGTGTTTCTCCATGGAAAGGGGTTACGAGATTCGGAAAGAGAGGAAAGCTCAACCCTCGATTTATTGGCCCATTTGAAATCCTCGATCGAATAGGAATCGTAGCCTACAGACTAGCCCTACCATCAAGTATGTCTCGCATCCACAACGTTTTTCACATATCTATGTTACGTAAATATGTGAAGGACCCAAACCACGTCATTGAGTTAGAACCAGACGTTATAGCAGAGGATTTAACATACGAGGAAGTACCTGTTAAGATCCTGGATAAGAAGGAGCAGATCCTACGCTCAAAGGTTATACCTCAAGTTAAGGTTTTATGGAGGAACCAAGATACTGAGGAAATGACCTGGGAGCTAGAATCTGAGATGAAATCTAAGTATCCTTACCTCTTCGATATGTCAGGTACGTCAATTTCGGGGACGAAATTTCATAAGGAGGGGAGGTTGTAAGACCCCGAATTTTATGAAATACAAAATTTAATTTTTCTTCATATATATATATTTTTTTTGATACAGTAAGTGGTTAAATTAACAAAATTGAAAGTTAAGGATGTTATGTGCAAATTTTATTTTGTCGGACAATATTCGCTTTGTCGGGGAATATTCGTTTAGTCGGGGAATATTCGTGCCGTACGACGGCGCCAAAATAATAAATTATTGGTGGACCCCACAACGGAATATTTGTCGGATATAGAAAACGACAGAAGTAACCTTTTTAAATAAAAATAGTCAACGGAACTGTTAAAATACCGGTGATAAAAGAATAGTAGCATACGGTAGTTTATGGTATTTTCTGTAGCACACGGTACTCTACAGTAACACACGGTATTGCATAGTGTCTCATATTTTTGGTCTGATAATTGACACCGTAACTGTTACGCATCATTTCATCGATAATTGTCACTGCATAATATTTTATATTATCAATTCAATAATTGTTGTTACACAGTATTTTGCATTATTGATTTAATAATTGTCATTACACTGTATTTTATATCATTGAGTCAATAATTGTTGTTGCACTGTTTTTAAAATTATTGAACCTAATAATTGTCACAGTAACATATGCACAGTAATTCACATTATTGAATCAATAATTGTCATTACACAGTAACGTATGCTTTATTTTACATTATTGTTATCTCTATTATGATGTTATTTAAACAGTTGTATTTCATTAATTTATTGACTTGATATCTAAGAGCTAACTATACTGTATTTATAACAATTAGTCATAATAATTGAATTGATAAAGTTATTTGTTTATAATATAAAGTTAGGTGATTATTAGGTGATATGAAATGAATGGTGTAGATTAAAGTGTGAATTATTGTTGAATAATTAAATTGATTTGTTTATAATATAAAGTTAGGTGATTATTAGGTGATATGAAATGAATGGTGTAGATTAAAGATAATATAATATTTGAAATGGATGGTGTAGATTAAAAGATGATCTTTAAATGAATGGTTTAGATTAAATGAATGATAAGATTTTTGGCTATAAATAGAAGCATTAACTTAAGGATTTTTCATAAACTTCCTTACTTGTTCTTTCTTTCTCTCTCTAAATACTTCTTATGAAAGTTCTCTCTAAGTGTGCTTAAGTCATCTTGAGTATTTGTGAAGATCTATAAGTATACGTGTACTGTTCAAGTTAATCAACCTCATTTAAATCAATATCCAGTCACGTGTTGAGGTAAGGGATACCATCTTTTTCATCTTCCATTATTCAAACATACTATGGTAAGGGATGTCATTTTCTTTCATACTCTTAAAATTACTACTCGTAAGGGATACCATCTTTTTCATCTTCCATTATTCAAACATACTATGGTAAGGGATGTCATTTTCTTTCATACTCTTAAAATTACTACTCGTAAGGGATACCATCTTTTTCATCTTCCATTATTCAAACATACTATGGTAAGGGATTATCATTATTTGATTCTCGATAATAATATTGTTTCTTCCTTACTCATAAGACGTGCATTTTATTTCCATGTATTAAATTGTGGGAATAACCTTACGGAGCGGATTGCCGCCTGTTGGTGAATAACCTTTCGTATTCATTCATTATTAATCTCTGAGAATAACCTTACGGAGCGGATTGCCGCCTGTTTGGTGAATAACTCTTTGTACTCAAATTCTATTAAATTGTGGGAATAACCTTACGGAGCGGATTGCCGCCTGTTTGGTGAATAACTCTTTGTACTCAAATTCTATTAAATTGTGGGAATAACCTTACGGAGCGGATTGCCGCCTGTTGGTGAATAACCCTTTGTATTAATTTCCTTCACCTTTTGTTAATCAAACCTGCTACGGTAAGGGATATTATTTTCTTTCATACTCCTAAATCGAAATTTATTATGGAACTATTGCTTCTATAATTCCTGAAAATATTATATGTTCCATAATAATTGAACTTCATTATTTCAATTGAACCTTCCTATTTACGTGAACCTTTTTATTGAATTGTAACCGTTATTCTGAACTGTGGATCTTGAATTTCACTCCACATCATGTTGACAATTTGGACATTATTTGAATCTGTACAAAGTAAACTTCCGATACTTATTGTTATCCTATTTCTTCTGTTCATCATTTATATCATTCTAATCATCCAAAAATCAAGCTGTTGTGAATATCTGTGGCCGGGGGCACAGATGTGATATATTTGTTGAACAGATGATAGGTTAAAGGCGATATAATAGGTTAAAGGCGATACATCTGTTCGGTGTCTTTTATGGCACGTGGTGAATGTTCTCTTTGGCCCGTAGTGCAAAGATGAACTGTTGTTTGGTATGATTATGACCAAAGGCTGAATCTGGTATAATCATGATCGTTGGTGTTATATTGAATGTCTTTGGCCCGTAGTGCAAAGATGAACTGTTGATCTGCATGATTATGATCAGGAACTGTGAATTTGTATTATCTTGACTAATGATATTTCAGATGATAAAAGTTGATGATGTTTTTCCTAAAAAGAGAACCGAGTGGACATTATAGTCTGCATTATTCTTCTAATAGATTACTCATTCCGCTGCTATTATTGATCTGAACGTTGTTTAAGAATTTAACTGCAGTTTTTGATATAAACCTTGTAGTCTATTGTATTCTATCAAGAACTCAACTGTTGAAGACTAATGATAATTTATTCGTCATTATCTTAGTCATGATATTCTTTACTGGGCTATTTGAGCTCACCCTTTCTTTTGTTCCATTGTTTTTCAACAGGAGATGAAAACATAACAGGGTCTAGCCGGGGAATGGAGTGAGGGTCCGAGGAATAGTTATCATAGTCTTCACGTTTTGTAAAATAGTGTGGCAATAATAGTGAAGACTTAGTTGTGTATTATTATACACTGTATTGTAGTACGTTGTGCTTTGTTGTAATAATTTTGTTGTAGTATTTTGACGACTCAAGTTTGGGCTGTGTGGGCCCAGATTTGGGGGCGTCACATTTGTACTAATTATCGAACTCAAGTTATTGTAAATATCCTTGGCCTAGGATACAAACACAATATGGTTGTTGGATTTTTTAACCTTTGTGACAAAAACACGAGATAAAAATTCTCTTTGGCCTGTGTGTAAAGAATTATTGTGTGGCATGATCATGACCATTAGTGTTACAAATAATGTAATCCTAATAATAAATTTTAAATTGAAGAAAATATTAGACATTATTATCTATTTGGTTCTTCTAATTGATTGCTAATTTTGCTGTAGTTGTTTTTTTTAAAGACTTATGATATTTAACATTTTTTAAATCTTTGACATTGTCATTGTTAAAAGCTAAAAGATAAGTTTATTTTTTGTTATTTTAGTCGTGATATTATTTACTAAGTTATTTAAGCTTACCATTTTTTTCTAATTCCTTTCGAAAAATGACGTAACTGAGGCTAACAAAGAGAGTATGAGAATTGAATAATGGTTCAATTTAGTCATTATAACAGCCTTCACGAAGGGGTTGTTTAATAAGAACTTAATCTGAATTGTCTTAGATCTGATTCGGTCAGTTAGTAAGACTGTTTGTTTGGATAAATATATATTTGAATAAAGCTGAAACAGTCTGATAGAATAAAGCTAATTTATTTGGCTGATTCGATCAGCTGCTTGGTTGAATAATTTTTTACTTGTATGTCTCTTTTAATAGGCATGAGATTTTCTATAATTAATTTTTTTTATTTTTATATATGGTGACCTATAACAATAATTTTTAGAGTCTATAATTACGATATGTATAAAAAATTTGAACACCTCCCAATAAAGATAATTACTTGTAATGTCCGGATAAAATCCACCATCTTCACACCGGAGTTATGAAAAGATCCGTACTTCTATTCTATTAACTCTTTCTTTTCCTGCAAGAAGATATTAGATATTCTTTCTCATTTTCATTCTTTCTCTCTCTTTATTCCTTCTCTATTTATCAGGGCACTAATTGGAAACTTCAGATGAGAAGAATTATTGGAATTGATTAGAAGAATTGTAAGAATTTATTGCCACATCACAGTTTATCGAAATTGATCGGGAGAGTTTGTCCTTATAGGTATTAATTGGAAGGGCTTGTGTTCTATGGTTGCAGTAAGGAACTGTAGAAATAAAGAATTACTAAAATATTAAGAGATAATATAACAAGTAATTTATAATTACTATTTATCCTTTATAATTATCAAAAAAAGTGTACATGATTATCAAATACTTAATATATATATATATATATATATTGAATGAAAAAATAATTCAGAAGTTCAATCAGTTGTGTATGAATTACAAAAAAGTGTGAGGGATAAAATAGAAAAATATACTCATTCATATATTTTATACAAGTTCATTATCAAACACTATTTTCAATTAAGTGCTTGGAGTCAGTTTCATTCAACTATTCAAATATGCTTAATTGTTTAAAAATTTTCATTCAGTTTTATTAAATAACTCTTAAATTATAAAATAACATATCAATAATTACAGTAAAGACTTCGTGTTATTTTGCTATAAACATTATTATAATAATTATAAATTAAAAATTTATGTATGTTATTTTGTATTATAACAATTTAAATTAAGTTATATAAGCTTGAGTTTAAGGATGTTACAAAAATAAATTTTATTTTAATATTTTATTGTTTAAGAACACTTAAAAATATATATATAAAAGAAGTAATAAACCCGAGAATCAACCCATTGACATATTATGAAAATATAACTCATTAAAAAATGGGATTTTTTGACCCACTAATTTTGATCCATATTAACCCGGTCTACTGGTGAACCAGCCCACCCCTACATAGTCTAAATATAATGATTGAATGGAAAAAAGGTTTGTAATAAAAAATTGAGTAATTATTTAGTTGTCTGAAATATAGTTATGTGATATTTTAAATAAATTATATTTTTATATTTTAATAAGTCTCTTTTTATTTTAATAAAATCAGAGTTATATAAAATAGGACATAATTAAAATAAAAAAATGTGATTGACATGTGCTCCTGAATTTATAAATAATTTTCCTAAAAAATTGGGGCCCTGCAGCTGGATAAGACCAATTGCGAACCGGTTGAGCAGGTGTCTGGGAGACTGGGAGTGGGAGCAGCAGGCAGGGGGGTGAGATTCGTTGTGTGATACTGTGATTCTCTCACTACGTTCTCTCTCACAATTTGTATATCAACTCATTTCTCTAATTTTCTCCGCTCTCTTATACAGAGGCACTGATAATAACCAGGGGAGGATCTACGAGGTAATCGCTATTTATATCTCTGTATAACTATAGTACTATGTGATTTGTGGTGCTGACTTAGTTGATCTAGGGTTTTGAGAGGTAGGATTTCGTGATGGCCTCGAAGCGTATCTTGAAGGAGCTCAAGGATCTACAGAAAGATCCTCCTACCTCTTGCAGCGCAGGTATATTCTTTCTAATTCCTTCTGTCTAGGTCTACATATAATTTTGGTTGTTTGTTTTGCTAAGTGTCTTCATTTGATTCCCAGTATCCGACTCTTTATAACCTGAAAATGAACTGATTTTGTGTTAATCTGCAGCAAAATAGCTGATTTTGTTACAACTGCTAAGTAATTAATAAAAAATGATCCTTATTGCATGTTTTACTAGGCTTGGTGAAATTTTACTGATTTCGTCTAATCTGCTGAGAGTTTAACTGGAAATAAACTTTACTGTGTGGGTTTCATAGTGCTTGGTATAATGATTTTGTAAAAATGGTGGAAGATGGGTTGGTTTAAATAATTTGTTCATTTTTTATAGAAGGTATGGGATTGCAAAGAGATTTGCTTACGTTTTCTGTGAGCTTTCTTATGAGATGAAGTAGCCTTTCCAGACTTTTGAATTTGTCACAAGCATTTCACACACATGAAATATGCATAAACTGCCCGAGTACTGTTAGTTCTTGCATAATGCCATAACCATATCTCTCTCTCTCTCATTCTCTCATACTTCTGTGTACACACTCATACATCATATGGGTTGATATTGATGAACATCCAAGTGTTATTAGCTTATTTATTTGCATATGTGATTCATGATGTGGTGCTTAAGTTAGAGATGTAACTCATGGCTCAATAACATAAATTAATAGATTATTAGTATGGTGCAGCAGTTTATTCCTTCAATTTATCTTGCAGCAGTTTATACCTTCAATTTATCTGTTCTTTTGTATGTCTATATTTCAGGCCCAGTTGCTGAAGACATGTTTCACTGGCAAGCAACAATTATGGGGCCCCCTGACAGTCCTTATGCTGGTGGCGTGTTTCTTGTTACTATTCATTTTCCTCCAGATTATCCATTCAAGCCACCGAAGGTACTAATTTAACTGAAATTCCTGTTATGGAAATGTCCTTGATATAACCATTTGGTGCTTAGTTACCCTGTCTTCTGCTTAAGTATATACGTGTCTATATATGTGTGTGTGTGTGTGAGGGGCTGTGTTTCTGTCCCAAAACTGGAGTGGTACACTCCGTCGGTTACTTCTTGGGAGTTTTCTTTTATCTGATCTTTTGGCCTTGAACTGAGTTGACCGCATTGTTAACATTTTGATTTTGACCATTTCATAGGTCTTCAGTAGGTTAGTACTACTCATAGTGTCGCTGGAGCTGCCAATATGTTGAGCATGAGTAATATTACCTTTGTAGTTTAGTATAAGAACTCTCAATATGCAATCTGTTTGTCATTTGATAATTAATGACAGGCAAATCTTTTACTATGATGTTATTATGTGATTCGATTTTTATGTGTGCGATACCAATCATTGGGTGAAAAGAGGTTATATAATAATGTAGAATAAATACTAATATACCATGATGAGCACTTCAGTGTTGTGGGCAATTGCATTTAATTTATTTTTTCTCTGTCTAAAGGTTTCACACTTTCACCACCCGTATTTGTATTATTTGTTATTTATAGTTTTTGTTTACTTGTTTTTCTGTGTTGTGCATGCGTTGTGCAATACTTGATTGATAAAGCATGTGCACAGTCCTTGTCTATTATGCAAGTCAAATTATGTCTCTGAAAAAATAATTTCAAAGGGGTTTGGAATGGTTTCGGCCCCTGACCATGTGAGCATGTACTCTACACTTGATGTTGCGTATATATGCCGACTCTTTCTTGTCTATTATCTTTTATAAACACCACTTCCATACAAATCTAAACATAATTGATGCATAATACACCAGTTACTAACTTACTATTATTTATGATTAAGATATATTTTTCAGAATATAAAATAATTTTATATATTAATATTTTATGCATGCTTTCACGTTGCAATAGATCGTATGTGTTTTTAAAATTGACGCTTTTGCGCTCTTGCTCATGCAATCGCATGAATTGTTGACTTAGGTTGTGACCATGCTTTATCATTGTCTTTTTGAATCTTATCACCCACAAGGTCCTAGAGCTCTTGTCCGTGTATTGTATTTATTGTGAGCATTTTGTTTATCATAATCTATATGTTTTTTTCCGGTCACTACACTGTCTCTTACTTCAAGGAAGAGTATCTGCCCTTCTGATTCAAGGGTTTATTATACTTGCTACTACTACTACTTTTTCTTTTCTATACGGGGTTAATTTCTCCGGTTCGTATATGGGTTGGATGGATTTTTCAGGTAGCTTTCAGGACAAGGGTTTTCCACCCAAATATCAACAGCAATGGCAGCATTTGCCTTGATATTCTGAAGGAACAGTGGAGCCCTGCTCTGACTATTTCCAAGGTTATTGTTCTATCACTCAAACAGCTTAGCTTGAGAAGATCCTTGAGAAGTTGAAGGAGAAAAAGGCAAAAGAATTTTTTTTAAACTTCTAAAGCATTTTTCACAGTTCATTGCATTCAATATAACATTAAACTTGATATTAATTTTTTTGATGTATATATAATTGGACTTGTTTCGTTTTAATGGTGTTATTTCTTCATCTCATTCATTCTGACTTTTGAGTTCCAAAAAGAGCCTAAGAAGTCGAGAAAAGGCAGCAGCCCAATTCTTGATACCATAATCAATTCCCATGTGGTAATGTTATGGTTTCAAATGCCATAAAAACTGAGGATACAAGGTATTATCCCCAATGTGGTACAAGGCTGTTTAAGTTGACTTGATTATTAGGTTTCACAATACAGGAAAGAATTACCACTAGAATTAGGCAAGCTCGGTTCCATGTTATAGATACAAAATGTTGATCCATGCAGGTGTTACCTAAAAGAAAATGAGCAGGGTAGATTATGGGTGATTTAGGATATCATTCTAGGTTGGATCCTATCTAATAGGGGTAAAAGAATGTTCAGGATTTGTTTACTCCTATCTTGAGCTTTATTACATGGTATCACCGTATCAGCATGACATGAAATAGTTTCACTTAAACCAAGTAACAAAATGAGCTCAAGAGTATGTAACATTGAAATCCATTGGAGGCGTAGTATTTCTCTATTCTGTGTACTTGTTCAAGTCTTGCGGTTCATATTCAGGTTTTGCTGTCTATCTGTTCACTGTTGACGGACCCGAATCCTGATGACCCTCTCGTACCAGAGATAGCTCAGATGTACAAGACAGACAGGAGCAAGTATGAGACAACTGCCCGGAGCTGGACGCAGAAGTATGCCATGGGTTAAGGTGCTGCCCAGTGTGATAGGAGGGCTCCTTTTTCCTTGACTTCCATTAATATTGTATGAATGAATGAAAGTGGTTGTCTGTTGTAAGATGGACCAAATGGAAACCTGCCCTCCTTAGAACACAGTTATGCTTTTGTTTTGTATGGGAACTTGTGTCTAATGAATTACGTATATTTCCAGTTAATGAAATGCTCGTTTTATTCTTTCAGTTTTTGATCGTCAGAAAGATTATCAATTCTTCACAAGGTAGTTAAATTACAAGATGATTACTCTTGTGGGTACAAAGAAATGCTAAAATTGTTATAAAAGAAGAAAAAAGCAGCAGCTAAAATAATGGGTATATCTACTTTACTGGATGCTTTTGTACCTTAATGTTCATCTGATTCTGACCCCGACTAGTTGCAAGAAGAGTGAGATTTTGGTCTCTTAAAAAGTTGGGAAGGGACTCATAACCAAGAGTTACATATTTTAAGAATATTTTGTTCCCATTTTTTGATGTAAATTTCGAAATTATAACGTGCTTAGCCAACATCTTTTTTGGAACATGACCACCTTCATCTTTGTTTTATCTTTTGTTTTATTTTTCAAAACCGAAGGAATGTTGAAGCTAGTGGGTGTGTGATTGTCCAGCATCATGCATTTAAATGGGTAAAGTGACCAAAGTTCTTGTTGAACTCCTACTTAAGAAGTCCCCATAGGAACTCTAAACGGGCTTCTCCAACTTTTCTGGAGCATCAACTATATTCATTCATGGCTTGGGCCATTAATCTCTTTTTTGTTGCTAACTATGTTGGTTCTTTCTCTTACAAAGTTTATCTTCCTCTTTTTTTCTTTTTTTAATTTTTTTTAACTCCCTTTTAAAGAAATAGTTCTACATTTTGTTAAGAAAATAAGACCCTCAATACTCTTAAGACTCTTTTTTTCTAGTAATAACCTTTGCACTGGACACATAAATTTTACCCCATTTTAAATTTAATACTGTATATATATTTATAAGTGTCAGCATCGTTGGGCGGTTGTGTTGTATGGCGAGACCCAAATATTGACCAAGAGGCAAGAGGGAGTCTGGCGGTGTTAAGGGAGTAGCAAGTACGAAAAACACCACGTATAACGTGATGCATTTATTGCCTTGTCTGTACTTAATCCCCTGAAACAAAGTGTAGACTACGCTAGACTGTAGAGACACAAAAATAATGTCCCTTTTAGGTCCGCGTTTCTTGTTTAAAATTCAATAATTCCAAAGCATATGATATGGTACATACTCCTCCTATATATATATATATATATATATATATAATATAAAAAAATTATTAGATATTTTTGAAATACCAATCACGTCATGTGATGTCATGTGAGTATTTAAAATGAATTATTTTAATTTAAACATTTACATAATATTACATAAATAATATAAAACACTACGTGACAAGCACACAAAACCATTGAATAAATTCCGCTATAACACAAGACCCTCAGTTGTCCTTACATTTTCAAATTTATACGCTTTACCTGTTTTCAAGCATTGGAAAAGCTACCTAACAACTCACGCCCTAACAATTTATACTCCCAGCTTTTTCAAGATACTAGGCCAATTTTGTTTTTCAAAAATACCTTTAGATTTTTTCGTATTAAAAAAATAACAGTATCAATTTATTTAATTTTAATTAGTCAACATATATAAATATTATTAAATTGTATAAAATATATAATATTATTAATTACAAGATTTGTCATATTTAAAGTTCAAACAATTCACTTTATAATCATCTTATAATTTACAACGGACGAGAGAGTACAAAAATGTATATATAAAATAAGGTGGAGTTTCCTCCTTAATTCGGGCTTCCAGTCAAAAATATATAACTAATTATCCAAAAGCATAGAAGCAATATTTTACTACGAACATATAGCTAATAATCAAAGTTATCCCGATCAGTTCCCAACAAAGCATGCATGGAGCTGCGTTTAGAAAATCTTTTGTAGCAGCTTATAGGCTAATATTTTTTTAAATGTTTCTCTCATCAGTTATTGGACCGATGGACTTGCTAAGATCTTGGCATTATAATTTGAAATTTTGAATAATAAAAAAGGCAACCGGAATTTAAAATATTGAGTCATCTCGATATATATAACCTCAAAATAAGGAATCAATAAAGATACACTTCCCTGTCTTATTCCTATATGAGTTGTATTATGATAGGATGCTCTTGTTACCAATAAGGGGGGGGGGGGGGGGGGGGGGGGGGGGGGGTTTGAAGTTGTATGCATATAATAAAGTTGAGGGAATATTTATTCTGTCTAAAATGAAATTTGAATTATAAATTTTTATTGGAGGGAGGATGAAGTTGTATGCATGATAATAAACTTGAGGGAATATTTATTCCGTCTAAAATAAAATTTAAATTATAAATTTTTATAAATTAATGCAAAAAAAAAATATAACAATTAAAGAAACAATCACGGTGGACATCTTCTTTTAATTATAGCTTTTGTATGGGATAATGTGTTTTATGCTGTCTTTTAATGTTCAACAACAGTGTATTTGGAAAATTTCTTCAAAAGCTAATTAATTAATTAATTTATATACAATAGAAAGTATTTCTTGAACAAATTTTTTTCTAATAAACTAATAGCATGTGTAATATTTATTATCTAAACTTAACCAAGTTCAATTTAGCCCCGGCAAAAGGGTCGTGAACATGGGTGAGGGGAGTACTTAACCCCCAAAAATCAGGGCACCATATACCCTAGTTAATTAATTAAGGTTAATGTATCTTTAGGGTTTGTCTCTACTGAAGACAAGCTTGAGAATCATACAGATTGATCCCCACTCAAATATCTCAGTGATTAAAATGGTGGCCATTGTCGGGAGTCGAGCCGCCACATAGACACTTGGAGCAGTTGCTGAGGTGGAAATCTGTGGCTACTAAACCCATAATCCATTATTGTTCAAATGATGCTCTAATCATGCATTCTGAATTTCCAGTCTAATCTTCCATTAACCTTTTTCTTATGTGAATTAATTATTTTTAAAAATTAATATATTACTTTTAGAGGCCATAATGTTGTGTTGGGATGGCATGTTCATCAAAACCATATATTTATATTAATAATAATATACTAGAAAATTAATGAGCTGTGAATAATGCTAATTAGTCGATATAGTTCCTTATAAAGTGCATTTTAAGCTAACAAAGGGAATAATTAAAGTTATAGAATTGGTGTTCCTTTTTAGAGTTGAGAAAGAGTACTTAAAGAGTAAGAATTAGACTAAATTCTGGCATACATTCCAAGCGTCTCTAGGTTACTCTGTGTTAATGAAATTATTATATTTGGAGTCAAAATATTTAATTTGCAAAGCATGTGTGGAACTTGAGAAACATTTATTAGTGAACCTTTTTTTTAAAGGCAATTTATATTTTCACAAAATCAAATAGGATTCATCTGTGAAAATATCAAATTAACTTGTGAAAATATCAATTCTCATATGAAATTGATATTTTCGCAAGTTCAAATGAGTTCCACTTGTGAAAATATCAAATTAACTTGTAAAAATATCAATTTTCAAGATTTAAGGTGTTTTAATGACAGTGTTTTAAAATAAAATAAAATAAAATAAAAACGTTTTGAGCAAAAGAAAACAAGTTTTTCGTAGATTAAGTGACAAGTTTACATTAAGAAATTTTTTGGCAAGTTGGAAATGATGATTTGGAAATCATGAGAGATGGTGAGACAACTTTGATTATCTTATTACACCTTTATTAAATCCAAAACTAAATTGGTTAGAAAAATAAATTATTTGGACTATTTAAATTATGCTTATGTTGCACTAGAGGATTAAATTTCAATAACTTTTCTGATAGACTTATTACTGAAAACTTGCAAAATATTGAACATAAAATATGGGGAACATGTACATGGCATTTTTATATATTTTTGGTATTTATGTGTAGAGTTTGAATCAAGATTTTCAGATGGACTGAGTAGGGTATTAGTATCTCTAACACATAAATTAAATGTGAAATTTTGTCCTCAGTGAAACCAATCAAACCCAAAAATCAAACCAACCCAATTAAACCTTTTGGTTAATTATGACTGATATCTACAAATTAATACTTATCGATTTAATTAGAAATAGTTTTTTTTTTTTTTTTTCCTGTTGAACCTTAATTAGAAATATATAATTCAAATGTAATAGAAATTAATTCCGGCGTGCTAAGTACTTAAAAACATCAAACATGAAGTTGTTGAGAAGAGAAAAACATTGCAAGAAACTAAAATAAATAAATAAAATTGGGGTAAATTAAACTACTTAATTTTTTTATAGTAAATTGATTATATAGACTATATAGTTTTGGTCACAAATTTCAATGTCATAAAAATCCAAAGCCGGTCTACAAGTTGGCACACATCAGCATCACATGGAGGTGCACTCGTGCCCGTCACGGGGCCGTAGAAGTATGAACGGTGCCGGTGACCGACCTTTTTTCCCAGCCGGTCTTCTTAAATTCTTTGTCTTTCGTTCTCCAGACAAAAATACCTACGGTCCGCTTGTTGTTTCCCTCGGCTTCACACATACTATATATAATTATTAAGGACTAGTTATTTCCTTACTTATTTTTTGTAGTAGTGCCTCTTTTAAGTTCTCTAATTAACTCATGTGGAATTTATTGCACTTCGTGTGCTACTGTTATACTCACTCCTTTATATTATATAGGTCGTTTTAAAAAAAAAATTTATTTCCAAAATATATGACGTTTTATATATATTTAGGAGGAAAATTTTAATTATTTCCTAATTTACCCATAAAGATGGAGTAATTGAGAGAGAAATGAGGAGGAGTAATAAATTAGTGCATGAGTAGTAATAAAATTTCAAACCAACATTAATTATCTAACAATAGTATTAATGAGATTTCTTAATATATGTGATTATATCTTAAACGATCTATATAATAAAAAGGAGGGAGTAGTATTCTATGTACGACAATACGAAAGGGGAAAAGTGGTATGTGTCCTGAACACACAAAATTGAATAAATATAAGTACACAATATCCAGACACTACATTTATTTTAATCATTAAAAAGTGGAGCATGACATTAAAATTCATGTCATATATAGTGTTTGGTTTTATACTTGGACGTTGTGTATGTAGACTTATCTCACAAAATTTATGTATTACATGCTTGAAATTATAAAAGCGACCTAATTTTGAGGGATGTCACAATTTTCTCACCAATAAAAATAATTGTTTTGATATTTTTCTATTTTATATACAATTATATCGTTTTTAGGGGTAGTAAGCAGAATTTTTTACTAATAAAACTATTGTAAGTTGTATTTCAAATGGCTGATGGCAACAGCAAGTTAATTTCTTTAATGGTGTAATTTACATGCGGCTGGAAATGATGTAACGAGTGTAAAGAGAATAGAGCAAAAAATGAAATATTTGGGACAGTTTGTAATAAACCAGCAAGTCAAGTCTTTTGGATTTGTGGTTTTTACCTTCAAATATGGAGTTAATAATTTTTGCCGTTTGTCAAAAAAAAGGTAATACTCCAAAAAAAAGGGAAAAAGAAAAAGAAGTAGATATAACAGTAGAAGATGTATCTGAATGATAGGATACTACTATTCGAAAAATAGAGCTAGCCAAGTCTTTCGATTGCCATTTTATTCCTCAATAATCTACTTATTGGGGTAAGTGAACTTAAAACAATCTCAACTTCTCTCTTATAATAATAAGATTCTTTCGTAACCTTTTTTATAATACTCTTTCTAATTCATTTATATTATAAATTGAAAATAATTTATTCTCTTAATCAGATTAGAATCACATTTATTTGTCTTGAACACCGACCAAACTAACAAGTAAATATTTTTTCAATTTGAATTTCTTTCATAGGTAAGGACCTATATCCAACACTACTTTAATTTGATGAGTATTTTTCACATTAACTCCCATTTAATTGACAGTAGTTAACCTTAATGCACACCAACCTTTGTCTTTAATGTATCTTTTACATTCTTTCCTTCGACTTAATTAGTCCACACAAGTTGTCTGTTATTTTTAACTTGAGGCACTCTCATGAGCTTGAGTGACACAGTGCGTAAAGGAATGAAAGGAAGAAAACCCAAATTTAAGAAAGATTGATTTTATTTTGAGCATAACTTTTGATCCGTTTTGAGTGACCGAACCCATACTATATTATATCTAAGCTAGCGATTAATGCCCCAAGATTCATTGCTTTCGGCCATAACGAACAGTGTTTTAAAGCCCAAAAGAGGTCAGAAAAGATGTGTGGGCTCTCCAAAGTTCTTACTAGCTTTTAAACTTATTTGATTTTTTCATTAATTTGTTATTCCTGTCGTAATAAGGATTTTCAGCTTATCATTTAGTATTTAAAAAATGATTTCGTGTGTTTTTAGGGTTAACTCTTGTTATTCAGATTTTATCAAATATTGTGGCTGCTTAGTTAATTTATCCAACTTTATGAATTCATGTGATTACAAAGTTAAATAGACTCAATTCCTGTAATTGTTTCTATTCTCTATGGTAGTCTTACGCTGTACATGCCACTGAGCTGAGGCCATGCATGAGTATCAAGATCTATTCCTTGTACTACTTTGAGTAGTGTTATTGGAACTATGTTATTATTTGATGAGTAGTTAAAAAAGATCAATGTTAATAGGGGGTGATTAGTGAAAGTCATAATTCTTGTTAAATAATTATACCCTAAAACCGAAGTGCATCCCAAGTGCATGCATCCTTTGTTCCATTTATCTACATGATGATTCAAGAGTAACTATAGTACTTTATTCTATTTCTCCAAGTGGGAAAAAGAAAAGAAAAAGAAGAAGAAGAAGAAGTCATTTTTAATTTGTTTAGAACAAACACACACACTTTAACGCACACTCAACAAATACATATTGCATACTCATAATTTTGTACTAAAATTGAATCTCAAATCGAGACATTGAAGGAAGACCTTGGTGCATTAGGACTATGATTACTGATTAGTCACCAATAACAAAACGGTAAAAACTGGCTTATTTTTCTCCATTTTGTGGCTCAAAGTAGGCACCTAGTCACCTTGGAGATGATGCTCATTGACTTCTATTCCAAATATAAGCTTAAGCCATCCCCACACAACTTGCAATAATATACATACATACATATATATATATATATATATATATATATATATATAACAGATAGAAATTAGTTGTTCAAAAAACAAAACAAAACAAATATTGATGTATGTTTTGTTACTATATAGGGAGTAGTATAAACCAAAAGAAAGCTGTCAGCCATTTTGTCGAATCTAACGTAGTTTCTTACCTTGTCTTTTGTGTATGGTTTCATGCACTTTCATGTTTGGCTTTGCTCAAGAAATCGAAGGCTTTTATTTTGTCTTTGCTAATCCACGTACATAATAACCTCCTTATTCCATGTTCCGTCACTTGAGCTATATAGCCATTGGATCTTATAAACATAGAGTCTTTAAATTTATTTAATTATCCTTCCTCTCTTCTCTGGAACTTTTTTTTATTGTTGTCCTAATCTCAAGATATTTGCTAATCGGTAGCTGTGATTTTTACATATATATATAGTACCCCAATACCATGGTACAAAAAAGATCATTTATAAAATTTTAAATATTGAAGATGTATTTTTTTCCTTTTTTCCTTAGAAGCAATAAGTTTTTACTTTAGTAATGGTGACATGATAAAAAATTATATAATACTAATAAACTTGAGGGTATTGTGTAATTTTATGTTATTGTCAATAAAATATACTCTTGGTGTGTTAAATCACTTTTTTTCTCATTGATCTGAACTTCAATTTATATTTGCATTACTAAACTAAATTTGTTTCCATTTAAGTCACTGAACTATATTTTTTTGTAAATCGTTAAAAAATTCGTTAAATTATTTGATTTTTAACAAAATAACTAACATGCGAGAGGGATGTTGTGTATATGTCATACGGGATGTTGTGTACATGTCATACGCATGTCAATGAGACATGCCATGGCAGAAAATAAAATTAAAAAAAAATACTTAAAAATTAATCAGTAAAACAAGTAAATTAAACTAGACAATTAAAACAAGTGAAACAAACTAAACTAAACTAAACTGCTTAGAATCAAAAGCTACCCGTATTTCTTCTTCTTCCCCAAATATGGGTTCTTCATCACAAACCAGTTGATCATACAAAATTAAAACCCCAATCTCCCTCTTTATATATATATATATATATATCCTCAAACCCAATTCATAATAAGTTCTAAATTTTAAAACCCAATCTCTATCTTTATATATCCTCAAATATATGCAAATAGAAACAAAGCAGCCTGAATTCTTCTCGTTCCTCCTCAAATTTTGAAAACAAAGCAATTGTTAATTCGTGCATAAAATTTTGGAAGGAAATAGATATATGATATATTGAGGGATTGTCATCAAATTCCTCCATACGAAGCAAAAAGCAACAAATTCAAAGCAAGATTGTCCCCAAATGGTTTGTGCCGAATAATTAGCACGTGTTTAGGAAACTTGGTTGAAGAGTGGATAGCTGGAATAGTGACGTCACAGTTAGAGCATTTGAATTTTGTAACATAATTTGGGAGGGTAAAACAATAATTTCACATTCTTTTTTTCTATACAATGTAAATTTTATAATGAAAGAACGGTATATATAAGAGTAATTATGACATACGAATATAAAATTTAAACTTAATAAGGTGTGACAACCAAACAAACATAACACAATAACATATTAACAAAACAATCCAAATTGAATTATTTGAAATTTTCTCCCATTTCCCATTAATCAATTAGCTCAGTGCACATTAATTAATGGTCAGTAATTAAATCAGTGCACATTAATTATTAAATTTATATATTAGGTTTACAATATTATTATGGTCAAAAAGTTATATTTCATCTGATTATATATGTATGTATTAATTGAAAAATAAGTATATATATCTGCATTCATACATGCCCAATCAACCCAATTATTATGAAAACGACTGGGGAATTTTGCATTACACCATATTATAAATAGAAGAGATTAAAAAACAACATTCATTGATAATATATTTAAGCACAAACTGATGGGGCATAATCCAAAGTTCATTAGACAACAAATCGGCATTATGGACATTGGAAAGTACGTAGTACTTTCTAACATGGACTCATCTATTACTATATATATAATATAAGACAATTAAAAAATTTATTCAAATTAATTTGATTAGTCATTTGAAAGATAATTTTGTCATCAGTTTATAAATCACAAATACAAATTATATAATTATAATAATATATGTTCAAATTCAGTAAATATAATTATAATTTATTATCTATATATACATACATGCATGAATCTCACAATAAAATAAAATAAAAATTTATAAAAAACATTAATGGTATATCTATACACACACACAAACACAAAAATAATAATATAAAAAAAAATTATAATTGAATTAATTTGATAATAAAAAAAGTCCGTATACGCACGGCACGCGGTTCCAAGCTTGTTTCTTTTTGAAGAGCCTAAACGCGATTATGAGAGACTAACTACTAATCATTGGATGACACCTAAGAATTACTATGAGAAGAATTTATAGGTTTAAGCATGCGCCAGTAAGGACCAGACAATTCCTAACAAGACGGATTAGCTTCAATTAAGTGTAAGAAAATGAGCTGAAATGGCAAGTGGGAGTTAATTGGGCCCCATAAATATAATTAAGTTATGGTTTTTTCTATATAAAGACAATTTTGCTTGTATTAGAAGAACCAAATTGCCTTTTTGGGTGACAAGTGATTTTTTTTCCATACGGCCTAAATCAACAATGAACTAAACCCATATACGTGTTGATAACCTAACAATCTAGGTCCAAGTTACTATTTGTTAATGTTGATTGATTTACCACTAATTGTTGCGCATCAACACAACCGTAATACTGTAATTTAATTGATGATTAAGAAATTAACGCTAAAAAATCGTTGACTAATACGTTTTGTGTCGATTTTTAAAAGACAACAGATATCTAAATAAAATATGTATACATGAACTGTCACGTATATAGCAATCATCTCAATCAAGTAATCACACCTCTCTCTATATATATTCCAACATGAAATCAGCAGTAGAAATTAGCCGGCTGCATGAAGAACTCCACGGTGAAGCAGTCAGCCTCTAATAATAGTTCCGATTTTAATTCACATAAAACAATTAAAAAAAAATAAGTAAATGAAAAGACAATTTAGACGCCCTGTTCGTCGTATGTGTCGGTACGGAGTGGTTGGAACCGGCGGCCCAATAACCTAGGTCCGGCCCATTCCAATTCCCAGATTAGCAAGGTAGAATTACTGTAATGACCCTTGTAGTTTACCTTGTGTAGGCTGTTTTGTTTTAGGAAACATTTTTGTATTATTCTAAAAATGTGTACTGCTAGAAGATAAATTAGAAATTAGTAAATTACCAAATAGATAGTGGCTTTCCAATGGAGGAATATATAACAGTATTTCCTAGAGCAGAGAAGTGCTTGTTCAATTTTTTTGGTATAATTAATTTTCTGGATATATTGGACCGATTTGAATTGACCAATTCGATACCAAAAAAAAGGTCTTGTATATCAATTCAACCGGTTCTGGTACCGATTAATAATTTTAAGAGTTCGATATTTACCGAATTATACTGGTTATACTTAATTTTATTTTTTTTATTAATAATAAATAATTAATAATAATAATATAAAAAATAAAATAATAATAATAAATTTTTTGTAATATTCAATAAAAATAAGGTTCAAATTTTAAATATTAATTTGATATATTGATTCACCTGCTACTGATATCAATATCAAAATTTGAATAATTTAAATATTAATTCAATTTAAGACTATGTTTACCGGTTCAACACCTCTATTTGAGGCTGGTGATTTTATCATTTAATGCAAGTTCAAGGTATATTAAAAAGATGATGTGATATCCATTAAATTTGACAGACCATCATTTTGTCCATAATAATTATACTAGAATCGACCAAATAATTGTTAGTACATACTCCATATATTAATGAAATATGTCCCCCGTGGGTATTGATTACGACCACCTAAAAGGATCGGAGTTACATGATAGGTGTGCAAGACTAAGTATAATGAAGACTAAATATCAGCGTGTAACATTTCAGTAAATAATAAAATTTGGGGAGTACGTTTAGATATTTGTACTTTTTTCTTTATTTTAAAAATATGCTAGCTATTTTTAGATGAACCCGTTATGATGTCAACCCCTTGACACATGTACCGAGTACAAATTTCAAAATAATGAATCACGATTCAAATTAGACTTTAAAAGAATAATCTCACATTGATTATAAATATAACATGTCATAAGTATATACAAGTCTTAATCTTTTCTCTTTGACAACTAATTTTTTAAAGTGAATCAAAAGAGATAAGATTTGTATTACTGAATATTGATACTTTCATAATAATAATAATAATAATAATAATAATAAATATAGGTGCAACATTTAATAATATTTTTGAAATCAAATATTATTGTAAAATATATGCATAAATGTTTACAAGACTCATTTTCAGTGGCAAAGTCATAAATATTTTTTAGTAGGGTCAAAATTATTATTTAAACTATAAATAATTTAGGATGGATTCGGGAGCCAATTATTTTTTAATAATTTTATACTTTCGGATCACACACACACACACACACACACACACACACATATATATATATATATATATATATATATTACAATGACAATATAATAACTATTAATATATGATATATGCATTATATTGACTCATAATATATTTTTCTAATCAAAACTGTTCATAAATAATTAATTCATTAAATATTTTGAAAAATAATATAAATTATATTATTATTTAGTTTAAAAACATTATAGAGAGTGATATAAATATTAAAGGAATATGAGTCATATATAATTAAAATTTGATTGACAAAGTTATAAAATTTTAATTTGACCCCGTATAGTAAAAAATTTATAAAATTTGAGTGAGGTTAATTTATATATAATATTTAAAAATTTTAAAATTTATTATATATTATAAAATAGTTATTTTTTTTAATGAGTTCAATTGACCATACAAAATAACATGTGGCTTCGCCCCCTGCTCATTTGTTATGATACTCTCTCCAAATGAAACAAGTGCCGTTGGCACTTGTCTTTTTAGGAGAATCTTGAAACCAACCCATAATAAGCGATCGAAAGGGGACTACTTTAGTATTTGCTAATTTTCTACTTTTAAGAGGAGAATATATATATATATATATATATATATATATATATATTAACTTAGGAATGATATTTATGTTGTTGACACGTCTGTCGTCAACTTATGGGAATGAATAATGGTAGGAGTTATGATCCTAAGTGATATGATTCCTCCTGAGGGAATTTATATGTGGCAAATGTTCGGCCTATTAAGCAGCCGGCCGTATGAGTTTATAATTGGTTAAGAATAAAACAATCTCTCATACAAAGTTGGAAAGCCAAACATAATCAATCATCACAAAGTGAATCAAATCTAACCGATGATTGCCTTTACAATAAAATGTTCATTTCAAAACTACTGATTTATTTTATTAATATTACTCCACATATAAAAATTTGTTGAGAATTAAGGCAACGTAATTGAATAATATAAAATAAAAAGAAAAAAATAATATAAAATTTAATGTAAAAAATTTTTAAAAGAAAAAATTATAAGTCAAAATTCGAATCTCTACGATATCAATAATAATAATTATTATTTTTAATCAAATGTGTAGTAATTTTTAAAGTTATATAACAATCGTAAGACTAAGTATTGAACTTGTTCAACACAGGATTACGTTGCTAAACCTAGAACTAGTTACCACTGTAAATAAACAATTGGTAAACGGTAAAAAAAAAAATGTGATTACATAACGGCCTCCCCTAGTCAGTCGCAAAAATAACAACGCCTAAAGTATTTTACTCCGTTGATTAAGTACTTACTTTAGAGGGGTAAGTTAAAAAATAAGTCTCTTTTGACTGACGTATTTATAATTTGACCGAGTAATTTAACAAAATCGGGCGTTCGACATCACGTGACATGATTAACAAATTCCAAGGAGGAAAAATCTGCTGAGTCATCAGCCCAATCCCAAAATACCCCTGTATGTTTGGCTGTATCTCACACTAACCGGCCCACCCCACTTGTCAAAATTCTACACCCCCATTGGACGCGGCCACTGGATTCAAAAATATCTTAAGATTATTTTTGGCTAGCTTTAATTTATTGGTTAGATTTAATAAATATAAAATCTGTGACATATTTTATAAAATAATAATTTTATTTTTTAATTCATCTTTAACAATAATATTAAATCAACTAAGAATAAATAGTAATGCGTTAAAAATATATGCGCTTGTTTAACCTAAAAAAAAAAGTGACTTAATTTTAGAAGACTTTATGATAGAGAAAACTATTAACAAGCTAGTTTTTTTTGCATCAAACTATTGAATTTTTAAATAATTATCAAAATTACCAAAAATTGATCATAAGAATTGATGACACATATGAAGAATTATTTGAAAGTTTAATAGCTAGTTTTGATGGAAAAAAATAATCTGCATGTTTATTAATAGTGTGACAAAGTTTTATGATTTTTTGGATCATTAAATCAATTTTAAAACGAATAAAAAAGATGTATCACTAATTTTACAAGAGAAAAAACATTAAATTGGATTTAGAATTTTGGAGAAAAATTAAAAACAAAATGTAGCAAAGTAAATCGTTGGATAGTTGATATATATCGCTTAATTATTAAAAAGTAAAATATGATATTAAAATTTATATTATATTATATTTTTTAATAATTAAAATAAATATAATATTTAATTTTATGTTTCAATTATGTGAAAATAGATTTATCCATATATATCGGCCATACGATCCTATAAAATACTAGTATGGAGCACTAGTTCGGGTGTGCAGTTGCATTTTCTTTCTTCCTGCCTTCCAATCTCATCTATCTCATCTCACACGCGCGGAGCCCTTTTGTTTCTCTTTCTCGCACGGGAAGACTATTCACAGGAAAAGGAGACATTCCAACCTCCACCACACAAGAAATTTCTCCGCTGCTGACAAATTCCACACCAAGTCGTTTTCCCCTATAATTTTCAAAAGAAAATTTTCTACTAGTAGCTTTCTCTCTCACACACTGATACAGTGTACTGTGTGTGCTTTTATATCTCCATACCATCACCATTCTTCTTCTTTGTGAGCTCTTCAAGCTCTCACTTTATCTTTCTCTCTTCTTTTGGAGTAGAGCTTTCCTTGAACTTTCTTTGCCCCCTCTTTATTCTTCCTCGAGACTAAAGAATCTTCTCTTTTTGCATACTCCTCTATTGCACTCTAATTCTCTCTCCAATGCGAATCTGATAAATTAGTGTTTTGGAGAGGGAAAAAATGGACAGAGGAGCTATGTCTTCTTCAGTCAAGTACAGTGAGTACAAAAAACAAACTACCACGGTTAGACAATCGCTGCCGGGAGCTATCTCCGGGAGAAATAAGTTGCCTGACATGAATGTCAGCGGGCCGAGAGTTGTGCGGATATCTGTCACCGACGCCGACGCAACGGACTCATCAAGCGACGAAGAAGAGACACCGTTTAAGTGTCAAAAAGTCAGGAAATTTGTTAACGAGATCACGATAGATTCTTGTTCAACGGATAACGGGAATGCAAGCCCAAATAGCGGCTGGCTGAGCAGATCGGCTGCAGGGAAGAACAATCGCCGGAAAAAGTTTTCCGGAAAGAAGGAATCACCGGTAAATAGGTTGAAACTGAGCTCCGGAAAGAAGTTTCGCGGCGTACGTCAACGGCCTTGGGGAAAATGGGCGGCGGAGATTAGAGATCCACTCAGACGTGTACGGCTATGGCTCGGAACGTATGATACTGCCGAGGAGGCAGCTATGGTGTATGACCACGCCGCTATAAAGTTACGTGGTCCTGACGCGCTGACAAACTTCACCACACCTCCGGCAAAAACAGTGCCGGAGACCTCACCGGCGATTACTTGCTACGGTTATAACTCCGGCGAAGAGTCGAATAATAGTAACCTTTGCTCTCCAAAATCTGTTCTCCGGTTTGTTTCCATCTCCAATGAAGAGTCTACCAACGAAGAGACCGAGAATTCTCAAAGTCCAGTCAACGACACCCTGAAAGAAGTAGACGATATGTCAGTATCAGAAAACTTCACCGATTTCTCACCGTTGGATGATGCCATATTCCAGGATAATCTGTTTGATTTTCAAAACCCGGTGCCGGATTTGTTTGACCAAACGGGTTTCAGCATATTTGATGACGACTGTACAACTATGTTTCTCGGGTCGGTTCCAGATTTCGGGTTTGGATCATCAACTTGGCCTGCAGATCACTTTCAAGACTTTGGTGACATCTTCGGGTCGGATCCTCTGGTGGCTCTTTGAGATTTGAGACATTTTATCATAAATGGTTCTCGTCCTTGGTCTTGCTAATTGCTAATAATTTGGCAGTTTTGTATCCAGCGGGAATGAGCAATACATATTATCGGCAGTTTTATTTATTTTTTATTTATCTAAGTTATTTAAATTTTGTAAAGACTCCCTCGCATGCTTATGCGAGGGACGAGTGTTTGGATACATGTTATCTTATGTGTTGTGCTTAATGCTTGTTTAATAAAAAGCATGACGAGTTCTATTTTAGCGAGTTTAAATAGTTTTGAATTAGCTGAAAGATTCAAATGGAATGAATGCCTAAACACTTGCTCTTTAATTTCAGACGAAGTGTATTTTTGAACAATGTTTTTAGAATTGAACGGGTCATTGAACAAGAAATAGTATTGAGTGATTGGACCTGTGGTTGAACCGTTATTGAACTAGTGACGTCATAAATATATAAAAATATATATTATTAATAATTAATAAAATTTTAAAACATTTAAGTTTTTGTAAGTTAAAATATAATTATATTATATTATATTATTACTAAAAATATTTTTGTAAAAAAAAAAGAATACTTAAAAACCGGTTTAACCGGATCAACTAACCGATTTTACCAGTGGTCAACCGGGTCAACCGATTTTTGACCAAATTGATAGAACCGGTCCAAATCAGACCGGAAAGTGAATCGGTTTTCAATTTAATAGGTCCGGTCGGAATTTCAAAACATTGCTTTTGAAACAGGAAATAAATGAGATACAAATTGTAATAATTGTTTCATTACATGAAAATGTAAATTAGGTTTTGTTAAAGCGACTGACTATATTACAGTTCTAAACTGTTAGTACATTTGAGTCTTAAATAATGCGTTTGTTAGTTAAATAAGTTTCGTCGTAATAAACCGTTGTTAGACTAAACATATTCGTTTGCTCAAACGCGCCAAACGTCGTTTATAGTAAGCTTAGCATGATTTATTATTCCTTGGAATACAATCTCCAGATCTGCTATTTGTAAAGCCTTGTACATTGCATAGACACTTGATACAGTGAGAAATTCATTTGACTGGATACAGAGTATGTAAATTCATGCTTGGCATATGAGGACACGCACTTCCTGCTCTTCATAGTAAGTACGAGGCATTCATTGAAAAATATTTATGCCTAGCTTGCTTGTATAAAAGTAATAGAAACATATGACTCGTGACATCCGGGAGCTGGTGTATGAATATATTAGAATTATTTTGTTAACAATGAATAGGGAACATAATTGCCAAGAAAAATAAGAAATTATAATCAGTATCTGAAAAGTAGAGGGCATTATTATTGTGTCTCTGGAAGCATTGTTTTTTTTCATTAGATATATCAAATATCATAAACCAAGGTTATGGGTATTTGGGATTTTCTTCCTCATGTGACGAGAGGCTCCTCACCCGCCCTTCGCCCCCTTCCTCGTGGGTTTGTCTCTTGGCAAATCTTATCAAGGTAAGAGATCAACTATAGGCATAAGCATTTGTAGTAGAAGTCAACCCCACCCTACATGATATATATTTGATACGGATTCTGATTTCAGGTAATTCAAAATTGTCGGTAAAACGAGTTGTATTTCAGATGATAATTTTTATATAAATATTATACAATTATAACTTTCAGACAAATGCAACTTATTTTTATTAGACTATTCAAGTGAACTGCCTAAAATTCAAATATATATATATATATATATATCCATGCAATTTTTTTAGCTATTGGGACTTACAAATGCAACACACGTGAACTTGCCTTTTGCTACGCTTCTTAGAATAAAGGTCCATAAAACAACCCATGAAGCCAAAATTTCACCAGCGGAAAGTTGCATCAATCAACCGAAAATTTAATTAGAGATGGTAATCTTCAAAAAATAAATCAAAGCAAAATCTTATGAAGGCTAACACAAGAAAACTAGGTGATCCTTATTTCGTCAAGAAAATCAAGACTTAACAAAATTAATTGGTCTGGTCTAATTATTAAAGAAAATGTGTCCTAGTGCCATATGGCGGTGCCTCAAAACCCTAAGTTTCACTCATCACCTTTTAATTATTTTTTTTTTAATCACGATGAACCAGCAGTCACTATTCTTAAGTTATGCATCGATTGTATACACCAAGTACACATAATACTCATTAACCATGCATACCAAAATGCATACCGGATAATCTCATAGTAAACTATGTATAAATTTTCAAGTGGATGACTGCTGTAGTGGAGTATTGAATTCAGGACCTATGCCATTTATTTAGGCACTCTATCCCTAAACTCAGTTCCAATAAGTTGTGCTATCAGGCTTTCATTGTCAAAGAAATTAGTACAATCGTGTAGTTCAAATCAAATACTGCAACTATTTAGGACTAATTCTTGAATTCAATCTTCTCAAAATATGATGGAAAACTACTTGTTTCCTGGGCCTAGGTTAATTGTCAGAAAGATATATGTCCTTTGGGCACACACACTAGCACATTCGCACACAAAAAGAGTTGGATAGAGATGAAGATGAAGATGAAGATAGCTAGGAAAGAACTAGAGAAGGCTAAGTATAGATTGAAAATCAAGGGACCAAATTACAAGAAATTTGTACATTTAGCTGTTTCTTTGATCAATTTCAGTCACAGAGGTCCCAATCATGAGCTGGTAAATCATAGGTGACACAGATTTGGACAAAGAACTGGGGGGCTCTTTGCACCTCTGAAACATCAGAAAAATCCTACAAAATATTGCTACTACTTGCATAATTGTATGGGCTGTTACATTATACCCAACTGTAATCCCCATACATATTACATACCTCATACAAGAGCCAAGAATTTATTAATTACATTTGTCATACCTGACTCCATCAACTAGCCTATCTGACCAAAGAAAATCACCCTTCATGTTCTTGCAAAATCCCACTAATATGCGTATATTGATGATAGTTACCAATGACTGAAACTACAGGGTCCACAACTAGGATTTTTGTGTGTTTAGAATACGAGCAAGAAATGGATTTAACTGGCCTACAACTAGGATTTTTGTGTGTTTCTGTCAACCCAATTTGATACATGAAGACGGCAACTGTATCATTTTATTTGGATTTAGGAGTATCCGATGAACCTTTTGGTCTCCCTAAAACATGTTTGTATTTAACTATTTATGCATACAAAATAGTTAATTATAAAACAATAATAAAGATATTCAAATTTTGTACACGTGAGTAGGGGGTAGAGCTAAACTCAAGCAAGCGTATGCGGCCGCACCCACGAGAAGTCGGCGGAGGGAGACACTATTAGGTTAGAGAATTGATATTTTTACAAGTTAATTTGATATTTTTACGATATCAAATGATATTTACTTATAAAAATATTAATTTCGATTAAGTTAATGATAGAACACGTTAGGACTTGTTATTTAATAGACTAGGTTCTTAAACAAATTATTTGGTTACCCCATTGTATGTGAATAAGATATCCGGGGTGTGTTATTTGTAAGATATTACACGTATTTGTTGTTGGTCAATACATAAAAGGTTATAAAAAAAAGTGAAATAAAATTATACATGTAAATAAATTTAACGACACAGAAACAAAAAGAAAAGGGTAAAAATTTGTTAAAACAGTTGTCGATGTGATGCCAGTCCCGTCATGAAATTCCAAAAGAAGTGAAATGCAGATGATCTTGTTCGTTTCTACCCAAAGTAGAAATCTTTTAGCAGCCAAAAATAGATAAATAAAAGAAAAAGAAAGAAATAGTAGAACCAATCATAATAGTGCCAGGTAAAATGAGCCTTGCACTAGGTTACTCACTCCCACAGTGCCACTAGAGGGATGTTTTGGTGTTCTGTGGTTGATCATGGTCCCCTGAAGCTGCACCTCCTTTCTAAGTGAAGGATTTTAATAATATGTATGTTATCACATGTTTACACAAATACATTAACGAGAACCAAAAATCATACCCTTGAAGCGTGATCTTTTGGTGCGGAAGAACTCGTACGGTTGAAAAGCCAAAGCCAAAGCCAAACCCAAACAGTCGTCTCCGAACTACAGAATGAGAACGGAGAACTAATTCACGATCCGTCACAAATTTGGGAATTCAGTTGTTATTTTAGGAGAACTGTGGCTTAATCAATATCCAGTATATTGATAATTGATGATGGGATGATCTCAGATGAACTGAGGTCGTGGGTTTTATAGGCGTAGTGGTTTAACCCACTCCCTATAAAACCTCCAACCACTCAGTCAACTTAACGTTATAATTATAACGTTAAAGACTGAGTCTCAATAGCCATCTGACTAACAACCAAATGGGTCGGACCCTCCATGGGCGCCCCATTTAAATATCCAAGATCCAACATCTCCCACTCGCCCATGGCGGGGACGACGTAATCATCACAACTGCTAAAAATTAGCTCAAACCAAAATAACATGTATTCATATTTGCCGGATCGTGTGACCGTTGAGTTCACCTGTAATGCGGGAGCTCTACATCAAACCCGTTAGGGCCAACATAGAGGCATCTACCCTTTCAAGAAAACAGTGCGGGAGCTCTCACGTCAAACTCAATTAGTTTACGTAGAGACTACAACCTATAAACTCATAGTACCCCAGACACATTTGAATTTCACTAGGTTAAGTATCTCTAATCCCTCAGAGAGTCATACTTAACCACCTTTGGGCCCAAGTCCATTTCGTATCTCACTTATTACTATATCGCTATCGAAGCGCTATAGTTGTCGACAATAAGTGCAGAACGAGGTGAAATCAAATTATCTTCTCTTTGCCCTAATACTATTCAGATATGAATCAACTGCTTTCCCAGAATCGGTCCTTAGAGTCTCATCAATCTTGACCTTAGGAATCGAAACCAAAGTAGCAACACTAATCCATGTCTTTGTAGTATAGTCAAAGATCACAAAGAGCACTTGATGTAGGAATAAAGATTTTGTCCTACAGGACTCACACGGTGAGGAAACAGGGATCCATTCACTCACCTCCTTTACATGGTCGTTAAGCACATGTAACACTCTCACAACATACTATTCTATAGCCTTGTTGTGCGGACCTTAGTCTAGTCACTCCTAGAGTGTCTAACTCGAACATTTCAAAAAAATGCTCGCTTATCAAAGCGCCACATTTGAAATTTCGCGTCCGGTTATCATGTTATGGCAGACAATCTCATTTATATGAGCATATGTCATATGGTCATGCCATACGGATCTTAGTTCAGTCGCTCCACAAGCGCCTAACTCGAATTTCTAGATTGCTCGCTTTCCCAAGCGCCAACTCTGAAACTTCGCATCCGGCTATCAATGCAGGTTAATATAGATGGTGGGGCATTCTATATTCAGTTAATCCAAATTAACTTCATCTTGGCTCATGCCAAGGCGACATAATATTTCATATTGCTCGCTATCAAGCGTCAATTGATTGTTATCCAAAACATCAAAATTCGCTACTCAAAGCGCCAATATGAACCGTCTCAACCTTGCTCGCTCTTCAAAGCGCCAAGGGTGATTGCTCGTGTGAGTGAGCCAATCAACCTGTTGACATATATTTAGTGTGTGTGCATATCCAATATGCATAATAACTGTGTGAACCATTAATATTTATCATATGCGCTAAAACAACACAATCATAAGTAGGAACAAATGAATCTCGCATAAATGATAAATATCTCGATACAACAATGAATATCTTTAATACAAGCCAAATAATGAGTGATATACAATAAAATAAGAAAGTACATCAAACCCTACGAAGCCCTAACGAACTAACATGCCTACAAAAAGCATCTCTCGGTATCGGTTTCGTCAAGGGATCCGCTACCATAAGGTCAGTGGGCATGTACTCCAATATCACCTCATTATTTGCTATGTTCTCTCTAATGAAGTTCATCCTCAAGTCAATGTGCTTCGTCCTGCCGTGATACTTAGGGTCCTTAGTGTAACCTAGGGCCGCTGTGCTATCACAGTAAACAGTCACAGGATCTGAAGCATGAGGGACGACTCCAAGATCCTCGAAGAATCTCCTCAACCACATGGCTTCCTGAACAGCTGACGTACATGCTACAAACTCCGACTCCATCGTTGAAAGAGCAACGCAAGTCTGTTTCTTGCTACACCAAGTGATGGCACCACCATGTAGCAAGAATGCATATCCTGAGGTCGACTTGCGCACCCCTTGGTTACCTCCCCAACTAGCATCAGAGTAACCAATCAAGCGCAGGTCCGGTCCTCCATAGCACAACATGTAGTCCAAAGTACCTTTCAAATATCGCAAGATCCTCTTGATTGCCCTCCAATGGGCAATTCCAGGATTTGACTGATAACGACCGAGATAACCGATTGCATATGCTATGTCAGGCCGAGTACACACAACTGCATACATTAGCTTTCCTATAGCACTGGCATACGGGTAGTGGGACATTTTCTCAATTTCCTCGGGAGAATTAGGGCATTGCTCGGGTCCAATGGCATCACCTTTAGCGATAGGAGTGTCTATGGGTTTGCAGTTGCTCATTTGGAATTGCTCCAGAACCTTCTTAAGGTAAGTCTCTTGAGACAAACCAAGAAGCTTTCTTGAGCGATCTCTATAGATCTTAACTCCAAGAACATAAGCTGCTTCTCCCATGTCCTTCATCTCAAAGTTAGAGGACAACCACCCTTTGGTGGTAACAATCATCTCCTTATCGTTCCCAGCTAGTAGGATGTCGTCGACATACATCGATAGGATAAGGAATTTATCTTTGGATCGTTTAATATACACACAATGGTCTTCCTCGATCATCGTAAACCCATCACTAATGACGGCTCGATGGAATCTCAGATACCATTGCCTAGATGCCTGTTTCAAACCATAGATAGAACGTTTGAGCTTGCAGACTTTGCGCTCTTGTCCTTCTATGATGAAACCCTCAGGTTGATCCATGTATATCTCCTCAGCTAAATCTCCATTGAGAAAAGCTGTCTTAACGTCCATTTGATATAACTCCAGATCCAAATGTGCGACAATTGCTAAAATGAGGCGAATTGAGGCAAACCTCACAACCGGTGAGAAGGTTTCCTCGTAATCAATTCCCTCTTGCTGGGTGTAGCCCTTGGCTACAAGACGAGCTTTGTACCGATCGATGGAACCATCCGCCTTGCGTTTGACTTTAAGAATCCATTTGTTCCCAATAGCCTTTCGCCCTGGTGGAAGGTCAACCAAGTCCCAGACTTGATTAGTCCTCATGGATTCCATCTCATCTATCATTGCAGTCATCCACTTATCACTAGCAGTAGATGATAGAGCATCTCGATAAGATCGAGGTTCCTCATCTTCATGCGTATCGGCCAGAAAGGCATTCCCCTCAATCTCAAAGAGACGACGTGGAATGTTGCCCCTTTGACTTTTACGCATTTGAGGAACAAGAGACTCTTCATTTGATGGAAGAGTACTGCTTGAAGGCATGTCACTCCCACTATCTACAGGAGCCTGAGGAATAGCCTCATCGGACTCAACTGTACGAGTTGGGGCGCCCAAATCTTCCTCCATCTCATAAAAGTTCATCTCTTTGCTCATATCACCTCTGTTAGGGAAATCCATCTCAAGGAAATCTGCATCTCGTGACTCTATCGCCGATACAGTCCCATCAGTTTGCTCTCCAACGAACACGTAGCCTTTGGAGTGTTCAGAATATCTTACAAAGATACACTTCTTACCCCTCGGGCCCAACTTCCCATGTTCATGGGAAGTGTTGTGCACATAAGCTGCTGATCCCCAAGGCCGCATATGGCCCAATTCGGGCTTTCTGCCGGTCCACAATTCATATGGGGTGGACTGAACGGATTTCGAAGGTACACGATTAAGTATATATGTCGCAGTCAACAATGCATCACCCCAATAGGAGATAGGCAAATTTGCTTGCGCCATCATAGACCTAACCATGTCTAATAATGTTCGATTCCTCCTCTCCGCCACACCATTTTGTTGCGGAGTTCTAGGGATTGTCAGTTGCCTGATTATCCCTCTTTCTTCACACAGTTCCTTGAACTGATCGGATAGATACTCGCGGCCTCGGTCAGTTCGAAGTGCCTTAACACTTTTATCCAACTGTTTCTCGACCTCAATCAAATAACGTCTAAAGCATTCTAATGCCTCAGACTTATGAGAGATCAAAAAGGTATATCCGAAGCGCGTATAGTCATCTATCATTGTGAGAAAGTAGGAACGTCCATTCCTTTCTTTCACATTCATAGGGCCACAGATGTCTGAGTGAATGAGTTGCAATGGCGTTTCTGCCCTAGTGGCTTTACCAAATGGTTTTCTAGTTGACTTTCTGCTAGACAATGTTCACAAGTGGGTAGATTGACTTTAGCGAGTGGGCCTAAAAGACCTGCTCGAGCTAACCTAGTCATTCTATCCTGTCCAATATGGCCTAATCTAGCATGCCATTGAATTGAACTAACATTATCATTCTCAACAAGCAAGGAATAGGAATCATTACTATTAATGCTAGAATCAACAGTATCCAAAACCATAAAACCATTATTAATAAAACCATATCCAAAAATATTCGTCCCATGCGAAATTATTACAACGTTGTTCTCAAAACTAACAGAATAGCCTAAACGAAGTACTGACAAAACAGAAAATAAATTCTGCCGGACATCCGGCGCATAAAGTACATCATGTAGGGTCAATGCAGAGCCTCCTCGCATTTCCAGTTTGTAAGTGCCAGTGCCTAGCACGTCCACACTGGAATCGTTCCCCATGAATACTTTTCTGCCAGCCGGAATGCGGCGGTATTCCACGAATCCACTCCGATCTCTAGCTATGTGGTCCGTTGCTCCTGAATCTACAATCCACATATGGAGAGAATGAGCAACCATTACAGTACTTGATACTAAACACATAGATAGATTAGGACTAGGAATTACCTTCTTCGGCTCAGTGCATTCACGAGCGAAGTGTCCCGCCTTGCCACAATTGTAGCATGCCATCTTGGCCTTGTCCTTTTTGCCAGTACCTCGCTTGCCTCTTTTCCGTTTGCTGACACCACCACTCGCAGCCATCTTAGGCGCAGTAGGATTAGCAGATTTCTTGCCCTTCTTTGGCTTGAACCCTTTATAAGAGCTCGATTCAGCTACATATGCCCTGGAGGACTTGACAACGTCAAGGCGCTCAGCCTCGAGCTCCAGGTGGCGACGAATATCATCAAAATTTCTGATATTCTCGTTATGGGTCATGTTGACCCGCATATGTTCCCAACTGTCGGGAAGAGAGCGAACCACTGCTGAAATCTGCTGCTCGTCTGACAGCTGAGTCCCACCGGATTTTAATTCCCGGATCATGTTAGCCATGATTCGAAGGTGTTGTTTCATAGTGTGGTTATCACGTTTTTTATAACCATCGAATCTTATGGCTAACTCTCTCAGCCTTGTTAGCGAGGTGCCGCCAAACTTCGTCTTGAGAGCTTCCCACATCTCATGTGCCGTTGAGTATTGTTCATACTCAAACAAGAAGTCGTTGTTCATGCAGCTCAGCAACGTTATGCGAGCGATTCGGTCCTTTTTGCGCCAACTTTCGAAGGCTACAACCTTGACCGGATCCTTTGCATCTTCACCGTCTGGTTTTGTCATTTTGGACAGCAGGGTTTCTTCAACCTCTTGCTCCTCCAAGACCATCCTAACCTTACGGTGCCAAACATCGTAATTATCTCCGTCTAACTTGTTTCCTTGATTAAGATCTGCGATTATGTGTTTTGAAGCCATTTCTGTTTCGGAAAAAATTGATTAGAGATATTCATAGTTCACCATAGTATAATTATATCTTAGCCGCACGAATCAAATTAACATAAAAATAATTAGGACATAAATATAAAAGGGAGACTTCGCCAAGCTTAGGAATCACAATTCATATAAATGTCCAATTATTTAAACTTAATTTTCGGCGCTTAAGACATTTAATTTAGGGAATAATTTTAATTAAATTACTACCACCTAAATCACTCCCACTAGAAATATGTGTGCATGTGCAATAACAATTTAATTCCATGTATCAAACAATTAATATTTCAAAATATTAACAAAGGAATTAAATAATAAGCAATATTACACAATTTAATATACCAAGTATATTATAAACACACCAAAAAATTTCCCAAAAATTTCTAACAGTGTATTATCATCATAAAAGGTTACTGTAATTTTCTGGGATTTTTCTGATAATTATTCTAATTATCACAATTAATTAATCATTGCACAATTAAGTTGGAAATTAACAAAAATATCCAAATATATTAATTTTCCAAAACAAACACTGGAAACATCAATTATATGCAAATAATTAATTTCTGTAAAATTTTCGGAATTTATTAATTTCATTTAGTATTTATAAATCATTTTTTCATATAAAATAATTAATAAAAAACATTTTCTGAAATTAAATAACCAACCGGGCGGGTCAAACATTGGGCCGGTCAAAAGAAACACGCGGGTCGGAACCGGGTCACGGGTCAGCGCGCGGGTCAGGCGCGTGTATATGACGCGCCAGCTGCTGAAGGACGTCCGCGCATTGTGCGGGCGCGTGGGATTTCCGCGGCGGCACAAGGCGCGTGTAACTCACGCTCCGCCTTCCCGACCTCCGTTCGCCACGTTGTTTTTTCTGTTGTGATCGTCTGGATGAGCTGAGTTCAATGGTGTGCTCAACCACAATTTTGGGAGCTTCCATGATAGTGTTGTAATGAACATGCAAGCCACTGAGAGTGGTTATTGCATTTCATCTTCAACCTCTAGCCATCAGATCGCGAATTTTTCTTACAGATGCCATAACTTGGTCATTTCTTATCCAAATCATGCATATAATATATCTACGGAAAGCCCATAAAATATTCTACGCATACATGCCAAAATCACATGAAACGGATTATTACCCAGAAAGTTATGGCAAATTAAAGCATGCGGTTTTCATTTTTATACATGCTTTCATGGCATATTGTGTAAACAGTACATACATATGATCTTACAACCATGCTCTGATACCAATGAAGGATTTTAATAATATGTATGTTATCACATGTTTACACAAATACATTAACGAGAACCAAAAATCATACCCTTGAAGCGTGATCTTTTGGTGCGGAAGAACTCGTACGGTTGAAAAGCCAAAGCCAAAGCCAAACCCAAACAGTCGTCTCCGAACTACAGAATGAGAACGGAGAACTAATTCACGATCCGTCACAAATTTGGGAATTCAGTTGTTATTTTAGGAGAACTGTGGCTTAATCAATATCCAGTATATTGATAATTGATGATGGGATGATCTCAGATGAACTGAGGTCGTGGGTTTTATAGGCGTAGTGGTTTAACCCACTCCCTATAAAACCTCCAACCACTCAGTCAACTTAACGTTATAATTATAACGTTAAAGACTGAGTCTCAATAGCCATCTGACTAACAACCAAATGGGTCGGACCCTCCATGGGCGCCCCATTTAAATATCCAAGATCCAACACTAAGCTTCCCAATTCCCACTTGATCAAATATCATACAGCCAACAGTGTTTCAGTACTATAAACAGGCAGGAGTGGACTAAAGGAGAGAGGGCCATGGGATTGGGCAATTTGACAAAAGTAGTTTCCGGTATTGGTCCGTATTTTAAAGCAAGCAAGCATAAAAGAGTGACACGCCATTTGCAAGTGGCAGATTAAGACGGTTGGGTTGGGACCTTGTATCTTCACAGCGACGAGAAGTTATTGTCTTGATATACTGTTATGTAATGTTTTAGATTATTAATATATTACTACATCATTATGTATAATGAGTCTTTTCGTTATATATGTTAAAATAATGGTACATGAGTGATCTTAGGGCACTATGTGACCATGACCCAAGACAATATAAAATAAATAGAGTTAAAATAAAGCAAGATTTAATGTAAAAAACTCTTAAAAGAAAAAATTATAGGTCAAACTCTGAATATCCACTATATCAATAATAACGGATTTATAATAATCTTTCCAAGTTTTATTTCTTAAATTTGAGATTTTATAATACCACAATATAATTTTTTTGTATAGAATATAAATGTTGAAAAACTCTCTCCCTCACACAAACATAAAATATATTTATTTAATATAAAAAAAATTATAAAGACAATGATCCTTTCTAGAGTCGCGCAAACAGCTAAAGCTTATTTATTATGGCCTATATATCTTGTTTACGTAATTCATGGAGTTTGCATGCACCTGATGGAGCGCATTAGAAAGGTGGTGAATGTGGATTCAATGTCTTAAAAATGAGAAAAAATTTAGGATGTGCATTTAAGAAAAAGAAATTATTTTATAATAAAATAATATTGGCGTAGTCACAACTTATAAATAAATACACAATTAGTGGAGACAAGGTCGAAACCACCTATTGGTGAATGAGGTTAATTGACTCCATTAAAATATTTTTTTTAGTATAATATATAAAAAATTTAGAAAATTTTAGGTGTTATATATAAATTGACTCCACTGAATTTTTTTATATTTTCTAATATATGAGTTCAAATTTACATTATGTGACCTTTTCAATTCCATATCACTCATACCTCCTTTATATAACATTTTACTTTAATCTTCTTAAATTATATATTAATTTCATTTATATTACTTTTGAAGTATTTAAAGAAAATGATGCATATAAAATGTTACTATTGATTATATTTTATTTTAATCAAATACTTTTCATTTATAAAGTTAAGCTTACATTTTTAAACGTCGATTTTAGATCGGAGGGACTATGTTTTGTATACAACACGAAAAAAATTAGACCAGGGGCTCTGGCCCCAAACCCTCACTAAATTATTGATAATTATATAATAATTTTGATCTCACTAAATTTTTTTTGTAATTTCGTCACTGAGTGGAGAACGACTAATTTTTTTTTATATATCAAAAGATGTGAGTCATCCAGTATTATTATAATAAAAAAATTTAATTATTTTCCGCTAATTATAATTTTATTTGTAAATGAGTTAGTATGCAAAGATTTATTCCTAAAATAAATAGAGCATGCTTGCCCGAATAGAACGCGAAGGACACACACCATTTCATACCAATTCCTATTTTCTACGAGCAATTTATTAATCTGTTAGCAGGAAGGAAGCATTTTATTTTTGTTGACTCCTAGAATATTTATAATATTTATTTTAATAATTTTTTTTATTAAATTTAATTATTTAGGTGTAATTTAAATGCATATAAATAATAGTATTATATAGACTGTACAATATTGTTATTTATATGTATCTAAATTATATCTAAATCACTAAATTCTGTAAAAAAAAATTATCAAAATAAATATTATAAATATTTTAAGAGTAAAATAAAATAAAAAATGAGATTGGTCCCCTAAAAATACTCTTTTTTGAATTCTTATGACAAATTCTTTATGCGGCAAAATTATTAAATTTGTATATGGTACGGACACAATTACTGTGTCCTTCACTCATCCCATTTGGCCCGAGCTTCCCATTTTTTTTGTGTGGCTAAATTACCCATTCAGGGGTTGAAGTCCACGTGGCAATCAGGGGGGGGGGGGGGGGGGGGGGGGGTTGATTTCTGGTAAATGGGAAAGGGTTGGTGAGGTATGAAGACCATACATATAAGTCTAGTCATTATACCCCCTTTTTTTCAAAAATTTAAAAAAAAAAATTTATTTTAAAATTAAATATATATTTTTTATTTATAAATTATAAAAGAATACAAAGTTCATAACATATTTTTTTAATTGAATATTATCATTGTCACCTCTACTATTAAATATAAATTTGATAAAATAATTTTTTTTCTTAAAATTATCGTGTTACAAGTTCATAACATATACATGCGCATGATACACAACTAATATTCTGCAGCCAAAACCCTCTAATAAATAGTTGGGCGGATCAATTTGTCTGACGGACATGTCAACGATGGTAGATGTCTAATCCACCTAATAATTTGGCAGATTATTGACTACAATTAATATTGCTTGTGAACTTTTAAAATATATATATATATATATATATATATATATATATATATATATATATATATATGAGTTAATTTAATTGTTATGATTATTATTTTAATAACTCAAAATTAATTTTAAAAAATTTTTGTCGTTAAAGACTCTGGTGACACTGTAACAGAACTAAAAAAGATTTTGAAACTACCACCAGAGATTTTAATGGCAGTTTTAAAATATTTTTTAATTCTATCGTTAAAATTTCTAACAGCGAGACTCTCATAATATAAATAATTATCTATTTTAATTACTGAAATAATATTTTTTAATTAATTATTATGAATGCGGCTTTTATATATGGGTCCGCTTAATGTGTGTCCTAAGGACACATACTAAGCGCGAAAAATAAGATATGAGACCCACTAAAAATTATTTCTTTATATAGTTGCACTGAATTCAATACATGGGGTCCACTAGTATATTATTTTTTTATACATTGAATTTAGTATGCTTACATAAACAAATAATATTATACATCGTTTTGTGCGCTTAGTGTGTGTCCTAAGGACCCACGTTAAGAAAATCCTTTATATATATAGAGCTATATATATAGATAGGGGAGGGGGAGGACGCTGGGACCTACCGACAAGAAAGTAGAATGTGGAGAGATCTTCTGGGATTTGATACTCACACAGCAGAATGGTCTATTTAATTTATCAATTTGTATTTAATAACTGTATATGAATAGGCAGGCATGACATGATAATAGAGAGCAGATAGATAATCTCATGTAAAATGCAGGGGAAAATTAATATATTCACAACCCACTTGCTCTTCCTTCTCCTCCTTTTCTTGTGATGATTTTCCACAAGAAGTTGGACTAATTCCTCTCTTCCTCCTTCAGATGTCACATCCTTCTTGTTTCAATTCAATTTGTTGAAAAGTCACTTGATCAACATAAACTAATAAATTAATAATACTCCAATTATGAAGTAGACTTCTTTCTCTCTTTTGCACTCGCTGGATGAGTCCACTACAAGTCTGTATTAAAGTATGAAATCAGAAGAGCCGACACGGCAACAACAACTTACGATTTTATGTATAATTTTTTTTTGTTACAAGTAACGTACGTAACTATAATTCATAACATTTTAACGATGTATCTAATAATTAATATAATAAATTAATTTTATAATAATATCTAATCTTATATATTGATAGAGAATTAATATTTTCGCAAGAACAAGAGAAATTAATAGTTACATTAAATCTCACTTATTTAAATAATAAATAGAACTCACTTTCGTGTGAGTGAGACATAGACCTATCAATAATATCAACTCTCCGTTAATATTGACAGAAACTTTAACAATAAATAACAAAACTCTACGTTAAATGGGTACACAGCTTTCTAATTTTATAAATATTTTATGTATATACTTTTGTTGTAATATTTTTTAAAAATGTATTAATAAATGTAATTGCCTCTTTTAATTAAAGTTTCGAGATTCGGCCCAAAAGCTATTAAATAGACCAAATAAAAAGCTGGCGGCCCTTTATTTTCTTTTGTGTCTGTCCGTGGTCTTGCATCAAAACTGATGAGATGAAGTGGAAGTGGAGCCACTGAACTACTAGTAGTAAAACCAAACTGTGCATGCTTTATCTATGACTGATAACTGGTGGGTATTTGGCCCAATGTATGTTGAAGTATTCGGGAGTTTTAACCCAATAATGTGAAATCTAGCTCCGCTTTGTAATGGGCCCCCTCTCAAATTCTATTCTAGAATAGACCCAAATTCATGATTAATATGTCTGCGCCAAAAAAATAAAAATATTACTATGTCCAAGTTAATAGTGTCGTATCAGCTAACTTGACGGTATATTTATACATTTAGCCATGAAATAACGTAGGAAACACCACATAAATTACTTGAGCTTAATTCGATTACCAGAAAAGAAATTTATTTAAATCATAGTTGTTCATTAAAATCTGACTTTGTTTTAACGACATCCTAAGAATTTATATTATTATTGCGTATTTATTGCAACTATATAACCCGCCCTTACTATATTATAATCATAGGATCCGTCTATATATGGGCGAATATTAACTAATTTTAGTTTAACATATTATTTTATATATATATATATATATATATATATATATATATATATATATAGTCATCTTTTGTCAATACTGTCGCATTACTCCTATATGTTTAAATTTCAGTATGACATCAATTGTATAATTTTTCTAATTTTCTTGATTTTGAATAAGAGGGTAAAAAAATTTGATCATCTATAAGGTTGGATTCTGAAGAAAATATTTTAAGAATATTCATTTTAGAGTGACTTATGGTCAAGTTTGATCAACACGTCTTACATTTCCTTTCCGTATATATAAAACGTAATTCTGAGTAATAAATTGCAAATATTAAAATGAAATTGATAAAATAAAAAAAACAAACATTTTTTATGAGTTGTGACTTGACCTGAATCCTAATTCAAAAGGGACTCTAAGAACACCTGAGATTCCTGACCCATTAATGGAATAGGATTTGGCTATTCTCCCGTCTAAGTTCTATAAAGATCCTATTCCATTAATGAAGTAGTAGGATTTAGTTTTCAAATACTTAATTAATATTACCATAAGAGCCAATCTAATTCAATTTTCTTTTCCAACATGTGTAATTACCTTCATATACACGTGAAGACAGAAACAGGATATATACAGTGGCTGGGCTTCGTATTTTCAGTCGGGAGTAATCTAATTACAAATGAATACCAATGACTAAAAACTCTTAACAGGTTTTCTCATCGATGCAACTAAACATCAACTGCTATTTTTATGAGCAGAACTTAGAAAGGAAGGGAATGTACACCTTGTCTAAATTGTTTCGACAAGCTTTTGCAAGAAATGACCAAGCTTCCGAGTTCTGTGAGAATGAATTATAGAACAATTCTACTTCATATCGCATAGGCATATACTCATATCCATCTTGTTTGTATTGCTGCAGACTCGAAAGCAGTTATCAAGGCATCTCGTCACAGCAACAATATAACTGGTCCGCAAGAAAGTCATGCTGCTGCACCATCAACAATGAAGCTACAAGACCAGGATTTCAAGCTACCGCTGTTCCGACTTCAACTCCTTAGAGATGGAAGCAATTTACACCAGCTACTACTGAAACATTTCGGAGACGGAATTCAGGACCCAATGCTGTTGCCCAAGAGAATAGCATATTAGAAGCCCTTCCATCTCACGAGTAGTTAGAACTTATGAAGCCACTAAATTTTAGAGATATCTCCTGGTGAAGGCCAGGGCTAAAGCATGAGGCTTCATACATATTCTGGACTCCGAGGTGCAAAGCATAGAGGGGTGCAATTTCGTAATATATCTTAGTGACTGGTCATTCCTTTAAATCATCTGCAACAATTTTATAGACCCACTGGAATTGGCAGCAATCACCATGTCTGATTTTTGTCTCCAACAAACACTTGAAACAAACTGACCGCCGTCATCATCAGTCTCCTTACCAGAAATAGGATCAATGGAGCCGAACTTGTGGGAAGTGATTGGCATGGGCAGAGATTTATAGTAAGCAAACACCTGTAAAGAATCACAGCCAACGTAAGATTAGACGGTTAGGGTTGGTCAATTTCAGTAAAAATGCAGGAAATGATAAATGAACTATAGTTCTTGAATTTCAGACTTCCTTTGACAGCAAAAAGAAGCAGAAGAATGTCAAATATAAGCAAGAAAGAGTAATTATCGCACTCTGATATGACTATTTACAGATGAGCAAACCAAATTGATGATCAAATAACTAGATGGGTCGTAATCAGTGAGGACCACTATATATTCGGATGTAATGATCGGTCAGATTTGACCAGGCATCATGGCAGTGCAATCAACAGATTTCATTAGAAGCTGCAATTGCACCATGAACTGCCTTATATCATGCAATTTGTGAATGAAGATATCAGAAAACAGTTAATATCTAACATGCAAAGTCAGAATCGGTTCAAAGTATCAGCCGAGTTGCCGAAATCTTGGCGTATCGGTTAGATTTCCCTACTCACCGATCCGATAACAAGTCACAAATTGTAATTTCAAGTATTATCAATGTAATGGAAAAAAATAATGGTGTAGCGGAGAAATCAAGAAGAAATAACAGTGTAATGGAGGAATCAAGGTAAAATAACGATGTAATGGAAAATCAACAAATGGGACTCTTTTGTGGGAAAAAGGGAGTAATAATAATAATACCAAACAATAGGACTCTTTTTGTGGAACAAAAAGAAGTACTAATATATAAAAAACATATATTTACATATAAACTAACGAAAATAATAATAATAATAATAATAATAATAATAATAATAATAATAATAAATATATATAAATTTGAAGCTCTATTGTAAGAGTGTGTATCAACCGAAACCGACACTAAAACCGAAACCAAGTAAAAAAAAATAACCTTCCGCAACCTAGGCCGCTACCGCGACTTTGAACAATGAGTCAAATACTTTGTTTTCCCTCATCAAGGCATGAGCTCAAAACTTCAGTACTTCTCTTTTACCCACTGGACAAGTTGGCTCACCTCATAGTATGAGAGTTATTACTTGGTGGAAATTGGACACATAGCCAAGCCTCTCAGATATTTGTGACATTTATTTCTTTTTTCTTCAACACAAAGAGGAGTAGAATAATATTGCAAGAACGAAGGATTTATATCTACCATGACGACAACCGCAAATAAAAGATAATGCCCACCTCATTTGTCTCTGAACCGCACGTAATGTATCCATCATCAGCAACAGATAAACCAACAAAGTTCTGAGGTAGCAAGCACAAAGTTAAACAGCAATAACGAGGATGGAAAAGAAATATTATGAATAATTACAATAGTGAAGGGGCTGGTTCATTATTAAAAGTTATTTAGATTCCAAAACAGAGGCTTCTAGAATGAAGAAACCAACCTTCTCATTAGTATGCCCTCGAAGGGTTAAGATGCCAGCATTCGTTGAAAAACCGCTGGCATTGGTTTTACTGAGGTCCCAAAGCTTTAGTGTGTTGTCAGTGGACGCAGAAAGAAGGGTTTCAGAGTCCAAAAATTTCACATGGCTAACAGCCTTGTCATGTCCAGATAATATACACCAAGGTGTTGAAACATTTCGAAGATCGTAGCAGTAGGTCTTGTAATCCGCAGAACCAAATGCAATCAAATGACTGGACTTCGTAGAGAACTGAACACAACAGACATTTGCAATGTTCCTAATTGTGCATAAACTGTTCTTCTGCACCAAAAAGGAACAGATTAAATGGGAAATGTTACTAATACATATGAAGAGCTTTTGTAAATTCAAGAATGCTGACCTAGAGAAAGAGTGGAATTGACATGAGGAAAGGGATGGATGGTGACATAAATTTATGTCAGTAATTATCTTATGCAAGGAATAAGAGTAGTGACTATTAGATGCCAAGCTGGCACGGTATGCAAAGGGCCCTATCAAACTTGTTGAGCTATCTTCCTATAGGATTTCTTGAATAAAACTCAAACTAAATTGCGTCTTTAATATGATAGTTGCATATGTAACTTTTCCATCAAAATAACTAAACCAAAACAGCAGAAAGATGGTGAAGCTGGCATTTGCTACAAACGAATCTGGTTCATTTGATTAAAAAGAAGAAGAAGAGAATAAGAGAATAATTCTATTCCTTACTATTTCCACCCATTGATCCATTCAATAACAGAAAAGGAAAGAAACAAGATAATAGTACCCAATTGTAAATCTAGTTTAATGTTGTATGACTTTTCATAAATGGCGAAATTTAAAGATGAAAAGGCAGAGAGCATGCCTCACTAATATTCCAGAGTTTCACAGAACAATCATCACTTCCACTGGCTAGTTTTGTTGGATCCACTTGAGAAAAGTCAACAGACCAAGCCCTTCTACCGTGCTCAATGTATTGGAATATTACTTGACCAGTTCCCGCATCCCATAACTGAAATAAACCATGCAACTATGGCATGAGCAATGCATAGAAAAGTAGAAACATAATATATGAATAATAAGAGCGATAGGCAGATTAAGGTGCTTTTTGTTTGGGTCGGAATGGGTCTTAATGGCCCAAAATATGAGCACGCACAGACACAAGATCCATTCAGATTGTTTATTGGGTATGGAAAATAAGTTTTATCAGACCACAACGTCGGAACCGAATAAGTCACATTTGGCTGACTTAATTCGGCCAAACCTAAGTTTTCTCATTTAGACAAAATATCCACTTTTTAAAAATTCCTTCAGTACCCCTATTTCATCATTACCCCTCTCTTTCTCTCTCCATGATCACCTCCTCTGTGTCTCCACACATCATCATCCATGGCTGAAACCAAAGAAATCTGCCTTAGCCCCTCCATGGCAGAGATTAGTAATTTGGAACAACCATGGTTCTTTTTTGGGGTTCCACTGATCTTTTAGTACTTTAGTTTTTAGGTAGTAGTCTGACATCGGAATATTAAATACAAATATAAGTAATAGAATTCAAAATTTTAATGTGATAATGCATGTTAATTTAACAATTAAAATTATCACATTAAAATGACAAGAGGTTTTTATTGTAAGAATTTAATTAAAAGAACAAATTGCATCTTTTAACTTATATGTAAATAAATTTGATATAAGATGTATTCAAGCAAAACTTAAAATAATAGAAAGAGAAATGATGTCTACTTGTAGTCATGTCCAATAGAGACTAGCTTACAAGATGGAAATTAGAAAGTATTCTGGCATTAGTAAATGAATAAAACCTTGGTGATACATACCAACTGATCTAACTAGGATATGTTCCAAGCTCTAGACAATAAGCAATTCATCTAGTGGTTCCCAAGATGGAAGGTTACGTTGTGGTGGCTCAGATTATGATTATGGAAGTGGCTATAATTTTTGCGATACCTATAACATATCAGTTATGCTGACCATGAAACTGTGATATCAAACTTAATTTCTGATCAATGGGAGACTGAAGCTATCTTTATCAGAAGTTGTATGAACTCTTATTCAGAAGCCAATGCAGAAGAGAACACGATATAATCTTAAATGACACATAGCAGCTTGGATTAATAAAATTCAATGACATACAAGGTACGACAAAGCAATTGATGATTATTTTAGCAATAAAAATATCTGGAACAGTATATCTGAATTGTGAGATTTCAAACCATGGTTCCCAGCAATGCTTATCAAGTGGGTATGCGGAACAAAATCAGGTACGAGGAATGCTACCTATGATAGAGTGCACAAGACATTTAGTTCATTTAGCATGATTTCGAATGATAGTACTCAGAACGAACGGAAATAAGAGTTCCAAGGTAACCTGGTTGAAACCCATTCCACTGATCCTATGTATGTTAAAATAAAATTTTCCTGGTAATGTGAATAACCAATCAAAATACACTGCATCCAATCCACAGAGAGGACGAAGTTGCACGATTCAGTGTTGATCCACATATGCAAAAGAATACATTTTCAATTAAAATATTATGTAAAGGACAAAGAACACACACCTTCACCGCGCCATCATAGTCAGTTGACGCAAGATAGTTCTTGATATAGCTATTCCAACAAGTGCAGCTGAGTTTGGATTTGTTTGACATCTCAATCACTGGATAATGGATGTCAACAGAATCATTAAGGAGTGCTTGAAAGTCATATATCTTTATTTTCTTTGACGCCCCAGCAGCAGCAAAGTAGTCCTCATCCCGGTCGAAACTCAAGGAGCTTATAACATTTGCAGAATTATTAAAATCCCCATTCCTTGAGATCCCACGTACTTTGAACTTACTGTAGCGAGCATACTTGCACAAACCATTAAAGAATTCCCCTAGGTAATCTTTGGGTTTGGTTATCTCATTATCCTTACATGCCCGATACCAATTTTCTCGGCTTTCTAACAATTCCTTACCATCTCGTGCAGGCACGCCATTATCAGAATGCTGAACATTGGATCTCACAGGAAAGTAAGCACTTTCAAGCTGATTGATATTCCTCGTCAAACTCGATTCAGGCCTGAATGGGGGGAGAATATTATGATACACCACTAAACTTGAATTATCTCCATGAGATGAAACGTTTGCTCTTGCATCAAGGGAGTCCTCAGGTAAGAAAGAAAGAAACAATGACTTCCTCATCTGCCTTCTCTCAACTTCTTTAATGTCTGCTTCTAAAAAATTAAGTTCTTTCACTAACTTGGAGGAACTCTTGTGCTTTTGCTCTTTCAAAGACTCGAGGAAATGCAATAACAACTCCGATTCAGCATCCTCATGGTTGCTTGATGATGATAACTTGTTCCCACATAAGTCTTGAATTCCACTGATAAACTCCGATTGTAGGATCTCCCTGTTATACACCAACAATCATAAACTATTAATGTTAGACAATTGTACACCATAGGTATAAAATATAATAACTTTTGTAGACTTCATAACAGAATTGTGAGAATGCAACATGACTTCATTATCATTGGGTTTAACTTATCCACAAGCAATCACATTACATGAGAAAATTGTTAAGTATACCAATCATTTGTTGAGTTCTTAAAAATACTAAATCAAAGACATAAAGGTCTTACAATCATTGCAGATATCCACATAGGTTCTATGTGCCGTAACTGCTACAGAGAGTTGTACGATATCTAAAGGTTTTCTTCGTACTTACTGAATATCAGTGCTAAGCGTATGTTCTGTTTGGAGATGGTTGGTCTCGGTATTTTTCTTCTTTCTTTTAACAGTGGATATGACCTTCCTCTAGTTGTGCCTCTGTAATTTTTATGCGTAATGCATCAGAGTAACTTCTTGAAGAGAGAACCAAAGATTTTTCAAATTTTACAATTACACTTTTTTCTTTACATATTATTGCAGAATTTTTGTTCATAAACAAAAAAATCAGTATAAAGTTGTTGAGTACTTTACCACTGCATTTTATTCATTTTCCTTTGCTGCTTAAAGATTTGATCTTATTACGTGAGATAATTTATATATATATATATATATATATAGATATATAGATAGATAGATAGATAGATAGATAGTTATCCATAGCAAATGGTTGCTATGGACACTATTCCAGCAAATCCATCTCCAACCGTTCAATGCAAGATCCAACACTTAGAAAACATGTCTGCCGCTACTAAGAAGACAGGAGGAATTTTTTTTTACCTGTCACTACTCTTAGCAGAGGCACATGGAGGAATTTTCTAAATATTCATATTTTAGTTATTTAAATAGCTGGATTTGCTAGAACAGTATCCATAGCAACCGTTTGCTATGGACCATTACACTATATATATATTAATAAGTTAATTATTGTACTATATTAATATAGGGTAAATATTTTATCAAAAAAACAAGACAATATCTAGAATATATAACTATTCATTGAATGATTTTAAAAGTTACATTTTTAGAACCACACTTTTCCTTGGTTTCTTCAGACTATTAGGATTAAAATGTTGATTATATTTTGCAAAAAAAAAAAATTATAGTGGAAGACAAAATAGTAACTAACAACGCAAGATCTACTACTACTATGGTTGACTTTGCTCTCCCATGGGGAATAGAGTTATTTATTCAACCAAGTGAATACTCCCACAACGGTCCGCCGCACAGACCACTCATAATGTTAGATTTATGAAATTAGCCTAAAGTCTAGCATATAAAGAAATCAAATTATCTAACTCAAAACCAATTGACTATGAGAAGAGTTAGCTCAAGTCATTGTATAATGGACATTTTCTTAAGGTATTCGATATGGAACAAGATATATTACTCTAACAATCCCTCAAGTGTAACTCGGTGTATTGAGGGTTGCATGTAAACCTGATGAATATGAGATCCACACAAGATAAGCAAATTTAAAGAAGAAATGACACTATAGCCTTGAAGAGCTAGTAAACCATGGGCTACTTTTCGGTTCAATTGAGAAGTGGTAATAAATGGGTAATTTTGACCCGTAAAGAGTGGAATGCAAGTGGGTAAGAATGAAAATATGAAAGTGTTTAATTAAGCGTTTATTAGGCCCAAGTAAACCTGGCAAAATGGGTGTGAACCCAACAGTGATCCATTTTCATCCATATTAAATGGGTTTGAGTTGATAGATATGAAATGAAATTTATAAATAGTCCCCGCCCATATATTATGCGGGTGGATGTGGGTTGCCCACTGGGCCCCAATTATATACTTATCTTTAAAGGTTAGTTTATTTAAAATACTTATAAATGATATCACTCTCCCTCTCTTTAAAATTTTATATTTTCTCTTTCTAAAATGTTTACTTTCTTTTTATAAAATATTTACGATCTCTTAAGTATTTACTTTCTCTCTCTAAAGCATTTATTTTCTTTCTCTAAATTAAAACTCTCTCTAGAAATTAAAACTTTTTCTCTTGAAATTAGAACTTTTAATAAATTGATATAAGAGCGTTTTTGAAAAGTTTAACCTAACAAAAAAATATAAAAGTGATATTAGGGGTCTCAAATTATTGGTATCAAAAAGTATCTCAAATAATGTGTTATTATTATATTGATTAGGTAAATCTCTTATGATTGGCTATGTCATAAATTATATTTTGTCTTATTCAATATCAAATCATTTGAGACACACTTGAGACAAAAAAATTGAGACCTTTAGCATTATCCAAAATATAATTTGATAATTAATTATCATTCCAGGTATGCATATCTATATAAATTCATTACCGTTTAGTGAATACGAATTTGGTTTATGTCAGTGCGTTAATGTATGCCCGCTCTCACCCAACACCAACAACTACTATACCCATACTATAGTAATAAAAATAAAATTGATATTAGTGTACAATTTCTATATAAATCTCAAATTTTCCCAACCCATGGCTCATCCACCCAGTTTCCAAACCAAATATTTATTTCTCATTCATCTCCCCCATTTCTCTCCACCAAATTATTCTCTTCCATCTGCAAGAGACTTCCCCCAAACCTCCCTACCCCGTACCCATAATTGAATCCTCCCCCACCACCATAAGAAGCAAAATTGGTTTTATTAACCAACAAATGTACCTAATTTAATAAACACCAATTTAGCTTTCATGTAATTTAATTATTCCATGATATTTATTTATGTTCGGGAGAGAGAGAGAAACTAAAAAATGAATTTGTCATATGAGGAATCCATATGTACATTAATCTATATTTATGCTCAAATTTGATATATGGGCTAACTCAAATCCACCCATATCCATTTAGGACCGTCCACTTACAACCCACTCAATTTTCAATCCATTTAAACCCAAACCCATTTATGATAACCCAAATTTGTCAGGCTTAAGCCCAAAGATAGCCCGCTTTAATACCACGTTAGATTTATGAAATTGGCCCAAAGTCTAACATATAAAGACATCAAACTTCTAACTCAAAACCAATTGGCTATGAGAAAAGTTGATCCGAGTCATTATATACTAGACATATTTTATCAAGATATTCAATATGGGACAAGATATATCATACTCTAACACATAATATATTGTATAGAAGCCCTTTTATGTTTTTACAGTATTATGACATTGACTTTATTTAAAGAACTACTATTGTACAAAAGGAAGTAATACAACTTTTAAATTTCATCAAAATATTTACTGGATATGGGTTAAGTATTACTTGGTTGTTGGGCGTGATGAAGGTTCAGGATGAAGCAGCCAAAGACAGAATCCAGCTTCCTTCGGATTCTCGGACAAGAAAACCGGAGGAAGAATTCTATGGCACAGATCCAACATTGCAACAGCATGAGCTCTTCCAGAGTCAAAGGAGCAAAGTAACTGGAAAAAAAAACAAGAAATACATGTAAGTTGTGAAAGCAATATGGTCTCTCAGTCCCTTAATGGCCACTAATAAAATACTGGGAAAAAGAGTAATGCATCAACTATTTTTAACTACTTCAAAGGATAGCATAATAACAACTCTTCTTACATAACAGAAACAACCATATACGATTTCTTATATCAAGCTTCTTAATCTCATCCGAAAGGCTAAATAGCCTGAATAATCCGACCCAAAATATACAAAAAAGCATCATAGTGATTGTGGGTTTATGAGAAAGAATACAAATTTATGGTGTATATATATAGAGAGAAACACAGGGGTCCACCACTATTAGGACCTACTCTCTTTTCAGAATAAGCAAAAACCATATGCTATTGTGAAAAATAAAAATACTTGTCACAGAAAACCATTCTCGCACCTCAAACAGAAGAACCCCAAGACAGTAGATATTTGATGACAATGTGCAGCTTTGTTCATTGAGCTCCTCAGGACTGGCATACCATTTCGTTTCCGATGGATCACTTGCAGAAGTCAACAGTGATTCAGATGAATCAAACACATGAAGGCCTCTGGAATAGCTTTCGGTCCTATATTTCATTGTAGGGTTACACTCTACATTGAATTCATTCCCAGAAAATTGTGGACCAGCAATATTCACATCGGTCTCATTCGCATATTTAACACCAGATCTAGTTGGAAACTGAGGCCACCGGCTGACTAATTTTGTGTTCTCCCCAGGTTTTCTCTTTCTTGCCCATTGACTAACAGCTGTAAAACTACCCTGTTCTAGTGGCCTCTTCCCATTTTGACCATTCTCCGGTTGAAGAACATCTTTATCCCTTAACTTCTCTATGATTTCTCTCTGGACAGATGACCCAAGGTACATAACCTCATCTGATAGCAGCAACTTAAAGTAGGATGGCCTTAAGTCTAGCAAAGTAACTCCTTGCGAGTGAGAGTTATTTACCATATCCACAATCTGCCTAAATATATACAAGCTCTTGACTTTATTTACCTTACTCTGCCCAGATTTCAACCATTCTCTCAGGCTGATCCCATCATGAAAAACATCAGGACAAAGACCAGAAAAAGGTTTAGGGGTACCATGGGAAGGAGGCGCAAAAGTTTCTCTTTTTGAACTTAATAATGCGCCCGGATCTACCTTAGCAACACCAGCAGCCTTTGAATAAGTCTGGTCTTTAAATTCATATCCTAGTGCTTCACTGGCTGGCCCTCTACATATGACGCCTTTGCCCTGCAATGTATTTTTGACAAAATAATCCGAAAACCCAGATTGAGAGAGAATTTTTGTCCTCATGACACAAGCAGATAATAATGCATTGCTCGAAACAGGTTTCTTTATATTACTCAGCATATTTTCCGCGACATCATTGCAATTGTTTAGTGGTTTTCGATCCAGGAACTCTGGATTAACTGTGTATCCTGAATCCTCCCAAAAATTGGTCATTTTCCCACCATTGACTCTGTAAGCAGCATCTCCATGAGAAACCCCAGTTCTAGATCCACCAGCTATTTGATATAATTTTTGCCACTTGCTCTGCCTAGTCTGCATTTTATCTCTATTACTCGAGGTACCCACTACAGCCAAGTTTTCGGTGCTATAATTTCTCAATGTTAATTCTTCAACCATGACCCCAGCATCATCCATACGGCGAGGGCTCGCACATGCACGTTCAGATGCACCAATTCTATCCAGGTTAGTAGAATCTAAAGTATCTGCAAGGAAACCAGGTGAATTCTTGTAATCATCACAATCGCCGGGTATTACCATTTCATTCAGTTTCAGCATATTGGAGCTGCTGGGCTTTAATGAATATTCACGTTCCTTGCTCTGGAGGTGTGTGCCATTAATGACTTCAATTGCAGTAACTTCATTGCTCATACCTACATCCATACTGTCCAAGAACACTTCACTCGTTCATATTGGACATTCCATGAAGATTATACTCTGAAACTACAATAATTCCAAAACTGATGTTACTCTAGGTAATAGAGGAGAGCAAACCACATGCTACAACATTATTATGTAGGGGAAAATACAGCAGAGATTGTCTAAATTTACAATACCATAGAGTTGAATTGTAGATATATAATTCATTGCTTTTTAAGTTCAAAAGCACAACTAGCAGTACAAAACAAAGCAACTTGAAATAAACACCTTGGAGTATAGAAAGTCAGAAAATAGATGCACATAACACATTTTACATATGCACTTGCACACAAATAAGGTGGTTCACCGATCATTTGATATGACTTGCTCTTCACCGATCCAATTTCCTGCAACTTCCTTCCACTTCTTTGAGCCACTTCTACCACTTCCAATAAGCTCGTCAACTTCTTCTTCCACCTCTTCCACTTCATTAGGCCACTCCTACCACTTCTTTTTATTTATTTACTTGAATCTTAACTAGGAAGTCCCCTTGTGTATTCTTCGCCAATATCATCTCACTAACCATCTATCCATGTCTAAGGCCATCTCACCAGGACTTAAGTCCATCTTGCCAGTTCAATACATACCCTTTCTACTTAAGTGGAAAACCATCTTGCCAAGCTATATTATTTTTGGCTACAAACACAAAATAAATTCCTATACATTCAGTAACATTTTCAGTTTGATAAATACTACCAGACAAATTAGACAACAAGGATTAAGACATGGGAAATACTTTTCTTTTCCAATCATTTCTTAGAAACCAAACGCAGTAAATTATCAGCTCAGCTCAACTCAACTGAACTCAAACTATCAAATAAATACACATATATATAATATAAACACACAAACACACACATATTATCAGCTCAGATCAACTCAACTCAACTCAAACTACCAAATATATATATATATATATATATATAAACACGCACACACATATGTGTGTGTGTGTGTGTGTGAAATTGAAATTGAAATTGAAAATGAAAGAGAGGCTTACCTGATGGGAGACCAAATTGAAGAAGTCAGCATAGATTACAATCCCGAGACTAGAGCAAAGAATAGACAGGTGAGCATGAATTAAAAAACCCTAACGACACACTTACTCCCAAGAAATGTAATCGTACTTGCTTGAAACAGAAAAGAATATCTATTCCCTCGTTCAATTTGCACCTCCCAAATTATTTTCCAGTACAGGTACAGCAAGCCAGGAGTACGTTTATTCATCACCATCAGTTATTTTTGTCTGTTTATTATTAAACAAGAGTGTAATAAGATATAAATAAATTATTTGTTTGTTCCCCATTAAAAAAAAAAGAGTTTTGTTAACATTTGTTTTGGGACACATGCTAAGTATACAAAACAAGACATAGGATCTATTAAATATTATTTATTTATGTATTTATACTAAATTTAATGTATAAAAAAAATAATATGTTAGTGGATCTCATATATTGAATTCAGTATAAATACATAAATATATAATATTTAGTAGGTCTTATCTCTTATTTTTTATACTTAACGTATAATCTTAGGACACGTATTAAGAGGACACTTAAAAAAATTACTTTTTATTCTTGTATATAATAAAGTACTACTCTCTCCTTTCCACATTATATAGGTAGCAATTTTTTTATTCTTTTTTGGACAAATTGGATTAGAAAACTTGGAAGATTTCATAGAGGCTTGAGTTTGTCGAGAAATCCTAATTCCTTAAAATATATTAGACAATTTTAATTATGTTAAGTACTTTTAAACTTTTTATTTATGACTAAAAATATTTTTAATTGAATTGCAATGATTTGAACAATTTCGAATTATTCATAAGATTTTAAACCTAAAATTTGTTGTTTGATGTTATTATTTTATTGTCATATATGGTTTATTTTACATAAAGATGAATTTAATGTACTGAATATTATTGTTGATTATATCAATTGATTTTAGAATCGAAATCGAATCAAATGAAATCGCGCACACTACAAACTTCAAAACTGTCAACGCATCAATCACAAGCAGTGTCATGTGCGGTTTTCAAATTTCGTTCCAAAATTCGATATATAAATTAACTTTTGAAGTCAAACGGCAACATATTAAATTTTAAATTAATGTAAATTTATTTAATTTTAATTGATACAATTATTATAACTGTATAATATATAACAAAAATTACTAATCACAAAATTTATTTTATTATAAACTTTTACAAATTATATTTTAATATACTGTTGTTTAATTTCAAAAATCAAATTATATTTCTATTTTTAGAACAAAAATAGTATAAATATATAAGTAATTAATTTATGTGTCTACTCTTAACAAAAATAAATATCTATTAATCGCAACACAAATATTTCCCATTTCATCTTTTCGGCAATACCGGGTTGGAAGTGTACTGTACCAAGCGACAAAGGAAGTCGATCAGACCAACGGTCATATTTCATGTGACCATAAATAGATTTTAGCTCAATTCTCAACTACTGGTTACCCTGCTGCCGCATCACATTAGTGTCATACCATCATTCTCAACCAGGGAAACACAGTGGTCCAATCATGGTAGCAGTAGACCGTATACCAAACATGATTAGAATGGAAAAAGATATATGCAATGATATTTTACGATGATGCTTGCAATGACTTTTGTTAAAAATGATGAGACCCACCATATAAGTGGTGAGTTCCACTATTTTTTGTGAAGGCAAGTGTATGGATCGGTACACATTTCGGTGTGTATAGCAAAGCTGGATTAGAATTGGTAGAGATTTCGATTTTCTTTTATCTGATTTGCTACCATTTTGCATATTACTACTCTTCGTAATTATCAGAGTTATAAATAGAATGAATTTGAAAACCAACAGGAATGATGTTTTTTTTATAAAATAAATAAATATATAACCATCAAGCAGCTTTGTAATTATGATAATAGTGACGTACAAAACGGGAAAATGGCAGGAAAACTATTCATTGCCAATAACCTGCAGAATAAAAGGTAAAAGAGTCGTTCGATCTGCAGTTTTTCCCACCTCAAAATAATCTACCATTTGAAGAATTGAATCATCGCAGCTGTCACGATACTTTAAACATCATTTGCAGCCCCTGCTAGCCTCTTGAGAATCAGCCAATTACAGACCATCATTCTATTACAGAAGAAGATTTATGATGTGCAGCAATTTCATGAAAGAGACCAAGAGAGTACATCATCGGCAAATACAAGTTAGCATGTTATCTCACTATACCTACAAGCATATACCACCACCCCAAAAATCTAGTAGATCATATAAAGAGATTCACTGAGAAAACATTATCATCACAGAAGCCATTCTCCTGAAGCCAAGGGACTGACTTTTTAAGGAACTATGATGATAGTCTGTCTTTGTTCATATCAGGAAGGGCCGAAAAAAGGGTCATCCTCCTTTTGGTAAATCTGAAACAGCTGCTTAGAGTGCCGCCTAGCTAGATTCCGACACTCACTAATACCTTTTGAATCATATTGCTTCAACTCTGAAACAGATTTCTTCAGCTTGCCTTGACTATCCCCGTCAGTCAGAAACTCGGCCAAAACCTTTCCCCTGAGAAAAATATGTCTCAGAAACATAAAAAGAGTTTAACAAAAGCTTCAACTATGTAAAGCCCCAACAGCTACATATTAGACTCATAGTAAAAGAAGATTAACTAAAGACAAAAAATTCTTTTAAATAGGGAGTCAAATAAAAACAGATAAAACCTTTATGCAAATCAATTTCACAAGTTTATATCATGTATTATTTTTAGCCTGTAATTAGATGAAAACTCTAGCATATCCAGCAACCAGCTATGAGATCAAGTCGAGCGGAATTTCCTGCCACCAACCAAGGGGAAAGGTTTTGAATCCAAAGTGCAACAAGGGCCCATGTCATTCCTTTTGTAATATGAAAGGCAGAAATGGAAGGAAAATACCGAGTGTCATAGAAGAATCTAAATTATTGATCATTTCATGGAAACTGATCTTAAATGTGTAATAATGTAATATGAAAGTTACCGACGACAAAAGCCCACAAAACAACATAGTAATAAACATCAACTGAAACTGGCAATCCTAGTAGGTTCAGTAGATTTAAAATTAACAAGTAAGAGGCCAGTGAAATTAAAGATGTTCCCCATGCCAGTTTCCATGTTTGTCCTTACCAAGATAGATAAAAAAAAATCAAGTTTCATTTTTGTGTTTTCTACAGAGTTCATAATGTAGGACTCCTTTTGTTTTTTATATGGAGATAGGCTCGATAAAAAGGGGAATGTGCAGGATTTCATTTGTCTATCTTAGTAAGAACAAACATGGAAAATGGTCTGGGGAACAATTAACTGCAATTCTATCCACAATGATGGCAATAATGACAATAAACTAATTAATTATTAAAATAAAATTTGAAGTGCAGCCGCTTTAGTCAAACCTGATAGCAAAAAGTGGACTAAAACCTCGATTATTGGAAGGTAGGGGAGCCTTAACGAATTTCTGCTGTCTATAAAGAGCACAAACAGCACTCATGCACAGCTCATCGTTCTCCTCAAAACCGTGGAGCATGTCCGCTTCAAATTCGAATGCTTTACTTTTTGATTTCCCAGCAACTAATTTATCCATGTAAGAATCAGTAATGCTCTCATCGCCTGAATCGGAGCTCTCATCAGTATCTGATATCTTTGAATAAAGAGACTTCATTCTGCGTTTACCAATTTGATTCATATCATCATCACCAATACCACTGCTGCTTGCATTACAACTTAAGGCTCGTTTTCTTTTGGTCATGAACGGGATGGCAGAATCCTTCCAAGTCATCTCATCGTCTTTACCAGTCTGTCAAGAATATCTACTTTTACGAACTGTTGAAATATTAATTCTACACTCAATATAAAATCTGATCAACTTACTTTTGAAGCAGAAGCTGTTCGATCTCCTGTACACATTTCATCATCGCTGTCACAAATCTCAATTACTTCTCTGAATCCTGTATTCACATCAACAGATGCCATGTCAGAAGAATGTGGATCAGCTATGCAAAATTTATAGAACGTCATCAAAAAGGGTTTGGATTTGGCACCCTAACATTGAGGCATATCTTTTTGGGTGGACAAAATACATATAATCCACATGCATTCTTTTTCTTTTTTTAAAAGAAGTTGGAGAATGAGAGTAATATCCGTGCATTCATATATATATATATATATATATATATATATATATATATATATATCATTCATGCCTGCATGATATACATATAGAAACAGCAGAATACATGATAAAAAACAGATAATTTACAATGTTAGTCTGGCACTTTAATTACTGGACTTCAATTTCATGTTCTTTAATTTCAATCACTTTAATTTCATGTACATTAGTTGTTACTATGTCTTACAAAACAGCCGTGTTTCATTTATAAAACAAACCATTAACTTTTAAATTGTCACTTTGATTTCTCATTCCTCTCATCTGAGGAATCGAAGTGAGAATCTATCCCACCAGCAATGTCCTTAAATAGGGCAAAAAAATGAACTGATTCTAAAACAATAAGTTTCTCTTTTTACAAGCCATAAGAGAAATTTTCTAAATGCCTTACATATGCTTAACTAATTACTAACTTGATTCCTTAAACAAACCATTGAGTCCATTCAAAAACTTTGGTACTAATTCAACTTAAAAATTCTGCTCAAGTCCAAAAACAAACCAACTATATCCTCACATTTACATATACACAACGTTTTCAAGTATTTTCTTCCTTGATAGCCTTTCTACTTATCTATTAATTCATAATCAATTCATTGCTGTCAGACACTAAAGGTGACGCTTAGAAGCTGACACACCGACCCAAAGTAACCTTATGGCAATGTAAAATCACCAACTGCAAAAAGACACTGGATGAATTATATATCAGTGTTGCTTTCTTTACTAGAACAAATGTGAATTACTAAGTTTGGAGGTGCAGTAGTGGTCAATTTAGTATGAGTCTACTGAAACTAAGCTTCAAGCAGTTTATCTTATTCGTTTTTTTCTAATAAACATTAGGCAGCTTTTCTTTTTTGACTAGTAACTTAAGGCAGTTTATCTTGAGAGACTTCTCAACAAACTCATAAATATTCTTCAAATATGTTTTCCGTTCAATAACTAACACTCGATTAACCAGTTTTTGCCAATAACATGCATACCTAAAAATGCATTGTACATAACCAGGTGCATAGAAGTGTTAATTCACAATAAATTACACCACCCAGAAATTGAATAAGAAAGCATAAGTCTTAAAAAACCACGTAGATCAGATTTATTACAATAAATGATAAGCAAAATACCAAATAAGGTGACCAAATATTAAATCAACTTATTATACCTGCCTTTTGAGAACCATTAACCCCAATCACCGGTGAATTGGTAGTGGAGCCAGCCCCAGGCGACGCATGAATCTTCTCATTGCCATTCGACAAGATCCCTTGGTTTTGAGGCTCAACCAACTCCGGGTCGACATTTCCAAGTGCTGCTTCATTTACAGATTATCAGAATTTTCAATTGATTTGGTGATGAATTTGAAATAAATGTAGACTCTATTGAACTACAATTCCCAGTAAACTTTTAGAAATTTCGTTTCCTTGTTGATTTCAGTTGCACTATGAGACCCCAATTAACCACCATCTGCCATTCACATAGATATCTATATATTGTACGTAATCATGGCGCATATGTATTGATTCACAACACATTATCACTCCCATACATTGAACACACAACCCATATGTAACATCCTAACCCAAATCCCCGCGGACCTTGGCCAGGTAATCACCTAAACCATACTCTAACCACAATAATAACCTATATTAAGACAAAGAGGTTTGTGAATGTGTATTCTTTTATTTCGAAAACAGCTAAAGTTATCACTTGAGTCTTCAAAATAATAAAATCTAATTACCCAGCTTGACCCTCCTTTACATATGGCTATGTGCTTGTTCATATACTAACTTATGGGGGCATATGGCGCATTTGAAGGTCCAATAGCGCTATGGAATCTTATTCGTCTAAAAGCAACTTATAAAGAAAGGCAGCTTATTTAACTCCTGAACGCACTAAAGTATCAAACACTGAAAACACCACTAACTAAACAAACCCATATGTATATCTTATGATATATACGTGTAAGGCATTAACTGGGTTATTGTGGATTAGTTACCCCATCAGTACTCAATGCAATCCACTCACGTATTTAGTACACTCCATAAGTTAAAATTTTGGCACTAGGAAATAAAAGCTGCTTCTATATGAATTAAGTTTCATTACGTCATTCAGTCTATTAACCATATGGAAATATATACATGCACGCATGCAACATATGACTTAGTGGGCAATTTCAGAAACTAACCCCTTGAACTGATTCTTAAATTTTGATTATATATCAAGAAAATAATCTTCCTATAATAGGGTTCAAGGATTTCATCCTGAAATTAAGTCGACAATAAATAAATTGCATATAAATAATCAGCGGTTCCAATAATCTACAAGAATTTTTCATAAGACTAATATATTAGTTTAACACTATCACACAATAATAGTAACAAAATTAATTACAGATTATTGACTTAAAGCTTCTGACAAATCAAGCTGTAAGAGAATTAACCATATCAAATTACAGATTATTATACAGATGAAATATAAATGCCAATATAAGTAAAATGATACTCCCTCCATCCCAAATCACTTTTCACCCTTCCCTTCTTTGGTTGGCTCATAACTATGTCACCTAGCTTTTAGCTTATGATGAGCATTGCACACATACCCTTTGCTTGAAAATTACCAATCTAGTGTGTTCCATTAAGGAAGAATAAATTTTGGAAATTAACACTGTTTTAGCATCATTTACAAGTTTCTTTTAAATGCCTAAAACCTCAAGGGCAATTAATTCGGAATGGAGAGTGTACAAAGTATTTAAGAATGTGAACACAAATTGCATCAACAAATTATACCTGGATCCATCACATCATTAACTTCAGGTACCGAAAAATCTCTAGCAGATTTTTCATCAGAACCCAAACCCTGGGCCGGCGACTCCGCCTCGATTATCCTAGCCAATACTGGATTCTCACTCAATATCAGGGCTATATCTTCCTCTAATTTTTTAAGTCGTGGTTCGTATTCAGCATATTTCTTCTTCCAATTATTAGCCAAATCCTCAGCTTTCCTTTTCTCGCCCTTCAACTCTGCAATCTTTTCATTCAGCTGAAGTCTCATTTCTTTCTTCTCATTTTCCTTTTTCTCAAAATCAGAATAAAACTCATTAAACCTCTCTTCAGCTCTCTTCCCTCTGTCAGACAAAACTCTAAGATCCTCATTAGCGCGAGTGAGTTTTTCTTTCATCATTTCACACTCCCTCTGGTATTTCTTCACTTGATCCTCCATTTCTAGCTTCTCAAGAGCTATTTCTCCATGTTTCCTCTCCATAACATCGTACCTTTTTCCTAGGGTTTCTACTTGGCTCCTCAGTTCTTTAACATTCCCGTTCAACTTCTCTTCTCGATCCAATAAAACTCTTTCCACCTCGTCGAACTCCGCCTTCCGAAAAGCAGAACGGAGCTGCGAAATGAGCTCCGGAATGGTGCGGTTCACAGTGGAGCTTAAAGGGGCGAGATTAATCGGCGGTTTCGACTCAATGGGGTTTATAACCGATTCATAACTCATTTCTCTGGCGTGTGTAATGTTGAGAAATGGGGGTGAGATTTTTGTGGAGAAAAAAAGTAATTTTTTAGAGAGAGAAACTAAGAAAATGAGAGATCGTAGAAAGTGAAGAATCATAAATGGAGGGGGAAGTGGAAACGAAAGCCTTTACCGCGTGAATGAGAGAGGGGACTTTACTGCTTTACCCCTGTCAGCCTTGTGTGTGACAGCATATTTTGAAAGACCTTAGAGCTTATGATTAAAATGTCCAGTAAGTTAGTAGTTCCAAAATAAGCACGTAATCTAGCTCTTCTTTTTTTATTTTTTTTATGAGCATTGAATATGGTGTACTCAACTTAGAATTTATTTTAATTAAATTGATATAAACACCATTTTTTTCAATTTGTTTTCTAAAATAAGCTAAACTTTTCCAAATAAATTGAGATAAAGTGTAATACTCTCTCCGCCCTTAAAATGATAGTTTAAGAATAAATTTTACATAAATTAAGATTGTCACATAAGAGAAGAGAATATAAATTTATTTTTTATTTTGTCCTTATATTGTGTTAATTACTTTAATTGACTTTTAGGTTTGTAGAGAGAGTAGATTAATTTAAATCATTTATTTGTGATGTGATTAATTTACTGTTTGACTAAGATATATAATAGTCAAGGGTAAATTAGTCAACATAATTTTTTTTGTATACTCTGTTTGTCCCATAATAAATGTCTCTGTTTGATTTTTATGGTCAAATTATACATTTTTAAAATTGATAAATCTTAAAAAAATATACGCCAAGATATTATGATCATAATAATTTATGGATAATTTACTATTAATGTCAAGTTTTGGGATTTAAAAGTTTTATATAAACATTTTTAATTATTAACTTAAAAAATAGTCAATTTGACCCTTAAAGCCAAATTATGATGTTTATTATGAGACAGAGAGAGTAATTGATTTATGTACATTAGACATACTTTTGAGTACAAAATTTGTTGTCACTTAAGCTATTCTTTTATGGACAAGTGAACAACTTTACGCATATTATAATCAAATGCTATTTTAAATATTATATATTTTTTAATAGTTGTGATGCATGTAATATTTAAAATTATGCTCTAAAATTATGCATTTAAAGTTATTCTTCTTTTAGAGCCGAAGAGAGTAATAAATAGTACTAGTACGAGTTTTATCTTTTCTTTTGGACGTAAAAATTATCTCACATTTATGTGTAATGTTAGGTAATTATACAAAGATTGTCTAAACAACGACTTTTGTAAGGAAACAAGACAATTTTATCAAATTACTTGGCGTTTTTCCATATTTTTTAAATTATAAGTGGACCTTTTTAAAGCCCCCAATTTTAGATGCAATATAAGTCGAGGGAATTATCACACAATCACAACCATAACTATAATCGCCTTGGTGAGTGTCAAAACCATCCCTTGATAAATTATGAGAAACTACAATAGTCAATCAAACTTTATGTACACCATATATATAGGAAGAAATAACTAATTGAGTTTCCCTTTCCATTTCACATGAAAGATAGTTCAAAAATGAAGCTCAAGTACAGAAATGTGTTTTGGAGAAGAAAGTTCTGCCACGGGTGACAGTTTGTAAGGTGTACATGATGCACACTTTCATCCGTTTCTCGTTTATAGGAAGAAAATGAAACAGCAACCCACCACCACCACCACGCACTCATTTATCTACAGAGTTGTAAAATGCAATTACACAAGTTTGCAGCGTTGCATGCTAATCTTCATCCGTAGAAATCTTTTGCTTCTTCCACTTGTATGCAGCTTCCAAAATCTTGAGATTTGGGGCCTGAGTTTCTTCAGGGAAGAGGTAGTCTATATACTCCTCATACCTGCAAATTTATGTAAATAACATCAACAACCCTCGATAAATAAACTTTGAATGGCTATAATAAACCTGAGAGTGAGGTATACAAACATGTATATTAAAACATTATAAGGTGAGTTTTGAGTCGAGGAAGAAAAACAAAATGAATTTGCTAGTCAAGCCCATATAACAACTTTTTGCAAAGGCATGACCTGACCCATTATTACATCTTAAAGTCAACAAAACAACCAAGACTCTAGCAAGTCTAGGAATAGGGAACATATAAATTAAGAAGATGAGCATACCCGGCAGGACCATCATCAGTATCTATTTGCCTTCTCTTCTTGAGCTTTTTCGGCAGCTTTACACGTACTAAGCTAACATCACCAAGCTCACCAAAACTGCTCTCCAGGTTTAGCCATTCTTCCAATAACATGGCCCTTTCCTCTTTGAGGTCAGGAGCCGATGTTCTGAAGTAGCTAATGGCACTCTCAAAAACCCCTGATGGATCAAACAGTAAAAGAAGTTAAGTTCCCATAGGATACAAGTGAATCAGGTTATCCACAAATACTAATTACTACAACGATAATGAAAACAATATCAAATATTTTACTTCTAGCATTCACAAGGCATTGCAGTTGTTGCTGACGAAAAGATTCCTGAACTTCATCTTCAGGCAAGTCCGACCCCTGCTCATCCTCTAACATAGCAGATGCCTCAAACTTTGCAAAACTAATCCAAACCTTCAAGTGCTTTGTGCGTTCTAAAAGCCTCTCGTAAAGCAGTCTAGTTTTTTCAAATTCACCCTCTGATATCTCAAAGTCAATATATGCCTGTTGTCAAATGAAGAAGTTAAATCCGATCTGAAAACAACTTCAACCCTATATTAAATAGCATAGACATATCAGTCGCACACTCGCACCAACACATTAGTTGATCTGTATCTCATCCCTACTTTTGAAAAACACAATCATTTTTGTACCTAGCTCCTTGTTTATTTATTTATTTTGCTAAAAATAGCCCCTCATTTAGCTTGTAACTTAGCTTTCACTAAAAATTAACAAACAGACGCAGGAAATGGCTGACAAAAGTTCAAAAGAAAAATTGCACAAGGCAGCAAATTTATTCTGACGAAACACTAAATCAGGATTTTAGCGATCGTATGTATAGTAATTTATATAAGCATGATCACTATACATGTGTATAGTAATATCATACATATCCCAAAAAAGAAATTGTATAGTTATATCATGTCTTCCACAAGCCCCAAAAGAAAGTAGACAGCAATGGAATCAACTTTACATTAAATTTTAGCATAATTATGCAAACTATTGAAACTAATAACAAGGATGAGATCAGGACAAAGAATAGCTATGAATCAGGACATAATAATAAATTGCCAACGTAAGAAACCATTTAACAGAAATCAATGTTTCAGTTTTTCTCATGTAAATTAGATAGTGAATATTTACCTTCCATAACAATTCTGGCATATCAAGTGCAGGTTGAGCAATTGCAAGCTCAAAAATAGCTCTAGCTCGATCAGTTTCACTCAAAGATCTTTCCAACTCAGCATACTTACTCCAAGCATAGCAATTTTCTGGTGACCACTCCAAATACTTTTCATACAGCTTTCGGCAACGATCTATGTTACCAAGTTGAAGCTCAATTTCTATGTACTTCTTAAATATCTGTTGGATAACAAGCATAGTGATAAGAACAAAACAAAACTTCGAGAGGCGGGGGGGGGGGGGGGGGGGGGGGGGGGGAGGAATTGATACATAGAAGTGTAGAACTTCAGAAGAATTATAGAAAAGAGTAATTAAATCAAAGCTTGACAATTAAACTTTACAATACCTTGTCTTTAGGAGCCTTCCCAATTGCTTGTCCAAGGATTAGTCGTGCACCTGTGAGATTTAATTGCCTTATCTCAAACTGGGCAGCCAACAACCAGATTTTCGCAAATGAAAATTGATTATGGGGAATCAACTTGAGACATTCCCTGCACAAAATACAATTAAATGAGACAAGTCCTAAAAAAATAGAGGAATATTTGTTATAATGCAAGACAACAGAATTTTAATATTAAAAAAAAATTAAGGAATGAAAATAGGAGCTCAGGCACGTATTCTGCACAAAAAGTCATGTGGTTTTTTTATCATGTTATTCTGCCATAAGAGCTAGAGAGCAAACTATTAAGCCGGCCACTTGGAATCATCTCTTCCATGCTGATTTTACAAGAGAGACTGAAATCACATTTAAAAAAAAAAAGGAATTGATATTTCCACACGACTACAAGAGGGAATTTGATAGTTCCACAAGAGTCTCCTTACATGAATAGTAAATAGGACCCACATGCATGGGAGTAAGGCCTTGTAAAAATATAAAATTTACCTTGTGAAAATAATAATTCCAAAAAAAAAAAAAATTACAATCCATTAAGGGAAACTCAAAGTTCCTGAACTACAGTCCACTAAGGAACTCAAAAACTGAAATTTTGAGAATGACGATCACTGCAATGGACGCTGATTTTTTAGAAACCAAATCTATTATTTTATCTGTAGAAATTTATCTAGTCAAATTTAGACAAGAAGTCTATGAACTTTGCCTGTATGCATATATAAATGGACACACGCTGCAATATACAACATTACTTTTAAAGTTTCAGAGCCTTGTTCTCCCATATTTGGGCTTGAATTATTTAGCGCAATAGCTTCTGGAAATGTGCTAACATTTGCAGTATTTCACCAGAGTTTATTAGGTCTATCACTTCTTATAGTAGAGGGGGATCTAGTTGGCTTATCCAGATGATGGGGATCAAGATCAAGTTATTAAGTATTTATTTATAGATTTAATTTTTTTATTTATTTATGGAATTGTTGTAATTTTAGGAGATAGATAGTATTTTATTAGTTAGGGTACTTTTAATATTTTAAGTGTTTTATTTAATTAGTAGGATATTTTTGTCATTTAATATTTTTAGGGTAATTAGGGTTTGTGTCCTAATTGAATTAGGATTTGTTCCTATTTAAAGGTTGATGTACTCTCAGATTAAGGACGCGATTGATTATTTTGATTATTCAGTTATTCCAATTATCGCAGAGATAATTCTCCTTCTAGGGTAATAGACGTAGAGTTGAACCCTAAATCCCTAGTGGTTTATGAGTAGATCTAAATCCTAAGTTTCTGTTACTGCTATTGCTATCTAATATACAATCCACCATAATCTGTCCTACACCAAAGTGGTATCTGAGTTTAGGGTTTCTCCATTAATTTCTCAATTTTTGGGAGATCCTGGGTTGGGGGGAAAAATACTGTTCAGCGCAAGTTACTGTTCATCGCAGCACTATTCATCACGGTTACTGTTCACCGCAGCACTGTTCATCATAGCATTATTCATCACAGTTACTGTTCACGGAGTGCTATTCAAGCCAGGAAAAAAAATTAGAAGTGGCAAAAAAAAAATGTCGTACTGCTACTGCTTTTGAAATAGAAAAAGGAGGCTGCTGCTTTGGTAACCCTAAATCTACAAATTTAACTTTTCGAAAATTACAGTTTAAACCCCAAAGTTTTCACAATTTTCAGTTTAGTCCCCAAAGTTTCATAAATTTTTAAACTATCCCCTGAACTTTCAACCTTTAGGTATCAGTCCCTGTACTTTCATTTCCTTCAATTTCAGTCCCTAAAGTTTTAGTAATTTTCAGTTTAGTCACTGTTAATTTAAAAAAAAAAATTTATTTTATTTATTTATTTTAGTTTTAAGCTATTGTACCAATGTACCGAACGAACCATAAAAGAATTAATTGAAAGGGGAAAAAAGGAAATTCGGTTTCTTTGTGATGAAAGTGACCGAATAGACTACCTCGTCAAGATATATGGTCGGACTACCTGTTTGAAAAATGAGCAAGAAGAGGTTAGACAGTATATTGCCAATGCACATTACGAGCTTGATCGACTTCAATGGCGATATCAAGATGAACAAAGATGAGCTGCGATAGAGAGACGTCAACAAGCTAAATACGAAGAACTTCAAAAGGCTACACGTGAAATTGGTTCTAGATGTTCTTCCATAAAGGATGAAATCTCTTTTATAAAAGATGACCTTATTAACTTGCTGGCACATATTCGAGCAAAGAAAAAGCAAGAACAAACGCAAGCGCAAGAGCAAGAGAAAGAGGATGTTCACCATTCCAAGACTACAGATAGTTGTGACGCGTCTATGACAATTCTTGAAACTCCACTAGTTGAACCATTGGACATTATTGAAGATAAAATTGAGTCAAAGATTGCATGTGAACAACAGATTTTTGAAGTTGATGTTGAGTTGATTGTTGTCAAAGAGGAGCCGGTTCAAGAAATTGCTTCAAACCAAGGTAATCACATTGAGTTTATCATTCCTCTTGATCTATTTCAAACGCCTTTAAATGCAAAAGTGATTCTCTTGTCAGCTACCTTCCCAACGGTACTCCAAGATGTTTCAATGAAGAAGAATTCATGGTTCATTATCTCATTCTATAAAACTCGAGGTCGAGTTTTCTCCAACAAGGGGAGAAATGATGGGGATCAAGATCAAGTTATTAAGTATTTATTTATAGATTTAATGTTTTTTATTTATTTATGGAATTGTTGTAATTTTAGGAGATAGATAGTATTTTATTAGTTAGGGTACTTTTAATATTTTAAGTGTTTTATTTAATTAGTAGGGTAGTTTTGTAATTCAATAATTTTTAGGGTAATTAGGGTTTGTGTCCTAATTGAATTAGGATTTGTTCCTATTTAAAGGTTGATGTACTCTCAGATTAAGGACGCGATTGATTATTTTGATTATTTAGTTATTCCAATTATCGCAGAGATAATTCTCCTTCTAGGGTAATAGACGTAGAGTTGAACCCTAAATCCCTAGTGGTTTATGAGTAGATCTAAATCCTAAGTTTCTGTTACTGCTATTGCTATCTAATATACAATCCACCATAATCTGTCATACATCACCAGATTAGCTGCATATCCCAATTCCCAACCGTATGAGTAAGGACTCCTACATAAGTCCAACCCACTATTGTTTTCTAGCTTAGTTCTGGGTTATACAAATCCACTTTCTCTCATTTAAGCCAACCCCAACAGCCTATTTTATGCATATCATATCCTAGATCAAATAAGTAGTACCACAACGTATTTGTCCTCTTTCTCTTTCCTTCTATCCTTTCTATGAAAAATATAAATGTCGGCCCCTATACTATAACTAAACCATTCCTATACCACATCTAGCCAAGCCTCAACGCACTTTATTGGCATCTTGGTACTTCATCATATAAGTTCTACAATAAAAAAGAGGCAAGTAAGAGATTTATTCAAAAGTGAAGTTTACTGTTATACGGATTCACTACTTTTTCCCCAACATCCTAACATATCTGCATAACGTAGATCGCAAACCGGTATGCCATAACAGTAAGACCCATTTGCACCAGCCTTTGCTTTCGCTCCAGTAGCCTACCACCCCTTGAACATCGTACCTTGCTCATTGGCCTCATCTGCGCTAATCATCTTTCAGCATAACCCAACTAGATCAGGTGTTAGTTTTTGAGTTGGAAAAGTATAAAGCCTTGTTAACTTGTATGGTTTTCGAGACAGGAAACATGAAAAATCAATTTGGTTCATGGAGGTTCCTTATTGTAAAGTCATATTAATATAATTTCCTAGGTTAGTATTGTTACCAAGTTGGCAAGTTCGGTTACAATCTTCTTAAATCCATATAGTGATAACAAAAAAATTGTGAGAAATCAATCTAATAGCTTCTTGTTTTTGTATCTTTAGCAAATGAACATCATATCATAGTTCATATATGCCTTCCTAAATAATATATTGTGGTATAGCCTAATATTGATATATGTCCATACCACTAGTCAAAATTGATGACTCTTACATACTTTATAATTTTTAATATATTACCTGTAGACATCTCTAGTGCGCTCCATATCCTGTGCATCAAGTTCCTCATATAAAGCATAATTAATCCTGGAAATCATAACGGAATTAATCAGAATCAACTAAATCCACAATCTTTATTATTAACCCATAAACCATCACATTATACTTTATACTTACCATAGGTAAATATATCGCTGCCAATAGCGCTTCTCTTCAGCTGGAGGAACATTAGCAATTGCTCTTTCATAAACCTCCCTGACCCTCTCCTTATTACCAACACTTTCCTCCAATCTAATGTAGTCAAACCATGAATCGTAATTTAACGGATTCTTCCTCACTTCGTCCTCATACTGGAACCTCCTCTTCCCCACTATAGCATCCTCTATTCCTTCCCTATCACCATACTGCTTTTCGAACGCTACAAATTTCCTATATAAATCTTCTGCCCGTCCCTTCGGTATATGATCAAGGGCAAACTTATAAATACACCTCGCCCTCTCCGTCTCCTTACACTTCTCCTCAAACTCCGCAAATGCAACAAACAAACTCTCCGCCTCCTCATCATCTGCCAACTTATCAATCGCCCTCTCATAACAATTCCTAGCTCTACCAATCTCCCCATTTTTCATCTCAAACTTCGCAAACCGAATCCATGATGAAACTTTCGGCTGACACTGCACAAACCGTTCAAAAATGGTCCTAGCTCGTTCAATTTCATTGTATCTCAGCTCAAACTTGATGTAAGAAAGCCAAGCCTGCTGGTCTGGTTCCCAACCCATCCACCTTTCGAAAATTTGCCTTGCACCCGCTACATTCCCCAAAATCTCCTCCATGTGAATGTATTTATACCATAATTGATCTACCCTGGGCAACAATGTGACGGCTCTATCCCATACGTTTCTGGCATGGTTAATGAATTTGTTCTTCATTTCGACATCCGCGTACTTCAGCCACATGGTGTGGTCTCTGTAATCGACATCTAGTGCTCGTTCCCAGACCGAACGAGCTCGATTGAAGTCCTTTTGAGACTCTTCCCATTTTGCATACTTCACCCAAACACTCTTGTTCCATCGAACACGGCGGATTAGGTCTTCGAATTCTTTGCGCTTGCGGAGCCGGTAATCGGCGAGTTCGGTCGAATCTGTGATTTTTTGCTTCGGCGGTCGGATTTCGGCTTCCTGTCGCTCTCGTGCTTCTCGGAGGATTTGCTCGGCGGTGATTTGGATGGGGGCTGGGGTTTTGTTCTTAACCCTAGTTGGGCGCGGGAGTTTTACCTCCGTCTCTTTGCGAGTGAGATAGCCCAGTGCTGGGTCTGAATCCTTTGCAGAAGCCATTGTTAACTGAGGAACAAACAGTATCACAGATAGATTTATAACGCTGAAGATGTGTATATGGATATGTAGAGATTTGGAGCTTTTACGAAGAAGAACATTGAAATTAGGGATCAGGAATTAGGATGACCTGTTTTACTAAGGGCGACCCGAGATGACGGGCTAGAGCCCATCTTCTTTTCACAGGAATTGGAGCGGTTATAGTTTGGTATTTCCCTGTTTAGACCATTCTATGGATTGGGCCTAAAGTTGGCCTACGAAACTTTAGGACATAGATTTCAACTTTTGGTCAATACTCCATCTCAAATGGTCAAAAGTCAAAACCAACAAAATTGAGTAATCACCTGATTATTTTTTATTTAATTTATTTTGAGAGAAAGCCAAGACTAAGGCAAGCATATTATTCATATCTCGCAGCATCCTATAACACGAGGATGTATCTCATCCAACCAACAGGTAAAAAACAGAAAATCTGGCTCTTGATATGATTTTGAGTGTGTATCTATAATAATATTATTACGTTATTAGTCAATATGATAATTAAATTTTGAGTTAAATTTTAAAATTTAAATTTAAATTGAACTAAATTTGACTTGAATTTCACTACAAGAAGTTTGATCCAACTCAATATTATTTATAACGACTTTCATATATTTTTGTTAAAATTGATTTATTAGCTTAATCATTAATACGTATTAGTTATTGTTCCACTAGTAAGAATTCATCGTATTATTTTTTTTAAAAATTTATCATTTTAAAAATGTATATTTAATTTTAAAATTAAAACATATGAATTAACACAAGCCGGACATGATATGTATGAAAGAAAGTTGTAAAAATTTATGACTAAATTATTCAAAAATACTTTAAACAACATTTTAAAGCATTTGTTTGATCATTTGCTCCGACTTTGTATTGGCTGGCTCTATTACTACCATACAACATAGATTCCTTTTATTCATTTGTATTTGTATGATATATGTATGCATGAACCCCGATTCGCATTTGCACCTCATGTCATTTTGGTCGAGGAAGAATACTATTTAGTATTTTCTCTCTTTCTTTCTGTTGGCATTTCCTCTCTTTGTTCAGATCCACGTTCTCCTGAGCTCTTTCACCTTTCAATTCACAAGGTAATTTCTGCGCTTTATTGGGTGAGCAGAAATTTATTTACAGGAGAATCGTTATTTGATTTAAATTTTGTTTCTTTTCGATTCCAAACTTTTCTCATGAATGTAAATTAAGGAGCATTTGGGATTCCTTAGATTTGTTTGGAATCTTGAGTTCATGCCATCATTCACTTTTTTTTATCTTTTTCTTTTTGTTTTTTGCATGCTTTATTGAATCTTGATTGATTTCTCGTGGTAGTTATATATGAATACAGACACATATGGACACGGACATTAATGCATAATTTTATTTTCTCTGCAATGTGAAGAACATGTAGGGCTCACAGCTGTAAATTGGTCGTCAATTATCATGTGGTTTTGGGGCTGAACAAGAAATTTGGAAACTTTGTGCAGGCATTAGTTGGAGATAAAGTCAGTTCCAAGAATGTTTTAAAAAGTTTATTAGCAACGTTGCTTGTGAAATTGACATCTTAAATAAATTACTAATCAATTTCATGCCATCTTGTCATTCATGTTTAAGGAATTAAGGGCCATATTTTCAGAATAATGTTACGTAAATCTGTCTTAAGTAACCACAAAAGAAATCCGGGAAAAAAAATATTGTGCTTGATAAAGGAAGATAGATCATTGAAAATTTGAAAAACTTTGTTTTATATCTTTCTTACATCTCTTTTCAAGTTTGATAATAATATGGATTTTGGGCATCCCCCACTGACCACATCAGACAAACATCTCTCATCTGGTTGTTGGTATTAGTCTACTCTCTGTTGGTTCTTACACGAAATATAACTAAACATAATTGATTTGCCGCCTCTTATCATGAAACTACTAAAAGATGTAATAACTATCTTTTGTTTATTACTATGTTACACGAAATCTTCACTTTACCCTAACGTACTCTTGTCCAACACCCGACACTTAACACTCGGACAAGAGTATGGGTACTAGACACTTTATTTTAGTGTAAAAAATTGACAAAACTATCGAGTACCTGTGTCGGAATCTTTAAAATACAGTGTCCAACTGGACACTCCATCCAAGTCCATTTAACGTAGGTTTACTAATTATTTGGGGCCTCTTACTATTATCCTCGAATATGTTTAGTCCAGATTCACTGGTATTACTTTTAAACTACAAACTGATTTTAGTATTTACCTTCTACAGTTATTGTATTTCTTCTGTTTCGAATGGATAAATTCCAATCTTGGCTCTTGTACCTTATGCAAAGTATCTTGAATCTGGAGTAGAGATGACAAAACATGGGTGGAGGGAGTCAATGAAGTCCTTTAGGATTCATGTTGACCCTGAAAAAGAAGAGGAGCTAAAATTTATGCAAATAGGTAAATATTTCTCACCAGCAGTTATAGGATAATGGGTTACAATTTGATCAACAAGGATATGTTCAATTTATTTCTACTTGGAAAGAGCATAAAACAAAATTTTGGCATTTTTCATACTGTAAATGTATATGAGTTCATGTTCCTGTTACTTGGAGTAGTTTATAATATAGTTTCCAAATAACAATCAGTGCATATTTTAATAGTTTCTATATAAGAATATGTTTATATTTATATAGTTTTATCCTGAAACCTTTCTATGAAAGTAGATGAAGACATGGATCTACACTCGGACGAGGAAAAAATAACGCTGAAATGGATACATTTTTTATAAAAAAAATGCAGATCTCAATCTGATTAGTTGGTTAAGTTGCGGGTTGTAATAATTTTCTTCTTTTATAATGCTTGTGCATTCCTTATGCGTTGTGGTTGCTACTCTTCCAGCACATGTTATTTGATGGAACTTAGAAGTGGGCATTTCCTTTTTGTCTTATTTCCTAAATAATGTGAAGTGGTTGCTACTCTTCCACCACGTGTTATTTGATGGAACTTAGAAGTGGGCATTTCTTTTTTGTCTTATTTCCTAAATATTGTGAAGTGGTTGCTACTCTTCCAGCACATGTTATTTGATGGAACTTAGAAGTGGGTGTTTCCTTTTTTGTCTTATTTCCTATATATTGTAAATGGTTCATATTACATTATGTGTTTGTGAACCTTGGATACTGGTCTATTAGAATTTAAGATCAATCACATAATAATAGAAAATAGAAAAGAACGAAAAAATAAGAACACGCAATATACTCAGGTTCACCAATTTGGCTAGTCTTGCTTGTCTAATGTATTCATTAGATGCCCCACACGCTCTACAATGATTCACACACCAAACAACGTTTTATAGTAATTAAAAAACCCTAATTGCTATAACGTGGACTCAAACCAATATATTAGTAAAACCCAAGATTGGGTTACTAATAAATCTTCAAGCACAATTATAGCTTGCACTTGGCTTCCAGGGGGCGTTGGCCCGTTACAACCTTCGTCAGCTCACCGGCGAGTTTGCTCACCGATTAGCGAGACCCTGACTATCCTGCCGTAATGGCTATTAGTGAGACCCATAGAACTATAAACCAATCCCAACATAGTCGAACTCTACTTAATTTGCTATATTACCAAGCTACCTGAATAATGTCACCATTAACTAGAACAAGCTTGTTGCTGACTTATTATCTGCGTGAATTTGGCTTCATCCTCGTGCATTTGACATTTGATCATTGACATTTTTGACATGTTTCCTGTTCCACCCCAAGCTATTCAACTTGGCTGACAAGATTTTACAAAGTCAGAACTATTGAGTTTGCAAGTTTCCTGTTAATTGCAGAAAACGAAAATAGAGTGAACAAGATCTTGAAGCTTATCAAGAGTATAAACCAAGGGAACAGAGAAGCGAATCTAAAGAAGAAGACGGAACTTTATCAACTCATTGATGATTTTCAGAAACAGCACCAATCACTTTATGCTCTTTATGATAACCTCAAGGGCGAGGTAAGGAAAAGAGTTGCAGGCAGTAAAGGTGAAGGTTCTTCTACTTCTTCTGCCAGCTCTGATTCAGAACCGTATGATTCATCGGATGAGTTAAGTTCTAGGAACAAACAATTAAAAGGGGGCCTTCAGAAGGTTAAGGATGGGCATAATAAGCAACTTGAAACTTCAGATTCAGAAGATTTGTACCTGAAGGATAAACTGACCTCGACTAATGAAGAAAAACTCGTGGATGAATCTAGCTTGTTGAAGGAGAAATTGGCTGAAAAGGAGGAGAAATTTCTGTCCGTCAGCAAAGCACATGAGGTTCACAAGAGGGATACAACAGCTCAGATAAAGGACTTAGAGGGCCAGGTATTTATCTTAAAGCTTGAATTGGAAACCTTGGGCTCTGAGAAAACAGAATTAAGGGAGCAACTTGAAAGTAAAGAAACTGAAGCCAAACAACTGGGAGAAAAAAATTTAGAATTGCAAAATCAAATTTCAGAACTTGATACAACATTTAAAAAGAAAGAAGATAAACTTTCTGCCATGTTGAAGACGTTTGAAGACAATGAGAAACATTTGATATCTAAAATAGATAAGTTAGTGGCACAGGCCAATAATCTGCAATCTGAGTTGGATAGTTTACATGCTCAGAAAGGTGCATTGGAAGCGCAGTTAGACCATGATAAAAATGAAGGACCGACTATAATCATGGGTCTAGCAGATAGGATAGATGTTTTACAACATGACTTGGAGTCCTTACGCAGTAAAAGAACTGATTCAGGATCACAGCTTGGGAAAAAATCTCAAGAAATGTCAGAAGGCCTTATTCAGGTGCAAGATATTAAAGAGGAACTACTAAGCAAGACTCTAGGTGAACAGAGAACATTTGAAAAGAAGGGTTTAGAAGTGCAGGTAAAGGACCTTGAACGCGAGATGAACTCGCTTAGCAGCCAGAAAAGTGCTTTGGAAGAACAGATGACTAGTATGGAAAAGGAGGCTAATCAGTCGAGGGTAGAAGAGGAGAAGTTGCATGCAAGAATTCTTGATTTGGAAAAAAGACTAGCAGAAAGGGAAGATGAGATTTCAACCATGCAAAAGACGATCGAGGCAAGCAGGAATAAAATGTCTAATGAGATTACATCCTTAACAACGCAGGTTAAAATTCTCCAGCAGGAATTGGAATCTTTGCAGACTGAGAAAAGCTCATTAAGTTTGCAGATTAAAAGATCGCATCAAGAGTCATCAAAGAATCTGATTAGGTTGGAGAAACAGAACTCTGAGTTGACAAAAATAGTAGAAGATCAGCAGGGAACACTGATAGAAAGGGAGGTAATCGCGAACAAGTTAAATGAAGAACATAAACAATGTGAACGAAAGTTAATGGAACTCAAATTGAGCGTCCAATTGGTGGACAAAAAGTTTGAAGAAGTATCAGAAGATTTCCGTAAGAAATTTGAAGATAATCTCCGCATTATGAGCAGGAGGATTCATGTTGCTGAACAGTTACATGTTGAGAGCAAAGAATGGTACCGAAAGACAAGAGAAAAGTACGAGCAAGATAGCAAAGAACTTGTACTTTCGCTCAAGAAGATAAAGGATATTTCGTTGTCTGCAAACAATATGCTGACTGCATTAGACACAATGGCCCTGAAATTTGAGGACAGCAGTGCACATTTCATGAACAGAATTTCCAAAGTTTTTTGTGAATTAATTTTAGCCAAGGACTGGGGGAAGAGGAAAAACAAAGCAATAACACACGCAGAATATGATCTCGATTCTCTGTTGGCACAGCTGAATGATAAAGAAGCAGAAGTATCGGGGTTCAGAGAAAAAGTTTGGAAGTTAGAGAATAAGGTAAGAGAAGTTGAGAACATTGTTGAACAAAAGGAAGAGGGAATGACGAGTCTTGGAGAGGAAAAGAGGGAAGCGATACGACAATTATGTGTGTGGATTGATTATCACCGCAGTCATTCTGATCACCTCAAGAAATTGCTCAATGATGTTACTAAAAGAAGCCAGAATGCAGCTAAGATAAGATGATCCTCAGGTCATTTTTCATTCTAATTTTGAAGCTTTTTGGTTAGTTTAGTAGCTAACTAACCTTTTTTCTCCCTCCATTTTTCCAAATACGGATGAGCATATTTTGAATAAGCAATTGTATGTAGACAGCTTCCAAAATATACAATACTCAGTGAATTACATGAACCTTCCTCAATGGGTTGTACTTGTATAATCAAACTAAATATCCTCTTTTTATTTGTTTGGGTATGTATAATTTTGTAAAAGGATTGTCCAAAATTTCTTTCATTGATAAACTCATCTTATGGCCAACTGAGATTTTTGATTCTTGCCTCACAATATCAAAAAGAAAGAAAAAAAAAAGATTCTTGTCTTGTTTCAACTTCTCCTAAATAAAAATTAGAGAAATATCTTAAAGGGCCTTTTATTTATGGACAAAGGCATATACGTAATCTTTTTATACTCTTTCAATTTGAATAATGGATATTTATAACTTTTTTTTGTGATTGGAGATTGCAACCATAGCTCTTTGGGTGTCCCCAGGTCAATCCTTCACAAACAACATATATTCTTAAAAATTATTTAGTATCCTGAAACTGCGTCACCTAATATTTGTATTTTTTTATTTTAGTGATATCTCATTATTTGAAACTTTAGACTCACTAAAATAGAGAAATATAGTTAGTGAATAATTACTCCATATATTTCACATAAAAACATATTGGATATACTTTGTATTTTTTGGTACTTATGAATTGAAAAATACTCTTAGTTAGTAAAAGTTGTTAGTATTTCTATGTAAGATGCAATTTTCTTTCACCATAAAAGTCAAAAGAAGTTTGACCTAGACAACCTAATATTGAACAAGGAAAGGCAAAACTGACATCTGTCTTGAAGATTAAGTTTGGAGGGAAAGAAAAGAAAGTGAAAGAAAAAAAGGGAAGCGTGTCTTGAATTTTTTTAATAGGAGAGAAAAGAAGATATAATTAAATAAAAGGGAAAGAAAAAAGAGAAAATAAGTATTTTTGAGCTGAATATTTTCATTCTTACTTTTAAAAAGAAATAAGTATTGAAAATTGATCTTGTGAAAATATTAAATTAACTTGTAAAAATATTAATTTTTATATGAAATTGATATTTTCACAAGTTAATTTGATATTTTCACAAGTGAGTCTTATTTAATCTTATAAAAATATTATATTCAATTGTGAAAATATCATTTTCCTAAGTATTAACACACTATATCTATCTATACAATTAAAAAATAGGGTATAATATTAAAATCTGTCTCATATCTCACTTTGTAATAATATAAATATACATAGTGTTTAATTATTGTGTACGTAAATTTGTCTGTTGAGGAGAGAGTTCAAGAAAAAAAGTAAAACTTTCTCTTTTCTCTCCTTATTTAATTTTAATTTAATTTTTTTCCTTCAACTAAACGAGTGCATTGGCTGCAAAATTTTGGAACTTACACGTAATAATGTTCCTCCGTTTCATGCACTAATTACATCAGTGTACAAAATGGGAATAAAACAATAAACGTACAATATCCACCCTGGCATCATATAGTCGAATAATTGTTGTGCAATAAGTCAGCAAATTTTACAGTTACATATAATAGAAACAGAATAAACGTATCAAAGGTATTTCGGTAATAAATAAAAAATCTGAGAGTTACATATAATAATAATATAATAGAGATAGAATAAACGTATTAAAGGTATTTCTGTAATAAATACAAAAATCTGAGGGGATTAATAAATAAAAGAAGCTCCAAAGCTTCCATCTTCAGCAGGAGGGAGGAATGAAAAGCTAGAAATGCGGTACAAGTTGCTTTGGGTGGTCGATACCTGACAAAACTAGTTCCAATATAGATATATATCCTTTTCAGAATCCTATTAACAGCTCATTATTTGATTTGTCATTACTTTGCTTATTCTCTCTCCTCTCTCTGTTCACGCCTCAATTTTGAGATTTTTGGATTATTCGTTCGAGCTCTGATGATCAGGTAATTCGTTGATTTATACTTTGTTGCTTTTGTTTCTTGATTCCGAAAGTATTTGCAGTAGTATAATCAGTTTGATTTGTTATACTATATTAGCTCCAGTTATGTTCAACTGCAGCTGAATTACTGTCAAGGATTTTGAATTTTGAGGAGGTTTTTTGACTTCATTCTAAAGTTTGGATTTGATTGAATTGAACGATTTATTAGTCTTCGTTTACTTGATGTCTTTTTATGTTGATGATTGAATCAAATTCCTTGTGTCAGTTTTTTAAGAGTTTGAATCGATTAGATCAAGCTGTTAAAAGATCAACTCAGATATATTGCTCATTTGTTTGGTTAGTTCTTTGTTTTCGAGGTTTTGAAGAGGTTTCTGACCAATTCAGACTATGTTGAAGCTGTGTATGTATAATCATTTGCAAATCTCTCTCTCTCCCCTTGAATCTTAACTGAATCCGATTAGAAATCCTTAATTCAAATTATATATGATATATCAATCTCCGTGCTTTCATTTTTCCTTTTTCCTTTTTATTTTTGTGCTGATAAGATATTTCATGTGCAATATTGAATCAAAGTCATCCTTTGTTGGAAGACAAACACAATTATTCAGTTTTATATATTTCCGAGTTTGTTGAGCTCAAAAAGTTAAATTAATAAATGTTTTCCTTTTCTGCTTTGAAATTATGAAAACAATACGGAGTGAATATTCATTGTAGCAGTGATAACATATTTCGTTGCCACCATGTGTCTATCTCATCTTGTCATGAGTGATGAGAGATGGAGATACCATGATAAGAATGATGTTATGACTAGTAATGAAATATTTGCTCATACAACAGATCCTTACAAAAAAGAACAGATCACTTCTTTGCTTTTCTAGCTGTCTTTTTTATATTTCAAATTTGGCCCCATGTTAAATTTAAAGTGATTCTGAGTTAGGGAGCTTCAGGTAAGAATACTATTGCTAGAATACTAGAATGTCTTTTCTTTTTTAGAATATACTGATAGAATGTCCTTCAAAGCGGTTTCTTATCAAAATCCTGTGCTTATGATCCACTGAGAAATGGTGCACCATGTTGGGGGACCAAACCTAAATTAAGTAGCAACAATTTTCACCAAATGATTTGTTTTTCGTGTGATATATTTTTATTTTCTTTTTAAAGTGCATGTTTTATATCAAGGAAAATCTAACTTTTATTTATTTTTATTCTCAACTCATGTTATGGTTTGATGAGGACTGGTTCTCATTTTCTTTGATGGTTTCTTTTTCAAACATAAACTCAGATCTTAATTTATTATTTAACATAAAGAATATATGTTGAAGTTTACTTTGATAAAGTTGAAAATGCCAAAAAAAGATCCACTTTATTATGCAGAGAGAATTTAATGTTGTAGCAGTATTTTGGTTTCTGAAGCAGCAAAAAATTATGAAATACTAGTTTCCACCTTTATTTCAAGTTTTGAAATCTTAATTGATTTTATACTACGTTTTATCTTCTTTTTTTTCCAAGTATAACGGACAGTAGAAAACAAGTGTAACGGATACTCAGAATTTGTTTTAAATTCAAAAACTAGCTGTTGTAAACTATGCGTTTAGACTTATTTCAATGTTATATTATATTATATTTTCTAAAAGCATATATATATATATATATTAAGAGGTTTCTTTCTGTACATCTAGTTTTAAAAGTCTGTCTTTTCAATCTTTGTGGCAGAGTTAGGGTTGACGGTAATCAAGGTTGAGGCTGCATTGTTCGATCTGTTATTAGTGCTTGGAATGAATACTGCCCTATCCTGATGCACAATTGAGAAAATCGCTGAGAACTCCAGCAACAAGATGACAAAGCATCGCTGGAGAGAATCAATAAAGTCCATTTTTAACAGTCACATTGGCCCTGAAACAAATGAGGAGCTGAAAGGAACTAAGATAGGTATGTACTTCTCTAGCACACAAGATCCTATGTGTCGATTATTACCAAAATAACATTTCATAGTTTTAATTTAATTTGAACTAGTGCTGTATCCTGTAGGATAAATTGTCTTTAGTTTTTCAAGAAAGCTCTATTTTTATTTTTTTGGGTAAAGAAACTTGCACCTGAAACTGATTTAGTTCGGTTATTAAGCATGGGATTGTAGGTCTGAAAAAGCGCCAGGGGGGTGATGGGTGGGTTGTTAAAGTAAATTAAGAAGATAATAGTTTGGTATGGTAGCTTATAGTATTTAATATTTTTATAGTATATATTAATTAATGAACTGAGATCCTTCTTTTGGCACCCTATTTGTACATCTTTTGTTGCTCATCAGCAGGAGAATTTATTGAACTGGGAACTAATTACATTCTCACATCTCATGCTGTTGTTATTCCCTAGAAACTTTAACAGAAATATGTCTTACATTCAAATTTTCCTGTTAATTGCAGAGATCGAAGACAAAGTTCAGAAGATCTTGAAGCTAATAAAAGAAGAAAATCGAGATGAAAACACAGACGAAAACTCAAACAAGGAGCCACTTGTTGAATTGATTGAGGATTTCCTCAAGCATTACCAGTCACTCTATGATCGCTATGATCTCCTTACAGGAGAGCTGAGGCAAAAAGTTAATGGCAAAAGAAAGGACTCTTCGTCTTCATCCAGCTCAGATTCAGATTCAGATGATTCTCCGAGAGTAAAGAGCAGTAAAAATGGAAAAGTAGCAAATGAATTTCAGAAAGTGGCAGATGGAATTAAACAGGAACTTGAAAATGCAAATCTAGAGATAGCTGATTTGAAGAGCAAGCTGAATGTTGTGATTGAAGAAAAGGAAGCATTAAAAATAGAATATCAGGCTGCTTCTCTGAAAGTACAAGAAGCAGAGGAAATAATAAGAAAATTGACCATTGAAGCTGCTAGGTTGAAAGATGTGAATTCTGACATTTTGGTTGCTAATAGGGACCTGAATGTGAAGCTGCGAAGTGCCAGCGAGATAGAAGCTGAATTGAACCAGAAGCTGGAAGATGTTAATAGCAACATGAGCACTTTAATCTTGGAGAACGAGGCAGTAATGAATGCTATTGAAGAGGGAAATAAAATTAAAGATGATTTAAGAGCAACTGCTGCTCAGTTAAAAGATGAGAAAGAAGTGCTCCAGCTAGAACTTAATGCTGTTAAGGGGGAACTTTCTATAACAAAGGATAAACTAGAATCTGCAGAAGAGGAATTAGGAAATCTAAGCCAGGCACAAAAAGCCTCCGAAGAAGAAAAAAATTCACTATCCTCAAAAGTTTTGGAACTCTCAGAAAAGATTAAGCAGGGACATGAAAAAATCCAAGAACTCATCACTGAATCTAGCCAGTTAATGGAGAAATCCGATGATAGAGAGAGGGAGCTTTTGACACACAAGGAAATGCATGAAGCCCACAAGAGTGAAGCAACAGCTCGAATGAGGGATTTGGAAGTCAAGCTGGATTCATTGCACTTGCATAAAAGTGAAATGGAAAAGCAAAAAGATGATGAACTCTCCGCTCTTTTGTTGAAACTTGAGGACAAAGAGAAAGATGCATCATCTCAGTTAGAGCGCCTGACAGCAGAAAAATTCATGCTCTTAGATGATATTAAGCAGGCACAGGACAAAATCCAAGAACTTGTCACTGAATATAGCCAAATAAGGGAGAAACTGGATGACACAGAGAGGGATTTTTTAACACACAAGGAGATGCATGAATTCCACAAGGCTGAAGCAACAGCTCGAATAACGGGTTTGGAACTGGAGCTGGATGCATTGCACTCACTAAAAAATGAGATGGAAAAGCAAAAAGATGATGAACTCTCTGCCCTCTTGATGAAACTTGAGGATAGAGAGAAGGATTTGTTATCTCAAATTGAGCGACTAATAGCAAATGTCAACAACCTGGAACTCAAGGTGGAATCGTTACACACTCAGAAAGGTGAACTGGAAGAGCAAGCTGTACAGAAAAGCAATGAAGCATTGGCTCAAGTCCAGGACTTAATGGATCAGGTCAATGAAAAGCAACGAGAACTGCAGTCCCTACAGAGCCAGAAAATTGAATCTGAAATGCAGCTGGAGAAAAGAAGTTTAGAGATTTCAGAATACCTGATTCAGATAAAATCTCTGAAAGAGAAAATCCAAGAACTCGTCACTGAATCTAGCCAGTTAATGGAGAAATTTGATGACAGAGAGAGGGACCTTTTGACACACAAGGAAATGCATGAAGCCCACAAGAGTGAAGCAACAGCCCGAATGAGGGATTTGGAACTTGAGCTGAATTCATTGCACTTGCGCAAAAGTGAAATGGAAAAGCAAAAGGAAGATGAACTCTCTGCTCTTTTGTTGAAACTTGAGGACAAAGAGAAAGATGTATCATCTCAGTTAGAGCATCTATCAGCAGAAAGATTTGTACTCTTAGATGATATTAAGCAGGCACAGAACAAAATGCAAGAACTAGTCACTGAATCTAGCCAATTAAGGGAGAAATTGGATGACAGAGAGAGGGATTTTTTGACACACAAGGAGATGCATGAATCCCACAAGGCTGAAGCAACAGCTCGAATAACAGTATTGGAACTGGAGCTGGATTCATTGCACTCACAAAAAAATGAGATGGAAAAGCAAAAAGATAATGAACTCTCTGCCCTCTTGATGAAACTTGAGGAGAGAGAGAAGGATTTGTTATCTCAAGTTGAGCGACTAACAGTAGATGTCAACAACCTGCAACTCAAGGTGGAATCCTTACACACCCAGAAAGGTGAATTGGAAGAACAAGTCGTACAGAAAAGCAATGAAGCATTGGCCCAAGTCCAGGACTTAATGGGTCGGGTCAATGAAAAGCAACGTGAACTGGAGTCCCTACAGAGCCAGAAAATTGAATCTGAAATGCAGCTGGAGAAAAGGAGTCTAGAGATTTCAGAATACTTGATTCAGATAGAATCTCTGAAAGAGGAGCTGTCAAACAAAACTACTGATCAACTTAAACTGCAGGAAGACAAGGAGGGCTACGTTATACTGGTGAAGGACCTGGAAATGGAGCTGGACTCACTACGTAACCTGAAAGGTGTAGTGGAAGAGCATCTAAGAAGTAAAAGCAATGAGAGTGTTCAGTTGCAAGAGGAAAAGGATAGGCTGCAAAATAGAATTTTTGAATTGGAGCAGACATTAATTGAAAAGGAGAGTGAACTCTGTTCTGTATCAATGAAATCTGAAGCTGGAGAGAAAGAAGCATCCTCTCAAATTTTGGCAGTGACATTACAGGTTGGCAACCTGCAGGAGAAGATAAATTCTTTGAGTGTTGAAAAAACTGAATTAGAATTACAGGTTGAGAGGAAGATTGGAGAAATATCAGAACACCTTATTATGATAGAAAATCTGAACGAAGATTTAGCAAGCAAGAGTGTGGATGAACAGAGACTGCTGGAAGAGAAGGAAAGTTTAGTAGCACAGTTGAAGGATATGGAACTAGAGGTGGGCTCCTTGCACACACAGAAAAGAGAACTGGAAGAGCTAATAGGTGACAAAAACCATGAGAGTGATCAGTTAAGAAAGGAAAAGGAGGTTCTGCAGGATAGAATTTCTGATTTGGAGAAAACATCAATAGAGAGAGAGGACCAGTTATTTGCTCTTCAAAAGAAACTTGAGGAGGCAACAAATGAAGCATCGGCTCAAATTGGTGCCTTAACAGTTCAAATCAACAATTTACAGCAAGAGCTGGATTCCTTGCATGCTGAGAAAAGGGAATTGGAGTTGCTGACTGAAAAAGGTAAACGAGAGTCTGCAGAAAGCCTGACTGAAGTTGAAAACCGGAACACTAAATTGGCAAGCAAGATCATAGAGGAGGAGAAATTGTTGAAAGAACAGGAGAATGCTTTCAACAAATTGATTGAAGCGCACAAAAAACTTGAAGTTTGCTTTGAAGAATGCAAGGAGAATCTCCAAGCCGCAGAGAGGAAGATAGAAGAAATGACAGAAGAGTTTCACAAGAGTATCGAATCAAAAGATCGAAAATTTGATGAATTGGAAGAAACCATTGAAGATCTGAAAAGTGAACTGGAAATAAAAGGAGACGAAGTCACCACTTTGGTAGAGAATGTCAGGAATATCGAGGTAAAGCTCCGCCTGTCAAATCAAAAACTCCGGATTACAGAACAGTTATTAAGTGAGAAGGAAGATGATCACACCGTCAAAGAAGAAAAGTACCAGCAAGACAATAAGTTGCTCCATGAAAGGATTACTATATTGTGTGAAGAAATTACAACTTACAAAGAAGTGCAATTTAGGATTAAAGCAGAAATTGCAGCGAAGGTGAATGAGACCTTTGCTGGACTGGATACACTCACCATGAAGTTTGAGGAAGACTATGGGCACATTGAGACCTGTGTTTATGAAATCTTGAATGAGCTTGAGGTTGCAAGGAGTTGGGTTAAGGATAAAAACAGCGAGGAAGAAAAGCTAAAGAAAGAGGTCTCCAATCTAGTCGACGAACTGAAACATGAGAGAGAACAGGAATCACTGTTAACAGAAAAAGTCGAGGAATTGATGATAAAGTTGCAAAGGAATGAAGATGAAAAGGAGAATCTGATGAAAGCAGTTAAACAACTTGAAGTGAAGATGGAAGAACTGAAAAAGGTGATGAATGAAAAGGATGAGAAGCTGGGAGAACTGGGGAAAAGATTAAATGAGAAGGATGCGGGGATTTTGGTTCTAGGGGAGGAGAAGAAAGAGGCCATAAGACAGTTGTGTATATGGATTGACTATCACCGTGAGCGCTGCGACTATCTCGAAGGAATCCTTTCGAAGAAGGCTGGTGGTAGAAGGCAGATAACTGCTTAAGGTATCATTTTTTGTAACATCAACAGTTTATTTAGTTTTTTGCATTAGGTATTGTTAATTGGTTGGTTGATTTTGTCAAGCAGAGAACATTATATATTTCATAAAACCAAATTAGTGTGTATAGGAAAATTAAGGTCATTCTATTGTTTGGTTTGTTTTCAATTCATTGAAGTTTAAAATTTGTAGGAGAAATCCTCAAATATTCTGAGACACTTGACATTCTAAAAATCTCTCTTTCACTATTCTTTCCAGTTTCCCTTTCCCCCACCCCCAACTCCCAACTCGAATTCCTAAATATCAAGAAGAAAGGCTATGGAAATTGTAACGGACTCTTGCTCGCGGACTGAGTCCTACCGTCTATATGATAAATTAACAATAGGAAGGGAATAAGTATAAGGACATAATATTCAAATACTATATTCATCTTAACTATGAAAAAAATGAGATATGACATTGAAATCTGTGTTATGCTCTACTTTTAAATAATTAAAATGAAAATAGTATTTTATTTTATGTCTGAATGTTGTGTATATAAACTTATATATGAAAAAGTGATGGTCATTGTTATACGTAAGGTGTTTTTTTAGATTTTTTGTACTGTTTTCAGCATAATTTAATTTGTCTGGAATACGTTATGCATTTTTCTAAGAATTATAGGGAAAATGTTTGCTATAAAAAATAATCATCGAAAAATATAAAAAAATTCAGTGTATCTAAGCGAATCTTAATATGGGAATAAAAAATAAAATGCCAAAAAGTCGAATGGGGTTCAGTTTTAAGAAGGGATGAAATACTTTTCAGGTTTAACATTTTGGGCAACTGCCAATAGAAATTGGTACATTGCTCCCAGTAGAGATTGGTTCATTGCTCATCAAAGACTGTTCTTAAAGCATCTCTAGCAGGTTGGAGATGCTCTAATTCTAGACCAAATATAATTTAGGACTCAGATTTAACTCCAACAGTAAGACTAAATATAGTCTGTGAGTTTTTTTCGGTGAACCAAACATATTATATCAAGGAACAAGAATTTGGTGAATTATAATTTTAAATATATTTAAACGGGAGAGTGGAGAGGACGGGAATGCCTGAAGGAGATGAAGGGGACGAGGGGGGAGGGGGGGGGGGGGGGGGATGCTCAACAGATATAAAAAAAAAATCATGATCAAAACGGTAATAAAATCATGGTTCAACGGATAGAAATTGAAAATGATGATTGGAAAAATTACAAATATGTACAATGATTCAATATATTTTACTATCTCTCAATCAATTACTTCAACCTTTAGCAATTGTAAGTATTTGGTTAATAATAATTTGTATTTTTATTATATTTGATTTTTGTTTTTATTTTATTGATAATATCTCTCTAATTTATTTTTTAGATAAAAATTCATGATCCCCCAATGTATTTTTCTTCATTATTATCTCAAGATTTTTCACTTGATAATCTAAATTTGTTGGATGAATTCTCAATTCAAGCATATATATCAATTTAGACTTCTGAAAATGAGTTCAATAAACGAACAGGGCAAAAATAAAAAAATTACGCAATTGATGAAGTCATGAAGATGTCCTACTTATTCTTTAAAATATAACCGTTGAATTTGTTTAAAATTTATTGATTATTTTAATCTTTTTATATTATAGTCCACGACATAACCCATCTAATAAAAGAATTAAAAATTAAAAGACATTTATTGATGTTATATGAACTAAATATAGTCCATGTAATAATCCAACTGCTGAATATGGCCTTAAATACAGGAGATTATCGGGGAAGCCGGGAAGGCACAAACATACTGATACCGTACAGTGGAGTGCATGGTTCGTTATAAAATTAGAAATCATAAAGGAAAACAAAAGTGACACCCGAAAGGAAAGTATTAACACCAATACTAAGATCTCCATTACTAATCAAATCATACAAGTAATAGCAGGTAAGCACAAGTAATATTAGTAGAGAGCTAGTAAGAAGCAATCTAGTGCATCACTTCTCAACAGGACTTTATTGGCAGTTTGCACATATGAATGACTGATCACTGAAGCTAAAAGCAAGGCAGATACATGGGGTGGACAATATCAACATGGGATAGAAAACGGCTTCTAAATCTCCTCGATAATCTGAAAGCTCGGCAAAAAATACTTCCCCATGGTTTATGTTTTACTTCCTTCTGCTTCTGCTTGAAAAGTTGTCACAAGTTGCAAAAAATAATCCAAACTTATTCGTTGGTTTCAATCAGATATCCTCATCTCAACTCCCAGAATGTCTTTTACCACCTCGTATGTCACAAATGCAATTGCTATTGATGGGACCACCTATAAATAAATGACAAAAACAATTAAAATATTTCCAAACCAAGTAAACTTTATGTAAAAGTAAATGAAGAGCAATATAGAAATTTCCGCCTCAAATGAAAAGCTAACCATTATAGCTAAAAAGGAAAAAGGTATTTTTTTGGGAAACCATATTTAGAAATTTGAAGCATGACATAAAGAATTTAATAATATGATGATGATGTAGATATAGACTCATGCTAAACACTAACCTTCACTGAATTGGGGACCAAACCCTTGTACAAAGCTCCAAACCCTTCATGACGAACTGTTTTCCTAAACGCATCGATCATACCAGTATATTCAAGTGATGCCTTGCTTGGCCCATCACCGGTAACAATTGCAGTAGCATCTTTCCAGCCCACCATCTGCATTCTTCTACGGATAACATCAAGAGGATAAGCAACTGTTTGGCCAACAGTTCCAGCTGCAGCACCACATGCAAGCTTTGTTGTTACACTCAACTCAGTGTCTTCAACTAGTCCAAATGGTCTAGATTTGATCAACCAGTCTTTTAAAGATTCATACACAGCAAAGTTGAGTCCCACATAAGGTATCTACAAAAACCAACATCAACCTTTTTAGGCTTCCGGACAGAAAAAAGAGAAAACTAATGGTACGACAAGAAAGTGCATTCCTTAACATCCATGATATATAACGGCAAAAGCATATATTCGTCATTTAAAACTATCTGTGAAGAGTAATTACTAACTAAAAACTCGTAACATGAATAAGCGGCCATACCGTCGACTCTGAGGAAGTCTTAATGAAACTGTTCAAACATAATTTCTTGGCCTTCGGGCCAAATTATTTTGTTCTCCCTCAATTTCTAGTTAAACATGGAGTTGGCAACAGATTAAATTATGCAATCATATCTCAATATCTAGCATATAAAAAAATTTCCTTTGATCTCCCATTCTATGCCCTCTATTTGAGTCTCACCTAATATGCTTAAAAACACCAGTATGAACACTACTAAACTCACGAAGTTTTGAACACATGCATGGACAACTATTGTAACGACCCGAGTCAAATCTTGAATCCGAATTAAATTATAGCACAATAAGGTCCAATGCGCTTTCTCAATAGTATCTTCTTAGGCTATCTTAGTCCACCACAAGCTTACTCAAAAGGTCATGATTAAAAGTATTAATGATAGTAGCTTGAGTTTTTATATACACATCCAAATATCTCATATTAACCGATGTGGGACTGGAATATTACAAACTCTCATATTTAAATACTTGACATCCCCGTCAGGTCCAACACATAAATACACAAGACCCAAAAACTTTACCTCTCTAGCCATTATGAGATAATACCAGCGATCTACCAAGCCCATTTTCATGTCCTCACCTCTGGCCACCCGATCGGATGACTCGACTCGAGTCAGAAATTGTCTCTCTAGCAATTGTGGAATAATATCAACGACTTAACAAACCTGCCTTCATATCCCCACCTCCGGCAACCCAATCGGATGACCCGACTTAAACTTTCAAGAGTCGGCTTTGATATATTATATATAACCAACCCGGGTTAAATTCCGAGTTCGAATAATATCATAGAACAATAAAGCTCAATGTGCTTTCTCAATAGTATCTACTTGAATTATCTTAACCCACCACAAGCTCACCCAAAAAACTATGATTGAAGGTATTAATGATAGTAGTTTGAGTTCTTATATACACAGCCAAATATCTCATTAACCGATGTGGAACTGAGGTGTTACAACTATTATGCCAAAAAGATTAACAATAGAATTATTTGCTACAGGAATATTTACAAAAAAGATATAGTATCTTCAGAAAGAGTAAGTTTTTTTGTTATTCACATGCATGACACTAATGCTGCAATTTAACACAACTTTAAATAGTGTCAGTCATAAGGCGCAAGTAAAATCATTATGATCAGCCACGTATTAACTGTATTGGAGCATCAATTTGATTCTGCTACAACTGTGACTTCCTCTGCTGCTACTTCTTTTGCTACCTTGCAATTAATTAGAAGTCCCAGCCCATATGGACCAACCTTCCTCCAGTATAGAGCTGGCAGTTCTTTGTGCTACCCAAGCAACTGGAGGTTTTTCTACAGGAAACATAATTCCTAAGGGAAAGGTGAGGGGAAGAACAGATATTTTTAGTTAATTTACTGAGTAGATTCCATATTCAAAAGATCTGTTAAAGGCAGAATCAACAAAGCAGATACCTTCTTATCTGGAATAGGCAATTTGTCAGAGATGTATCACATGACCAAAAGAAATTGTAACCAAAGATACTACCACTAAAACACATTTCAAGCTGAACCTGGAGTATGCTCGCCCATTCATCTACCCTTAAACTCATATGGGCAACTAAGGTTCAATAATCGGGTATAGCCATTAAGGCATTAACCAAAAATATATAACTTATACTTACAACTCCTATGACAGAAGGAAGCCATCCTTTATATAATGCACGAGGTCCTTCTTCACGGAGGACTGTGGAGAGTGCGTGGGCGATTCCTCTATACTGGCTTGGAGAGTTGTCTGTCTGCAAAATAGAGCACATGAAAAAAGTGACAGTTAAAACTCTATACTATAAACTACTACAACATGTACTCTACATGGTATACCTCCTGGATGCCTACATTGAATATCCATAAGAAACTGTGAACTGTACCTGGACTGTTAGCCGACCTCGTACCAGGTCCATCGGGTATGTAGCTGACATAGCAATTATTCCAGCACATGCTCCAGCTCCAAGGCGTAAAAGAGGAGTAAGTTCAGCATCCTCTGCAAGAGGATGGTGAAAGATAACTAAAACAACCATCAATTAATGCCTAATCTTGAATAACAACCATGCCAATCATGTGTTTATCTATTTGTAATATGATGAATTACCATAATTAATATTAACACAAAAAACAAATTATTATTTTTTTGGGGGTGGGGTGGCGGGGAAGAAAAAATAATTTCTGCACATTCTTTCCTTTTTTCCTTTTTTTTTTTGACAAATAAAAATAAAGAAATTGCCCCTGCAAGATTCAGATTCCATCAAAACTCAATAATAAAATTCATTCCAGCCTGGTAGTAGTGCTAGATGAATATTTGTTCCTCGTGTCAAAGATTCTGAAATTTGTCAATTAAATTGAGAAATCCTATGAATATTGCTTAATGTATCTTCAGCAACTGACATGAATAAATCAATTTTTATAATCGATAAGTTTAACTTATTTCCTCAGAGAGAAGTTAAGACCTGAGCTTTTTAATGTTTCATAAATCAAATTCTATCCTTTGTTTCTTACTTTATTTTCTTGAGAGGGGACATTTATTTTGTTCCTTTTAAGTGTTTAGAAATCAGCATGAATCATATAGAGTTCTTAATGACTTTTAAGAAGGGATCTATTTGATGTAATATGTAGATTGCTGTTTAGAACTGTTAAAAATGTTTAAGAATTGGTAATGTCATGGTCATTCTAGTAAATAAGTGGAATCTCTGGGGGGGGGGGGGGGTAGTGTTGATTAATAGCTTCTAGAAGATAGTGGAGTCACATAGTCAAGGACTAGTATTCAGTATGCTGAGGGGAAATAAATCTCCAAATATCAGGGATTATAATTTGCGTTTCCTTTGAAAGAAAAGCAGAAAATTAAACTACTACTGTAGCATAATGACAAAAAGAAAATTATATTCCTAAATTTTAAACATGCCAGTACACAAATTTGAATATTTTCAGATAACAAAAGAAATTATTTGTCTGAATATTCCAATTCTAATTGTTTTCATGTCCAAGTTCTACATGATCAAGTGGGAAATTATCCCAATTCGTTATAATAAGTCATATTAATATACTCCCTCAGACCACAAAAAAGAGTCCTATTCCCCAAAAAAAATTGTTCCACAAAAAGAGTCTCATTTCTTTTGATGGTAGCCTATAATGACACAATATCCTCAAGTTTGCTATCATAATTTCATTAAAATGTCATCACTACTAAACTAACAAATTATTCTTTTTAGGGGTAAAAATATTGAAAAAAACACATCCTTAATATTTACAAATATTGCAATGGAATTTCTGGAACAGAGGGAGTGTTTATAATGAAATTTGTATCGAAATAACTCATGAAAAGAAAATTTAAGTTTGGGTCAAAGGAATAACCTTTCCCAGAACTTTCAATGAAATGGCTAAACTAAAAAGAAACTAATAAAGAGAAATAAACATTATAACATGAAAATACCTGAATTAAAGTTTAAATGGAGGAAGTAGAAAAGAAAAAACTTGATGGGCTTAAAACTAATAAGTAATAATAGACTGCTTAAAAGAGTTTCTTAAAACTTTTCTGATAAGTACCCCACTTAAGGATTTTAGGTGGTAGCAAGTACAAAAACGTAGTCAAGGGCTGATACGGAAACATCATAATAACTATGAGGGAGCCATGTGTTGCAACTTGCAAGAAGCACATGTTTCATGATGTGAAGAAGATATATATATTGTGAAGGGGGTTAGTACCTGTCAGCCCTCCCTTCCCTCTGCCCTTGGTAGCAACTTACATTTATATAAACAAGCAGGGTTGAGATTGCTATTTAGATTGAATATTGATGATGACAAGCATGCAAACAAAGAAGGTCGCTTTCAAGATAATTAAAAAGAAGGAAAAAGATGGCCATACCTTTTCCAGGTTGCTGCCGATAGAGCCACAATATTCCCCTGTTTGATATCAAACAATGAGCTAAAGATTAAAAATATTTGATACACGAACGCATTTGGAGGTATAAAATTGCAAAAGCCATGAATCAATTTCTACTCAAAAGCCCATGTCAAATGCCCATCAATGAAGTGTATATGCAATCACATTGCAATGGATTTTCATAGTAAATTAAAGCTTATGATTATATAAAGAATTATCATTCTAACATACTTCCAGATAGGGCTGTAAATGACAATGCTTTAAGAACCGGATCGGTCATCAAACTGGAAAAGGTAGCGGGTAGATGGATCACTGTTCAACCAGTAGTTGAACTATTATTGAACCGGTAACGTCAAAAATACATTAAAAAATATATTACTAATAATTAATAAAAAATTAAAACAACTAATTTTTTGTAAGCAAAAATATAGTGAAATTATGTTACAATAATACTAAAAATATCTAATTTTAAAAATAAAAATATAATTTGATTTGTAAAATATATAAGTTTATATAGTTTTAAATTTACAATGTTTACTTAATAGTAATAACGAATAACATAATAATATAAATTAATTACATATGCTAATGTTAAGAAAAGTAATTGCATATAACAGGGATCCCAAATATTTTATATAAATAAATTGCATATACTAAATTATTAATGTTAAAAAAATAAACAAAAAATAAACATTAATTGCATATACTTAATTACATAAATATGTTAGTAGACTTGGTACACATAAAGCTTAGATTCCTTCACATCCTCTCTCCTAAAGTAAGACTCTTCACATGCTTTTCTGTCAATCCCACCTCCCCTTCTCTCTTATCTTCCATAGATTTTTTGTACATCTGCATCTTAGTACCCACTATATGCTCAATTGCACATATTAAAACCTCTTTTTTTTATCAACTACCGACCAACTTGATGGAAGAAGAAGAAACCCAGCCAAAGGAAGAAGAAGGAACTTCACCGGAATCGATGGCCAACCCAACCTTGCGCGACCCAACAGTTGAGTCATTGAACCTTGCCCAATCCAATCGCCGACCAGATCGAAGCAATAAGACCCAAGTCAAGTAAAGTCCAACCGACCCAATCAAAGCAACAACCGGCCCAATCGTAGCAACAACGACGTAAGAAGAAAAAAAAGAAGAAACAGCTAGGGGAAGAAGAAGAAAGATATAAAGTCCAAATCGGACAAACTCGTGAATTAGTGATCGGTTCACTAGGTCAAGTGATTCGAGCATCGGTTCACTTGGTTTTATTGATTTTTGGCAAAAACTAGGTAAATGGGCTAAACCAGGCCAGTTCTGGTTGAACCACCAGTGGGTCTGGTTTTTAAAACATCGGTAAACAGATATATACGGATCCGAGTATAGTGATATCCGTGTCCAAAAAACTAATACCCTATCCGTATTCGTATTCGGTATTCAACGGATTTTAAAAATACTATCCATATTTGGTATTCGAAATAATATTTGAATACAGATAATATTCACTTCTGTTTATTTTATTCGAACGAACAAATTATTCAAATGTTCGAGTAACCAAATTCGTTTATTAGTTATCTAATAATCAATTTATTCAAATTATTTACAAAAATTAAAAAAAAAAACTGCATAATTACTCATCACCATTTAAAGTTTGTCAAGGACGTTACCATCCATAATCATAAAAATCAATCAAAATTTAAACATCTTACAAAAAAGCATCAAATTAACTGCATTTTCAAATGAAAGTTTATCATCCACTTTGTTCTCGCACGTAAGTTTTGAAAATAAAATATTTGTAACAAACTAATAACTATAATTTTGTTCTTGTAGTATATAATTTTCTTGTTAAATGATACATTTTAGATATTTTACACTTTATAATAGTAAAAATACATTAAATTTAAATAAATTTATTTCAATTTTTAATATCATATTTAAAAGTGTTATTTTCTATTTTCTAAAAGTGAAATGATATATTTTAAAAATAATTTTCTTATGATAGTAAAAACTAATTATTATATATGTAAGGAAGATTATTTGAAAAAATTATATTTACTTAATATATAATGATTGATAATTAAATTGTTAATATTTATTTATACATACATATACAAGTTATTCAGCTACGAATTCTGGATACGAATACGCCTATATCCGTAATCGTATTCATTTATTTACGGACACCTTAAAATCGAATATGGATATATCCGTTTTGTTTCGAATACGAATAATATCCGTTTTTTTTCCCAATACGGATGTAGACGGATACGAATTTTTCGGTTACCATTTATGGCCTTACTTCCAAATAAAAATATATAGCAAATTAGAGGACTAGGACATGCAGATTAATAAAAAAAACTTAGAGCGTGAAAGAAAGGAAACCCAACACTTTGGATGCTGCAAGCCAAATCATATCTTATCTTACAAAAAGACTGTCACAAACCAGGCAAAGATATGGCGTCCAATTTTTATTGTTACAGCAGCAAGAAACTCAGAAAGCCAGGATTTAATGAATATTAAATTGCAGGTTAATAGAATTTAAAAGGTTCGTTACAAATCTCCAACTAGGCCCCAACATGAATAGAGTAAACTGACCATCTTTTTTCTGTTTCTTTATACAATTGAGCAAGTACAACGTGTAATGCATTACCATTCAAAGACAGATTGTCTTTAAAAAAGAAAAAAGAAAAAATATTGCATTTAGTCTTAAACATCAATTTCTGGTATCCCTGATAACAATCCTAACTCAAATGAATACAAGAATTTACATAAAATACATAGATGTTTAAAGTCAACATATGGAATCATGTGATAGTTTTATTGGAAAACAAGTTACTTCAATTCCAAAGGCAGTACATGCACTTGTTTGTTTCAAATTATTGTATGGTCACTAGATTGTCAAGGAAAACATTCAAATATTTTGCTTTTGGGTTAGGTATTTCTCAAAAGCTGTAATGTCTCTGGATTGTTTCTCCCTCTACACACTGTACAGTCTTCAAGAATGTTCTTCTGTTTAACAACCAAAATATGATTTATTAATTTTTTTGGGTATGGTAAGTTTATTGCTCAAGGGGCATTTTCTGCCATTCTCAGATCAGAGGTGCTGACTGCTGAGTCACATTTAAGAAATCAATAATTACATATTACTTGTCAAATATAATATGGAAAAATAGAAAAATTAAACTAAAAACTTAACACTGAAATTATATATAACTCGTCAAAAACACTGGAAATCAATTAGAGATCGCAATTTCAAGAAGAAAAAAACACAGAAGAGTGAAAAAACATACTTGGATGCTTCCTCATAGCTAAAGAACTTGACGGCTGAGTTCGGCACAATGCGAGCACAGTTGGTGCCATTGCCTTTGAATAATCCTCGAAAACCCTCAGTTCTCCATATATATTTCAACCCCTGGACTGTTCCACTGTATTTTATACTATGCGGATTTTGAACCTGCATTAAAGACCAGATAAACGTATACAGTTTAAAAAATATATAAAATGAAAACAACCCAAAAGCTCATATAGTGGTAGTATGGAAAATAATTGACATTCAACAAATTAAGGTAAAAATCTTAGCACATAATTGTTTCAAATCTCCCAAAGTCCATATAAGAAAGAGAAAAAATAAAAACAAGTAAAAAGAATCTCAAATTACCAACCAGTTCTACCCTCACAAGCCAAAACTCAGTTTTGAAAAGTTTCTAGTATCTACTACTTTTTGACATATTGATGTTACTGCTACACACATGTACGCATATAATATATACATAAATAGATGCAAAATGGGAATCTCTAAGAGGAATGTTGTGGGGGGTATCACATATTTGAGCACCCAATTATAAAGCACAAACACTAAAATCCTTAAAACTGAAACAAAAGTCAGAAAAACTAAAAATAATTGCAATAATTAGTCGTATCTGTATAATTCAAGAAACTCTACAAGTTTTGAGACACAGAATTTATAAGAACTTGGTTATGGAGGCAAAACGATACTGATCGAAGCAGGGAAGCAGATGAAAATGGTACTAATGATCGAAAGGCCTGTTCAATGCATCACAGTTTCACTACTGCTTGTGTGTGGCCAGCTAAATTGGTTATCACATAAAATTAGTAACTTGTGGCTTTGAACTGGTCATTCAATGAAACTGACTCAAATTCACTCCCCACTGGACAATCCACGAGTTGACAATGGGTGTGCCTTCCTATGTAATATGGTGACTAAGGTTCATGGTAGAGGTGATGGTAAAATGGACAATGGTGTACTAGAATTGCATCAGTGACTTCATAGTTATGCATACGCACTTTCTCTGAAAATAACCTGAATCCCCATCCAAAGGCACCTAGTTCATCATATACTTACATTTTTTGGATCATTCACCATGAAAGTCGGGGTGATCAGTGAAAAAACTCAAATAATGAAGACAGAAGTGTATAAACTATGACTTGCATCAAGCCACAAGTACTGACAACTAAGAATAATTTGACAATAGCTAAAAAGTCAACAAGCTGTGCTTCCAACGAGGATATGAAATTGCTCAACTGAAATTCCACAGCCATTAAAGATCCCATGGACAAGTATATTGACATTATTGAATGTCAGAATAGCTGTAATCACAAAACTAGATATTAGAACTTTGGATTCCTGTAACTAGAACTTGCTATTGATGCAAATTATGCTCAGTCAAGGAAAAAAGATGAAAATTGTTTCTTCTTGCTGATAGATTTAAATTGCGCTATAGAGAATCAGTCATTTCACAGATGAAAGAAGCCATATTTAGGATAAGCATTTTATAACCAAGTACTCAAATAATTTTCTAGCATGTACATAAAACTATTGGATTCTTCACTTTTTCCAATTTCATTTAAGAGAACCATGTTTTTAGAAGTTTAACAGCTGAATTTGGAAGCATCTTTCCCTTTTCATCTTCTGTTTCTTTTGGCAACTGAGGCAAAAGGAAAAGATAATTAAAATGATGTTTAGAACAATACACAACAAACACCTCATTCATTCCGCCACACAGACCTAAAAATTGTGCATTTCAGTATAATCCTTCAATATAAAACAATTGATTAATAAGGATTATTTCAACAAACTGGATGAATGCAGAGTTTTAAACTGAAATGACATAACAAAGCAACCACTGCAGATAATTACCTGGAGCAAAATCTTTAACCGTTCTAGAGGAGCAACAGCAGTGCGCGACCTGCAACATGTGGTAAACTATAACATTTTAGCATAGAAAAATTACTATGTATACTAAATCATGCATATAACAGGTATGCAATTATACGTGTCTAAAGGCCATTCTTAGTTTGTACAGCTTCCATATACATAGTTCCTGTGATTTGCGCCTCCTAGAACAAAATTATACACGTGCAGGTTGTTGACAACTAAAGAGACATAAGATACAATATAGGCCAAGTTTTAACTATGAATAAGTACCACTCAATATTTCTATAAGAAGTTGCGTACCTAGTGAACAAGAAACTATGCACACATCAACTACAGTTTTTGCTATTTAAAACTTCAAGTTATGTCTTATCACTAAAATTGAATTCCAGAGATCCAACTAGATACAAGAGAATGGAGGAAAATATATAACGAAAAGTAAATAACTCCCTCCAACTTTCTTTCCCTCTCTTTTTTTCATGTGTTCATAAAGGCATAATACAATGTTTTCACATGTGCATTATAAACTGTCTAAAATCTAAATAAAGGTATATACAGTTTCTTCTAATCAACCTCCAAATATATAGTAATCTCTATATATATTGCCATAAAATAGACCTATAGTTAACTTATTTGAAAAGAAAAAAGAAAAAGGTAAAGAAATATGCCTACAATTACAAATTTACACCTCACAATTAGTATAATAACTTAGTACAGAAACAAGCCAAGTAAAATTAGATTTTTTTGACAATACAATAAGAATTAGGCAACAAAGATCAATTCTTTTATTTCTCACAGATTAACAGGCCAAATCTCCATTCATCTATGTATATGATACAGTCAGAAGGACATGATTATCCATCATTCCAACAAATTCCAATTAAACAAACCAAACAACAGCTATTAAATTAATTTAATGGAATCAATGAGAATAACAATCATATACATACGCTATAACGATAAATACATAATTCATTCAAGAAATTTAACGAATCAATCAAAAGAGCAAACAAATGTACATTTTACAGACATATATTTGGCATGATAAGTACAGTATTTCAGAGAAATATACACTGAGCATCAAAAGAGAAAGAACTTACACTCCACCGGCGACGCCACCGGCAACCAGAGACTTGCAGACGCTAAGCAACACGATACGACTCGGAGCCTTAACTCCTTCACTTGCTATCTTCGCTTCCTCGGCCAGATTTACGATCGTGGATACCGCAGTCTCGCTGGTCTTCCCTACCACATCCTCCGACGCCATCCAATCTCCAACTCACCGGCACCCTAACAAAAAAATCGGAGTCGTCGGGTTCTCCGGCGATCTCGATAGAGAAAATTTTCCTTTTCGTGAAAAATGGGGGAAACAAATGTTATGCAAGATGGCTATATATGTGTCTGTATAGTAGATATGTGTAACAGGGTATCTAACGACACTAAAACACTAGTGTATGGGAAAGTGCGTTAATTTGGCGGCTTATGAAAACAATTGGATTGCCCAGATTAGGGTACCCAATTAAAATATTAATTTAATTATAATTTTTTTAGAACAATTTAATTAGTATATGGTTTTTTTGATACAAATAAGATGGAATTAGGGAATATGCATTTTCATATTTTGGGATTTGGTTCCAGTAATTAAATAATATTAATATTTTCACAGAAAGTAGTATTTTTTTAATTCCTTAGTCAAGGACGATAAACTTTTTTTTTTTTTTTAGAAAAAAAAATCTCTCTATTCTATAAAAAAGAGTTTTTTTTTTTTCATACTCGAATTAAGATTTAGAAAATTTTAAATTTATTAATTTTAAATTAATATAATAGTTAAAATTATAAACTATTTAAAAAATATTACCGTATAACATTGTTATTTTGAAAAGTGAAATAAATGTACATAATTATTTAAGTTTTAAGTTTTTACAATAAGAATGATATGCATATTGATATATATGTGACGAAGTTGTATTGCGACTAACATAAAAATTTATACGATAAGTAGAATAGATTAGAGTTGAGTTATTCGTAATTTTTACCTATCTCAAACGTATATACATATGTCGTAAGTATAATCCGACTAAAAAAATTCATAATATATAACAGAAACCTTTCGCTGGATTGAGATAAATTTATATGTCGTATAAGTAATGAAACTTGCATGAACTGATTAAAGGCTTAGGCATAGAGCATCTTAAAAGATGGAATAAAAGGGATTGTGATTTCAAATAGGCGAAGATCTGTTTGTGTTAACATCAAGAAAGGTATAATGCCAACTGAGAGGAATTTGAATCATATATATATGGAACTGGAAAACACAGTACGAGAGGGATATTTTTTTGACAAAATTGAACTGTCAACATGAGAGTATAAGAATGATTGAAATATATTTAAATATTTATGAATATTACAAAAAAAAAACCATAAAAATTCAAAATAAAGATCAGGAATAACTTAAATACATTTGTTTACTCTAGTAGGGTGAACTTTACTCTAAAGCAAAATAATTACCAATAATATTATTACAAAGTTTTTGAAATAGGTAAATATTTGATGGATCGAAGATTGATAATATTGGCGGACACTTTAATGACTAATTCTGAGACTGTGAGTTCAGGGAGAGGGAGGCGGAGAGAGAAAAATAAAGTTTTATATTCCCCACTTTCAGGGACAAAGTTACATACAGTGTTGTGAGCTCAATTCACCTCACTAAATTTTATTTTATTTTTTAATATATGATAAAATTAAAAAAAATTAAATGTTATATATAAATTGATTTTATTAAAATTTTAATATTCAGAGTCAAATTAAAAATTTATAATTTTTTTACTTAAATCTGACTCTCATATCATTTCTACATCTTATATATATATTCATATAATATTCTTAAACTAATTAATAATCCATTTTATATTATTTTTTAAAAAAAATTAATTATTTATAAATAATTTGTCTTTAAAAAAGTCTATTAGAGGTCAATAAAGTGTATATATACATCTATATAAATATATATAGAGTTAACAATTATTATATTATCATTATAATCAAATATATGTTTTATATATGTAACCCGAAAATATAAAATTATTCAAAAAAATTGGCTCGGGGGAGCTGCCCTCGAACTCTACTGAAACTCCCCTGAATTATTTATAGTCTTATAATAATTTTGATCCTACTAAATATAATTTTTGACTTCGTCACTGTCGGCATCAAATCTTTAATTTTGAGAAGAAAAAAAATTGGAGATAAAATAAGCTTAATTCTCTCCTTGTTTATTTTTTCTTAATATATTTTTTATAAGAGAAAGATAGGAACAATATTTAAATAATGACATATTTTCACGAGAAATGATTATTTTCTCTCACCTCCTTTAATAATATAGATTTAAAAGTATCAAACAGAGTGTACATTTTAAATTCGATTATCATAGATATTGTATGAGTTTATGTTTCTATAATTATTGTGTTTAATTTAATTTTTTTTATCACTATTAATTTTTTTTTTAGAATGAGATTCTTAATGTTAATATAAAAAATTTATTATAATTTTGTTAGTATTTCGAGAGGGTCTACAAAAAAAGTATAGGATTTATGTTAATGTCTTCATCAATCTCATTAGAAGTGGTGGTGGGTATTTGATGCTTTTAGGTCCACAACTTTTTTTGGACTTCTTGATAGCTATCCAATCAACCACAAGCTAGCAAGAAAGACGTTGCGATGCTCCTAGAATTCTATTGAGATATAGAGTTAAAGTAATCAAAAATTCGAGTCAAGTAAAAAATTATTAAGATATTTTTTAAATTTTATTTAAAAAATAATTATTGATATAGAAAAAAAAGAAGTTTTATTTATAATAAGAGTATTATTATGAGAAATAATTTTATTTTTGTAAAAATATTATTGTGAAAGTGTCCTATTTTAAATAAAAAAAGAAAAATTATGGGTACTCTATGAATAGAGTATTATATTTAGTTGTTAAAGAATAGCATAACTAAATATCATGTAGCATTTTAAGAATTGAAAGAGAGTGTGAAGGAGGGTTTTGGTCTGTGTGATGGAGAGGATTTTTGTAACTTTTATATTCCGTTCAAAAAAGTTGTATTTTGAGAAAAAAAACTTTTACAGTTTTTATTCCATGCAAAAAATTGTGTCGTGATATTTTGGAATCTCAAATTTTAATGTTTAAAACTTAGGATTATTGTAAACTCGTTATTATTGATATAATGAAGATTTAGAATTTGACCTGTGATTTTCTCTTTAAAGGTTTTTCACGTTAAATTTTGTGTTATTTTTCTCTCTTTATTTTATATTTTTTAGTTTGCGTCGACTTAATTTTCAACAAAAAAAAAAACTTATTTCCTCTTCATAAAATTAAATTGAACAATAAAGAAACATTAATTGTTTCCCAAAAAGAAAAAGCTGTCAATTAACCTCAGTACTAGTAGCTAGATCTCTCTATCTTTGGAAGTGGCATTATATTAAAAAGCAAATAAAAATAGCATCATTTTTCTAGCTAATAAGCTTTATGCTTAATACTAGCTGATATCAAGAAAGTGCATGTATAATTTTTAAAATCATATTATTAAGTTCAAAACTTAAGAAGAACAGAGAAAAACTGAATACAAAATCAGTTGGGATATGGAAGAACAGAAAACTAAAGAGGAAAGAGATACTCCCTGTAAGACCCCGAATTTTATGAAATATAAAATTTAATTTTTCTTCATATATATTTTTTTTGAAACAGTAAGTGGTTAAATTAATAAAATTGAAAGTTAAGAATGTTATGTGCAAATTTTATTTTGTCGGACAATATTCGCTTTGTCGGGGAATATTCGTTTGGTCGGGGAATATTCGTGCCGTACGACGGCGCCAAAATAATAAATTATTGGTGGACCCCACAACGGAATATTTGTCGGATATAGAAAACGACAGAAGTAACCTTTTTAAATAAAAATAGTCAACGGAACTGTTAAAATACCAGTGATAAAAGAATAGTAGCATACGGTAGTTTATGGTATTTTCTGTAGCACACGGTACTCTACAGTAACACACGGTATTGCATAATGTCTCATATTATTGGTCTGATAATTGACACCGTAACTGTTACGCATCATTTCATCGATAATTGTCACTGCATAATATTTTATATTATCAATTCAATAATTGTTGTTACACAGTATTTTGCATTATTGATTTAATAATTGTCATTACACTGTATTTTATATCATTGAGTCAATAATTGTTGTTGCACTGTTTTTAAAATTATTGAACCTAATAATTGTCACAGTAACATATGCACAGTAATTCACATTATTGAATCAATAATTGTCATTACACAGTAACGTATGTTTTATTTTACATTATTGTTATCTCTATTATGATGTTATTTAAACAGTTGTATTTCATTAATTTATTGACTTGATATCTAAGAGCTAACTATACTGTATTTATAACAATTAGTCATAATAATTGAATTGATAAAGTTATTTGTTTATAATATAAAGTTAGGTGATTATTAGGTGATATGAAATGAATGGTGTAGATTAAAGTGTGAATTATTGTTGAATAATTGAATTGATTTGTTTATAATATAAAGTTAGATGATTATTAGGTGATATGAAATGAATGGTGTAGATTAAAGTGTGAATTATTGTTGAATAATTAAATTGATTTGTTTATAATATAAAGTTAGGTGATTATTAGGTGATATGAAATGAATGGTGTAGATTAAAGATAATATAATATTTGAAATGGATGGTGTAGATTAAAAGATGATCTTTAAATGAATGGTTTAGATTAAATGAATGATAAGATTTTTGGCTATAAATAGAAGCCTTAACTTAAGGATTTTTCATAAACTTCCTTACTTGTTCTTTCTTTCTCTCTCTAAATACTTCTTGTGAAAGTTCTCTCTAAGTGTGCTTAAGTCATCTTGAGTATTTGTGAAGATCTATAAGTATACGTGTACTGTTCAAGTTAATCAACCTCATTTAAATCAATATCCAGTCACGTGTTGAGGTAAGGGATACCATCTTTTTCATCTTCCATTATTCAAACATACTATGGTAAGGGATTATCATTATTTGATTCTCGATAATAATATTGTTTCTTCCTTACTCATAAGACGTGCCTTTTATTTCCATGTATTAAATTGTGGGAATAACCTTACGGAGCGGATTGCCGCCTGTTGGTGAATAACCTTTCGTATTCATTCATTATTAATCTCTGAGAATAACCTTACGGAGCGGATTGCCGCCTGTTTGGTGAATAACTCTTTGTACTCAAATTCTATTAAATTGTGGGAATAACCTTACGGAGCGGATTGCCGCCTGTTTGGTGAATAACTCTTTGTACTCAAATTCTATTAAATTGTGGGAATAACCTTACGGAGCGGATTGCCGCCTGTTGGTGAATAATCCTTTGTATTAATTTTCTTCACCTTTTGTTAATCAAACCTGCTACGGTAAGGGATATTATTTTCTTTCATACTCCTAAATCGAAATTTATTATGGAACTATTGCTTCTATAATTCCTGAAAATATTATATGTTCCATAATAGTTGAACTTCATTATTTCAACTGAACCTTCCTATTTACGTGAACCTTTCTATTGAATTGTAACCGTTATTCTGAACTGTGGATCTTGAATTTCACTCCACATCATGTTGACAATTTGGACATTATTTGAATCTGTACAAAGTAAACTTCCGATACTTATTGTTATCCTATTTCTTCTGTTCATCATTTATATCATTCTAATCATCCAAAAATCAAGCTGTTGTGAATATCTGTGGCCGGGGGCACAGATGTGATATATTTGTTGAACAGATGATAGGTTAAAGGCGATATAATAGGTTAAAGGCGATACATCTGTTCGGTGTCTTTTATGGCACGTGGTGAATGTTCTCTTTGGCCCGTAGTGCAAAGATGAACTGTTGTTTGATATGATTATGACCAAAGGCTGAATCTGGTATAATCATGATCGTTGGTGCTATATGGAATATCTTTGGCCCGTAGTACAAAGATGAACTGTTGATGTGCATGATTATGATCAGGAACTGTGAATTTGTATTATCTTGACTAATGATATTTCAGATGATAAAAGTTGATGATGTTTTTCCTAAAAAGAGAACCGAGTGGACATTATAGTCTGCATTATTCTTCTAATAGATTACTCATTCCGCTGCTATTATTGATCTGAACGTTGTTTAAGAATTTAACTGCAGTTTTTGATATAAACCTTGTAGTCTATTGTATTCTATCAAGAACTCAACTGTTGAAGACTAATGATAATTTATTCGTCATTATCTTAGTCATGATATTCTTTACTGGCTATTTGAGCTCACCCTTTCTTTTGTTCCATTGTTTTTCAACAGGAGATGAAAACATAACAGAGTCTAGCCGGGGAATGGAGTGAGGGTCCGAGGAATAGTTATCATAGTTTTCACATTTTGTAAAATAGTGTGGCAATAATAGTGAAGACTTAGTTGTGTATTATTATACACTGTATTGTTGTACGTTGTGCTTTGTTGTAATAATTTTGTTGTAGTCTTTTGACGACTCAAGTTTGGGCTGTGTGGGCCCAGATTTGGGGGCGTCACTTTCAAATTTATCTTCTAGCCTCATCGGGTCTTCTTTAAGACCCCGAATTTTATGAAATACAAAATTTAATTTTTCTTCATATATATATTTTTTGAAACAGTAAGTGGTTAAATCGATAAAGTTAAAAGTTAAGGATGTTATGTGCAAATTTTATTTTGTCGGACAATATTCGCTTTGTCGGGGAATATTCGTTTGGTCGGGGAATATTCGTGCCGTACGACGGCGCCGAAATAATAAATTATTGGTGGACCCCACAACGGAATATTTGTCGGATATAGAAAACGACAGAAGTAACCTTTTTAAATAAAAATAGTCAACGAAACTGTTAAAATACCGGTGATAAAAGAATAGTAGCATACGGTAGTTTATGGTATTTTCTGTAGCACACGGTACTCTACTGTAACACACGGTATTGCATAGTGTCTCATATTATTGGTCTGATAATTGACACCGTAACTGTTACGCATCATTTCATCGATAATTGTCACTGCATAATATTTTATATTATCAATTCAATAATTGTTGTTACACAGTATTTTGCATTATTGATTTAATAATTGTCATTACACTGTATTTTATATCATTGAGTCAATAATTGTTGTTGCACTGTTTTTAAAATTATTGAACCTAATAATTGTCACAGTAACATATGCACAGTAATTCACATTATTGAATCAATAATTGTCATTACACAGTAACGTATGCTTTATTTTACATTATTGTTATCTCTATTATGATATTATTTAAACAGTTGTATTTCATTAATTTATTGACTTGATATCTAAGAGCTAACTATACTGTATTTATAACAATTAGTCATAATAATTGAATTGATAAAGTTATTTGTTTATAATATAAAGTTAGGTGATTATTAGGTGATATGAAATGAATGGTGTAGATTAAAGTGTGAATTATTGTTGAATAATTGAATTGATTTGTTTATAATATAAAGTTAGGTGATTATTAGGTGATATGAAATGAATGGTGTAGATTAAAGTGTGAATTATTGTTGAATAATTAAATTGATTTGTTTATAATATAAAGTTAGGTGATTATTAGGTGATATGAAATGAATGGTGTAGATTAAAGATAATATAATATTTGAAATGGATGGTGTAGATTAAAAGATGATCTTTAAATGAATGGTTTAGATTAAATGAATGATAAGATTTTTGGCTATAAATAGAAGCCTTAACTTAAGGATTTTTCATAAACTTCCTTACTTGTTCTTTCTTTCTCTCTCTAAATACTTCTTGTGAAAGTTCTCTCTAAGTGTGCTTAAGTCATCTTGAGTATTTGTGAAGATCTATAAGTATACGTGTACTGTTCAAGTTAATCAACCTCATTTAAATCAATATCCAGTCACGTGTTGAGGTAAGGGATACCATCTTTTTCATCTTCCATTATTCAAACATACTATGGTAAGGGATTATCACTATTTGATTCTCGATAATAATATTGTTTCTTCCTTACTCATAAGACGTGCCTTTTATTTCCATATATTAAATTGTGGGAATAACCTTACGGAGCGGATTGCCGCCTGTTGGTGAATAACCTTTCGTATTCATTCATTATTAATCTCTGAGAATAACCTTACGGAGCGGATTGCCGCCTGTTTGGTGAATAACTCTTTGTACTCAAATTCTATTAAATTGTGGGAATAACCTTACGGAGCGGATTGCCGCCTGTTGGTGAATAACCCTTTGTATTAATTTCCTTCACCTTTTGTTAATCAAACCTGCTACGGTAAGGGATATTATTTTCTTTCATACTCCTAAATCGAAATTTATTATGGAACTATTGCTTCTATAATTCCTGAAAATATTATATGTTCCATAATAGTTGAACTTCATTATTTCAACTGAACCTTCCTATTTACGTGAACCTTTCTATTGAATTGTAACCGTTATTCTGAACTGTGGATCTTGAATATCATTTTTAAATTTCACTCCACATCATGTTGACAATTTGGACATTATTTGAATCTGTACAAAGTAAACTTCCGATACTTATTGTTATCCTATTTCTTCTGTTCATCATTTATACCATTCTAATCATCCAAAAATCAAGCTGTTGTGAATATCTGTGGCCGGGGGCACAAATGTGATATATTTGTTGAACAGATGATAGGTTAAAGGCGATATAATAGGTTAAAGGCGATACATCTGTTCGGTGTCTTTTATGGCACGTGGTGAATGTTCTCTTTGGCCCGTAGTGCAAAGATGAACTGTTGTTTGGTATGATTATGACCAAAGGCTGAATCTGGTATAATCATGACCGTTGGTGCTATATTGAATATCTTTGGCCCGTAGTACTAAGATGAACTGTTGATGTGCATGATTATGATCAGGAACTGTGAATTTGTATTATCTTGACTAATGATATTTCAGATGATAAAAGTTGATGATGTTTTTCCTAAAAAGATAACCGAGTGGACATTATAGTCTGCATTATTCTTCTAATAGATTACTCATTCCGCTGCTATTATTGATCTGAACGTTGTTTAAGAATTTAACTGCAGTTTTTGATATAAACCTTGTAGTCTATTGTATTCTATCAAGAACTCAACTGTTGAAGACTAATGATAATTTATTCGTCATTATCTTAGTCATGATATTCTTTACTGGGCTATTTGAGCTCACCCTTTCTTTTGTTCCATTGTTTTTCAACAGGAGATGAAAACATAACAGGGTCTAGCCGGGGAATGGAGTGAGGGTCCGATGAATAGTTATCATAGTCTTCACGTTTTGTAAAATAGTGTGGCAATAATAGTGAAGACTTAGTTGTGTATTATTATACACTGTATTGTTGTACGTTGTGCTTTGTTGTAATAATTTTGTTGTAGTATTTTGACGACTCAAGTTTGGGCTGTGTGGGCCCAGATTTGGGGGCGTCACAGTTGGCATCAGAGCTTAGGGATATGGTCTTTAATGGAGATCTGGGGTAGAACTAGGAGGGGAGAGACGAATAGAATCAGTCACTAGTGTGTCCTACCTAAAATATATTTTATTATCTAATGAGTCGATTTGAATGTAGGAACATGAAGTGATGAGTCAGTTTATTTGAACTAACATTTATTTTGTGACCACAGTTAAGTATGGCATCTGAAAATCAAGAGGTTAACTATGGAATACCCGAAGCAAATGTAGCCGAGAATCAAGAGGCCCCAAACAATCCTCCTGCCAACTCAGGAAATAATGTTCCTGATAACATGATGAACGATGGATTCTTTAGGAATTTCATGCAGTTCATACAGAATCAAGGAAGAGGAAATCCAGTCAATAATAACGGTAGAAACGCTGGCAATTTGAGGATGGTCACTGTTAAGCAATTTAAAGAATTAGGACCACCTGAATTCCACGGGAAGCCTGACCCACTCAAAGCGGAGGCATGGCTGAAGCAGACGACAAAAATACTTGATGTCTTACAATGCGCTGATGATCAGAAGGTGCCATTTGCCACTTTTATGTTACGAGGTGAGGCGGACCATTGGTGGGAAGCGGTAAAACGTATCCAACCTTCAGCACTCGAAATGTCTTGGACAGAATTCGAAGAACTGTTTAACGAGAAGTACTTCCCAGAAAGCATCCGCCATATGAAGGAAGTGGAATTCATTAAGCTGGAGCAGGGAAACATGACAGTTTCTCAATATGAAGCTAAGTTTGATGAACTGTCTCGTTTTGCGACTCATCTAGTAGATGACGAAGCACGAATGAGTCGAATGTTCCTGAGAGGTTTGAGACTCAAAATTCGTCAACAACTTAGTTCTCATAAATTCAGTTTGTATTCAGATGTTGTAGATAGGGCTCAAAGGGTGGAGCAAACAGATGAAACATTGCAGCCAAGAGTTAATGATCAGCATAGAGAAATGAGTGACAACAACCACAGGAACGAGAACCATCGAGGAGGTAACCAACACTTCGGTGGTAATTCCACACCAAATAACAGAAGAGGAGAATCTAGTGGGAACAATTTCAAAAAAAAGAGATTCCATAATAATTATGGAAGGGCACCAGCACCAGTACCAACACCAGCACCGACCCCAGTTTCAAGGGGAGAAGATCGACCACCAGTGAGATGCTATAGGTGTGGTCAGGAAGGTCACATCAGCCCAAACTGTACACTGCAGTCCAAAAAGTGCTACAGTTGTGGGAAAGAGGGTCATCTTGCGCGGTTTTGTCCTGCCACAAAATCAAGTCCAGCTGCAATGATGATACCAAAAGCTAGCGCGGATAAAGGAAAATCTGTAGTTCAAGGGAGAGCTTTTGTTGTGACATCCCAAATGGCACGAAACTCGAACGAGGTGATAACCGGTAAGCTATTCATAAATTCTCGTGAAGTCTACGCTTTGTTAGATACTGGCTCTACCCATTCTTTTATCTCACCTGCATGTGCTCAGCGTTTAAACTTAACTCCTGAAAATTTGGACTTTGACTTATCAGTTGAAACCCCATTAGGAGAAATGACCATTACATCTACTGTCTATAAATCTTGCCTAGTTCAAATCAACAACCTCACATTACCTGTTGACCTTATTTCTTTGGAGATGCATGAATTTGATGTGATTTTAGGAATTGATTGGTTGACTACCCATCATGCTAAAATTGATTGTTTTCATAAGATTATTAGTTTTCATATTCCTAATCAACCTGTCATGCAAATTCAAGCAACTAAACCATGAAAATCTATAACTGTTATTTCTAGCCATAAAGCCATTCGTTTATTGAAAAACGGATGTCAAGCCTTTTTAGCTCATGTCACTGATTTGAACAAAAATACGTCAAACTTGAATGATATTCCCATTGTTAATGAGTTTCCTGACGTTTTTCCTGAAGAACTTCCTGGCTTACCCCCAAACCGTGAAATTGATTTTTATATTGATCTTGAACCCGGTACCAAGCCCATTTCCAAAGCTCCCTACCGAATGGCTCCCATTGAACTTCAAGAGTTAAAAGTCCAACTACAGGAATTGTTGGATACCGGTTTCATTCGTCTGAGTGCATCACCTTGGGGTGCTCCTGTTCTATTTGTGAAGAAGAAAGACGGGAGTATGAGATTGTGCATTGACTACCGAGAATTGAACCATGTCACCATCAAGAACAGGTACCCGTTACCTCGGATTGATGACATGTTTGATCAATTGCAAGGCGCTCAACATTTCTCAAAGATTGATCTCCGTTCTGGATATCATCAGTTAAAGGTTAAAGCTGAGGACATTCCAAAGACTGCTTTCAGAACTCGTTATGGGCATTATGAGTTCTTAGTCATGCCTTTTGGACTAACTAATGCTCCTGCAGCTTTCATGGACATGATGAACCGGATATTCAAGGAACATTTGGATCATTTTGTGGTTGTCTTTATTGATGACATCCTCATATACTCCAAGAGTCGCGAGGATCATGAACAACACCTGGGATTGATACTACAAAAGCTCCGTGAAAACAAATTATATGCCAAGTTGAAGAAATGTGAGTTCTGGCTTGAGGAGGTCGCGTTTCTTGGGCATGTGATTTCTAGTCAAGGAATATCAGTCGATCCTGCGAAGATTGAAACGGTACTAAATTGGGAACAACCCAAAACAGTAACCGAAGTCCGAAGTTTTCTGGGTCTAGCTGGTTATTATCGGAGATTCGTAGAAGGATTTTCTCGAATCGCCACTCCATTAACGCAACTTACTCGGAAAAGCACAAAATTCATATGGAGCGAGGAATGCGAGAAAAGTTTCCAAGAACTCAAGAAGAGACTGGTTTCAGCTCCTGTTCTGACCATACCATCAGGATCAGGAGAATTTGTTATCTACAGCGATGCTTCTGGCAAAGGTCTAGGCTGTGTCCTTATGCAACATGGAAAGGTTATAGCCTACGCCTCTCGACAACTCAAAGATTATGAGAAAAATTATCCTACTCATGATCTAGAGTTGGCAGCAGTCGTTTTCGCGTTGAAGATCTGGAGACACTACTTGTACGGAGAAAAAGTGGATATCTATACGGATCATAAAAGTCTCAAGTATTTCTTCACCCAGAAGGAACTCAACATGCGATAACGACGTTGGCTTGAGCTGTTAAAGGATTATGACCACACAATCCAGTATCACCCGGGAAAGGCGAACGTTGTAGCTGACGCTTTGAGCAGAAAATCTTATGCTAGTACAAGTGCACTGCTGACAACACAAAAGTGTGACGCCCCCAAATCTGGGCCCACACAGCCCAAACTTGAGTCGTCAAAATACTACAACAAAATTATTACAACAAAGCACAACGTACAACAATACAATGTATAATAATACACAACTAAGTCTTCACTATTATTGCCACACTATTTTACAAAACGTGAAGACTATGATAACTATTCCTCGGACCCTCACTCCATTCCCCGGCTATACCCTGTTATGTTTTCATCTCCTGTTGAAAAACAATGGAACAAAAGAAAGGGTGAGCTCAAATAGCTCAGTAAAGAATATCATGACTAAGATAATGACGAATAAATTATCATTAGTCTTCAACAGCTGAGTTTTTGATAGAATACAATAGACTACAAGGTTTATATCAAAAACTGCAGTTAAATTCTTAAACAACGTTCAGATCAATAATAGCAGCGGAATGAGTAATCTATTAGAAGAATAATGCAGACTATAATGTCCACTCGGTTCTCTTTTTAGGAAAAACATCATCAACTTTTATCATCTGAAATATCATTAGTCAAGATAATACAAATTCACAGTTCCTGATCATAATCATGCAGATCAACAGTTCATCTTTGCACTACGGGCCAAAGACATTCAATATAACACCAACGGTCATGATTATACCAGATTCAGCCTTTGGTCATAATCATACCAAACAACAGTTCATCTTTGCACTACGGGCCAAAGAGAACATTCACCACGTGCCATAAAAGACACCGAACAGATGTATCGCCTTTAACCTATTATATCGCCTTTAACCTATCATCTGTTCAACAAATATATCACATCTGTGCCCCCGGCCACAGATATTCACAACAGCTTGATTTTTGGATGATTAGAATGATATAAATGATGAACAGAAGAAATAGGATAACAATAAGTATCGGAAGTTTACTTTGTACAGATTCAAATAATGTCCAAATTGTCAACATGATGTGGAGTGAAATTCAAGATCCACAGTTCAGAATAACGGTTACAATTCAATAGAAAGGTTCACGTAAATAGGAAGGTTCAGTTGAAATAATGAAGTTCAACTATTATGGAACATATAATATTTTCAGGAATTATAGAAGCAATAGTTCCATAATAAATTTCGATTTAGGAGTATGAAAGAAAATAATATCCCTTACCGTAGCAGGTTTGATTAACAAAAGGTGAAGGAAATTAATACAAAGGGTTATTCACCAACAGGCGGCAATCCGCTCCGTAAGGTTATTCCCACAATTTAATAGAATTTGAGTACAAAGAGTTATTCACCAAACAGGCGGCAATCCGCTCCGTAAGGTTATTATCAGAGATTAATAATGAATGAATACGAAAGGTTATTCACCAACAGGCGGCAATCCGCTCCGTAAGGTTATTCCCACAATTTAATAGAATTTGAGTACAAAGAGTTATTCACCAAACAGGCGGCAATCCGCTCCGTAAGGTTATTCTCAGAGATTAATAATGAATGAATACGAAAGGTTATTCACCAACAGGCGGCAATCCGCTCCGTAAGGTTATTCCCACAATTTAATACATGGAAATAAAAGGCACGTCTTATGAGTAAGGAAGAAACAATATTATTATCGAGAATCAAATAATGATAATCCCTTACCATAGTACGTTTGAATAATGGAAGATGAAAAAGATGGTATCCCTTACCGTAACACGTGACTGGATATTGATTTAAATGAGGTTGATTAACTTGAACAGTACACGTATACTTATAGATCTTCACAAATACTCAAGATGACTTAAGCACACTTAGAGAGAACTTTCACAAGAAGTATTTAGAGAGAGAAAGAAAGAACAAGTAAGGAAGTTTATGAAAAATCCTTAAGTTAAGGCTTCTATTTATAGCCAAAAATCTTATCATTCATTTAATCTAAACCATTCATTTAAAGATCACCTTTTAATCTACACCATCCATTTCAAATATTATATTATCTTTAATCTACACCATTCATTTCATATCACCTAATAATCACCTAACTTTATATTATAAACAAATCAATTTAATTATTCAACAATAATTCACACTTTAATCTACACCATTCATTTCATATCACCTAATAATCACCTAACTTTATATTATAAACAAATCAATTCAATTATTCAACAATAATTCACACTTTAATCTACACCATTCATTTCATATCACCTAATAATCACCTAACTTTATATTATAAACAAATAACTTTATCAATTCAATTATTATGACTAATTGTTATAAATACAGTATAGTTAGCTCTTATGTGACGCCCCCAAATCTAGGCCCACACAGCCCAAACTTGAGTCGTCAAAAGACTACAACAAAATTATTACAATGAAATACAACGTACAACAATACAGTGGATAATACAACACAACTAAGTCTTCATTATTATTGCCACACTATTTTATAACACGTGAAGACTATGATAGCTATCCCCGCACTCTCACTCCATTCCCCGGCTAGACCCCGTTACGTTCTCATCTCCTGTTGAAAAACAATGGAACGAAAAGAAAGGGTGAGCTCAAATAGCCCAGTAAGAAATATCATGACTAAGATAATGACGAATAATTTATCATTAGCCTTCAACAGTTGAGTTCTTGATAGAATACAATAGACTACAAGGTTTATATCAAAAACTGCAGTTAAATTCTTAAACAACGTTCAGATCAATAATAGCAGCGGAATGAACAATCTATTAGAAGAATAATGCAGACTATAATGTCCACTCGCTTCTCTTTTTAGTAAAAATATCATCAACTTTTATCATCTGAAATACCATTAGTCAAGATAATACAACTTCACAGTTCCTGGTCATAATCATGCAGATCAACAGTTCGTCTTTGCACTACGGGCCAAAGACATTCAATATAACACCAACGGTCATGATTATACCAGATTCAGCCTTTGGTCATAATCATACCAACCAACAGTTCATCTTTGCACTACGGGCCAAAGAGAACATTCACCACGTGTCATAAAAGACACCGAACAGATGTATCGCCTTTAACCTAGTATATCGCCTTTAACCTATCATCTGTTCAACAATTATATCACATCTGTGCCCCCGGCCACAGATATTCACAACAGCTTGATTCTTGATGATTAATACAAATAACAGTGATACAAATGATGAACAGAAGAACAGGATAAACAATAAGTATCGGAAGTTTACTTTGTGCAGATTCAAATAATGTCCAAATTGCCAACATGATGTGGAGTGAAATTTAAAAATGATATTCAAGATCCACAGTTCAGAATAACGATTACAGTTCAATAGAAATGTTCAGAAAATAGGAAGGTTCAGTTGAACTAATGAAATTCAACTATTATGGAACATATAATATTTTCAGGAATTATAGAAGCAATAGTTCCATAATAAGTTTCGATTTAGGTGTATGGAAGAAAATAATATCCCTTACCGTAGCAGGTTTGATTAACAAAAGGTGAAGGGAATTAATATCCCTTACCATAGTAAGTTTGAATAATGGAAGATGAAAAAGATGGTATCCCTTATGAGTATAAAGGAAAATAATATCACTTACGAATATGGAATAAAAGTGTCATGTGATAATTCGTGTAGACAAATTATTTCCACACGAGACAAATAAAAAGGGTTATTCACCAACAGGCGATAATCCGCACCGTAAGGTTATTCCCATCAATTTGAATACGAATAGTTATTCACCAAACAGGCGTAATCCGCACCGTAAGGTTATTCCCACAATTTAATAGAATTTGAACACGAAGAGTTATTCACCAAACAGGCGATAATCCGCACCGTAAGGTTATTCTCAAAGATTAATAAGGAATGAATACAAAAGGTTATTCACCAACAGGCGGTAAACCGCGCCGTAAGGTTATTCCCACAATTTAATACATGGAAATAAATGGCACAAGAAAGAAACGATATTATTTTCGAGAATCAAAGAATGATAATCCCTTCAAGTAAGAAAGAAAATAATATCCATTTATGATGATGAAAAGAGTGATACCCCTTACCTTAACACGTGACTGGATATTGATTTAAATGAGGTTGATCAACCTATATTTTTATAATAAAATTAGTAATTACCACATATAAATTTCAAAGTGTATGATAACTCGTATAATATGAATTATCAAAATTATATATATTTAACATAATTTTTGTAGTATAATATAACTACTTTTAAATAGTTTTAAAAATAATATTCCAAAATAAATCTTCCAAAGAAAGCTTTTAAAAATGAATCTTCTTAAAGAAGAGTCTTCTAAAGGAAGATTTGTGAATACCGTGAAATATAGGAATTTATGAAATTACTACTCTTTAATAAAAGACTTACTTGAAAAATTCCTGCACTCTTTTTGGCTTTCAAACTCTCAAAATAACCTTACTATTCTCAGAGAAAACTCATAAAATTCTTATAGAAAATTTTTATGTTTTAGGTGTGATTTTTTCTATTCAGTTGAGCAAGCTATTTATAGGAGAAAATATAGCACTATGCGTGGTAGGTGACACTGGCGTGCTGCACGCCAGTGTTGAATCTCGCAGCAGCAGCCGCTGGCTGCTTTTTCCTTCAGAAATCCTGCACATTTTTCATTTCTCACATGGGTCCCACATGTTACTATTCACGTTACTATTCACGTTACTATTCACGTCACTATTCACGTTACTATTTCAAATAGTAAAATTAATTATTTTATTTTTTATTTATTTATTTATTTATTTATTCTTCCTGTGAGTCCAACATATAAAATAATGTTACCACAATAATGCAAGAAACACGTTACATATTTTTATTAATTTAATAATATAAATTATAGTGTATTTGCTACTGTGACAATTATTAGATTCAATAATTTTAAACTACAGTGCACCAACAATTATTGACTCGATGATATGAAATACAGTGTAATGACAATTATTGAATCAATAATGCAAAATACTGTGTAGCAACAATTATTGAATTGATAACATAAAATATTATGCAACGACAATTATTGATGAAATGATGTGCAACAGTTACGATGTCAATTATCAGATCAATAATACGAGACACTGTGCAATACCGTGTGCTACTGTAGAATACCGTGTGCCACAATAAAATACCATAAATTACCGTATGCTACTATTCTTTTATCACCGGTATTTTAACAGTTAACACCGTTGACTATTTTTATTTAAAAAGGTTACTTCTGTCGTTTTCTATATCCGACAATTATTCCGTTGTGGGGTCCACAAATAATTTGTTATTTCGGCGCCGTCGTACGGCCCGAATATTCCTCGACAAAACGAATATTCTCCGACAAAAAGAATATTGTCCGACAAAATAAAATTTGCACATAACATCCTTAACTTTCAATTTTGTCAATTTAACCATTTACTGTTTCAAGAAAAATATATATGAAGAAAAATTAAATTTTGTATTTCATAAATTCGGGGTCTTACAACCTCCCCTCCTTATGAAATTTCGTCCCCGAAATTGACGTACCTGGCATTTCGAAGAGGTATGGATACCTAGACTTCATTTCAGATTCTAGCTCCCAGGTCATTTCCTCAATATCTTGGTTCCTCCATAAAACCTTAACTTGAGGTATAACCTTTGAGCGTAAGATCTGCTCCTTCTTATCTAGGATCTTAACAGGTACCTCCTCATACGTTAAATCTTCTGCTATAACGTCTGGTTCTAACTCAATGACGTGGTTTGGGTCCTTCACATATTTACGTAACATAGATATGTGAAAAACGTTATGGATGCGAGACATACTTGGTGGTAGGGCTAGTCTGTAGGCTACGGATCCTACTCGATCGAGGATTTCAAATGGGCCAATAAATCGAGGGTTGAGCTTTCCTCTCTTTCCGAATCTCGTAACTCCTTTCCATGGAGAAACACGTAAGAATACATGATCTCCGACGTTGAATCTCTCATCTCTCCGATGAAGATCGGCATAACTCTTTTGTCGTTCTTGTGCTGTCTGTATTCGTTGTCGGATCATTTGGATCTTTTCGGTCGTCAAGCGTACCAACTCGGGTCCCAACAGTTTTGCTTCTCCTACCTCATTCCAACATACTGGAGAGCGACACTTGCGTCCATATAAAGCCTCGAATGGAGCCATACCTATACTTGCTTGGTAACTGTTGTTGTAGGAAAATTCCACCAATGGCAAGTACTTATCCCAACTTCCTTTGAAATCTAGTACGCAAAGTCTCAAAAGATCTTCGAGGGTCTGGATTGTCCTTTCCGATTGTCCGTCCGTTTGAGGATGGTATGCAGAACTAAAACGTAGTTCAGTGCCCATAGCTTTTTGTAGACTGATCCAAAAGCGTGAAGTGAATCTAGGATCTCGATCAGAAACTATGGAAACTGGCATGCCATGCAATCTCACGATCTCATTTATGTACATACCGGCAAGACGTTCAAGTGAAAAGTTTTCTCGTATAGGCAAGAAATGAGCGGATTTGGTCAATCTATCTACGATGACCCAAATTGCATCTAAGCCTTGAGAAACTTTGGGAAGACCCGTCACGAAATCCATATTGATGTGTTCCCACTTCCATTCGGGAACCTCAAGTGGTTGTAAAGGACCCTTAGGTACTTGATGCTCTGCCTTGACACGTTGACAAGTTAAGCACCTTGAGATAAACTCTGCAATCTCCCTTTTCATATTGTTCCACCAAAATGTATGTCGAAGATCTCGATACATCTTGGTACCTCCAGGGTGGATTGCAAATGGCGTGTTGTGTGCCTCCATCATGATTTTATGCTTTAATTCAGGATCGTTAGGAACACAGAGTCGAGAGTTGACTCGAAGTATTCCTTTCTCGTCGATTCTTGCTTCGGGAATGGTACCTTCTTGTACTTTCTTTATCATGTTTATCAGTTCCGGATCGGTAGCTTGAGCAGCTTTAATTTTATCGATTAAAGCTGGTTCTACTCGCACGTGAGCAATCTTCGAGTGGGTCCCTGGTGTCTTTAGCTCCATCTCCATCTTTTGCAAGTCGTACAAAATACGTTTTTGTGTTGTCAGCAGTGCACTTGTACTCGCATAAGATTTTCTGCTCAAAGCGTCAGCTACAACGTTCGCCTTTCCCGGGTGATACTGGATTGTGTGATCATAATCCTTCAACAGCTCAAGCCAACGTCGTTGTCGCATGTTGAGTTCCTTCTGGGTGAAGAAATACTTGAGACTTTTATGATCCGTATAGATATCCACTTTCTCTCCGTACAAGTAGTGTCTCCAGATCTTCAACGCGAAAACGACTGCTGCCAACTCTAGATCATGAGTAGGGTAATTTTTCTCATAATCTTTGAGTTGTCGAGAGGCATAGGCTATAACCTTTCCATGTTGCATAAGGACACAGCCTAGACCTTTGCCTGAAGCATCGCTGTATATGACAAATTCTCCCGATCCTGATGGAATGGTCAGAACAGGAGCTGAAACAAGTCTCCTCTTAAGCTCTTGAAAACTTTTCTCGCATTGCTCGCTCCATATGAATTTTGTGCTTTTCCGAGTAAGCTGAGTTAATGGAGTGGCGATTCGAGAAAATCCTTCTACGAATCTCCGATAATAACCAGCTAGGCCCAGAAAACTTCGGACTTCGGTTACTGTCTTGGGTTGTTCCCAATTTAGTACCGTTTCAATCTTCGCAGGATCGACTGATATTCCTTGACTAGAAATCACATGCCCAAGAAACGTGACCTCCTCAAGCCAGAACTCACATTTCTTCAACTTGGCATATAATTTGTTCTCACGGAGCTTCTGGAGTATCAATCTCAGGTGTTGTTCATGATCCTCACGACTTTTGGAGTATATGAGGATGTCATCAATAAAGACAACCACAAAATGATCCAAATATTCCTTGAATATTCGGTTCATCATGTCCATGAAAGCTGCAGGAGCATTGGTTAGTCCAAAAGGCATGACTAAAAACTCATAATGCCCATAACGAGTTCTGAAAGCAGTCTTTGGAATGTCCTCAGCTTTAACCTTTAACTGATGATATCCAGAACGGAGATCAATCTTTGAGAAATGTTGAGCACCTTGTAATTGATCAAACATGTCATCAATTCGAGGTAACGGATACCTGTTTTTGATGGTGACATGGTTCAATTCTCGGTAGTCAATGCACAGTCTCATACTCCCGTCTTTCTTCTTCACAAATAGAACAGGAGCACCCCAAGGTGATGCACTCGGTCGAATGAAACCAGTATCCAACAATTCCTGTAGTTGGACTTTTAACTCTTGAAGTTCAATGGGAGCCATTCGGTATGGGGCTTTGGAAATGGGCTTGGTACCGGGTTCAAGATCAATACAAAATTCAATTTCACGGTTTGGGGGTAAGCCAGGAAGTTCTTCAGGAAAAACGTCAGGAAACTCATTAACAATGGGAATATCATTCAAGTTTGACGTATTTTTGTTCAAATCAGTGACATGAGCTAAAAAGGCTTGACATCCGTTTTTCAATAAACGAATGGCTTTATGGCTAGAAATAACAGTTATAGATTTCAATGGTTTAGTTGCTTGAATTTGCATGACAGGTTGATTAGGAATATGAAAACTAATAATCTTATGAAAACAATCAATTTTAGCATGATGGGTAGTCAACCAATCAATTCCTAAAATCACATCAAATTCATGCATCTCCAAAGAAATAAGGTCAACAGGTAATGTGAGGTTGTTGATTTGAACTAGGCAAGATTTATAGACAGTAGATGTAATGGTCATTTCTCCTAATGGGGTTTCAACTGATAAGTCAAAGTCCAAATTTTCAGGAGTTAAGTTTAAACGCTGAGCACATGCAGGTGAGATAAAAGAATGGGTAGAACCAGTATCTAACAAAGCGTAGACTTCACGAGAATTTATGAATAGCTTACCGGTTATCACCTCGTTCGAGTTTCGTGCCATTTGGGATGTCACAACAAAAGCTCTCCCTTGAACTACAGATTTTCCCTTATCCGCGCTAGCTTTTGGTATCATCACTGCAGCTGGACTTGATTTTGTGGCAGGACAAAATCGCGCAAGATGACCCTCTTTCCCACAACTGTAGCACTTTTTGGATTGCAGTGTACAGTTTGGGCTGATGTGACCTTCCTGACCACACCTATAGCATCTCACTGGTGGTCGATCTTCTCCCCTTGAAACTGGGGTCGGTGCTGGTGCTGGTACTGGTGCCCTTCCATAATTATTATGGAATCTCTTTCTTTTGAAATTGTTTCCACTGGATTCTCCTCTTCTGTTATTTGATGTGGAATTACCACCGAAGTGTTGGTTACCTCCTCGATGGTTCTCGTTCCTGTGGTTGTTATCATTTCTCTGATCATTGACTCTTGGCTGTAATTTTTCATCTGTTTGCTCCACCCTTTGAGCCCTATCAACAACATCTGAATACAAACTAAATTTATGAGAGCTAAGTTGTTGACGGATTTCGAATCTTAGACCACGTAAGAACATCCGACTCATCCGTGCTTCGTCATCTACTAGATGAGTCGCAAAACGAGACAGTTCAGCAAACTTAGCTTCATATTGAGAAACTGACATGTTTCCCTGCTCCAGCTTAATGAATTCCACTTCCTTCATATGGCGGATGCTTTCTGGGAAGTACTTTTCATTAAATAGCTCTTGGAATTCTGTCCAAGACATCTCAAGTGCTGAAGGGTGGATACGTTTTACCGCTTCCCACCAGTGATCCGCCTCACCTCGAAACATAAAAGTAGCAAAGGGCACCTTCTGATCATCAGCGCATTGTAGGACATCAAGTATTTTTGTCGTCTGCTTCAGCCATGCCTCCGCTTTGAGTGGGTCAGGCTTCCCGTGGAATTCAGGTGGTCCCAATTCTTTAAATTGCTTGACAGTGATCATCCTCAAATTACCAGCGTTTCTACCGTTATTGTTAACTGGATTTCCTCTTGCCTGATTCTGCATGAACTGCATGAAATTCCTAAAGAATCCATCATTCATCATGTTATCAGGAATATTATTTCCTGAGTTGGCAGGAGGATTGTTTGTGGCTTCTTGATTTTCGGCTACATTCGCTTCGGGTATTTCGTAGTTAACCTCTTGATTTCCAGATGCCATACTAAACTGTGGTCACAAAATAAATGTTAGTTCAAATAAACTGACTCATCACTTCATGTCCCTATATTCAAATCAACTCATTAGATAATAAAATCTAATTTAGGTAGGACACACTAGTGACTGATTCTATTCGTTTCTCCCCTCCTAGTTCTAACCCCAGATCTCCATTAAAGACCATATCCCTAAGCTCTGATGCCAACTGTGACGCCCCCAAATCTAGGCCCACACAGCCCAAACTTGAGTCGTCAAAAGACTACAACAAAATTATTACAATGAAATACAACGTACAACAATACAGTGGATAATACAACACAACTAAGTCTTCATTATTATTGCCACACTATTTTATAACACGTGAAGACTATGATAGCTATCCCCGCACTCTCACTCCATTCCCCGGCTAGACCCCGTTACGTTCTCATCTCCTGTTGAAAAACAATGGAACGAAAAGAAAGGGTGAGCTCAAATAGCCCAGTAAGAAATATCATGACTAAGATAATGACGAATAATTTATCATTAGCCTTCAACAGTTGAGTTCTTGATAGAATACAATAGACTACAAGGTTTATATCAAAAACTGCAGTTAAATTCTTAAACAACGTTCAGATCAATAATAGCAGCGGAATGAACAATCTATTAGAAGAATAATGCAGACTATAATGTCCACTCGCTTCTCTTTTTAGTAAAAATATCATCAACTTTTATCATCTGAAATACCATTAGTCAAGATAATACAACTTCACAGTTCCTGGTCATAATCATGCAGATCAACAGTTCGTCTTTGCACTACGGGCCAAAGACATTCAATATAACACCAACGGTCATGATTATACCAGATTCAGCCTTTGGTCATAATCATACCAACCAACAGTTCATCTTTGCACTACGGGCCAAAGAGAACATTCACCACGTGTCATAAAAGACACCGAACAGATGTATCGCCTTTAACCTAGTATATCGCCTTTAACCTATCATCTGTTCAACAATTATATCACATCTGTGCCCCCGGCCACAGATATTCACAACAGCTTGATTCTTGATGATTAATACAAATAACAGTGATACAAATGATGAACAGAAGAACAGGATAAACAATAAGTATCGGAAGTTTACTTTGTGCAGATTCAAATAATGTCCAAATTGCCAACATGATGTGGAGTGAAATTTAAAAATGATATTCAAGATCCACAGTTCAGAATAACGATTACAGTTCAATAGAAATGTTCAGAAAATAGGAAGGTTCAGTTGAACTAATGAAATTCAACTATTATGGAACATATAATATTTTCAGGAATTATAGAAGCAATAGTTCCATAATAAGTTTCGATTTAGGTGTATGGAAGAAAATAATATCCCTTACCGTAGCAGGTTTGATTAACAAAAGGTGAAGGGAATTAATATCCCTTACCATAGTAAGTTTGAATAATGGAAGATGAAAAAGATGGTATCCCTTATGAGTATAAAGGAAAATAATATCACTTACGAATATGGAATAAAAGTGTCATGTGATAATTCGTGTAGACAAATTATTTCCACACGAGACAAATAAAAAGGGTTATTCACCAACAGGCGATAATCCGCACCGTAAGGTTATTCCCATCAATTTGAATACGAATAGTTATTCACCAAACAGGCGTAATCCGCACCGTAAGGTTATTCCCACAATTTAATAGAATTTGAACACGAAGAGTTATTCACCAAACAGGCGATAATCCGCACCGTAAGGTTATTCTCAAAGATTAATAAGGAATGAATACAAAAGGTTATTCACCAACAGGCGGTAAACCGCGCCGTAAGGTTATTCCCACAATTTAATACATGGAAATAAATGGCACAAGAAAGAAACGATATTATTTTCGAGAATCAAAGAATGATAATCCCTTCAAGTAAGAAAGAAAATAATATCCATTTATGATGATGAAAAGAGTGATACCCCTTACCTTAACACGTGACTGGATATTGATTTAAATGAGGTTGATCAACCTATATTTTTATAATAAAATTAGTAATTACCACATATAAATTTCAAAGTGTATGATAACTCGTATAATATGAATTATCAAAATTATATATATTTAACATAATTTTTGTAGTATAATATAACTACTTTTAAATAGTTTTAAAAATAATATTCCAAAATAAATCTTCCAAAGAAAGCTTTTAAAAATGAATCTTCTTAAAGAAGAGTCTTCTAAAGGAAGATTTGTGAATACCGTGAAATATAGGAATTTATGAAATTACTACTCTTTAATAAAAGACTTACTTGAAAAATTCCTGCACTCCTTTTGGCTTTCAAACTCTCAAAATAACCTTACTATTCTCAGAGAAAACTCATAAAATTCTTATAGAAAATTTTTATGTTTTAGGTGTGATTTTTTCTATTCAGTTGAGCAAGCTATTTATAGGAGAAAATATAGCACTATGCGTGGTAGGTGACACTGGCGTGCTGCACGCCAGTGTTGAATCTCGCAGCAGCAGCCGCTGGCTGCTTTTTCCTTCAGAAATCCTGCACATTTTTCATTTCCCACATGGGTCCCACATGTTACTATTCACGTTACTATTCACGTTACTATTCACGTCACTATTCACGTTACTATTTCAAATAGTAAAATTAATTATTTTATTTTTTATTTATTTATTTATTTATTTATTCTTCCTGTGAGTCCAACATATAAAATAATGTTACCACAATAATGCAAGAAACACGTTACATATTTTTATTAATTTAATAATATAAATTATAGTGTATTTGCTACTGTGACAATTATTAGATTCAATAATTTTAAACTACAGTGCACCAACAATTATTGACTCGATGATATGAAATACAGTGTAATGACAATTATTGAATCAATAATGCAAAATACTGTGTAGCAACAATTATTGAATTGATAACATAAAATATTATGCAACGACAATTATTGATGAAATGATGTGCAACAGTTACGATGTCAATTATCAGATCAATAATACGAGACACTGTGCAATACCGTGTGCTACTGTAGAATACCGTGTGCCACAATAAAATACCATAAATTACCGTATGCTACTATTCTTTTATCACCGGTATTTTAACAGTTAACACCGTTGACTATTTTTATTTAAAAAGGTTACTTCTGTCGTTTTCTATATCCGACAATTATTCCGTTGTGGGGTCCACAAATAATTTGTTATTTCGGCGCCGTCGTACGGCCCGAATATTCCTCGACAAAACGAATATTCCCCGACAAAAAGAATATTGTCCGACAAAATAAAATTTGCACATAACATCCTTAACTTTCAATTTTGTCAATTTAACCATTTACTGTTTCAAGAAAAATATATATGAAGAAAAATTAAATTTTGTATTTCATAAATTCGGGGTCTTACATCTTAGATATCAAGTCAATAAATTAATGAAATACAACTGTTTAAATAACATCATAATAGAGATAACAATAATGTAAAATAAAGCATACGTTACTGTGTAATGACAATTATTGATTCAATAATGTGAATTACTGTGCATATGTTACTGTGACAATTATTAGGTTCAATAATTTTAAAAACAGTGCAACAACAATTATTGACTCAATGATATAAAATACAGTGTAATGACAATTATTAAATCAATAATGCAAAATACTGTGTAACAACAATTATTGAATTGATAATATAAAATATTATGCAGTGACAATTATCGATGAAATGATGCGTAACAGTTACGGTGTCAATTATCAGACCAATAATATGAGACACTATGCAATACCGTGTGTTACTGTAGAGTACCGTGTGCTACAGAAAATACCATAAACTACCGTATGCTACTATTCTTTTATCACCGGTATTTTAACAGTTTCGTTGACTATTTTTATTTAAAAAGGTTACTTCTGTCATTTTCTATATCCGACAAATATTCCGTTGTGGGGTCCACCAATAATTTATTATTTCGGCGCCGTCGTACGGCACGAATATTCCCCGACCAAACGAATATTCCCCGACAAAGCGAATATTGTCCGACAAAATAAAATTTGCACATAACATCCTTAACTTTCAATTTTGTTAATTTAACCACTTACTGTTTCAAAAAAAATATATATGAAGAAAAATTAAATTTTGTATTTCATAAAATTCGGGGTCTTACAACCTCCCCTCCTTATGAAATTTCGTCCCCGAAATTGACGTACCTGATATATCGAAGAGGTAAGGATACTTAGATTTCATCTCAGATTCTAGCTCCCAGGTCATTTCCTCAGTATCTTGGTTCCTCCATAAAACCTTAACTTGAGGTATAACCTTTGAGCGTAGGATCTGCTCCTTCTTATCCAGGATCTTAACAGGTACTTCCTCGTATGTTAAATCCTCTGCTATAACGTCTGGTTCTAACTCAATGACGTGGTTTGGGTCCTTCACATATTTACGTAACATAGATATGTGAAAAACGTTATGGATGCGAGACATACTTGGTGGTAGGGCTAGTCTGTAGGCTACGGTTCCTATTCGATCGAGGATTTCAAATGGGCCAATAAATCGAGGGTTGAGCTTTCCTCTCTTTCTGAATCTCGTAACCCCTTTCCATGGAGAAACACGTAAGAATACATGATCTCCGACGTTGAAACTTTCGTCTCTCCGATGAAGATCAGCATAACTCTTTTGTCGTTCTTGTGCGGTCTGTATTCGTTGTCGGATCATTTGGATTTTTTCGGTCGTCAAGCGTACCAACTCGGGTCCCAACAATTTTGCTTCTCCTACCTCATTCCAACATATTGGAGAGCAACACTTCCTTCCATACAAAGCCTCGAATGGAGCCATGCCTATGCTTGCTTGGTAACTGTTGTTGTAAGAAAATTCCACCAACGGCAAGTACTTATCCCAACTTCCTTTGAAGTCTAATACACAAAGTCTCAAAAGATCTTCGAGGGTCTGGATCGTCCTTTCCGATTGTCCGTCCGTTTGAGGATGGTATGCAGAACTAAAACGTAGTTCAGTGCCCATAGCTTTTTGTAGACTGATCCAAAAGCGTGAAGTGAATCTAGGATCTCGATCAGAAACTATGGAAACTGGCATGCCATGCAATCTCACGATCTCATTTATGTACATACCGGCAAGACGTTCAAGTGAAAAGTTTTCTCGTATAGGCAAGAAATGAGCAGATTTGGTCAATCTATCTACGATCACCCAAATTGCATCTAAGCCTTGAGAAACTTTTGGAAGACCCGTCACGAAGTCCATATTGATGTGTTCCCACTTCCATTCGGGAACTTCAAGTGATTGTAATGGACCTTTAGGAACTTGATGCTCTGCCTTGACACGTTGACAAGTTAGGCACCTTGAGATAAACTCTGCAATCTCTCTTTTCATATTGTTCCACCAAAATGTATGTCGAAGATCTCGATACATCTTGGTACCTCCTGGGTGGATTGCAAACGGCGTGTTGTGTGCCTCCATCATGATTTTATGCTTTAATTCAGGATCGTTAGGAACACAGAGTCGAGAGTTGACTCGAAGTATTCCTTTCTCGTCGATTCTTGCTTCGGGAATGGCACCTTCTTGTACTTTCTTTATCATGTTTATCAGTTTCGGATCGGTAGCTTGAGCAGCTTTAATTTTATCGATTAAAGTTGGTTCTACTCGCACGTGAGCAATCTTCGAGCGGGTCCCTGGTGTCTTTAGCTCTATCTCTATCTTTTGCAAGTCGTACAAAATACACTTTTGTGTTGTCAGCAGTGCACTTGTACTTGCATAAGATTTTCTGCTCAAAGCGTCAGCTACAACGTTCGCCTTTCCCGGGTGATACTGGATTGTGTGGTCATAATCCTTTAACAGCTCAAGCCAACGTCGTTGTCGCATGTTGAGTTCCTTCTGGGTGAAGAAATACTTGAGACTTTTATGATCCGTATAGATATCCACTTTTTCTCCGTACAAGTAGTGTCTCCAGATCTTCAACGCGAAAACGACTGCTGCCAACTCTAGATCATGAGTAGGATAATTTTTCTCATAATCTTTGAGTTGTCGAGAGGCGTAGGCTATAACCTTTCCATGTTGCATAAGGACACAGCCTAGACCTTTGCCAGAAGCATCGCTGTAGATAACAAATTCTCCTGATCCTGATGGTATGGTCAGAACAGGAGCTGAAACCAGTCTCTTCTTGAGTTCTTGGAAACTTTTCTCGCATTCCTCGCTCCATATGAATTTTGTGCTTTTCCGAGTAAGCTGCGTTAATGGAGTGGCGATTCGAGAAAATCCTTCTACGAATCTCCGATAATAACCAGCTAGACCCAGAAAACTTCGGACTTCGGTTACTGTTTTGGGTTGTTCCCAATTTAGTACCGTTTCAATCTTCGCAGGATCGACTGATATTCCTTGACTAGAAATCACATGCCCAAGAAACGCGACCTCCTCAAGCCAGAACTCACATTTCTTCAACTTGGCATATAATTTGTTTTCACGGAGCTTTTGTAGTATCAATCTCAGGTGTTGTTCATGATCCTCGCGACTCTTGGAGTATATGAGGATGTCATCAATAAAGACAACCACAAAATGATCCAAATGTTCCTTGAATATCCGGTTTATCATGTCCATGAAAGCTGCAGGAGCATTAGTTAGTCCAAAAGGCATGACTAAGAACTCATAATGCCCATAACGAGTTCTGAAAGCAGTCTTTGGAATGTCCTCAGCTTTAACCTTTAACTGATGATATCCAGAACGGAGATCAATCTTTGAGAAATGTTGAGCGCCTTGCAATTGATCAAACATGTCATCAATCCGAGGTAACGGGTACCTGTTCTTGATGGTGACATGGTTCAATTCTCGGTAGTCAATGCACAATCTCATACTCCCGTCTTTCTTCTTCACAAATAGAACAGGAGCACCCCAAGGTGATGCACTCGGACGAATGAAACCGGTATCCAACAATTCCTGTAGTTGGACTTTTAACTCTTGAAGTTCAATGGGAGCCATTCGGTAGGGAGCTTTGGAAATGGGCTTGGTACCGGGTTCAAGATCAATATAAAAATCAATTTCACGGTTTGGGGGTAAGCCAGGAAGTTCTTCAGGAAAAACGTCAGGAAACTCATTAACAATGGGAATATCATTCAAGTTTGACGTATTTTTGTTCAAATCAGTGACATGAGCTAAAAAGGTTTGACATCCGTTTTTCAATAAACGAATGGCTTTATGGCTAGAAATAACAGTTATAGATTTCAATGGTTTAGTTGCTTGAATTTGCATGACAGGTTGATTAGGAATATGAAAACTAATAATCTTATGAAAACAATCAATTTTAGCATGATGGGTAGTCAACCAATCAATTCCTAAAATCACATCAAATTCACGCATCTCCAAAGAAATAAGATCAACAGATAATGTGAGGTTGTTGATTTGAACTAGGCAAGATTTATAGACAGTAGATGTAATGGTCATTTCTCCTAATGGGGTTTCAACTGATAAGTCAAAGTTCAAGTTTTCAGGAGTTAAGTTTAAACGCTGAGCACATGCAGGTGAGATAAAAGAATGGGTAGAGCCAGTATCTAACAAAGCGTAGACTTCACGAGAATTTATGAATAGCTTACCGGTTATCACCTCGTTCGAGTTTCGCGCCATTTGGGATGTCACAACAAAAGCTCTCCCTTGAACTACAGATTTTCCCTTATTCGCGCTAGCTTTTGGTATCATCATTGCAGCTGGACTTGATTTTGTGGCAGGACAGAACCGCGCAAGATGACCCTCTTTCCCACAACTGTAGCACTTTTTGGATTGCAGTGTACAGTTTGGGCTGATGTGACCTTCCTGACCACACCTATAGCATCTCACTGGTGGTCGATCTTCTCCCCTTGAAACTGGGGTCGGTGCTGGTGTTGGTACTGGTGCTGGTGCCCTTCCATAATTATTATGGAATCTCTTTCTTTTGAAATTGTTCCCACTAGATTCTCCTCTTCTGTTATTTGGTGTGGAATTACCACCGAAGTGTTGGTTACCTCCTCGATGGTTCTCGTTCCTGTGGTTGTTGTCACTCCTGTAAGACCCCGAATTTATGAAATACAAAATTTAATTTTTCTTCATATATATTTTTCTTGAAACAGTAAATGGTTAAATTGACAAAATTGAAAGTTAAGGATGTTATGTGCAAATTTTATTTTGTCGGACAATATTCTTTTTGTCGGGGAATATTCGTTTTGTCGAGGAATATTCGGGCCGTACGACGGCGCCGAAATAACAAATTATTTGTGGACCCCACAACGGAATAATTGTCGGATATAGAAAACGACAGAAGTAACCTTTTTAAATAAAAATAGTCAACGGTGTTAACTGTTAAAATACCGGTGATAAAAGAATAGTAGCATACGGTAATTTATGGTATTTTATTGTGGCACACGGTATTCTACAGTAGCACACGGTATTGCACAGTGTCTCGTATTATTGATCTGATAATTGACATCGTAACTGTTGCACATCATTTCATCAATAATTGTCGTTGCATAATATTTTATGTTATCAATTCAATAATTGTTGCTACACAGTATTTTGCATTATTGATTCAATAATTGTCATTACACTGTATTTCATATCATCGAGTCAATAATTGTTGGTGCACTGTAGTTTAAAATTATTGAATCTAATAATTGTCACAGTAGCAAATACACTATAATTTATATTATTAAATTAATAAAAATATGTAACGTGTTTCTTGCATTATTGTGGTAACATTATTTTATATGTTGGACTCACAGGAAGAATAAATAAATAAATAAATAAATAAAAAATAAAATAATTAATTTTACTATTTGAAATAGTAACGTGAATAGTGACGTGAATAGTAACGTGAATAGTAACGTGAATAGTAACATGTGGGACCCATGTGAGAAATGAAAAATGTGCAGGATTTCTGAAGGAAAAAGCAGCCAGCGGCTGCTGCTGCGAGATTCAACACTGGCGTGCAGCACGCCAGTGTCACCTACCACGCATAGTGCTATATTTTCTCCTATAAATAGCTTGCTCAACTGAATAGAAAAAATCACACCTAAAACATAAAAATTTTCTATAAGAATTTTATGAGTTTTCTCTGAGAATAGTAAGGTTATTTTGAGAGTTTGAAAGCCAAAAGGAGTGCAGGAATTTTTCAAGTAAGTCTTTTATTAAAGAGTAGTAATTTCATAAATTCCTATATTTCACGGTATTCACAAATCTTCCTTTAGAAGACTCTTCTTTAAGAAGATTCATTTTTAAAAGCTTTCTTTGGAAGATTTATTTTGGAATATTATTTTTAAAACTATTTAAAAGTAGTTATATTATACTACAAAAATTATGTTAAATATATATAATTTTGATAATTCATATTATACGAGTTATCATACACTTTGAAATTTATATGTGGTAATTACTAATTTTATTATAAAAATATAGGTTGATCAACCTCATTTAAATCAATATCCAGTCACGTGTTAAGGTAAGGGGTATCACTCTTTTCATCATCATAAATGGATATTATTTTCTTTCTTACTTGAAGGGATTATCATTCTTTGATTCTCGAAAATAATATCGTTTCTTTCTTGTGCCATTTATTTCCATGTATTAAATTGTGGGAATAACCTTACGGCGCGGTTTACCGCCTGTTGGTGAATAACCTTTTGTATTCATTCCTTATTAATCTTTGAGAATAACCTTACGGTGCGGATTATCGCCTGTTTGGTGAATAACTCTTCGTGTTCAAATTCTATTAAATTGTGGGAATAACCTTACGGTGCGGATTACGCCTGTTTGGTGAATAACTATTCGTATTCAAATTGATGGGAATAACCTTACGGTGCGGATTATCGCCTGTTGGTGAATAACCCTTTTTATTTGTCTCGTGTGGAAATAATTTGTCTACACGAATTATCACATGACACTTTTATTCCATATTCGTAAGTGATATTATTTTCCTTTATACTCATAAGGGATACCATCTTTTTCATCTTCCATTATTCAAACTTACTATGGTAAGGGATATTAATTCCCTTCACCTTTTGTTAATCAAACCTGCTACGGTAAGGGATATTATTTTCTTCCATACACCTAAATCGAAACTTATTATGGAACTATTGCTTCTATAATTCCTGAAAATATTATATGTTCCATAATAGTTGAATTTCATTAGTTCAACTGAACCTTCCTATTTTCTGAACATTTCTATTGAACTGTAATCGTTATTCTGAACTGTGGATCTTGAATATCATTTTTAAATTTCACTCCACATCATGTTGGCAATTTGGACATTATTTGAATCTGCACAAAGTAAACTTCCGATACTTATTGTTTATCCTGTTCTTCTGTTCATCATTTGTATCACTGTTATTTGTATTAATCATCAAGAATCAAGCTGTTGTGAATATCTGTGGCCGGGGGCACAGATGTGATATAATTGTTGAACAGATGATAGGTTAAAGGCGATATACTAGGTTAAAGGCGATACATCTGTTCGGTGTCTTTTATGACACGTGGTGAATGTTCTCTTTGGCCCGTAGTGCAAAGATGAACTGTTGGTTGGTATGATTATGACCAAAGGCTGAATCTGGTATAATCATGACCGTTGGTGTTATATTGAATGTCTTTGGCCCGTAGTGCAAAGACGAACTGTTGATCTGCATGATTATGACCAGGAACTGTGAAGTTGTATTATCTTGACTAATGGTATTTCAGATGATAAAAGTTGATGATATTTTTACTAAAAAGAGAAGCGAGTGGACATTATAGTCTGCATTATTCTTCTAATAGATTGTTCATTCCGCTGCTATTATTGATCTGAACGTTGTTTAAGAATTTAACTGTAGTTTTTGATATAAACCTTGTAGTCTATTGTATTCTATCAAGAACTCAACTGTTGAAGGCTAATGATAAATTATTCGTCATTATCTTAGTCATGATATTTCTTACTGGGCTATTTGAGCTCACCCTTTCTTTTCGTTCCATTGTTTTTCAACAGGAGATGAGAACGTAACGGGGTCTAGCCGGGGAATGGAGTGAGAGTGCGGGGATAGCTATCATAGTCTTCACGTGTTATAAAATAGTGTGGCAATAATAATGAAGACTTAGTTGTGTTGTATTATCCACTGTATTGTTGTACGTTGTATTTCATTGTAATAATTTTGTTGTAGTCTTTTGACGACTCAAGTTTGGGCTGTGTGGGCCTAGATTTGGGGGCGTCACAGTTGGCATCAGAGCTTAGGGATATGGTCTTTAATGGAGATCTGGGGTTAGAACTAGGAGGGGAGAGACGAATAGAATCAGTCACTAGTGTGTCCTACCTAAATTAGATTTTATTATCTAATGAGTTGATTTGAATATAGGGACATGAAGTGATGAGTCAGTTTATTTGAACTAACATTTATTTTGTGACCACAGTTTAGTATGGCATCTGGAAATCAAGAGGTTAACTACGAAATACCCGAAGCGAATGTAGCCGAAAATCAAGAAGCCACAAACAATCCTCCTGCCAACTCAGGAAATAATATTCCTGATAACATGATGAATGATGGATTCTTTAGGAATTTCATGCAGTTCATGCAGAATCAGGCAAGAGGAAATCCAGTTAACAATAACGGTAGAAACGCTGGTAATTTGAGGATGATCACTGTCAAGCAATTTAAAGAATTGGGACCACCTGAATTCCACGGGAAGCCTGACCCACTCAAAGCGGAGACATGGCTGAAGCAGACGACAAAAATACTTGATGTCCTACAATGCGCTGATGATCAGAAGGTGCCCTTTGCTACTTTTATGTTTCGAGGTGAGGCGGATCACTGGTGGGAAGCGGTAAAACGTATCCACCCTTCAGCACTTGAGATGTCTTGGACAGAATTCCAAGAGCTATTTAATGAAAAGTACTTCCCAGAAAGCATCCGCCATATGAAGGAAGTGGAATTCATTAAGCTGGAGCAGGGAAACATGTCAGTTTCTCAATATGAAGCTAAGTTTGCTGAACTGTCTCGTTTTGCGACTCATCTAGTAGATGACGAAGCACGGATGAGTCGGATGTTCTTACGTGGTCTAAGATTCGAAATCCGTCAACAACTTAGCTCTCATAAATTTAGTTTGTATTCAGATGTTGTTGATAGGGCTCAAAGGGTGGAGCAAACAGATGAAAAATTACAGCCAAGAGTCAATGATCAGAGAAATGATAACAACCACAGGAACGAGAACCATCGAGGAGGTAACCAACACTTCGGTGGTAATTCCACACCAAATAACAGAAGAGGAGAATCTAGTGGGAACAATTTTAAAAAAAAGAGATTCCATAATAATTATGGAAGGGCACCAGCACCAGTACCAACACCAGCACCGACCCCAGTTTCAAGGGGAGAAGATCGACCACTAGTGAGATGCTATAGGTGTGGTCAGGAAGGTCACATCAGCCCAAACTGTACACTGCAATCCAAAAAGTGCTACAGTTGTGGGAAAGAGGGTCATCTTGCGCGATTTTGTCCTGCCACAAAATCAAGTCCAGCTGCAGTGATGATACCAAAAGCTAGCGCGGATAAGGGAAAATCTGTAGTTCAAGGGAGAGCTTTTGTTGTGACATCCCAAATGGCATGAAACTCGAACGAGGTGATAACCGCGTTTAAACTTAACTCCTGAAAATTTGGACTTTGACTTATCAGTTGAAACCCCATTAGGAGAAATGACCATTACATCTATTGTCTATAAATCTTGCCTAGTTCAAATCAACAACCTCACATTACCTGTTGACCTTATTTCTTTGGAGATGCATGAATTTGATGTGATTTTAGGAATTGATTGGTTGACTACCCATCATGCTAAAATTGATTGTTTTCATAAGATTATTAGTTTTCATATTCCTAATCAACCTGTCATGCAAATTCAAGCAACTAAACCATTGAAATCTATAACTGTTATTTCTAGCCATAAAGCCATTCGTTTATTGAAAAACGGATGTCAAGCCTTTTTAGCTCATGTCACTGATTTGAACAAAAATACGTCAAACTTGAATGATATTCCCATTGTTAATGAGTTTCCTGACGTTTTTCCTGAAGAACTTCCTGGCTTACCCCCAAACCGTGAAATTGAATTTTGTATTGATCTTGAACCCGGGTACCAAGCCCATTTCCAAAGCCCCATACCGAATGGCTCCCATTGAACTTCAAGAGTTAAAAGTCCAACTACAGGAATTGTTGGATACTGGTTTCATTCGACCGAGTGCATCACCTTGGGGTGCTCCTGTTCTATTTGTGAAGAAGAAAGACGGGAGTATGAGACTGTGCATTGACTACCGAGAATTGAACCATGTCACCATCAAAAACAGGTATCCGTTACCTCGAATTGATGACATGTTTGATCAATTACAAGGTGCTCAACATTTCTCAAAGATTGATCTCCGTTCTGGATATCATCAGTTAAAGGTTAAAGCTGAGGACATTCCAAAGACTGCTTTCAGAACTCGTTATGGGCATTATGAGTTTTTAGTCATGCCTTTTGGACTAACCAATGCTCCTGCAGCTTTCATGGACATGATGAACCGAATATTCAAGGAATATTTGGATCATTTTGTGGTTGTCTTTATTGATGACATCCTCATATACTCCAAAAGTCGTGAGGATCATGAACAACACCTGAGATTGATACTCCAGAAGCTCCGTGAGAACAAATTATATGCCAAGTTGAAGAAATGTGAGTTCTGGCTTGAGGAGGTCACGTTTCTTGGGCATGTGATTTCTAGTCAAGGAATATCAGTCGATCCTGCGAAGATTGAAACGGTACTAAATTGGGAACAACCCAAGACTGTAACCGAAGGCCGAAGTTTTCTGGGCCTAGCTGGTTATTATCGGAGATTCGTAGAAGGATTTTCTCGAATCGCCACTCCATTAACTCAGCTTACTCGGAAAAGCACAAAATTCATATGGAGCGAGCAATGCGAGAAAAGTTTTCAAGAGCTTAAGAGGAGACTTGTTTCAGCTCCTGTTCTGACCATTCCATCAGGATCGGGAGAATTTGTCATATACAGCGATGCTTCAGGCAAAGGTCTAGGCTGTGTCCTTATGCAACATGGAAAGGTTATAGCCTATGCCTCTCGACAACTCAAAGATTATGAGAAAAATTACCCTACTCATGATCTAGAGTTGGCAGCAGTCGTTTTCGCGTTGAAGATCTGGAGACACTACTTGTACGGAGAGAAAGTGGATATCTATACGGATCATAAAAGTCTCAAGTATTTCTTCACCCAGAAGGAACTCAACATGCGACAACGACGTTGGCTTGAGCTGTTGAAGGATTATGATCACACAATCCAGTATCACCCGGGAAAGGCGAACGTTGTAGCTGACGCTTTGAGCAGAAAATCTTATGCGAGTACAAGTGCACTGCTGACAACACAAAAACGTATTTTGTACGACTTGCAAAAGATGGAGATGGAGCTAAAGACACCAGGGACCCACTCGAAGATTGCTCACGTGCGAGTAGAACCAGCTTTAATCGATAAAATTAAAGCTGCTCAAGCTACCGATCCGGAACTGATAAACATGATAAAGAAAGTACAAGAAGGTACCATTCCCGAAGCAAGAATCGACGAGAAAGGAATACTTCGAGTCAACTCTCGACTCTGTGTTCCTAACGATCCTGAATTAAAGCATAAAATCATGATGGAGGCACACAACACGCCATTTGCAATCCACCCTTGAGGTACCAAGATGTATCGAGATCTTCGACATACATTTTGGTGGAACAATATGAAAAGGGAGATTGCAGAGTTTATCTCAAGGTGCTTAACTTGTCAACGTGTCAAGGCAGAGCATCAAGTACCTAAGGGTCCTTTACAACCACTTGAGGTTCCCGAATGGAAGTGGGAACACATCAATATGGATTTCGTGACGGGTCTTCCCAAAGTTTCTCAAGGCTTAGATGCAATTTGGGTCATCGTAGATAGATTGACCAAATCCGCTCATTTCTTGCCTATACGAGAAAACTTTTCACTTGAACGTCTTGCCGGTATGTACATAAATGAGATCGTGAGATTGCATGGCATGCCAGTTTCCATAGTTTCTGATCGAGATCCTAGATTCACTTCACGCTTTTGGATCAGTCTACAAAAAGCTATGGGCACTGAACTACGTTTTAGTTCTGCATACCATCCTCAAACGGACGGACAATCGGAAAGGACAATCCAGACCCTCGAAGATCTTTTGAGACTTTGCGTACTAGATTTCAAAGGAAGTTGGGATAAGTACTTGCCATTGGTGGAATTTTCCTACAACAACAGTTACCAAGCAAGTATAGGTATGGCTCCATTCGAGGCTTTATATGGACGCAAGTGTCGCTCTCCAGTATGTTGGAATGAGGTAGGAGAAGCAAAACTGTTGGGACCCGAGTTGGTACGCTTGACGACCGAAAAGATCCAAATGATCCGACAACGAATACAGACAGCACAAGAACGACAAAAGAGTTATGCCGATCTTCATCGGAGAGATGAGAGATTCAACGTCGGAGATCATGTATTCTTACGTGTTTCTCCATGGAAAGGAGTTACGAGATTCGGAAAGAGAGGAAAGCTCAACCCTCGATTTATTGGCCCATTTGAAATCCTCGATCGAGTAGGATCCGTAGCCTACAGACTAGCCCTACCACCAAGTATGTCTCGCATCCATAACGTTTTTCACATATCTATGTTACGTAAATATGTGAAGGACCCAAACCACGTCATTGAGTTAGAAGCAGACGTTATAGCAGAAGATTTAACGTATGAGGAGGTACCTGTTAAGATCCTAGATAAGAAGGAGCAGATCTTACGCTCAAAGGTTATACCTCAAGTTAAGGTTTTATGGAGGAACCAAGATATTGAGGAAATGACCTGGGAGCTAGAATCTGAAATGAAGTCTAGGTATCCATACCTCTTCGAAATGCCAGGTACGTCAATTTCGGGGACGAAATTTCATAAGGAGGGGAGGTTGTAAGACCCCGAATTTATGAAATACAAAATTTAATTTTTCTTCATATATATTTTTCTTGAAACAGTAAATGGTTAAATTGACAAAATTGAAAGTTAAGGATGTTATGTGCAAATTTTATTTTGTCGGACAATATTCTTTTTGTCGGGGAATATTCGTTTTGTCGAGGAATATTCGGGCCGTACGACGGCGCCGAAATAACAAATTATTTGTGGACCCCACAACGGAATAATTGTCGGATATAGAAAACGACAGAAGTAACCTTTTTAAATAAAAATAGTCAACGGTGTTAACTGTTAAAATACCGGTGATAAAAGAATAGTAGCATACGGTAATTTATGGTATTTTATTGTGGCACACGGTATTCTACAGTAGCACACGGTATTGCACAGTGTCTCGTATTATTGATCTGATAATTGACATCGTAACTGTTGCACATCATTTCATCAATAATTGTCGTTGCATAATATTTTATGTTATCAATTCAATAATTGTTGCTACACAGTATTTTGTATTATTGATTCAATAATTGTCATTACACTGTATTTCATATCATCGAGTCAATAATTGTTGGTGCACTGTAGTTTAAAATTATTGAATCTAATAATTGTCACAGTAGCAAATACACTATAATTTATATTATTAAATTAATAAAAATATGTAACGTGTTTCTTGCATTATTGTGGTAACATTATTTTATATGTTGGACTCACAGGAAGAATAAATAAATAAATAAAAAATAAAATAATTAATTTTACTATTTGAAATAGTAACGTGAATAGTGACGTGAATAGTAACGTGAATAGTAACGTGAATAGTAACATGTGGGACCCACATGAGAAATGAAAAATGTGCAGGATTTCTGAAGGAAAAAGCAGCCAGCGGCTGCTGCTGCGAGATTCAACACTGGCGTGCAGCACGCCAGTGTCACCTACCACGCATAGTGCTATATTTTCTCCTATAAATAGCTTGCTCAACTGAATAGAAAAAATCACACCTAAAACATAAAAATTTTCTATAAGAATTTTATGAGTTTTCTCTGAGAATAGTAAAGTTATTTTGAGAGTTTGAAAGCCAAAAGGAGTGCAGGAATTTTTCAAGTAAGTCTTTTATTAAAGAGTAGTAATTTCATAAATTCCTATATTTCACGGTATTCACAAATCTTCCTTTAGAAGACTCTTCTTTAAGAAGATTCATTTTTAAAAGCTTTCTTTGGAAGATTTATTTTGGAATATTATTTTTAAAACTATTTAAAAGTAGTTATATTATACTACAAAAATTATGTTAAATATATATAATTTTGATAATTCATATTATACGAGTTATCATACACTTTGAAATTTATATGTGGTAATTACTAATTTTATTATAAAAATATAGGTTGATCAACCTCATTTAAATCAATATCCAGTCACGTGTTAAGGTAAGGGGTATCACTCTTTTCATCATCATAAATGGATATTATTTTCTTTCTTACTTGAAGGGATTATCATTCTTTGATTCTCGAAAATAATATCGTTTCTTTCTTGTGCCATTTATTTCCATGTATTAAATTGTGGGAATAACCTTACGGCGCGGTTTACCGCCTGTTGGTGAATAACCTTTTGTATTCATTCCTTATTAATCTTTGAGAATAACCTTACGGTGCGGATTATCGCCTGTTTGGTGAATAACTCTTCGTGTTCAAATTCTATTAAATTGTGGGAATAACCTTACGGTGCGGATTACGCCTGTTTGGTGAATAACTATTCGTATTCAAATTGATGGGAATAACCTTACGGTGCGGATTATCGCCTGTTGGTGAATAACCCTTTTTATTTGTCTCGTGTGGAAATAATTTGTCTACACGAATTATCACATGACACTTTTATTCCATATTCGTAAGTGATATTATTTTCCTTTATACTCATAAGGGATACCATCTTTTTCATCTTCCATTATTCAAACTTACTATGGTAAGGGATATTAATTCCCTTCACCTTTTGTTAATCAAACCTGCTACGGTAAGGGATATTATTTTCTTCCATACACCTAAATCGAAACTTATTATGGAACTATTGCTTCTATAATTCCTGAAAATATTATATGTTCCATAATAGTTGAATTTCATTAGTTCAACTGAACCTTCCTATTTTCTGAACATTTCTATTGAACTGTAATCGTTATTCTGAACTGTGGATCTTGAATATCATTTTTAAATTTCACTCCACATCATGTTGGCAATTTGGACATTATTTGAATCTGCACAAAGTAAACTTCCGATACTTATTGTTTATCCTGTTCTTCTGTTCATCATTTGTATCACTGTTATTTGTATTAATCATCAAGAATCAAGCTGTTGTGAATATCTGTGGCCGGGGGCACAGATGTGATATAATTGTTGAACAGATGATAGGTTAAAGGCGATATACTAGGTTAAAGGCGATACATCTGTTCGGTGTCTTTTATGACACGTGGTGAATGTTCTCTTTGGCCCGTAGTGCAAAGATGAACTGTTGGTTGGTATGATTATGACCAAAGGCTGAATCTGGTATAATCATGACCGTTGGTGTTATATTGAATGTCTTTGGCCCGTAGTGCAAAGACGAACTGTTGATCTGCATGATTATGACCAGGAACTGTGAAGTTGTATTATCTTGACTAATGGTATTTCAGATGATAAAAGTTGATGATATTTTTACTAAAAAGAGAAGCGAGTGGACATTATAGTCTGCATTATTCTTCTAATAGATTGTTCATTCCGCTGCTATTATTGATCTGAACGTTGTTTAAGAATTTAACTGCAGTTTTTGATATAAACCTTGTAGTCTATTGTATTCTATCAAGAACTCAACTGTTGAAGGCTAATGATAAATTATTCGTCATTATCTTAGTCATGATATTTCTTACTGGGCTATTTGAGCTCACCCTTTCTTTTCGTTCCATTGTTTTTCAACAGGAGATGAGAACGTAACGGGGTCTAGCCGGGGAATGGAGTGAGAGTGCGGGGATAGCTATCATAGTCTTCACGTGTTATAAAATAGTGTGGCAATAATAATGAAGACTTAGTTGTGTTGTATTATCCACTGTATTGTTGTACGTTGTATTTCATTGTAATAATTTTGTTGTAGTCTTTTGACGACTCAAGTTTGGGCTGTGTGGGCCTAGATTTGGGGGCGTCACAACTCCTTTCTCTATGCTGATCATTAACTCTTGGCTGCAATGTTTCATCTGTTTGCTCCACCCTTTGAGCCCTATCTACAACATCTGAATACAAACTAAATTTATGAGAGCTAAGTTGTTGACGAATTTTGAATCTCAAACCTCTTAGGAACATCCGACTCATTCGTGCTTCGTCATCCACAAGATGGGTGGCAAAGCGAGATAACTCGGCAAACTTGGCTTCATATTGGGAAACTGTCATGTTTCCCTGCTCCAGCTTAATGAATTCCACCTCTTTCATATGGCGGATGCTTTCTGGGAAATACTTCTCGTTAAACAGTTCTTCGAATTCTGTCCAAGACATTTCGAGTGCTGAAGGTTGGATACGTTTTACCGCTTCCCACCAATGGTCCGCCTCACCTCGTAACATAAAAGTGGCAAATGGCACCTTCTGATCATCAGCGCATTGTAAGACATCAAGTATTTTTGTCGTCTGCTTTAGCCATGCCTCCGCTTTGAGTGGGTCAGGCTTCCCGTGGAATTCAGGTGGTCCTAATTCTTTAAATTGCTTAACAGTGACCATCCTCAAATTGCCAGCGTTTCTACCGTTATTATTGACTGGATTTCCTCTTCCTTGATTCTGTATGAACTGCATGAAATTCCTAAAGAATCCATCGTTCATCATGTTATCAGGAACATTATTTCCTGAGTTGGCAGGAGGATTGTTTGGGGCCTCTTGATTCTCGGCTACATTTGCTTCAGGCATTCCATAGTTAACCTCTTGATTTCCAGATGCCATACTAAACTGTGGTCACAAAATAAATGTTAGTTCAAATAAACTGACTCATCACTTCATGTTCCTACATTCAAATCGACTCATTAGATAATAAAATCTATTTTAGGTAGGACACACTAGTGACTGATTCTATTCGTCTCTCCCCTCCTAGTTCTACCCCAGATCTCCATTAAAGACCATATCCCTAAGCTCTGATGCCAACTGTGACGCCCCCAAATCTGGGCCCACACAGCCCAAACTTGAGTCGTCAAAATACTACAACAAAAGTATTACAACAAAGCACAACGTACAACAATACAGTGTATAATAATACACAACTAAGTCTTCACTATTATTGCCACACTATTTTACAAAACGTGAAGACTATGATAACTATTCCTCGGACCCTCACTCCATTCCCCGGCTAGACCCTGTTATGTTTTCATCTCCTGTTGAAAAACAATGGAACAAAAGAAAGGGTGAGCTCAAATAGCCCAGTAAAGAATATCATGACTAAGATAATGACGAATAAATTATCATTAGTCTTCAACAGCTGAGTTCTTGATAGAATACAATAGACTACAAGGTTTATATCAAAAACTGCAGTTAAATTCTTAAACAACGTTCAGATCAATAATAGCAGCGGAATGAGTAATCTATTAGAAGAATAATGCAGACTATAATGTCCACTCGGTTCTCTTTTTAGGAAAAACATCATCAACTTTTATCATCTGAAATATCATTAGTCAAGATAATACAAATTCACAGTTCCTGATCATAATCATGCAGATCAACAGTTCATCTTTGCACTACGGGCCAAAGACATTCAATATAACACCAACGGTCATGATTATACCAGATTCAGCCTTTGGTCATAATCATACCAAACAACAGTTCATCTTTGCACTACGGGCCAAAGAGAACATTCACCACGTGCCATAAAAGACACCGAACAGATGTATCGCCTTTAACCTATTATATCGCCTTTAACCTATCATCTGTTCAACAAATATATCACATCTGTGCCCCCGGCCACAGATATTCACAACAATTTGATTTTTGGATGATTAGAATGATATAAATGATGAACAGAAGAAATAGGATAACAATAAGTATCGGAAGTTTACTTTGTACAGATTCAAATAATGTCCAAATTGTCAACATGATGTGGAGTGAAATTCAAAATCCACAGTTCAGAATAACGGTTACAATTCAATAGAAAGGTTCACGTAAATAGGAAGGTTCAGTTGAAATAATGAAGTTCAACTATTATGGAACATATAATATTTTCAGGAATTATAGAAGCAATAGTTCCATAATAAATTTCGATTTAGGAGTATGAAAGAAAATAATATCCCTTACCGTAGCAGGTTTGATTAACAAAAGGTGAAGGAAATTAATACAAAGGGTTATTCACCAACAGGCGGCAATCCGCTCCGTAAGGTTATTCCCACAATTTAATAGAATTTGAGTACAAAGAGTTATTCACCAAAGAGGCGGCAATCCGCTCCGTAAGGTTATTCTCAGAGATTAATAATGAATGAATACGAAAGGTTATTCACCAACAGGCGGCAATCCGCTCCGTAAGGTTATTCCCACAATTTAATAGAATTTGAGTACAAAGAGTTATTCACCAAACAGGCGGCAATCCGCTCCGTAAGGTTATTCTCAGAGATTAATAATGAATGAATACGAAAGGTTATTCACCAACAGGCGGCAATCCGCTCCGTAAGGTTATTCCCACAATTTAATACATGGAAATAAAAGGCACGTCTTATGAGTAAGGAAGAAACAATATTATTATCGAGAATCAAATAATGATAATCCCTTACCATAGTACGTTTGAATAATGGAAGATGAAAAAGATGGTATCCCTTACCGTAACACGTGACTGGATATTGATTTAAATGAGATTGATTAACTTGAACAGTACACGTATACTTATAGATCTTCACAAATACTCAAGATGACTTAAGCACACTTAGAGAGAACTTTCACAAGAAGTATTTAGAGAGAGAAAGAAAGAACAAGTAAGGAAGTTTATGAAAAATCCTTAAGTTAAGGCTTCTATTTATAGCCAAAAATCTTATCATTCATTTAATCTAAACCATTCATTTAAAGATCACCTTTTAATCTACACCATCCATTTCAAATATTATATTATCTTTAATCTACACCATTCATTTCATATCACCTAATAATCACCTAACTTTATATTATAAACAAATCAATTTAATTATTCAACAATAATTCACACTTTAATCTACACCATTCATTTCATATCACCTAATAATCACCTAACTTTATATTATAAACAAATCAATTCAATTATTCAACAATAATTCACACTTTAATCTACACCATTCATTTCATATCACCTAATAATCACCTAACTTTATATTATAAACAAATAACTTTATCAATTCAATTATTATGACTAATTGTTATAAATACAGTATAGTTAGCTCTTAGATATCAAGTCAATAAATTAATGAAATACAACTGTTTAAATAACATCATAATAGAGATAACAATAATGTAAAATAAAGCATACGTTACTGTGTAATGACAATTATTGATTCAATAATGTGAATTACTGTGCATATGTTACTGTGACAATTATTAGGTTCAATAATTTTAAAAACAGTGCAACAACAATTATTGACTCAATGATATAAAATACAGTGTAATGACAATTATTAAATCAATAATGCAAAATACTGTGTAACAACAATTATTGAATTGATAATATAAAATATTATGCAGTGACAATTATCGATGAAATGATGCGTAACAGTTACGGTGTCAATTATCAGACCAATAATATGAGACACTATGCAATACCGTGTGTTACTGTAGAGTACCGTGTGCTACAGAAAATACCATAAACTACCGTATGCTACTATTCTTTTATCACCGGTATTTTAACAGTTCCGTTGACTATTTTTATTTAAAAAGGTTACTTCTGTCGTTTTCTATATCCGACAAATATTCCGTTGTGGGGTCCACCAATAATTTATTATTTCGGCGCCGTCGTACGGCACGAATATTCCCCGACCAAACGAATATTCCCCGACAAAGCGAATATTGTCCGACAAAATAAAATTTGCACATAACATCCTTAACTTTCAATTTTGTTAATTTAACCACTTACTGTTTCAAAAAAAATATATATGAAGAAAAATTAAATTTTGTATTTCATAAAATTCGGGGTCTTACAAAAAGTGTATTTTGTACGACTTGCAAAAGATGGAGATAGAGCTAAAGACACCAGGGACCCACTCGAAGATTGCTCACGTGCGAGTAGAACCAACTTTAATCGATAAAATTAAAGCTGCTCAAGCTACCGATCCGGAACTGATAAACATGATAAAGAAAGTACAAGAAGGTGCCATTCCCGAAGCAAGAATCGACGAGAAAGGAATACTTCGAGTCAACTCTCGACTCTGTGTTCCTAACGATCCTGAATTAAAGCATAAAATCATGATGGAGGCACACAACACGCCGTTTGCAATCCACCCAGGAGGTACCAAGATGTATCGAGATCTTCGACATACATTTTGGTGGAACAATATGAAAAGAGAGATTGCGGAGTTTATCTCAAGGTGCCTAACTTGTCAACGTGTCAAGGCAGAACATCAAGTTCCTAAAGGTCCATTACAATCACTTGAAGTTCCCGAATGGAAGTGGGAACACATCAATATGGACTTCGTGACGGGTCTTCCAAAAGTTTCTCAAGGCTTAGATGCAATTTGGGTGATCGTAGATAGATTGACCAAATCTGCTCATTTCTTGCCTATACGAGAAAACTTTTCACTTGAACGTCTTGCCGGTATGTACATAAATGAGATCGTGAGATTGCATGGCATGCCAGTTTCCATAGTTTCTGATCGAGATCCTAGATTCACTTCACGCTTTTGGATCAGTTTACAAAAAGCTATGGGCACTGAACTACGTTTTAGTTCTGCATACCATCCTCAAACGAACGGACAATCGGAAAGGACGATCCAGACCCTCGAAGATCTTTTGAGACTTTGTGTATTAGACTTCAAAGGAAGTTGGGATAAGTACTTGCCGTTGGTGGAATTTTCTTACAACAACAGTTACCAAGCAAGCATAGGCATGGCTCCATTCGAGGCATTGTATGGAAGGAAGTGTCGCTCTCCAATATGTTGGAATGAGGTAGGAGAAGCAAAATTGTTGGGACCCGAGTTGGTACGCTTGACGACAGAAAAGATCCAAATGATCTGACAACGAATACAGACCGCACAAGAACGACAAAAGAGTTATGCTGATCTTCATCGGAGAGACGAAAGTTTCAACGTCGGAGATCATGTATTCTTACGTGTTTCTCCATGGAAAGGGGTTACGAGATTCGGAAAGAGAGGAAAGCTCAACCCTCGATTTATTGGCCCATTTGAAATCCTCGATCGAATAGGAACCGTAGCCTACAGACTAGCCCTACCACCAAGTATGTCTCGCATCCATAACGTTTTTCACATATCTATGTTACTTAAATATGTGAAGGACCCAAACCACGTCATTGAGTTAGAACCAGACGTTATAGCAGAGGATTTAACATACGAGGAAGTACCTGTTAAGATCCTGGATAAGAAGGAGCAGATCCTACGCTCAAAGGTTATACCTCAAGTTAAGGTTTTATGGAGGAACCAAGATACTGAGGAAATGACCTGGGAGCTAGAATCTGAGATGAAATCTAAGTATCCTTACCTCTTCTATATATCAGGTACGTCAATTTCGGGGACGAAATTTCATAAGGAGGGGAGGTTGTAAGACCCCGAATTTTATGAAATACAAAATTTAATTTTTCTTCATATATATTTTTTTTGAAACAGTAAGTGGTTAAATCGATAAAGTTAAAAGTTAAGGATGTTATGTGCAAATTTTATTTTGTCGGACAATATTCGCTTTGTCGGGGAATATTTGTTTGGTCGGGGAATATTCGTTTGGTCCGACGGCGCCGAAATAACAAATTATTGGTGGACCCCACAACGGAATATTTGTCGGATATAGAAAACGACAGAAATAACCTTTTTAAATAAAAATAGTCAACGGAACTGTTAAAATACCGGTGATAAAAGAATAGTAGCATACGGTAGTTTATGGTATTTTCTGTAGCACTCGGTACTCTACAGTAACACACGGTATTGCATAGTGTCTCATATTATTGGTCTGATAATTGACACCGTAACTGTTACGCATCATTTCATCGATAATTGTCACTGCATAATATTTTATATTATCAATTCAATAATTGTTGTTACACAGTATTTTGCATTATTGATTTAATAATTGTCATTACACTGTATTTTATATCATTGAGTCAATAATTGTTGTTGCACTGTTTTTAAAATTATTGAACCTAATAATTGTCACAGTAACATATGCACAGTAATTCACATTATTGAATCAATAATTGTCATTACACAGTAACGTATGCTTTATTTTACATTATTGTTATCTCTATTATGATGTTATTTAAACAGTTGTATTTCATTAATTTATTGACTTGATATCTAAGAGCTAACTATACTGTATTTATAACAATTAGTCATAATAATTGAATTGATAAAGTTATTTGTTTATAATATAAAGTTAGGTGATTATTAGGTGATATGAAATGAATGGTGTAGATTAAAGTGTGAATTATTGTTGAATAATTGAATTGATTTGTTTATAATATAAAGTTAGGTGATTATTAGGTGATATGAAATGAATGGTGTAGATTAAAGTGTGAATTATTGTTGAATAATTAAATTAATTTGTTTATAATATAAAGTTAGGTGATTATTAGGTGATATGAAATGAATGGTGTAGATTAAAGATAATATAATATTTGAAATGGATGGTGTAGATTAAAAGATGATCTTTAAATGAATGGTTTAGATTAAATGAATGATAAGATTTTTGGCTATAAATAGAAGCCTTAACTTAAGGATTTTTCATAAACTTCCTTACTTGTTCTTTCTTTCTCTCTCTAAATATTTCTTGTGAAAGTTCTCTCTAAGTGTGCTTAAGTCATCTTAAGTATTTGTGAAGATCTATAAGTATACGTGTACTGTTCAAGTTAATCAACCTCATTTAAATCAATATTCAATCACGTGTTGAGGTAAGGGATACCATCTTTTTCATCTTCCATTATTCAAACATACTATGGTAAGGGATTATCACTATTTGATTCTCGATAATAATATTGTTTCTTCCTTACTCATAAGACGTGCCTTTTATTTCCATGTATTAAATTGTGGGAATAACCTTACGGAGCGGATTGCCGCCTGTTGGTGAATAACCTTTCGTATTCATTCATTATTAATCTCTGAGAATAACCTTACGGAGCGGATTGCCGCCTGTTTGGTGAATAACTCTTTGTACTCAAATTCTATTAAATTGTGGGAATAACCTTACGGAGCGGATTGCCGTCTGTTGGTGAATAACCATTTGTATTAATTTCCTTCACCTTTTGTTAATCAAACCTGCTACGGTAAGGGATATTATTTTCTTTCATACTCCTAAATCGAAATTTATTATGGAACTATTGCTTCTATAATTCCTGAAAATATTATATGTTCCATAATAGTTGAACTTCATTATTTCAACTGAACCTTCCTATTTACGTGAACCTTTCTATTGAATTGTAACCGTTATTCTGAACTGTGGATCTTGAATTTCACTCCACATCATGTTGACAATTTGGACATTATTTGAATCTGTACAAAGTAAACTTCCGATACTTATTGTTATCCTATTTCTTCTGTTCATCATTTATATCATTCTAATCATCCAAAAATCAAGCTGTTGTGAATATCTGTGGTCGGGGGCACAAATGTGATATATTTGTTGAACAGATGATAGGTTAAAGGCGATATAATAGGTTAAAGGCGATACATCTGTTCGGTGTCTTTTATGGCACGTGGTGAATGTTCTCTTTGGCCCGTAGTGCAAAGATGAACTGTTGTTTGGTATGATTATGACCAAAGGCTGAATCTGGTATAATCATGACCGTTGGTGCTATATGGAATATCTTTGGCCCGTAGTACAAAGATGAACTGTTGATGTGCATGATTATGATCAGGAACTGTGAATTTGTATTATCTTGACTAATGATATTTCAGATGATAAAAGTTGATGATGTTTTTCCTAAAAAGAGAACCGAGTGGACATTATAGTCTGCATTATTCTTCTAATAGATTACTCATTCCGCTGCTATTATTGATCTGAACGTTGTTTAAGAATTTAACTGCAGTTTTTGATATAAACCTTGTAGTCTATTGTATTCTATCAAGAACTCAACTGTTGAAGACTAATGATAATTTATTCGTCATTATCTTAGTCATGATATTCTTTACTGGGCTATTTGAGCTCACCCTTTCTTTTGTTCCATTGTTTTTCAACAGGAGATGAAAACATAACAGGGTCTAGCCGGGGAATGGAGTGAGGGTCCGAGGAATAGTTATCATAGTCTTCACGTTTTGTAAAATAGTGTGGCAATAATAGTGAAGACTTAGTTGTGTATTATTATACACTGTATTGTTGTACGTTGTGCTTTGTTGTAATAATTTTGTTGTAGTATTTTGACGACTCAAGTTTGGGCTGTGTGGGCCCAGATACTATGAAATTACCGAAACAAATGTAGCTGCAAAACAAGAGGCGACGAATAATCTTCTTACAAACTCAGAGTTGAATCATTTGCCTAAGGCAAAAATTATGCGTGTTCTATCCAGTAAGGATGAAGGTGAAAGCTCTGCTACAGTCGTTCCAGATCCATTCTTAGAAGCAATTAAAGGAAGTAACGAACTTGCGGAAATTATTGCCTTTAATTTACTCACTAATTGGGAGAGTGATATCACCTGGTTATGCTCTATAACAAAGGATCAGAATATATGGACTTTTCATATTAGTCTTTGGGATTTATGGTATTCCAGCTATGATTTTCAAGATTATTTAAAAATGATGTTTCTATACTTTTGGGCATTACAATTTAGAGGAATTCAGGTTAATTTAGTCACTATCGTGGAAACTGCAGTCTATCGAAAATACTATTTTAATGGAAATCATTGGTACCTTACTACTGATGAAGTTGATGAACCCGAGAAACAGTTTGCTAGAAAATTATTCAGTGGTATTCCCATGGTTGAAATACGTGAAGATCCGAATGAAGTATTCGGGATTCGATTTGACGATAACAGTCAAGAAACCGAATGAGGTGATAACCGGTAAGCTATTTATAAATTCTTGTGAAGTTTATGCCATGTTAGATACTTGCTCTACCCATTCTTTTATCTCACATACGTGTGCTCAACGTTTAAATTTGACTTCTGAAAACTTTTACTTTGACTTATCAGTTGAAACCTCATTGGGAGAAATATCTATCACATCTACTATCTATAAATCTTGCCTAGTTCAAATCAACAACCTCACATTACCTGTTGACCTTATTTCTTTGGAGATGCATGAATTTGATGTGATTTTAGGAATTGATTGGTTGACTACCCATCATGCTAAAATTGATTGTTTTCATAAGATTATTAGTTTTCATATTCCTAATCAACCTGTCATGCAAATTCAAGCAACTAAACCATTGAAATCTATAACTGTTATTTCTAGCCATAAAGCCATTCGTTTATTGAAAAACGGATGTCAAGCCTTTTTAGCTCATGTCACTGATTTGAACAAAAATACGTCAAACTTGAATGATATTCCCATTGTTAATGAGTTTCCTGACGTTTTTCCTGAAGAACTTCCTGGCTTACCCCCAAACCGTGAAATTGATTTTTATATTGATCTTGAACCCGGTACCAAGCCCATTTCCAAAGCTCTCTACCGAATGGCTCCCATTGAACTTCAAGAGTTAAAAGTCCAACTACAGGAATTGTTTGATACCGGTTTCATTCGTCCGAGTGCATCACCTTGGGGTGCTCCTGTTCTATTTGTGAAGAAGAAAGACGGGAGTATGAGATTGTGCATTGACTACCGAGAATTGAACCATGTCACCATCAAGAACAGGTACCCGTTACCTCGGATTGATGACATGTTTGATCAATTGCAAGGCGCTCAACATTTCTCAAAGATTGATCTCCGTTCTGGATATCATCAGTTAAAGGTTAAAGCTGAGGACATTCCAAAGACTGCTTTCAGAACTCGTTATGGGCATTATGAGTTCTTAGTCATGCCTTTTGGACTAACTAATGCTCCTGCAACTTTCATGGACATGATGAACCGGATATTCAAGGAACATTTGGATCATTTTGTGGTTGTCTTTATTGATGACATCCTCATATACTCCAAGAGTCGCGAGGATCATGAACAACACCTGAGATTGATACTACAAAAGCTCCGTGAAAACAAATTATATGCCAAGTTGAAGAAATGTGAGTTCTGGCTTGAGGAGGTCGCGTTTCTTGGGCATGTGATTTCTAGTCAAGGAATATCAGTCGATCCTGCGAAGATTGAAACGGTACTAAATTGGGAACAACCCAAAACAGTAACCGAAGTCCGAAGTTTTCTGGGTCTAGCTGGTTATTATCGGAGATTCGTAGAAGGATTTTCTCGAATCGCCACTCCATTAACGCAGCTTACTCGGAAAAGCACAAAATTCATATGGAGCGAGGAATGCGAGAAGAGTTTTCAAGAACTCAAGAGGAGACTTGTTTCAGCTCCTGTTCTGACCATACCATCAGGATCAGGAGAATTTGTTATCTACAGCGATGCTTCTGGCAAAGGTCTAGGCTGTGTTCTTATGCAACATGGAAATGTTATAGCCTACGCTTCTCGACAACTCAAAGATTATGAGAAAAATTATCCTACTCATGATCTAGAGTTGGCAGCAGTCGTTTTCGCGTTGAAGATCTGGAGACACTACTTGTACGGAGAAAAAGTGGATATCTATACGGATCATAAAAGTCTCAAGTATTTCTTCACCCAGAAGGAACTCAACATGCGACAACGACGTTGGCTTGAGCTGTTGAAGGATTATGACCACACAATCCAGTATCACCCGGGAAAGGCGAACGTTGTAGCTGACGCTTTGAGCAGAAAATCTTATGCAAGTACAAGTGCACTGCTGACAACACAAAAGTGTATTTTGTACGACTTGCAAAAGATGGAGATAGAGCTAAAAACATCAGGGACCCACTCGAAGATTGCTCACGTGCGAGTAGAACCAACTTTAATCGATAAAATTAAAGCTGCTCAAGCTACCGATCCGGAACTGATAAACATGATAAAGAAAGTACAAGAAGGTGCCATTCCCGAAGCAAGAATCGACGAGAAAGGAATACTTCGAGTCAACTCTCGACTCTGTGTTCCTAACGATCCTGAATTAAAGCATAAAATCATGATGGAGGCACACAACACGCCGTTTGCAATCCACCCAGGAGGTACCAAGATGTATCGAGATCTTCGACATACATTTTGGTGGAACAATATGAAAAGAGAGATTGCGGAGTTTATCTCAAGGTGCCTAACTTGTCAACGTGTCAAGGCAGAACATCAAGTTCCTAAAGGTCCATTACAATCACTTGAAGTTCCCGAATGGAAGTGGGAACACATCAATATGGACTTCGTGACGGGTCTTCCAAAAGTTTCTCAAGGCTTAGATGCAATTTGGGTGATCGTAGATAGATTGACCAAATCTGCTCATTTCTTGCCTATACGAGAAAACTTTTCACTTGAACGTCTTGCCGGTATGTACATAAATGAGATCGTGAGATTGCATGGCATGCCAGTTTCCATAGTTTCTGATCGAGATCCTAGATTCACTTCACGCTTTTGGATCAGTCTACAAAAAGCTATGGGCACTGAACTACGTTTTAGTTCTGCATACCATCCTCAAACGGACGGACAATCGGAAAGGACGATCCAGACCCTCGAAGATCTTTTGAGACTTTGTGTATTAGACTTCAAAGGAAGTTGGGATAAGTACTTGTCGTTGGTGGAATTTTCTTACAACAACAGTTACCAAGCAAGCATAGGCATGGCTCCATTCGAGGCATTGTATAGAAGGAAGTGTCCCTCTCCAATATGTTGGAATGAGGTAGGAGAAGCAAAATTGTTGGGACCCGAGTTGGTACGCTTGACGACCGAAAAGATCCAAATGATCCGACAACGAATACAGACCGCACAAGAACGACAAAAGAGTTATGCTGATCTTCATCGGAGAGACGAAAATTTCAACGTCGGAGATCATGTATTCTTACGTGTTTCTCCATGGAAAGGGGTTACGAGATTCGGAAAGAGAGGAAAGCTCAACCCTCGATTTATTGGCCCATTTGAAATCCTCTATCGAATAAGAACCGTAGCCTACAGACTAGCCCTACCACCAAGTATGTCTCGCATCCATAACGTTTTTCACATATCTATGTTACGTAAATATGTGAAGGACCCAAACCACGTCATTGAGTTAGAACCAGACGTTATAGCAGAGGATTTAACATACGAGGAGGTACCTGTTAAGATCCTGGATAAGAAGGAGCAGATCATACGCTCAAAGGTTATACCTCAAGTTAAGGTTTTATGGAGGAACCAAGATACTGAGGAAATGACCTGGGAGCTAGAATCTGAGATGAAATCTAAGTATCCTTACCTCTTCGATATGTCAGGTACGTCAATTTCGGGGACGAAATTTCATAAGGAGGGGAGGTTGTAAGACCCCGAATTTTATGAAATACAAAATTTAATTTTTCTTCATATATATTTTTTTTGAAACAGTAAGTGGTTAAATTAACAAAATTGAAAGTTAAGGATGTTATGTGCAACTTTTATTTTGTCGGACAATATTCGCTTTGTCGGGGAATATTCGTTTGGTCGGAGAATATTCGTGCCGTACGACGGCGCCGAAATAATAAATTATTGGTGGACCCCACAACGGAATATTTGTCGGATATAGAAAACGACAGAAGTAACATTTTTAAATAAAAATAGTCAACGGAACTGTTAAAATACCGGTGATAAAAGAATAGTAGCATACGGTAGTTTATGGTATTTTCTGTAGCACACGGTACTCTACAGTAACACACGGTATTGCATAGTGTCTCATATTATTGGTCTGATAATTGACACCGTAACTGTTACGCATCATTTCATCGATAATTGTCACTGCATAATATTTTATATTATCAATTCAATAATTGTTGTTACACAGTATTTTGCATTATTGATTTAATAATTGTCATTACACTGTATTTTATATCATTGAGTCAATAATTGTTGTTGCACTGTTTTTAAAATTATTGAACCTAATAATTGTCACAGTAACATATGCACAGTAATTCACATTATTGAATCAATAATTGTCATTACACAGTAACGTATGCTTTATTTTACATTATTGTTATCTCTATTATGATGTTATTTAAACAGTTGTATTTCATTAATTTATTGACTTGATATCTAAGAGCTAACTATACCGTATTTATAACAATTAGTCATAATAATTGAATTGATAAAGTTATTTGTTTATAATATAAAGTTAGGTGATTATTAGGTGATATGAAATGAATGGTGTAGATTAAAGTGTGAATTATTGTTGAATAATTGAATTGATTTGTTTATAATATAAAGTTAGGTGATTATTAGGTGATATGAAATGAATGGTGTAGATTAAAGTGTGAATTATTGTTGAATAATTAAATTGATTTGTTTATAATATAAAGTTAGGTGATTATTAGGTGATATGAAATGAATGGTGTAGATTAAAGATAATATAATATTTGAAATGGATGGTGTAGATTAAAAGGTGATCTTTAAATGAATGGTTTAGATTAAATGAATGATAAGATTTTTGGCTATAAATAGAAGCCTTAACTTAAGGATTTTTCATAAACTTCCTTACTTGTTCTTTCTTTCTCTCTCTAAATACTTCTTGTGAAAGTTCTCTCTAAGTGTGCTTAAGTCATCTTGAGTATTTATGAAGATCTATAAGTATACGTGTACTGTTCAAGTTAATCAACCTCATTTAAATCAATATCCAGTCACGTGTTGAGGTAAGGGATACCATCTTTTTCATCTTCCATTATTCAAACATACTATGGTAAGGGATTATCACTATTTGATTCTCGATAATAATATTATTTCTTCCTTACTCATAAGACGTGCCTTTTATTTCCATGTATTAAATTGTGGGAATAACCTTACGGAGCGGATTGCCGCCTGTTGGTGAATAATCTTTCGTATTCATTCATTATTAATCTCTGAGAATAACCTTACGGAGCGGATTGCCGCCTGTTTGGTGAATAACTCTTTGTACTCAAATTCTATTAAATTGTGGGAATAACCTTACGGAGCGGATTGCCGCCTGTTTGGTGAATAACTCTTTGTACTCAAATTCTATTAAATTGTGGGAATAACCTTACGGAGCGGATTGCCGCCTGTTGGTGAATAATCCTTTGTATTAATTTCCTTCACCTTTTGTTAATCAAACCTGCTACGGTAAGGGATATTATTTTCTTTCATACTCCTAAATCGAAATTTATTATGGAACTATTGCTTCTATAATTCCTGAAAATATTATATGTTCCATAATAGTTGAACTTCATTATTTCAACTGAACCTTCCTATTTACGTGAACCTTTCTATTGAATTGTAACCGTTATTCTGAACTGTGGATCTTGAATTTCACTCCACATCATGTTGACAATTTGGACATTATTTGAATCTGTACAAAGTAAACTTCCAATACTTATTGTTATCCTATTTCTTCTGTTCATCATTTATATCATTCTAATCATCCAAAAATCAAGCTGTTGTGAATATCTGTGGCCGGGGGCACAGATGTGATATATTTGTTGAACAGATGATAGGTTAAAGGCGATATAATAGGTTAAAGGCGATACATCTGTTCGGTGTCTTTTATGGCACGTGGTGAATGTTCTCTTTGGCCCGTAGTGCAAAGATGAACTGTTGTTTGGTATGATTATGACCAAAGGCTGAATCTGGTATAATCATGATCGTTGGTGCTATATAGAATATCTTTGGCCCGTAGTACAAAGATGAACTGTTGATGTGCATGATTATGATCAGGAACTGTGAATTTGTATTATCTTGACTAATGATATTTCAGATGATAAAAGTTGATGATGTTTTTCCTAAAAAGAGAACCGAGTGGACATTATAGTCTGCATTATTCTTCTAATAGATTACTCATTCCGCTGCTATTATTGATCTGAACGTTGTTTAAGAATTTAACTGCAGTTTTTGATATAAACCTTGTAGTCTATTGTATTCTATCAAGAACTCAACTGTTGAAGACTAATGATAATTTATTCGTCATTATCTTAGTCATGATATTCTTTACTGGGCTATTTGAGCTCACCCTTTCTTTTGTTCCATTGTTTTTCAACAGGAGATGAAAACATAACAGGGTCTAGCCGGGGAATGGAGTGAGGGTCCGAGGAATAGTTATCATAGTCTTCACGTTTTGTAAAATAGTGTGGCAATAATAGTGAAGACTTAGTTGTGTATTATTATACACTGTATTGTTGTACGTTGTGCTTTGTTGTAATAATTTTGTTGTAGTCTTTTGACGACTCAAGTTTGGGCTGTGTGGGCCCAGATTTCGGGGCGTCACACTCTCTCTACTCCAAAAATAAAAATGTGCTTTTATTTTTCTGTTGATTTGTAGTTCAAATATTAAAATTGTGACGCCCCCAAATCTGGGTCCACACAGCCCATACTTGAGTCGTCAAAAGACTACAACAAAATTATTACAACAACGCACAACGTACAATAATACAGTGTATAATAATACACAACTAAGTCTTCACTATTATTGCCACACTATTTTACAAAACGTGAAGATTATGATAACTATTCCTCGGACCCTCACTCCATTCCCCGGCTAGACCCTGTTATGTTTTCATCTCCTGTTGAAAAACAATGGAACAAAAGAAATGGTGAGCTCAAATAGCCCAGTAAAGAATATCATGACTAAGATAATGACGAATAAATTATCATTAGTCTTCAACAGTTGAGTTCTTGATAGAATACAATAGACTACAAGGTTTATATCAAAAACTGCAGTTAAATTCTTAAACAACGTTCAGATCAATAATAGCAGCGGAATGAGTAATCTATTAGAAGAATAATGCAGACTATAATGTCCACTCGGTTCTCTTTTTAGGAAAAACATCATCAACTTTTATCATCTGAAATATCATTAGTCAAGATAATACAAATTCACAGTTCCTGATCATAATCATGCAGATCAACAGTTCATCTTTGCACTACGGGCCAAAGACATTCAATATAACACCAACGGTCATGATTATACCAGATTCAGCCTTTGGTCATAATCATACCAAACAACAGTTCATCTTTGCACTACGGGCCAAAGAGAACATTCACCACGTGCCATAAAAGACACCGAACAGATGTATCGCCTTTAACCTATTATATCGCCTTTAACCTATCATCTGTTCAACAAATATATCACATCTGTGCCCCCGGCCACAGATATTCACAACAGCTTGATTTTTGGATGATTAGAATGATATAAATGATGAACAGAAGAAATAGGATAACAATAAGTATCGGAAGTTTACTTTGAACGGATTCAAATAATGTCCAAATTGTCAACATGATGTGGAGTGAAATTTAAAAATGATATTCAAGATCCACAGTTCAGAATAACGGTTACAATTCAATAGAAAAGTTCACGTAAATAGGAAGATTCAGTTGAAATAATGAAGTTCAACTATTATGGAACATATAATATTTTCAGGAATTATAGAAGCAATAGTTCCATAATAAATTTCGATTTAGGAGTATGAAAGAAAATAATATCCCTTACCGTAGCAGGTTTGATTAACAAAAGGTGAAGGAAATTAATACAAAGGGTTATTCACCAACAGGCGGCAATCCGCTCCGTAAGGTTATTCCCACAATTTAATAGAATTTGAGTACAAAGAGTTATTCACCAAACAGGCGGCAATCCGCCCCGTAAGGTTATTCTCAGAGATTAATAATGAATGAACACGAAAGGTTATTCACCAACAGGCGGCAATCCGCTCCGTAAGGTTATTCCCACAATTTAATACATGGAAATAAAAGGCACGTCTTATGAGTAAGGAAGAAACAATATTATTATCGAGAATCAAATAATGATAATCCCTTACCATAGTACGTTTGAATAATGGAAGATGAAAAAGATGGTATCCCTTACCTCAACACGTGACTGGATATTGATTTAAATGAGGTTGATTAACTTGAACAGTACACGTATACTTATAGATCTTTACAAATACTCAAGATGACTTAAGCACACTTAGAGAGAACTTTCACAAGAAGTATTTAGAGAGAGAAAGAAAGAACAAGTAAGGAAGTTTATGAAAAATCCTTAAGTTAAGGCTTCTATTTATAGCCAAAAATCTTATCATTCATTTAATCTAAACCATTCATTTAAAGATCATCTTTTAATCTACACCATCCATTTCAAATATTATATTATCTTTAATCTACACCATTCATTTCATATCACCTAATAATCACCTAACTTTATATTATAAACTAATCAATTTAATTATTCAACAATAATTCACACTTTAATCTACACCATTCATTTCATATCACCTAATAATCACCTAACTTTATATTATAAACAAATCAATTCAATTATTCAACAATAATTCACACTTTAATCTACACCATTCATTTCATATCACCTAATAATCACCTAACTTTATATTATAAACAAATAACTTTATCAATTCAATTATTATGATTAATTGTTATAAATACAGTATAGTTAGCTCTTAGATATCAAGTCAATAAATTAATGAAATACAACTGTTTAAATAACATCATAATAGAGATAACAATAATGTAAAATAAAGCATACGTTACTGTGTAATGACAATTATTGATTCAATAATGTGAATTACTGTGCATATGTTACTGTGACAATTATTAGGTTCAATAATTTTAAAAACAGTGCAACAACAATTATTGACTCAATGATATAAAATACAGTGTAATGACAATTATTAAATCAATAATGCAAAATACTGTGTAACAACAATTATTGAATTGATAATATAAAATATTATGCAGTGACAATTATCGATGAAATGACGCGTAACAGTTACGGTGTCAATTATCAGACCAATAATATGAGACACTATGCAATACCGTGTGTTACTGTAGAGTACCGTGTGCTACAGAAAATACCATAAATTACCGTATGCTACTATTCTTTTATCACCGGTATTTTAACAGTTCCGTTGACTATTTTTATTTAAAAAGGTTACTTCTGTCGTTTTCTATATCCGACAAATATTCCGTTGTGGGGTCCACCAATAATTTATTATTTCGGCGCCGTCGTACGGCACGAATATTCCCCGACCAAACGAATATTCCCCGACAAAGCGAATATTGTCCGACAAAATAAAATTTGCACATAACATCCTTAACTTTCAATTTTGTTAATTTAACCACTTACTGTTTCAAAAAAAAATATATATGAAGAAAAATTAAATTTTGTATTTCATAAAATTCGGGGTCTTACAAAAATTCGTACACTTGTTTTGAAAACATTTATCCTATTTAAACTACATGATTATATTTATCTCTCACAATAATTAATCAATATTTATATTTATTATATGAAATTTATCATGTTGTTAAGTAATTAATATAATTTGAGATTTTAAAATTTCATTTGAGGTACTTCAATTATGACCCCAAAAAAGTTGTATTGTGTAAAAGTTGTCTTAATTAAATTTAGAAAAATGATATTTTAATACATTTAGGCTATGTTTATTTACAAAAAATATACTTGAGATTTAATTATTTGTCTTAATTTAATACTACTTTGTAGACCTGGCAAACGGGCAGCCGGGCCAAAACGGGCCTGGTTTTTGGCGGGTCGGGCCAAAAACGGCCCAACTTTTTGCAGGTTACGAAATGCTTGGCCCGTACGGGCTGGACCGCGGGTCATTTGTGTAATTTTTTATTTTTTTTATTATGACTTATAATTTAAAATATTAAGTAAGACATGAAATCTTCTTCATGTGTGTCATGATTTCTTTTTCCAACTCAAGAAAAAGTACGGGAAGAAGCATACATAACTGATTAACTTTTTATATTTGAAATAAATATTAACACTAATTATTTATAATTATAACACATTATTTTTTATATTCTTCATAATTCTCTATTTGATTCATTTTCTATTTTATTTTTTTGTCAACAATGTTAAGCAATATAAATTAAAAAAAAAAAAAAATTAACCCGCGGGCCAGGCCAAAAATGACCCAGATTTTTTTGGGCTGTATTTTTTAGGTCTAAAACCCGATTTTTTTGGGTTAGCCCACAGGCCCCGGGCCTTTTTGCCAGGTCTACTACTTGACACTATTTAATCCTTTGACGGAAGATTATTAATCCCTTATTATTGGACTATTAATTTCATAAAGTTATTTAATAACTTAAAATGAGAGGGATTATTAATCTCATATTTTTTATGGGATTATATAATTTCTCATAAATAGCCTTGAAAATGATAATAAAAAATAGTTCATGGGACTATTCAAAGGACTATTAATCTCCTATTATAGAATAAAATAATTCGAAGTAATGTTAAATTAATAAAAATAGTCCAATTTTAAATATATTTTTTATAAATAAATATAAGCTTATTCCATAACGACAGTGTATTGCATTGAATAGTATGCTTAGCTTAAAATGAAAATGTACATTGAGAATATAATCTCCTTAATTTAATGGGGGTATAATTTTAGAAAAGTAATTTTTTTAGTATTGATCAGCACAAAGTATGATATGCATTTCATATGGTATAATTATGTAATACATGTCTCATATTGAAAAAGATATTTCTAGCATTAAAAATATTATTTCCTAATTTTATCACATAAACATTGACAAGCCCTCACCCCCAATGACGAGGCAAGCTTTTATTAACAGTGGGGTCAAAATCATAATAAGGTTAAAATAAGTTAGTGGGGTTCGGTGATAGAATTTTTTTATAGATAATTTTGTATTTTTAGGTTATATATATATATATATATATATATATATATATATATAGTTATAATGATAATATAATAAATAATAATATACATATATATCTTTTATCGACACTTGATAAGTTTTTCTAATCACATATTTATTTGTAAATATTTTATACCTTAATTATTTCAAAAAATAATATAAATTAAATTATTATTTATTTAAAGAAGATTAGAGGGGGATGTATATATATAAAAGAGTTCAAATGATATGAGATTAAGAAAGTTATAAAAAAATTAATTTGACCCCGTACAATAGAATTTTTTAAAAATTTCAATGAGATCAATTTATTTATTATATTTAATTTTTTTTGAATTTATCATATATTATAAAAATAAAAAATCAATTAACCCCACACTCTTTAGTGCAGCTTCGGGCTCACCAACCTTAACGTACGAAAATATAAATATTTCCAACCAACTACTATGGGCAGAAAACAAGTAGAATCTCTAGTGACAATTGTAGGGATTTTTTTACTGGGGACATCTTACATTAAAAATTATTTTTTATTAAATATATAAAGGTATTAAATATTAAATTTGCAAGAGTTTAGCTGTAGAGTGGTTGTTCACCAATCTCGTTTACAAATTATGCTTCATCTAAACTTAATTAATTATAAATTTCAAAACTTTATACAAGTATTTAATTATGTGCCAAATACAAGACTGGATATTTTTGTTCATAATAATTGACCCTTTTTTATACACTTGAAAAATACTTGTGACATAATTTTTAAAGTAATAAAATGTTAGTAAAAGATAAACTTCTATAAGAAGGTATTTGAAAAGTACAAAAGAATAAGATCAAGAGAAATTCATTAAGAGAATAAACTACAAAGTTTAAGCATAATTTATAAATTACAAAGGTTCATCTGAAATCGATAATTATTTGAATTTATTTGAAAGAGTTTCATTTACCCCTAAACTTTGAAAAAAAAATATTATGGCATCCAAACCCCTAATCTCTTTCTGTTTTTGTCTTTGGAAATAGAGTGATATTAGGGGTCCTAAATTTTGTCTAAAAAAATATCTCAAATGATACGTCACTATAGCAATAGTTGAGTAGATTTCATGTGACTAGTTATGTCATAAATTATTATTAAAATATTCAATATTATGTCATTTGAGACCCGTTTGAGATAAAAAAAAAAAAATTGAGACCTCTAACATTACTCTTAAAAATAACACATTATATGGTAAAAAATGTATTAAACTAAACACAACTTTGTACTCTTCTTCTATTATATTTGCACATATTTTTTCCACATGAGTATGGGTATCATTCATTATTCACGTGAGAAAATTTTGTGAAAATTTCATATTTTTATTTAAAAAATTAAATTTCTTATGATTAATGGATCTTAATGAAATAATTCAAGAGCTATTCGACCCCCTAAATGTATCACAAAGATCTTTGAGAGAGAAATTTCTGAAACGTCTTTGTGTCTGTAATTTTGTAAGGAAATTACAACAATTGCCCTTAATTCCTTATTTAACCTTTTACTTAGATAAATTACTCTATCTTTTCATCACGCGACTGAAGTGTCTCATTCTCCATGTTATCTGAACCCTAATCTAGATATGTTGAGGCTAACTCACTCTTTCTCTTTTATCATTCTTTGGCTCTCATTCGTTTGATATATCTTTCTTATTAGTTTCTTTTAATTTTTTATTTCCATTTTAGTGGACATCTATTGTGGCTACTACTAGGAGAAGAGGTTGTTTGTGAACCCTAATCAAAAAATAAGGTAAGATTTTAGTAGTGTTAACTATATATTATTTTCTCTCTCTTTATTCTAACTCTCTCAGTCTATATCTCTTGTTTATAATAAGTTTCTTTAAGGTTAGATTTTTTCCCCCCAACTATATTATTGAGTATATGCGGGATCAATATCAGTTTGTAACAAAAAAATAATCGATAATCTTACTTTACAACTTGTATTTTGTGAATATATGTTTGTCTTTTATATTAATATAATTACATATCTATATTTTATTTTATTTTATCTTATAATATATAATTTCTATTAGAAACCGGTCATCTAAGGCTATGTTTGTTTGCAAAATACATACTTGAGATTGGACTATTTGTATTAATTTAAAACTATTTCCGACTTTTTTATCCCATCATGAGAGATTAATAGTCCTTAGATTATTTTTTTATCATTCTCAAGACTATTTATGAGGGATTATATAATCCCAAATTCATCATGGGATTATATAATCCCTCATAAATAGCCTTGAGAATGATAAAAAAAATAATTCAATGACTATTTAAGGGACTAATAATCCATCATCATAGGATAAAAAAATCGGAAGTAACTTTAAATTAATACAAATAGTTCAATCCCAAGTATACATTTTGCAAACAAACATAGCTTAAGTGTTTAATTAGATATAGTCAACAAGAGAACCCCTACAGTATGGTGGTTGTTTTTTGGATCATGAACTCATGAGCTCTTTTTTTCTTAATAAAACAATAAATAAATAAACCTTATTTTTTCCTCTCCATTTCTCGATTTTACAACTCTTATCATCATCTACTTGCTTGTAAGGTACCATCTCTTCATCATGGGGAAGGGTATCTTTAATATTTGTTTATATTTACGTGTTGCTGTCAACCTCTTTTTCCTTGTATTACCAAACAAACATGGAAAGGATAACCACAAATGAAAACAAACAAACGAAGATCACACTAATGGTCAAGGGTAGTTTTGTCATTGTCTAATACTACAGTTAATTGTCTCAACCAAAATACAGCTACAAACATTTTATCCCCCACAACTATATCCTTCGAATATACTTTTCCCGCATGGTATTTTCACTCCAAACATTGTTTGTAAAGCCGCAAGTGACTCCTAAATGGCTAACTCCCAAGTACTTTTAACACTGGGACCAAAGGAAACTACAGATTGAAAGACCCTTATTAGTTCCCTCCAAGTTTTACTTAAATTTTCTTTGAACCCATACGTTTTAATTGAGTAATGGTACGATAACAAAAAATAGTTATAAAAAAATTGAATACAAAATAATGTGTCATATTATGTATAATTAATAGATATTTCACTATATATATAGATGGGTCTAATGGTTATATCTTGACAAAGTTAAGGTTGTTAAAATTCCATTAAAACTAGTAAAAAATAAAAATAAATAAAAAATAATAATTACCTTCTATATTATTTTATATTATCTTTATGTATCCAAATTTTTTTCACCAAATTACTATTGGTTTTAATTTGGCCACTTACATTGCTTTCATTTCAGTTTTTAATTAATTGCAATAATTGCCTGAAAACGGGAGAATCCAACAATATATTCCAATTTTCGGCCAGGTTAAATTTCATGCAAAGGTTGGTGGGTAATACCTAATACTCATCTTTCCAAAATATGAGTCCATTTTATGAATAGATTATTTTAAACATTATAAACAATTAATAAAAACTAGATTTATAGCCTGTGCAAGTCGCACGCTAGTTCTAAAAATTACTAAATATAATTTAATTAAAAAATTTCTTCTTACAACTTTGTCTCATAAGTATTATTATTATTTTTTGCTTTTATATGAATTGTTTGTTTCAATAAATATATTTACTAAATAACATGTTTTTTATAAATATTATATTGCCTAAATAAATCAAGGTCAATCAAAGTCATCAATTTTTTTCTTATTAGTAACACATGTATACCAAATATGACTTGACTACATAAGAATACAACATTTAGCATACATATATAACAAAATTAACAAAAAAATGTCTTTCTATTTGCTTTTAACTAGGAAGATAAAGTATCACATTCATGCATGTAAAGACATTACTAATCAAATTATAAAAAATTTGCATGCAAATTGATAATATATGAATTATCGTGCATATATTTATTTTTAATAGAATACTTTAAAGATTATTCTTTATCTAACAGTATATATAATAACTAACTTTGTCAACTCACTAAATTTTTTACTTATGTGTGATGACTAACCAAGTCAACTCACAATTGATTCCTTATCTGCGTTTATATATAACTAGATTGGTAACCGTACAAGACACAAACTTTTTATAAAATTTGTATTTTTCAAATTTATATAGTATGTATTTTTTTATTAACCAATAAATTTCATAATATTAATTAATTAGAGTTGTTATTAATTACTTCAATGTATAACTTTATTCACTTTTGGCGGTAAATAATTAGCTTATTAATTTGAGTTGTTTGTTATCATAAAAGTCATGTAGTATCAAGTTCCTCTTCAATATTCTCGAAAATATTTTGGAGTACATTTTTTTTACTAAGCGTTGAAATTATGGACTGCCAATTCTTGAAGTACAGTAGGTATCCAAGCATAATTAATGTGTTAAATTGTAGAATAATATGATTAATTATACCTGAATACCTGTTGTACTTCAAAAATTGACAGTCCATGATTCCAACGGTTAATAAAAAAAATTTACTCCAAAAAATTTCCTTGAATATTCAAGTAGAATTTAATACTACATTAATACTTTTTATGACTTTTATTTTGTTTTAATGTTAGAGTCATATATACATGTATGTATATATAGATATTAAATTATAATTATATTCATTGTATTTGAAAATATATTATTATTATTATATGATTTATATTTAAAAATTATAAACTGATTTAATTTGGATAAAATGTTCAATTGGCTTGTTATATAGTTATAGATAAGATATTGATAGTGTCAAAATGTGTCCTTCAAATATTACTCTTTGCATTTTTATTGAAAAAATCAACAATTAAAATAGGATTCCTCGGTATCACTAGTGAGTACCGATGGATTATGATATAAGAAAAATGGAAAGCTATACTGACCGGCCGTCCGACCCCACATGCAATAGGTTTTGATGCCAACGGTACATCTTCTCCACCGGCCGGTCACTATAAATGAGCTAGCTAGTCAATTTTAAATGCCTAATGTATAGTTTATAATTTATATTCATTCACCAAATACATGTGTAATACTAACGGTCATAAAATTAGAGATATTTATTACTTAATTCAATTTGGAAAATATTGAAAATCAAATGTTACGAATTTATTTTATTTTTATATAAATAAACATAATAATTGTAAATCAGTTAATAAATACTACTACTCCCTTCTTTCCATAAAAAGAAGAAGTGACAATTGCAAAATATATACTTCATCGGTTTCAAATTATATGATTATTATTAACTTTTAAAAGTCAATTTGAGATATTTTTAAATTGAAAATTAAGATGACTCATTAAAAAATATGAAACCACAAAATTTATAATGAGTAATACTTTTTAAATAGTTTACAATATTTATCATTGTATTGATTAAAATTAAAATAATCTATGTTAATTTTGAATTTAAAAATCTTTTAAGTTAACTTTAAAAAGTCAACAATAATCAAATAATTAATATGAAACAGATCAAGAAGTATATCTTTTCCAAATTTATCCCTAATCAATGAGTGTTTAATTTAGTAGTGTTGACGTGATAGTAAAATTTAAATATTAAACTTATGAAGATTGTGTCATTTTATATTATTTTTAGCAACATAAGACCGTTTTTTGAAATATTTTTTGTATATTACAAATGCGTCTCCTTTTGTGGAATAGAGTGAGAATATTAGTCAGTGGTTTCTTTTTCCATATATATATATATATATATATATATATATATATATATATATATATATATATATTTTAAATTTTAGCGTTTCAAATATTGACTTAAAATGTCAAAGAATGTCAAAGACCAAAAATGTATTTCTAGTTTTGTAACCGAAGGAGTACGCGCGTATAATTCAAATTCCATGCATATATATATTCGAGGCTTAATTTCGAAGTCACTTAACAGGTAGAGCTAGCAGTAGTTATGAAGAAAGGAAAGGAAGAAGCAGCAGCAAGTGTGATGGACCAGCAGATATGGGACTGCGGGAGTAGCTTATATGATTCATATGAGTTGATCTCAATTGCTCGCGTCATTGACAGCCATCTGATTGTTATACCACATCTCAATGGTTCAGAAGTGGACGACGATCATGCATTGACCACAAAGGAGACACAAATTACGGGACAAGATGATAATGAAAAGGTAGGAACTTCGGAGGTTGCAGAAAAGAGCTTGTGGAAGAAGGTGGTAAAGACTGTCGTGGGAATTATTGAAAAAAACAAGGAGGTCAAGTGCACAATTGTTTCTTGTGGTGGCGTCAATGGACTTTCAAAGAAATGAAATTAAAGAGATATCTATGTGGTTGCAAATAAAGATGAATAATGCATATATTCATCAAGTCATTCATTTTTTTCCTTTTAATATGCTGGGGTTCATGTTTGAGGATATAAAGGATGGTATGAGAGCTGTTCTGCAGTATTGTTGAATAATGAGGGGAAAGCTACTAACCCCAGCCCCCACCAATTGTAGGAGGTTAGGCTCCCTTAGCCCATTCCCTACTCTGTACTCGACAAAAACACCCCTATTTGTCACATTAATTTGACAATTTTTTTTATTACTCTATGCAACATTTTACCCCAATTATATTAGTCATTTGCTATTTCATTTCATCACTATCTTTATTCTCGTGTTTGAATTAGGGAAAAATATATAAGAAAAATGTTATCATGATGTGGAGGTCAAGTCATTCACTTCTCTACCGTGTGTTCATTAGATTTTAGACAAAGGAAATTTTTGTAGCAATTTGTACCGAAGTTTAATTTATTTATTTTTTGTCAATGAAAGATACAAATTACATGGATGATAAAATTGAGGGGATATCTACTCTATCCAAATTAAATGAAATTCGAATTATAAATTTCCATGACCTAAGAAGAAATAAAATAACAATTAGGAAATAACTCGTTTTTCACCCCGTATATCCAATTTAACATATCTGCAATTACTCATCCATCAAAATAGACGAAATCAACTCTTTATGTAGAGAGAAACCAAGCTCCTAAAAGGAGAAAAAAAGACTCTCATAAGAGTGGAGAGAGAACCAGAAATCTAACTCAAACCAGGATAAAATAAAATCTCACAAAAGGAAAAAACAAAAGGGAGAAAACTAGTGCATACTACATAGTATATGAGCCTTGATTTCCTTTGATAGTCCAATTTTGTATTGAGTTAAGAGGTTAACTACAGTCGACATGCTGGGCTTGGACCTGGTGCTCAGTTTCATTTCTGGTCTCATTTCTGCAAGTCAACTCTTCTCTTAATTGCATAGATGAATGGATTATAGATCTCAGCCCAGCCCATAAGTACGTAGTTTTTGTACAGAAATTAACCCACAAACACATAATCTCATTTCCAATGTTTCCTTTGGGTGTTTTCCCAAATAATTTTAGGATGGTTCTTAGTAGATGATCTCACATTACTCCCTCCGTCCCACCTTAGAGTTATATTTGCAAAATTCGAAAATATTAAGAATTTATTTTTATTCTATATTTACATATAAAAATAATAATTCATCAGTTTAGAAATGGTAACACTGTAATGAGATTATGTTGACGTATTTAAGAATATTATATTATTTTATATTATTGTCAATAAAAAAGGATCTTTTTACGGAACATATTTTTTAAAATAAGACTCTTTTGGGAGACGAATATAAAAAATGAAATCATGATCAAGTTTATTTAATCATATTCAATTATTCAACTGATTTAGCACATATGTTGTGATTGTTCATAATGTTCGAAACATAAATATTTATTTCCCCGGACTCCGAATGTTCCAACTTCCAATAGAAACTTCAATCCATATGTATTAAATTATGAAAATTGATATTTTCACAAGTAAAATTGATATTTTTACAAATTTTTATTCACATGAATAATAAAATAAAATCCATCTTCATGTAAATAGAGTCTTATAAAAATATAAAATTTTCTCGTAGAAATATCAATTCCCTTAACTTATTTGAATCATATTTGAATCATTTTCAGTCTATTCACCTCTCACTCAACCTCAAAAACACACAATGCTCTAGAATGTAATGCATGTCAAGTAAGTGTTAAGAATATTTTTTTTTATCTGGAATTTCATGAACCTGACCAGGTCTCTCCAAGGACCACCACAGAAGAATAAAAAAAGAAAAACAATTAAATTAATAATTAAACCAAGCCGGGATTATCTTTCACTTTTATTAAATTGCAATTCACTAATGAGTCAATTGGTTTGAAGATGTCTCACATTTAATGGCAGGTGGTGAAGCTTCATAACTATATTTTTGAGCCAACATCACACAACTATATTATACATGCACCTACGTAAACAGTGATTTATTTGATTATTATATATTTCAGCTATGGTATCTGATTAATTCTTTATCCTTCATCAACTTGAAAGAGAGAACAAGTGTCCCATTGGTGTGCCAGGAGTGTTGAGCCTTGTTATACCACTAATTTTACAAAATAAATAAACGCTATTATATTTAGCAAATAATTATTTTTTTAAGAGATTTAGTCATTATATATATGATCGATTGAAAAAGTCATAAGATATTTAATTACGCTTACTAAATGTTTTCATCTCTTTTTAAAACAATGACATTCTTTTGAGTGTGACATGTGTTTGGTTAAATTAATACTGAGTGTCTGAATGTGATGGTTTAACAATACATCTATATGAACAATAGTATATGTAACATATCCCGAACTCACTATAGATTTGAAGTACTACGCGCTGCAGGTCCAAAAAATCCAGTTACACAATTTCAAACAATTATAAAAATTTAGTAATTATACAAAATTCATCAAAATCTCAATATAATTTCAATAAATAAATTTCTAAATCTCAATACATATTAAACGGAGGCATAACTTTTCAATACTAATGTAGTCTAACAAACATCCAATCACAGTATTAAATTAAAATTAGTTAAACACTTCATGTTAAATCTCAACTTGACCTACACTGTCGTAATTCTCAAAATAGGGTGACCTGTAAAATTGTAAGAAATGAGGATAAAGCCTAATAAGTAGCAATATTTTTCTATTTAGGTGGAACAAGTACAACTTGTAAAACACTTTTTCAAAATAATTTTTTGTTCGATAACAATAGTAAATATGTTTTCAAAACCAAAATGAATAATAACAAAACACATTTATATTCAAAAACGATTTCACTGTATTCAATATATCTTTTGATTCACAATCTTGGTGATTAAAGTTACAATCGCTTTGTAACACGGCTAAAAAGTTCGACAATGTCAATGATCACATTCTCTATTAAGTTATCTATAAAAGTGCATGCTTCCCAAAATAAATATAAAGTTATTAGGAAAACTATACTAGTTCCAGAACTAAGTGTAAATATTAACGGGTTCTATATATAGTCGAACTGAAAATTTCTAAATCAAAATTCTATTTTAATATTTGATCTGAATTTTAAAGTAAAAGAATATCGTTTTTATTAAAATAGAAGCCTTAAATAAAGCATAATAAATTTTGAAATAGTACATTTAAGTGTCTGAGTAATTACTAAGTCATAAATAAAAGTAATCGACAATTTAAAAATAAAATACTAAATAGTTTAAAAAATTACTTACAATATACAATTTAAAAATATTAAATAATTTAAAGGGTCACTTACCGTACACTTGAACCCGGATTAACTTAATCTCAATTTTCAAATAACCTAAGTACAAAATCTCCGCAACCTCTTAAAAATAGTCGTATCAAGTTAATCGCATAATCCAAACAAATACATCATATTGAATTTCATACTAAACTATCTTAATATTAATCTTAATTGTATTTATGCATCTAAAATTCTCCCAGACTAAATTAAATCTTAAAAATTTATACATCTTAAAAATTCATTTCTTTGATCATAAAAGACTATACCTTCAATTTTATAAAAATTACTCTCCAAAATAATAAATTTAAAAATTCAAAGTGTAACTATATTAAAAGTACTTAAAAAAAATGTCCCGACACTTGTAAGAAAGTGATTGCCTCTAACTTTATGTCAACGATCAACTTACTTTGTTGTAAGAATTATCACCAAAATTAAATTTTGCAAATTGACTATTTATTAATAGACTAAAATTAATATATCATAATAGACTAAAATAAGTATCACTACTATTTGTCAAACCAATATAGGATTATATATTCATCTGTATAAGATAACAGTGATGGTACTTATTTTATAAATTTCTAATTAGCTCAAGTTTTCGTATCCTACGAATCTATAATGCATGCTCCATATATATATATATATATATATATATATATATGACAAAAAAAATCAAAATTCAATTCACCTTTTCTTGTAGAGAGATGGATGAAATAGCCTTCTTCTTGATTAATCAAATCTTGCTTCAACTCTGTACAAAATGAATATTTCTACATTTTTTCTCAGTTATCTCTCTCTCTCTCTCTCTCTCTCTCACACACACACACACACATCCAACGTTGTTTCTTTTTGTTTGCTTACGTTATGATTTTTCTCCCTAATATATATCCATATTATTTTCATCTTATTATTTGTAGAGTTCTTTTAAAATTTAAAAATTCTTATCAACTGAATAGATACATCTTTGGAATGTCAAAAACTTATCTTGTATTTGTTAGGAGATATATGTTTCAGACTTTCAGTAACTAGTTATTTATCTAATGAAACAGGAGTCATTTTTTTAATAGCATACTTGAATTAATTAATTAGGTCTAACTATTATTTATTTGTTTTAAAAAATCTGGGTGTTACATTATACCAACCTTAAAAGAATTTGGTCCCTAAATTCCATAATCACAAATTGAAAACCTCAAATAAACGAATATTATCAAGTTCAAAATTGAATCCACTACTATTACCCAATAGTAGCATAATTATACGGACGCCATAATATAAAGCTAATCGCACTTTTTTGTTTTCTAAAGTCTAATCTCTCCTAATAAAATAAGGTACAATTTTAGTCTAGAGTACTAAATCTTAAATAGTATAACAAAGAATGTGTAGGTTCCCAACTTTATAACATTCTGAACACAAATGACAGAGTTCTAAAAAAGATCGTAGAGCAGAATAAGAAACCCAAGGATCGTGAAACACAAAAATGCAAAGTGTCTGTAAAAACTTTAGGATCATGGAGCATAAGAACTTGGTCATCGCAAAATTCAGCATAGATCGTCCAAGAGAATTAGAAAAACAATTAAAGTTAAAGTAGCTCAAGATTATAGAGTAACACTGATCGCAGAATGTAGAAAAACAACTCAAGATTATAGAGTAATATTTGATTGCAAAATATAGAAAAGCAACTCAAGATAAAGTCAAAGCAACTCAAGATCGGAGAGTAAAGTTAAGAAACTCAAGATCGTAGAGTAAAAGTCACAAAGCTCAAAGATCGCAGAGTAAAAGTCAAATAGCTTAAGATTGTAGAATAAAGCAAGATCATAGAGCTACATCAGATCAAAGAGCTACATTAGATCGTAGAGCTACTTCAAATCGCAGGGCTACATCAGATCGCAGAGTTTAGATTGTAGAGTTACATCAATACTACATTAGATCACAAAGCTCAGATCGTAAAATTGCATCAGTGCTATATCACAGAGTTTATATCGTAAAGCTATATCAGTGCCACATCAGATCATATAGTGAAAAGTTTGACGTGTCAATTGCCGATCTACAATAAATATGATTGAAACATCTTTTTCAAATATTATCCTGAAGTTAAAAGTCTGACGTGTCAATTTTGTGTTAGCGAAATGGATAAGAATTGAATCCAGATTCTTATCCAAACATGACTATTTTAGTAGATACAAAGGACGTGTGTCTACTACTGCAATAAACAGTGTACGACTGATAGTGACAGTCAGTGGTCCAATCGACAAACTTACTGAGCTAGAATAATCAGACGATGACAAGTGTCCTAAGAAGAATGGAGCAATAATAACTTTCAAAAGGAAAAAATTCTAAGGATGCCTATAAAGAATTACTACTCTAAACTTCAAGACTAACGATTTCAGAGTACAACGATTCAAAAACAGAAAAGTTCAAGTGCTCTTTAAGATCCAAATTTCTTTAGAAAAATCGTTCCGTTGCTAAATTTTTTAGAGAGATATTCATAACACCACTTAGCAACACCTCACATAACCATCAGTCAATAGCATTTTGATCTTAGTGATTAACAAAAAGACAAGTATGAGTCACTTGCCTTGATTCTTGGTAAATCAAGTCTCGTAGTAAGATAAAGTCTAAGTAACTTTGAAAAGACTTAGTGTCTTAGCAAGAGAAGGTATTAGTGACCTTAAGAAGATTGAGTGTCTTAACTGTTTCTGAGTGATTCAACAGTTGTATCTGGTTCAGAGGGAACAATTGGTTTTTGTAACTTCTATTCTTGGTGGATCATCCTTACTTATCGGAGTGAAAGAGAAGATTAGGAGTATTTTATGTTTTGAACCTCTTAAAAATTCCTATATCTCTTTACTACTTTCATATTAATTATTATAAGTGTCATAACAACTATAACTGCTTTATTTACTACAATCTTTCCACAAACACACTTAATTCAGAACTGAGATTTTTTAAATTAGACGGGATTTTTCAAAATAACAAATTCTGCTGTGCATTATCAAATAAGTTAATTGTTTAATTATTTGGCAAATATTTTTTAATTATTTTTTTTAAAAATAAATAAAGAATCTATTCAACTCCTCTTTCTAAATCATTTTTGTGCTTTTGAAAAATAACATATTATATATTCATCCCTATAAGATAACAGTGATGGTATTTATTTTATAAACTTCTGATTTGCTCATGTTTTCGTGTCCTACGAATCTATAATGCATGCTCCACAGACACACACACACACACACACACGGGAGAAAAATCATAAAGTAAGCAACAAAAAAGATAAACAACCATGGATGGGAGAGAGAGAAAAATAACTGAGAAAAAATGTAGAAAAATTTATTTTATACAGAGTTGAAGCAAGCCTTGATTAATCAAGAGGGCTACTTCATCCATCTCCCTACAAGAAAAGTTAAATTGAATTTTGATTATTTTTGTTTATTGTTAGAATTTAAGATCGATATATATCACAATCACACAGAAAATTAGATGAAGAACAGAAAAATAAAAATACACGATATACCCAGGTTCATTAATTTAACTAGTTCTGTTTGTCTGACCTATTTATTAGATGTTTTACACGCTATATAATTATTCACACATCAAATAATTATTTTTTATAGTAACTAAAAAACTTTAACTGCTATAATATTGACTCAAGTCCAATACATTAATAAATCAAAGACTGAATTACTAATAAATCTCTAATCTCAATTATACCCTTGCGCTTGACTTTTAGGGGCGTTATCTCTTTTGTAATCCCCGACTACCCTGTTGTAATAGTTATTAGTCGAACCCGCAGAAGTATGAGTCATTTCTAACATTTATCAACTAAATAGATACATCTTTCAAATGTCAAAAACTTATCTTGTATTTGTTAAGAGAGATGTTTCAGTAACTAGTTATTTATCTAATTAAATAGTAATTTTTTTAATAACTTGCATCAATTAATTAGATCTAACTCTTATTTATTTATTTAAAAATTATTCGGTTGTTATAGTATGAATAAAATCGGACACTCCATTTGAATCAGTATAACATAACAATACATCATCCTATTGGGTTGGACTTGGCACTTAGTCAAATCAAATTAAACTGGGTTTGGGTCGCTATAGGAAAACTGCAAATACAACTTATCCTGCTCATAATTGTTGTCATGATATGCCTCAACTCAATTTAGTACAAGTAGGAAAAGGCAAAACACCGAAGATTATCAGATTATCAATTTGGGTATTATGGTAATTAAAAGCCCATGATGGAGACATTTGTATTTACTAGTTTAGAGAAGTTGTCAGAAATTAAAAAAAAGAATGGAAAATGGATTGAGGAAGAAATGACACTGCAGGAACTGGAATTGAACCAAAAGGCAAACAGAAAAAACAGTAGTTTGGAGTGAAATGAATATTGGAAGTTGGTTATTGCTTTTGCCAAAAACATACAGCTAGCAGCACTTGTCTTTATTCTTACTTTGTCAAAGCAAAATTTTGTGCCCTCAAGATTCGGCTTTAAAATTTAAACTTAACACCATGACATTCTTGTACAGCCTATTTCATTCAATCTTTGGTCCCTATTTCTTTCTTAAAATACAACACTGCAATAATTTCCTTTCCTTTATTTTCAATAAGGAAAAAGGAAAAAATGTGATTTGGAAATGGGTCCAACTTAATCCTTCCATCCAAACCTTCCCTTTTCTTGGGACTCACCACAGTCGCAGATTCTCAGCTTCTTAGATGATGATGATGAAGAAGACTAACTTTTCTCTCTCCTCCCATTACCAAACAAGCATAAAACATAAATAGTTTTGTTTTGTTTTGGGTTTCAGAACAGGAAAAAAGAGTCAATGATGTCCTTCGAATGTGATGCTTTCCTTTAATTATTGGACAACAAAAAGATAAATTCTGTGCGTTTTTGGTTGTGGGTCTTAAATTCGGAGATTTTTATGATGATTTGAGGTTTGTTTGTTTGTTTGTTGGGATTTCGTTGTTTATGTTTTGAGTTGATTTGTTGAAAATGGCGGAAATTTCAAAAGTTAGGTTAGTTCGTTGCCCCAAGTGTGAAAATCTTCTTCCTGAGCCTCAGGATTACTCTGTGTACCAGTGTGGCGGTTGTGGTGCTGTTCTTAGAGGTAAATTTCCCCCTCCTCTCTCTCTATATCTATATCTATTTATATACGTATATACATAAAGATAAATAAATGTGAGGAATTGTGTGTATTTGGTCAAGTATTTATATCTACATACATATTCGATTTGATATTCTGTCAATATATGTCGACATGTAAAGAGCTAAACTTTTATATCGAAGTTGCTTATGGGGATACCTGCTAAATGTACATGAACATACATATACAATCACAAAAATATTTTGAGTATTTATATAAACACGTACTTGCGTAAAGAATTATTTTTGTACGTGTTTATGAAAGTGTTTTTTTAATTTATTTAATGATGCAGGAAAGAAGAAGGGGCCTGTGATTGATGGGGTTTTAGAAAAATCCAATGGTGAGATTAGTAGAGAGGGTAATGAGAAGGGGGGTGTTAGTTTGGCTAGTGCTTCTGAAACGAAAAATGATGATATTAATAGTAATAGGGGAAACGGGAGAGTTTTTCCTGAAAGAGAAAATAATTTGGTTAGCAGCTCTTCGTCTAAAGTGGAGAATAGGGAGGTGTTGGCTGATTATGAAAGAATTAGGAGAGGAGATACAGGCGGTTCGAGGTCTGATCAGACTAGTAGAGTTGGGCTTTATGATAACAAAAGTAGGAGACAATCTAGAGTTGCTTCTGACAATGATCTTGATTTAAACATGAATAGTGCCGAGTTTGCTAGTTTGCGGTTGGCAAATGAAGTTGAAGAAATCAGGCGGCAATTTGGGTCTGCGGGATCATGGCCGGTTATGGATCAGTGGGGTGAGGAAAGAAATGGGTCTAAGGTATTTTGTGGGAATGACAGAGGCATCACAGAACAGGAGAGGTTTGCCATTTCCTCACATCCTGATGAGGGGACTTCATATAACCCTTTGCGTTCTTCTTACTGTTATGGCGAGCAGGTAAAGAGTCGTGACAGTTTGGATGGGCTTGCTAAAGTTGAAAGTTTAGTGAATGATCGAGCTGAGCTCCTTCGAAAGCTTGATGTGTTGCAGAACCAACTTAGTAGATCATATAATGCGGCAGAACAGCCAAAGGAAAGGATTGGTGCTGACAGGGGAATGGCTACACGTCTGCCTGATCTGTACAGTGGACGAGAAGCTTCTATGCCCGAAAGCTCTACCAGTTTGTATAATGTTAATATGAAACCTCCTCCTCAAGATAAACATGTTCCTAAATCCCTTTATCTTGATCAAAATATTAGACCTGTTCCTTATGGCCAAAGTTATGCATTAGATGTGCAAGATTTTCATGCTCCTAGACAGGTCACAAATGAACTCATACAATATGAGGATGCCTATCGGCCTCAAATGTTCAGGGGATCTCAATTTGAATCACCACATCAATACTTGCCATGGACATATCGTGACCATTTTCCTGGACTGTACATGGACTTCAATCAAGCCCTTGCATCAGTCCCACATGAAACCTTTTTTCACCAGCCAGCATGCTCTTGTTATCACTGCTACAACAAGAACTGGCAAGTCCCTCCAAAGGTCCCTCCCCCTGTTTTTAGCAGTCAAAGATCACTAAATGACCCTGGCTATCGCATTTACCATCAAAATGGAAATCTGGTTACATATGGTCCACCAGATTATAATACTAGAGGCTCGGCACCGTCTCCTCTGCCTTCTCTGGGTCGTCATCTGCATACAAGAAATTTGAGCGACCTTGATTTAGAAAATGGTGGCCTTGCTCAGCGCCGGCCAAGAAGGTTGGTATTAGCCCGTGGAAGTGGACGGGTTTGCCATCCCGTTGCAGGTGGTGCTCCATTTGTAGCATGCTGTAATTGCTTTGAGTTGCTGAAACTGCCAAGAAAAGTTATGTTGGTGGAGAAGAAACAACAAAAAATGCGATGTGGTGCTTGTTCTACCATAATTTTGTTTGAACTTGACAAGAAGGGTTTTGTATTTTCAGTTCCAGCTCAAGTCAAGAAAGTTCCTGAGCTAGGTTCTGCTGGGACTTTGGATGAAAAATTTCAAAGCTCTCATGGTCATTTGAATGCTGGGGCCACAAACTCCTGCTCTAATGATTATGATAGTTCTGGTTATAACTTTCAGACCGCTGATGAATCCAATTTATTATCAGAAGATCAGAATCTGAGTGCAGCTGAAAGAAGGCAGGAATCTCATCCTTCGTCTTCCAGTTTTTCCGAGGATGAGCAAGGCCCAGATAGTGTAATTGTTCAAAGAGCTATTTCTAGTTCTGCGGTGCTTCCCTCAAAAGATAATGTGTCTTTACCACTTCCAGATTCACCGCTCCAGGAGCATCCTGACAATACTTCGGATAATGCTGTGAGCAAAGATGGGAAAGGAAGCAAGAGTAAACGAGCTTGTTTGGAGAAACTGATCACCAGTCAAACGACCTCTCGACATAGTTCTGTAAAAGATGTAGCAGTGGCAACGGAGATGGAAGTTTCTTTCAATGAGTACTTAAATAGTGGTGTATCACAAGACTCTGGTTTGGAGGTGAGCAACGAAGAAGATCAATCTAGGACCAACAAGAGGAGCAAGTCATTCTTTGCAGGTCTCATAAAAAAGGGATTTAGAGATTTCTCAAGGTCGAGTCAAAACATGGAGAATGGAAGATCAAATGTTTATGTTAATGGGCAACTTATACCAGATCGTCTTGTTAAGAAAGCTGAAAAGCTAGCAGGAACTATTCAGCCTGGAGAGTATTGGTTAGCACTTATACCAAGTCATACCTATTATCTTTTCTCTCATTTATGTTGCTTAACATCAATGCAGTAAGTGATCAGCTTACTGTAGATTTATTTCTCTTGCAAGACATAAAATATTGCAACTTTAGATGTAATTGTACGTTTGTTCCTATTACAGTTCTAGATGTAACTTTAATTTCATGGGGACGAAAAGAAAAAAAAGTTTTGATTTTCTCCAAATAATACACAAAATATCAATATATCTGTTGGGGAAAAAGGGAAGTTTCATACTGAAAATTGAAGGTTATTCACTGTAGTTGTTTGAGAGTGTTTGCTCTACATGTTGCATTTATCATTTATGATAGTGACATATCCAGTCTATTTGGCCTGAAGTCTCAATGGTTACTTTCGAATTCTTTCTGCTTGATAGGTATGATTTCCGAGCTGGATTTTGGGGTGTTATGGGCCAACCCTGCCTTGGCATCATTCCAGTGAGATCAATTTTATGTGCCCAGCTCTTTCTCTTTGGCTATAGTTGTGTTGCCATTTTTTATTGATGACATAACATTAATGTATTGCAGCCATTTATTGAAGAATTTAATTATCGCATGCCAGAGAGATGTGCTGCTGGAAACACCGGAGTCTTTGTAAATGGGCGAGAGCTTAATCAGAGAGATTTAGATTTACTTTCTGCCAGAGGTCTACCAGTAACGAAAGATAAATCTTATATTATAGAAATTAATGGCAAAGTTCTGGATGAGGACACTGGTGAAGAACTAGAAAGCCTTGGCAAACTTGCCCCAACGTAAGTCCCATTTGTCCCTACAACTAGTTAAGTTTTAATTTCTTTCTGATGCTGCATTTTCCCAATCAATTATAGCAATTACAGTTTTATTGTTAACTTACTATCATCTTTGTGTGTGATCAATATTTGCTATTCACGAGGTTCATCGGGTTATATGGGCATTCTTGGCTTTCCCCTTCATTAGTAACAAGGTTTTGAAATGGCTTATGTTGGAGGCTCCAAGCGAGAAATTTCTTATTCAGTTGACAGGAATTGTGTGTAAATTTAGCATTTATAATCAATTAAAAGGCATCCGATTTTGTAGTTATATAGTAATTGACCTCAAGTTATTTGATAAAGGAATTATTTGGTTAAGTATCTGGTTTAATTTAGTTGTTAGTATCAAAAACTAGAAACTCACTCGTTCTTCTAGAAATCAATAAAATATAGCAACTTATTTTTTCCCTTTCATCCTAGGTTTGATGGACCTATAAAATGTATAGTAAATCATTTATATAATTATAAGTGTTTGCTTAAAGTAATGAAAATGAAAACGAATTTGGGAAACATGTACCATGTTCTCAAAAATCTCGATATCAAAATTTGAGATTAATGTTGCAATATATGTGAAATTATAGCGCATTTCGTACAAAGCAATAAAAACATTAAACTATACCCAGTTAACACTACATCTTACATTCTAAATGCATCCTATTTTAGGTTCTGTAGTCAATCAACAAACACCAAAGAACAAAAGGAGAAAAGAGTTGAGGATTATATTTCTCTACAACCTGAAGTTTGGGTGAATAAGCTATTAGTAATGAGTTTGATAAAGGAGGTCATTTATTATTTCCGTAGAGGTTTACAACCCTATTTTGGTTTCACACTGCTGCATAATTGACTATTACTATTAAACAGGGTTGAAAGGGCAAAGCATGGATTTGGCATGAAAGTCCCGAGAATCATTGCACGATGATCAAGATAGTTTGCAGTGGCTTCAGTCTGCTCTTGTCATTCAGAATGGGGATTGATGAAGCAATCAGACTTGCACTATGGGTATGTACTTCATTTGTAGATGCACACTTGGAATCGTGATGGATGCATAGTCGAGCTCCTTTGTTGATTTCATGTTTATGGTATTTGTAACAGTTGGTTCATGAAATTCGTGTATCTTGTTGTATTTTAGTTTGTAACCTTTCTGCAAAAGTTGTGTAAAGCATTTAGATTACACGGTTTATGATATTGATACACAGTTTTTGTGGTTATAGCTCTCTAATTAAATACTAGAGGATTCTTTGGAACTGATTTTGGAAATCAAATGCAAAATTTGTTGAATTCATAAGCCTCTTAGCCAAATGTAATTCAGCTCAGATAATAATTCTTCATCATATATGAGGACTCTGTGGACTATATGCCGTAACTGCTTTAGCATCTCTCGTATTTATTTATCTCGTGGCAGAGAGATAATCAACAAGCTATTTGAAGTAAAACTTCGTGATTACTACAGAGTTCAGTTCATAATTTGAGCTTCTAATATTATCGGATGCTCAGGCTCAATAAAATTTCAACTCACTTTTGTTACGTTTATTGAAAAATAAAGGAAAAAAAAAAAACAGTTGCGCCCCTTTCATTGTTAAGAGAATACTAAACGATAATTTGCGGGTTAGTATCAATAATATAATTTAAAAATATGGTGTGTCATTTAGTATTATAATTTGAGTATAAATAGTATAGTATAGATGGTAGTAATATATTGAATATGAAATTGAAGAGTTGTATGTATATAAAAGTCAGTGTATATACTTTTTAATGCATGTATGTATGCATATTTTTTGAAATAATACAATAAATGATATGAAAAATTTGGTATAATTATGATAATGACATACATTATTTAAGTAGATGCGATAAATTCAAAATTAACTCGGGATTAACTTGTTAATTAACCAAAATGATTCAATTAATTTTCGATAAAATCACCATTTGCCTTGTTATATATAGTGGAATAATAAATAGATAATAGATTGCCACCATTAATTATCTTTTCTTTTTAATCCAATTTTGAATGGATGAAAGATCATTGTAATGTGGTGGGATTGTGCATAAGCACAAATCTATATCTTTATATTTTGATTCTCAATTATTGAATTTCTTTTTTTTTGCGAAGAAACTTTAGGCCATCTTTGCATAATCGAGGAGGAAATCCTATAACAACGTAGCTGTTCTGTAAAAACCAAACACTGCTTATTTTTTTTAAGGGGACCAAAAATTTAAAGCATTTGATAAGTGAGAATATTTTCAAGAAGAATAATTTTAGGAGATGCATCTTTATTACTAAATTTGAGTCTCAATTAATGTGTGATTATTATACTTATCCGTCCAAGTTTATTTATCTTTTTTTTTTTTTTTTGGTTTATTCAAATTTATTTGTCCTTTTTTTTAATAATATTTTTTACCTTATTTTTTTAATACTACCTTAATAAAACTTAAAAATAAAAGTGTTGAAAACAATGTGATATATATTAAAAAAAATAACACTATTAACTTTGATGTCGGAAGCACAATCACATTTTTTTTTTCTTTTGTCTCTCTTATATTTTATTGTTTCAAAAAAAAGTTACGAGATTAAATAAAATAAAAAATATAATAATAAAATAATTAGGACTAGTAATTTAAAAGTAAAAATATATTTTTAACAGGAATATATTTTTAAATTAAAACAAGAAAAAACTAAATGGTGAAAGTATAATTCTTCTGTATCATTACTGATTAGTGATCAATAGGTGTAATAAATGTGTATTAAAATATTTTTTTTGTGACTTCAAATTTGGTAAAATATCTGGGTCCTTTAATATGAGGCAGTAACACATTTGGTAATGGACTTGACACTCTATCCACTGTCATTTCAAATTTCAATCAACGGTCAAATCTTTGAATTCCCAGAAATGGAACTCAAGAGTCAAAACAGTGCAATATGAGCAAATTTATTTGAATTGAAATAATATAGCCGTTACCCATCCCTACCCTCCTCCCTGTATAAAACCCCAGTTAACAGTCAAAACCCAGTTACCATTTACCAATACATTTTCTGTCTTCTTCTCTTTAGATCTCTTTGCCACCATGGCTGAAACTGCAATTGCCGGTGCACCCATTTTTCCCGACCTTGTTCCCACCAAGAGAGGGAGATCAAGGAAGGCACTGAAGCCTAAAAACCCATCATCAAATGATGCCAACATTTTGGCCGGAGCAATCTCTCAGTCCTCTCCGACGATTGTCACATCGCCGCTGGAGGAATCTGCCGGAAAAGAGAACCATGAGAGCCTGTCGCAGCCGCAGTCGCTAAAGAAGAAGAAGAAAACAGGTAAGGGGGCCTCGAAAACGAAGTCCCAACAACCCAATCAATCATTTGAAAAAGAATTTGAGGAAATGCAAGCAAAGCTACAGCAATTGACGCTTGCGAAGGAGCAAACTGAGGAGCTATTGAAGGAGAAAGAAGAGACGCTGAAGCTAAAGGAGGAAGAGCTCGAAACACGTGGAAAAGAGCAAGAAAAGCTTCAGATGGAGCTCAAGAAATTGCAGAAGTTGAAGGAATTCAAGCCCACCATGGTTTGTTCTCCTCTCTTTCTCTATGTTCTGCTTGAATGTACTTACCTGTTCTTTTTGGTCAATTAGAAATGTAGGAAATGGTTCCTGATTTATGAATTTTATTTTTCATATGATATATAATATGCAAATGAGTCTGGATTTCTGGGTTTAAAGTTTAATTTTTTGTTTGTCATTTTTTAGACTTTTCCAATTGTTCATTCTCTGAGAGAGAAAGATCAAGATAAGAAAGAGAATAAGAAAAAGGGTTGCCCTGAGAAGAAAAGGCCATCTCCACCTTATGTCCTGTGGGTTAAAGATCAATGGAATGAGGTAATAACATATGAAAAGGGTTATGTTATACTCTATCTGATACATTTATTTTAAAAGTTTAATTGATTTCGTCTAGGTCAAGAAGGAAAACCCAGATGCTGAATTTAAGGAAATATCGCACATTTTGGGAGCGAAATGGAAGACAGTCACCGCAGAAGAGAAGAAGCCTTATGAGGAAAGGTATCAAGCTGAGAAGGAAGCCTATCTGAAGATAATTGGGAGCGAAAAGCGAGAGAATGAAGCAATGAAGCTCTTGGAGGAAGAGCAAAAACAGAGGACAGCCATGGAGTTGCTTGAACAGTATATGCAGTTTAAAGAGGAAACGGAAAAGGATAAGAAGAAAAAGACAAAGTAAATCTTAATACCCTCTATCCCTTTCTATGGCCCCCTCTTTCCTTTATATCTCTGTTACTGAATATTTTTGCGCTTTCTGGATTTTTGGAAAACAGGAAGGAAAAGGATCCATTGAAACCAAAGCATCCAGTGTCAGCATTTTTCTTGTTTATGAACGAGCGTCGTGCAGATCTGGTTGTGGAAAAGAAAAATGTTATAGAGGTTGGGAAGATCACAGGTGAGGAATGGAAGAACATGACAGAGAAAGAGAAAGCACCTTATGAAGTGGTACATTTCATTCCATTTACCCGATGTCTTGTGTAATAGGAGTATCAATCTTGATTCCTCTAATATAGTTGCTGAATTCTAGTGACTTTTTTTTGTTGGGAATTTTAGAAGGCAAAGAAAAACAAGGAGCACTATGCCCAGGAAATGGAAGTTTACAAGCAGAAGAAAGATGAAGAAGCTGCCAACCTTGAAAGAGAAGAGGAGGAGCTGGCGAAAATTCAGAAGCAAGAGGCCTTGCAATTGCTAAAGAAGAAAGAGAAAACAGAAAACTTAATCAAGGTAAAGATCTTAACTTTTCTGCCTCAAGACTCATGGGTGTGTATTATATATCTTCATGACAAGTAATGGATTTATGGTATGCCTTTTGGTTTCGTGTAGAAAACGAAAGAGAGTCGCCAAAAGAAGCAGAAGGCAGAGAAGAAGAATGTTGATCCTAATAAACCAAAGAGGCCAGCATCCTCATTCCTCCTGTTCAGCAAAGAAGCAAGGAAAACCTTGCTGGAAGAGCGTCCTGGAATTAACAACTCCACGCTCAATGCTCTCATTTCTGTGAAATGGAAGGTGTGTTATGTGTTCATATTTTTTCCGCATCAATCAAGATTTTCAAGTTGGCAATTAGTTAATTCTCAAATGGGATTTGTCTGTTCTGGGTACGTAGGAAATAAGCCAAGAAGAAAAGAAAAGTTGGAACCACAAAGCTGCAGGAGCTATGGATGCGTTCATGAAGGAATTGGAAGAATACAACAAATTCGCAGCAGAGTTTTCAAGTTCAAACAGCACTCAGCTGTGAAAAAATTCTATTGATGTTCAAGTCGTTCTGTTGAACATTGTGGGAGTTCCTGCTCATTTTCATTAGCCAAGTACATCAGTTGCTTAAATTTCAAGTCTTTTTCAAAACTAGTTTTCCGAATTTCCATCCGGAGCCTACAAACCAACCCACACAGCTTTTTTCTTCCGAAATTACATCAGATCGATGATAATGTTTTCATTTTGGATTCATAAACTAAAACTAATGAAATTATCTTCAGCTCAAATTTTAGAAGTGTGGCTTGAATTTTCTGCCAAGTCCATTGCTGCACCTCCCATGATTTATATAGAAAATGTAAACATTGTCAATCACTTGCATATAATAATGTATGTTCATACAATTAAAATAGAACGAACCGAGGAGAGGGGTAAATGTGCAAAACAATAGAAAGATGAGGACTTAAATGAAGTCAATCACAACTTGCTTCTCCTTTGATTACATCAAGTACAGGTTGGTGGTACTGACCTTTTTTCTCTCCCATGGATGCCGGCTTAATTGTTCCGGAATCTAAGGTTCATATCGGGTCCTCGGTTCGGGTTTATTTGTTTCTTTACTAATATAGTATTTTCTAACTAAAAATTAGTTACTTTGTTTATTTGTTCAAATTTCTTTAATTGTAATTTTTATTAGTCTTGAATCTAGATCTGACGGATAATTAAATAGTAATTTTATGTGAGACTTAGGGAGTGTTTGATAAAAATTGAATGAGCTGAATCTGAATCTGAATGAAAAAAGTTGTTTGATAATTAACATATCTGAAAGATCTGAATGACATATTTTTAATATTTTACCCCTCTGAAAAAATTCAAAGTTGTTGAAATTTATTTAATATTACATAATATAATTTTTTTTATTTTTTTTTTATTTTTTTTTTAATTTTTTTTAATTTTTTTTCTCCATTCAGCCACCATTCAGCTCATTCAGCCACAAATTCTGACCTTAACCATTCAGCCGCGCCATCTGACCGATTCAGCCATTCAGACGAAACAAACGCACTTAACCATTCAACCACTTACCGATTCAGATTCAGACCCCTATTCAGCCACTAACAAACAGCCCCTTAGTGGCCTAGTGACGATGGTGTTTTCAGAAGTGATAGTTGACTTTTTTTAAAGTTAACTATAGAATTGCATTCGCATTTAAGATGAATTTGTTGTCCCTATCACTAAAATTAAAAATTATGGCGTAATTTATAGTTATAAAATAATATATCTTGTAATATCTTGATATATGTGAGCAAAACATATAATTCTTTCAAGTTTCAATCTCATATATTGATATATGTTATGATCGTAATTTAATAAATAAAAAAATCGTAATATATAACTGACCTTTTACACTTTTAAAAATAAGGAAGTGCCAGGAGGAAAAAGCGCGAGGGAGAAGAGTAACAATTAAACAAGATGGGGATAATAAAATGGATGGGGTTCTTAATTAGGAAACTGATACGCTACGCTAAAGAGAGACCCTTTGCGTGGGAGCTCCTCTGAAAACGCTACAACCCAACCATATTCCTTTTTGTTGTATCTAATGCAAAATCCAAAATCAGTTTTTGACATAAAAGATTGAACTCAACTAACTTAATTTTATTTTTATTCAAACAAACTAACTTGCTTTTGTTGAAAGTAAAATTCTAATGATTTTTGTCCTTTTTTGGGCTTATAATTTTGTATACTAGTAGTATTTTTTCCGTTTTAAAATTAAAATATATTTATAAAATAATATTTTTAAGAATAATTTTATATTTTTAATATTAGTTAAAAATTCAACTGTAATGATTTGATATTATAAATGATAGTAAAAAAATAATAACAAATTAGAAACATCACGCCACTTTACAATTTTAAAGTAAAAATATATTTCTAATTTTAAAACGGACTAAAAAATTATATTTTTAATTTTAAAATAAAGAAAGTATTTTTTAAACAAAAAAATAAAAAAAGATTTCCTCCCAACTACGGGGAGGACTAAAATATTTTCTATCATTTCACTTACAACAATGATATATGATAAAATTAAATTATAATTAACGTGAGAGTATATAATAAAATAAATTAAATTAAAATATAATTCTTTTTAGTTCTTAGATATCTCATATAACATATATTGCAATTATAATTTTACTAAAAATCAGAAATCTTTCATGATACCAGACTAGTCATGCACAACAGGTCGGTCTGGCCTGACCCGACCTGGGTCTGTCAGGCCTTGGTCGTTAACCAGGTCGGGCCGGACCTTTGACTTTTGGTCTACAGGTCAGGCCGGGCTTGACGCTTAAAAAGGGATTTTGTTGAGGCCTTGGTTCAGGCCAGGCCAGTCTGATTCGATCCATTCAAACAATTTTTTAGTAAAATATTATTAAAACACCAATTAAAATTTTAAACTTAATTGATGTATTAATTAAAAGTAATGTATTATAAGTTATACCTTTCAAATTACAATAATAAAAATTATCTTTTTTATTATTATTATTATTATGCAAATGACTTTCTAGTTGTGACGCTAAGTATCTATTAAAATAAAGATGCAATGAAAGATTTGTAAGAAGTGTAGGTTGCTAGTTAGGTAAAAAAAATTCTTATATATTACACTAATCAATGCGTTTTCATGGATTTTTTTATTTATATATAAATAAACATGCATGAATGAACGTATTAAAATACGTCAATTTTATTTTGTTTATCGAATGAGTTGTTACAAAGATTAATTTTTCGTCTGCAGTGAGAGAATTGAAGTAGCGAATAAAGAAATCTGCAGATCGGACCAAGCTTTTGGTGAACCAGGCCAGACCAGACCCAAGGCCAGGCCCTAGGCGGGGCCAGGCCTCAACCCAGGCTAGGTCAGGCCTCAGGTTAGGCCCCAGACCGGGCCAGACTAAGCTTATTGGCAAGCCAGACCAGGCCGAATCTGAGCCAAAAAAATGTGGTCTGTTCGTAGCCTTTAGGCCAGGCCAGGCCGTGACCAGGCCGAATTTTTACCAAGCCAGACCCGGACCAAATCAAGGCCGGATCGCAGGCCGCGGAGCATTTGTGCATCACTACACCAGACTCCGTAAACGGACAGTTAGTTTATTAGTTCTTAGGTAGTAACAGTAGTTAGTTAGTTATACGCAAGGCTGATATTGTAATTTCAATCCAAAAAATTCCAGGTAGCAATCTCGTTCAGCTTTTAAAACAACGCCTCCTGGTTTCTCTCCCCCACTTGGCCTCTTCTTTACAAAAACAAATCGAACGTGATAGACATACATACATACATACATATATATTTATATATATATATATATCACTATTCGGGCCGGGTCGGAAAAATACGTCTCCGTCCATGCTAGCTAGCTCAGCAGCAGCGACGCCTCCAACACTCACAAAATTTCTCTCCCCTCCTCTGTCTGTATACATATCATATATGCTCATAATAAATATTAATGGCAGAGAATCCAGAAGCCGGTTCAATACCCAAGGACAACACTAGGAAAGGAGATGCCGGTGCAACCTTCGTATTAGAATCTAAAGGTAACATGTGTTTCATGTAATCAAATTAATTCTAAAACAAAAGTTTTGTGATGAACGTTGTTATTCATACTGCATCCAATTTTATTTATTGTTAATGGTAATATTGATGTAGAAATTATATAATTATATGTTGACATATATGCATGGACAGGGGAATGGTGGCATGCCGGGTTCCATCTGACGACGGCAATAGTTGGGCCGACAACACTGACGCTTCCGTTTGCATTCAGAGGGATGGGTTGGGGAATAGGGTTCTTCTCCTTAACGGTGATGGGCGCTGTTACTTTCTACTCTTACTATCTCATGTCCCTTGTGCTTGATCACTGTGAAAAGTCCGGTCGTCGCCATATCAGGTTTCGGGAACTTGCCGCCGACATCCTGGGTAATTATCTTTCTTCTTGGCGTTTAAAGTTGTAAGCCTAAATATTCTATAAGTTATTAATTAATTACTGGAAAAGAACGGATTAAATCGTTTTTTTTTTATAACTATTGTGTTATATGTGGTAGAATATATAAAATTAATGGTGATCAGGCCTTATGGGGATTACCTTAATAGGTACCATAAGTTCTTCTGGGTGGGTTAGGTGGATAGTTCAATGGAAAATGACAGTACAGTTATTATGTTACGGGCAGGCTTGCCATTTACTTCATTGGTTCCAAAATTAAGATAGATACATTTCTAACCTTTAAGGATAATTTTATGTTTCTAAATACATCCTTAAGATTAGTTAAGGATTTAATAATTAGTGGTGGTGTGATGCTTGAAATGATAGCGACAAAGAAATGACAAATTATGGATATCATGTCACTTAATAGTCATAAATTAGAAATATATATAGAACGAATTAAAAAGGAAAATGTATTTTTAATTTTGGAGGAGTACCTTTTAACAAGTGAACATCTTAATTATGTGTATGATAGTGTGGCGCCCTCCACCAAAAGCTTGAAGCAGTTAGATGCTAGGATTGAGTTTCAACCTGTGTGAAAGCAGGTTGGATTCTAGCATTTGAGTCAATTTTCTCTACTTAGCTCAAACCACTTGTGTTGTTGGATCAACAAATCCAAAGTCAGCTGCATGCTTTTGAATATGAGGATAACTAATGAATGCTAGAATTAATATGGAACAGCAACAACAACTATATTGCAGCTGTATCTTTGTGGTCCATGTGCTATCACAAATTCTTGAAATTTCCTTGTTGCTTTACTTGAAAATTGAAATCCTATTGATATGTAGTAGTCTTGTCTTTGGGCAGGGCCCTTCTCATATTTAAATCAATTGTTTCTCTCCCATTGAATGTTGAAAGCTTCTTTGCAAGGTTAAAGTCAGTGTGGTCAAATTTAAGTAGCACCAATAAATAACATATCATTAAGTTACTGACATTAAGTATGTAAAAAATCAAAATTTGATCCCTTTTTGCTGTCTAAATTCTATTTTAAATTCTTAACTCTTCAAGTTGATTTCTTAAGAAAAGGGGGCGTGAGAAGCTTTACTTTTTAATGTCATGACCTGAACCAAATGACAATGAGTTAACATTTAGACAACTCTATGTATGTTACATTAAGAGATTGATGAGTAAATTTTTTACAGAGTACGAAAAGAGAAGCGACTAATTTTGCTATCATTTCTGAAAACTCTTTCTGTAGTAATTTAATTACAAATGAGATTCATCATTCATTTTCTGGCTTCCTGAATATAGTCCTTTTCTTTTAAAATTAAGATTTCTACTTCGAAAAATTGATGATTATAATTGCAAGCTCCTACTTTTTTGGAACTTTGGATTGCTTAGAGAAATTGGATAAATATAGAACAAATTCATTTATATTTATTCTGTTTATATATTATTGTTGTCTTATAGGGTCTGGGTGGATGTTCTATTTTGTAATATTCATTCAAATGGCAATCAACACTGGCATATCAATTGGAGCTATTTTGCTTGCAGGGGATTGCCTCCAGGTATTGGTATCTAAAAGGCTTATGATACTTGTTTGTTTGCAATGTTTATAATCACGGGATTATAATTCATAAATAATCCCAATGTATGAATTATAATCCCAATGTTATGTTTATTTGCAAGGATTACACTTGGGATAAGATTACTAATCCTATATTTATTTTGTTTGTTTTTAAATTTGAACTTGGGACTATTAGTTTAAGGATTACAAAATGACTTAATATGGAGGACTATTTAATACCATGTTCAATCGAGGATTATTATCCCAAAACTATTAAGTCATTTTATAATCCTTGGAATAATAGTCTCAAGTCCAAATTTAAAAACAAACAAGAATTTTTTTAAATTAATAGTTTTATCTTGAGTGTAATCCTTATAAACAAATATAATTTTGGGATTATAGTTCATTCCTTGGGATTATAATCCTCGCAAACAAACGTAGCCTAGATGTACACACATACATTGTGATTTCTCATACATGTACCTAATCTGCATCAGTCCTTAATCTAAGAGAAGGGTAGTTCAATAGCAAAACCCTGACCTTGTTTCGTTGGGTTATTTGGGGTTTAAATTGAGCCAGCTACAGTTTTTATGGATAATGTTTGATCTTTGCTTTTAGTTGGCTAAAATGATGCTGTAGACTAGTTGGTCACTTGGTCAGTTACATCAACTATCAGATGACTAGGCCACAGTTTCTGTATATATTCGAGTAATGAAAGGGGTCACAAATTTGGGGTCTCACTTTTTTCATGTATATGTACACACACACACACGAGTGTTCCTCCTTTAACATACGGCATACTTGGGGAGTATGTGTAAGCAATAGGCGTCAATGTTATGTTATTATCTAGGTATTTATGAATATAATCTTGTCTTTGATTTAACTTAAGGTATCAATGTTTCCTTCCTGTGTGGTTTACCGATCCTGAATCCCCTCTTTTTGGCTGTTGAAGATCATGTACCAGGAACTTTCTCCCAATGGGTCATTGAAATTGTATCAATTCATAGCAATGGTGACAACAATCATGATAGTTCTCTCTCAGCTTCCAACCTTCCATTCTCTCAGGCACATCAATTTGGGTTCACTTGTTCTCAGCTTGGGCTACACTTTCCTTGTCACTAGTGCTTGTATCTATGCAGGTAAAGATATTTTTAATTATTAACTGATCATATGTGCCCATTAGTTGTGTGCTTTTCATGCTCTGAAGAAACTTAATGAGTAGATTTGGAGAAATACATACATATTCTCGTGGCTGATCAAATTAAGAAGGCCCTATATCAAAATTATAGTGGGAGGTTCTCCACAAATGAGTGCTGAATTTGCAAGAGACTGGTTACAAGTCAAGCTACTGTTCTCTGCATTTTATTATAAATCCATTATTTGTCCCAACTATTTCATTCACTTTTTATTTTTATTTTTACCTTCCTATGAATGGTATATATAATGGTCGAGCTGAGCTGACATTTGTGATATATTGCTCCTTCCCTTTGACATGAAGAACTAAAGCTTGCATGGATCCCTCAGTAGGGCACTAAAGCTGCTGATCCAGGGTAATTGAAATGGAGGGGCTTGTGTAATCATTATCTTGAATATAATCCATAATGCAGAGTAGGCATGAAGCTTATAGATATTAATTAATAAAGACTCCGCATATTTTGGGTCAACCTGAAATAATCTACATAAAGTTTTTGATTGTGCTATTTTTCATTATTTCAGAAAGTTACTCTTAATTTTTATTCCCTGTATCAAATTTCAATCTTCAGGTGCCTTTGAAAGATTACTGCAAGCATTTCCTGTGTGATTCTAGAAAATTTGTACGCCATGTGGACCCTATATTCATTGATAATGAACAGACTTGTATATGTTAATTAAATACATTGTCATTGCTCGGCTTCTCAAACTTTCAGGCATGTCCTGCAGGTACCTTAGTAAATGCTCCTCCAAGGGACTATTCTTTAGAATCTTCAGCGGCTTCAAGGATTTTCAGTGCGTTCACATCCATCTCTATAATAGCTGCCATATTTGGGAATGGGATACTACCTGAGATACAAGTAATTTCATTTCCTTAATGGAACATCTTAATAGAATTTGGTTTCAACAGTGACTGTTAGATCTATACATTCTTTCACCATTACTTATCGCATTGAGCGCTGAATGGAACAGAAAATCTTTAACGATATAAGCCTGAGTTGTTTACTTGTTTATCTCCTCATTATTATGAAAATTATCTAATCCGTCGAAGATGTATGAATCTAAATTTTCTGATTCTTAACCTATGATGAAAGATGATGTCTAATGATAAAGTTGTTGTTGTTGTTTTTTCATGAAATTAAAGGCCACAATTAATGTCAAATTGTCAAATCTATACAGGCAACTCTGGCTCCACCAGCCACCGGAAAGATGGTGAAAGGCCTTGCAATGTGTTACTTTGTGATTTTCATTACTTTCTACTCTGCTGCAGTTTCTGGGTATTGGGTGTTTGGGAACAAAGCTAGTTCAAACATTCTCAATAGCCTAATGCCAGATGAAGGCCCTGCACTGGCTCCAACATGGGTTTTAGGCCTCGCAGTTATCTTCGTTCTTCTTCAGCTCTTTGCCATTGGCCTGGTAAGCTGTCTACTTTTCTCAATATGTAAGTGTATACATAAGCACCCCAAAAGACAGTATTTTCATGCATCTGAAAAAACTCAAAAGTAAATAATAAAAGTTTATTAATGAAATTGTGCTGTAACATTTTCTATTATATTACAGGTTTACTCTCAAGTTGCATATGAGATAATGGAAAAGAAATCAGCTGATGTGAATCAAGGATTGTTCTCCAAAAGAAACCTAATTCCCAGGATTATTCTTCGTTCACTCTACATGATATTCTGTGGCTTTTTTGCAGCGATGCTACCATTTTTTGGAGACATTAATGCTGTAGTTGGAGCTGTTGGATTCATTCCTCTAGATTTCATCCTCCCGATGCTTCTCTACAACATGACTTATAAGCCCCCAAGGTCGTCCTTCACCTATTGGATCAACAACACTATAATGATAGTCTTTACATGCGTTGGACTCCTGGGCTCATTCTCTTCGATAAGGAAGTTGATTCATGATGCTAACAAGTTCAAGCCCTTTTCTAGTGTTGTAGTTGATTAATCTCATGTATATATGTTTTTACAACGGACATAGAAACACAACAAGAGCTCGAGTTCAGGATAATAAAAGGTCCAGATGACTTGATTTGAAAACCTTCATAGTGCCTGTATGCTGTTCAGGGAAAGTCTTGGAGCAGTTATCAGATACAATTAACTTCATCATGTACTTATATATAAAGAAACATTTTCTGAATACACTAAGTTGTTGTAAAGATGCTGCTCATTGTTGATATGTTATATACCTGAAGCCCTCTTTCTCTTTCTAGATCTCCATGTGGAATTTGTGGTTCTTTTTATAATTTGGTATGTGCTTGTCTGTCTTATGGATATTTTCTTTTTATTCTTGTCCAGGCATAGTTAAAAGATTTTCAGGGTGAATGAGGAAAATAGAAAAACAGAAGCTTTATGGAGCCATAAACCAAATTGAAATATGCATAGTGCTAACATAATTGAGTTTTGTCTCCACCTGACCACCCTTGTCCTTTGTCATCTCAACTCTCAAGTACACGATCGACTTGAGTTTGTGCTCGTCTATTCAGTAGAAAATAGAAAAGATTTGCAAGATGTCAATCATGATCAAATAGGCAAATGGCACAAGCATTTTTTTTTATTAGTATTTCATTATTGGAACTCATGATAGTTTTTGGGAACCGATATTTTTGATCACACGTGTTTTCGATATTTTTACATGATCCGCTCTCACATGAGCATAAAGTGTCCCACCTTCATGTGAGAGGAAACCATGTGAAAATATCAAAAACACATGTAAAAATAGTGTTCTCCTAATTTTTATATAGTCCCTCGTTCTCCAAAAGAGTCTAATTTGCACAAATAAAAGAAATATTGTTTCAAAAAAAGACTGTATTCAAGCTATAATTTCTTTATCACGTCATCACTATTAAACTTAACATTCAATAACTACTTATGAGCAAATATGGAACAAAAATGGACTACATTTGTTGGACGGATCAGATGGAGTACTATTATTTAGTGATCATGCATTTTATATGTACATATGCAGACAAATTTGCTTATTTGAGAAACAATGAGGTAGTTGTTTAATATCAAAATTAATCTAAAGTTTATCTTCAAAACAAAATACTGCTTCTTGGGATAGAATTTTGGAATTGATGTCAAAATATATAGCAAATATGGTAGCAGAGAGAGGAGGATGCTCCTCATGCCTCCGAATTTTCCGGGTTTTTGTAATGTGTTTGGTAGTAAAATCCAGTATATGCCCACATCGTGCTTCCTAATTAGTGCATCAAGTTAATGATTTTGTTAAACAAATACTTATTATTAAACTAATATAATAACCCGATTCTGTCATCAAGATATATGATTTTCTTTTGTTTGTGTATATTTTGTTTTGGAGTTACCGTTTTCTTTAATTAGAATATAAGAGTTTTTTTTTTCAAAACTTGGTATATATTGTTATAGGTTCTAGTCATCGACACACACGCGTTGCGAGTGTAACTATTTTAAGAATATAATACTCCCTTTGTTTTAAATTAAATATCTAATTTTGACTTTTTAAAGTTAAATTAATCATTTTTACAATTAAATTTTATGCCATTTTTGCTAAAATATAGGTGAAGATATTATAACAAAATATATATATATAAAATTATCGAAAATTATTGGTCCGAGTGGTATTACCCAACCCATTAAATTCATGAGTCTGAGTTCAAGTGAACAATATATATATATATATATATATATATATATATATACTATTAATCTTAATTTTTATAATTTAAAAAATATATTTATACATGCTTAATTTTTAATTCTAAAAATATCATTTTGACTTTAAGAAGTCAAATATGAGCATTTAATTTGAGACGGATGGAGTGATATTTTTGTCAAATTTAGAGAATAAAATTAAATGAAAAAAAATTAGAGATAAACAAAATTGTAAAATAACTAAACTTAAAGGAGCAAAAAAAAAAAAAAAAAATTATGACACAATCTCAACGTTGATGTTACCCTCTTTTCTCCCATTATTATAATATAGATAGATACTTTACTCATTAAATATTATTGTGAATTATTATCTCTCTATAGGAGAATTTTAGTTGGATAAAACTATCTTATTTTTAACAAAATGTTCAAAGAAAAAAGAAATCCCTTCTATCAAAACTTTTCTACTGCCAATATGTTAGCTATTTTATATGATTAAAACTTATCTACTTCCAATATGTTAGCTATTTTATATGATTATTGTGCGCTACAAATTATGCTAAACTTAATCACGTGAAAACAAACATAATGGTCACATATCAACCGAACTTTTTTCCATTTATTTATTGGGTGGTGTTTACTTTTGATTGGGTCTCATTGAATTGCTCGTGTCAGTGTGATGGGAAAGAGATAAGGCAAAACTCTACCATTCTTATAAAGATTTCTTTTAGTATTTAATTAAAATGGCACAAGCCATATCTTAACATAACCAAACATTCATCAACACACGGACCACGTCATCACTGATCAAATAACATAACATAACATAACAATGACAGTTTACCAATTTACACATTAATTAACATTTGATAATTATCTGATATATTGTAATTAAATGGTCAAATTTTGAGTTTAAATTAAATTATAATAAAATTTAATGTGTTATTTTAATACTCTTTTCTTTCTATTATACAAGCCGTTTAAAAAATATTTTTTTCCCTAAAATATAAGTCGTTTTACATATATTTATATAAAAAAAATTAATCACTTTTTACTTTATCTTTAAAGATGAAGTAATTAATAGAGAGAGAATGAAGAGTAATTAATTAATACATGGATAATAATAGAATTTCAAACCAATATTAATTACCTAATATTAATATTAAGGAGATTTCTTAATATGTGTGATCATGTTTTAAACAACCTATATAATGAAAAGGAGAGAGTTATATTTTCATGTATCATCTTAGTCCACCACAAATTCAATCACCAAAATATCATGATTGAAAATATTAATAACAATAACTTAAATTTTTATCTACACATTTAAATATTTCATATTTTATGATGTGAGACTAAAATGTTACAATTATCATTCAGCATCAATCATATTCATTTAGTCATTAGTATTTTTCTTTTTAATTTGTCTCTAATTTATCAGTAGTCTATGTCTATAATTAATTACTACTAAATGATAATCTTCCGAAACAACCTACACTAAGACAAATTTAACACACTCATTTAAATGATATCGATCTTAATTCATTATACTTGAGCGCGTAGAAAAGTGCTGTTGAAAGTATATTATTTTGTATATGGATTCAGCAATATTATATTTTTATGTATATATATTTGTGTGCGCGAGTGTGTGTGTATAGTTGTATAAATATAAACAATACAATCATATATACATAAAATGTAAGTCAACAATTTTTTTGGCTTGACCAAGAAGTCTTATATCCTCCGAGTCGCAAAGCATAATTGATATATTATTAATATATTTTGATCAAACCTTATTGAGTAGCATATAATATAATGCAGTTTGGTGCGGTTGAATTACAGCACAAACCACATATGAAACAATACGGGTGCGGTTTGACAATTCTAAAACCGCACATGACATTGCTTGTAATTGATGCAGTGTAATTTTAAAACTTGTGTTGCATTTTTATTTGGTTCGGTTTCGATTCAAAAACTAATTAACATAGTCAACAATAATATTCAATACACCAACTTCACCTTTATGTAGAAGAAACCATACATGACATTAACATAATAGCATCAAGCAACAAGTTTTAGGTTTAAAATCTGTTTTGCTCATGAATGTTTCAACATTGCTCAAACCAGTGCAATTCAATTAGAAATATTTCTACCCACAAGCAAAAAGTTTAAAAGTGCATATGATAATTAAAATTGTCTAATTTATTTTTAGGAATTAGGATTTCTCGACAAACTAAAATCTACATGAAATCATCTAGTAACGAAGCTGCAAGAGAAAACATTCTTCTCTAATAATTGGTATATATATGAAGGGCCTATATAACTTATAAAAAAAATATAATCTATAATGAGCGGTACGAAAGTCTAGCTCTCAAAATTACATCCAAACCGCATGTGCGATTTTCTAGCCATTTTAGCATCGCTATATATGTCAGAACAATTAGTGCAACCCAATTAATACAATTTGGTCAATTTTTAATACAATTTGAAATTGATTTCAATTATTTACTCAACCCTATTATTGTGTCACTAAAAAGAAAAGTAATTAGCAATCTTCTGCATACCTCTTGCATATAGTACAATTGTGTCCATATATAGTCCAATTATGCACGCAAAAAGCAAAAATAACCCTTTCTTCTGCATTTCCTTCCTCTCAAATCCGACAAGGTCTTCTCATATTTATTTATTTTTTGCGATGTGCTTTGTTTACTATTCTTACATATTTTCTCACTCTTTTTAACGCGATAGATTAGCAAAATGTTAATATGTATGGAGAGAAAAATGTCAAACACTCAACCTAACTATTTTTCGATTGAGATCACGTACGGACTATTAACTTCATATATTCTTACATATTATCTCACTCTTTTTAACGCGATAGATTAGCAAAATGTTAATATGCATGGAGAGAAAAATGTCAAACACTCGACCTAACCATTTTTTGATCGAGATCACGTACGGACTATTAATTTTATATTTCGATCGAGATCACGTACGGACTATTAATTTCATATATTCTTACATATTTTCTCACTCTTTTTAACGCGATAGATTAGCAAAATGTTAATATGCATGGAGAGAAAAATGTCAAACACTCGACCTAACCATTTTTTGATCGAGATCACGTACGGACTATTAATTTTATATTTCGATCGAGATCACGTACGGACTATTAATTTCATATATTCTTACATATTTTCTCACTCTTTTTAACGCGATAGATTAGCAAAATGTTAATATGCATGGAGAGAAAAATGTCAAACACTCGACCTAACCATTTTTCGATCGAGATCACGTACGGACTATTAATTTCATATAATTTATATTTTTATTTATATATATATATTAACTAACGTAATTAATACCTTTGAATTAAGCCAACTGTCCCTTAATAAAAGTCAGTGCTTAACTACCTTACACTAAAACAAACGGACGTAAGTATTACTACTATTTAATGGTCCATATCACGAATATGTGAACAAGCATCCCTTTTCATCATTTATAGAGCGAGCCAACGCGTTTGCATCTAAGCCACCCTCTACACATTACCAAAAAACAAAGAAACTTCAATTCTCTAGCTCTTTTTTCCCCAATCTCTCTCTATATTTACATATATAAATATTTCTCTTTATATTTGTATTTTTCAAGTTCTTCCAAGTTCATCTAGAAATATATACAATGGAGAAACTAAAGGATCAAAAAGAAAAACAATCAGGCAAGGCAACAGTATGGGACTGTGGGAGTTCACTCTACGACTCATTCGAGCTCAAATCATTTGAACGCCAACTTGACTCTGCCATTTCTTCTGCAAGAAGCTTATCAATGCCTCATTTAACCGATCATCGCCACCAAGCTCCTCCTCCTCCTCCTCCTCCGCCCCAAGCTCAGCCACCGGCCTTGTCCAAAAAGTCTTCAAAAATATCTCGTTCACTTCACAAGTTCATCCGGTCATTTTTTAGGCCTAAACAAAATAGTCATAGCTTTCAAGTTCCACAAAATGGAGTTTATCATGTTGTTTATGATCGATATGGGGCACTTACGGCGATTCCAGAGGTTCCGGAGAATATGGGGGCAGATCATGATCATGCCGGTCTTTCGCCGGAAGTTAGGTCATTAGTTGGAAGATCAGCTTCTGACCGGTTTACCGCCGCTTCTATTGGTATTTCATGTGCTTGATATATATATAATATTCCAAAATAGAATATATATGATATACAATGAGATTATTTTTATTACTGTATATTATTTGATCATATATAGTCTGTCACGTTTGGTAGGACATAATATTTTATGTTTTATTAGAATGTTGTAAAGAACTTCAACATATGTATTAATTACTTCCTCTCTTGCAAAGAATTTCATAATTGAATTTGTATTGCAGAGTATAATAGCTAATAATTGAGGTACAATAAACAATATTGTTCGGCCACTAGGTACCTTTTCCTTTCATGTATGAGCAAATTTAGATTACATTTTCACTTGGTGAATCATGCTTCGTTTTGTAAAGTTTGCAATTGGACCATTATGAGTCCTTATAACATGCACTATTCAGCACAAATTAATAAAGATAAGTGTAAATTTACAACCAAAAAAAAAAGGAAATAAAAAAGAAAAAGGAAGTGATAAAAAAAGAGAAAAATATATTTGTTATTTTTTTAATTCACCATTGGAATCACCATGAATACCATATACATGTCTACTAAAAACGCATTCAGTGAAAAGAACTTAAGTTATTGAGTGCTACAGTATAAACTAAGATTCAAAGTCGAGAGGGAAACAACTGAGATTGTATGCTAAGAAGTGATCAAGTGGTGACAATCAAGAGATGGGCTTGGAAGTAGCCATCCTTTGAAAAAAGCGTAATAGTTCACTGATCTAACTTCATGGCACTGAAAATGTTTCAGGGCCTAAGCGATTCAACAAAGCGTTGAGATCTTGAAAGTTATTTTGTCAAATATCAATAGCGGAATATTCTGTCAATCGGGAAATGTTTCGGTGACAACACCTAGAGATATCATAAATGAAAATGCTAACACGAGTAACGAGAAATCCTGTGAAAAACACAATCATCTGCCAATGGAAAACACGATCGTCAATTGACGAAGACTACTTAAGAACAACAAGAAAGCTCTCATATTCCATTTATTACATAAATCTCATTTTAACCGATATGCGAAATCATATCTAAATATTCACTACAAGAAACAAGGTCATAGCCGACGGCAACAATGCTGACGAACCCAAATCTATCGCTTTTAAGGTCATTAACAATGGCAACGCTGTCGTTTATGATGCCCGTCGCTTATGACCAATTAGCCTGCACCAACACCTGCGTTCACTTTAACGGGTAGTATTCGGGCGCTAAGTTTTTGCATGCGTGGGAATTATTGGGGCCGACGAATTACCCATATAGGCTATGGATGTCGCTGTCGCTAATAGGCTTATTATCGACGGGTTAATATCGCCAGCCGTCAATAATGGGCCTTTTATTGTTAGCACTTGTTTCTATGAGATTTTTTAATTTTTGGCCTCCTTCCCCTATTCTTTTGTGCGCGCAGCTCTCCCCACGATATTCTCCCTCTCTCTCATGCAATTGCCCTCCCTCTTTTTCTCGCTGTCGGCTTTTTCACCACCGGCCTCCCTCTCTCCTCGCTGTTCAGTCTCCCTCTTTCATCCTCTCATTTCCTTGATCTTCTCTCATCTATCTTTCTGGCGTTTTGGTGCCAAAATTTGGCGGCAAAATTCGACGAAATCTGGCGACTTCTGTTTGTCCTGCTTAGGGCTTATTTTGTAAATTCCGATTTCTTCTTATTTTTCTCTAATTTTTGCTTAGGGTTTAATTTTTAACTTCCAATTTCTTTTTCCCTAATTTACAAGTGCTCCATTTTGTATTTGTCCTGCTTAAGGCTTATTTTGAGGCACTACCCTCCTCATTTGTCCTGCTTAAGGCTTATTTTGAGGCACTACCTTCCTCATTTGTCCTGCTTAAGGCTTATTTTGAGGCACTACCCTCCTCTCCTCTGCTGGTTTGATCATTCAGGTACTATTTCTACACACCCACTCATACACATTAATCAAACACTAAATTCTTACACATATGTTCACATTTTGTCGGTATTAAGCATATTCATGGTTGTACTGTGTTGTATACTTGGAATGTTGATTATCTACCGTACCTAAGGGTAGAGCTACTATGTAAGTAATGCTAGCTCCATCCCAGATTGAGAGTCTCATATAAGTTTCTTTTTCTTTACGTGCATTAAGGTTTGTCAAATGTACATTTTAGTCATAATTTTATTTTATAAAAAAGTTAAATGAGGCTCTCATTTTGCGACAATGATCGTGTTCGTAAAAAATAATCATGTGAATGTCAGCAACATTTTTTGCTCTGTCCTGCTGCATGTTCTTAGTCATTGAGCTGCTTTGTAAGTTAGATTACTTAAGGGCTCTAGGCAATGTTATGTAATCCAACTGAGTTATTACAAGATTTATGAGAAGATTTGTATAATCTGGAGAATATCTCTTTCTTTCTCTAAAAAAGTGCACATGATTTAAAAAGGAAATTAATATTTTCACAACGGATTTTGATATTTTCATACGTATGATTGTAGAGTATATAGCGATGGCGCTATACATTTATAACAATAATTTTATTGTAAAAATATAAAAATCTAATATAGATTTATCAATTCCCTTAAAAAAAAGGTGTTGGTAAAGGGCTTGATGATATTAGTCAAATATAATGAATCATTTGACTTTTGTTCCTAAATGAAAAATATTAATAGGATATTTATGAACTAAGCCTTTGAGAAAAATTTATCTACTTATAGTACTACTAGTATGCATTTTCAATAGTGCATTACAAACAGTGAAGTAGAAGAATATCAATAAATATAGAGAGAAGTACGTACTAGCTAATTTAATTTCCCAAGTGAGGTTATAAAAGAAAAAATGTTGTAGCTTCATATATGTAGACTTCAAAACTACACCCTTTATTTCAAAATATACAAAAAATAAATAAAAGCCTGAGATTGTGTACTTGTACTTATTAAGATAAAAGTAAATAGAAATTAAATCTACACCGAGTCCTTTATGGTTCAATAATAAAATAATTATTCATAAAATTTTGAGTACATGAGATCTTGGAATTTTCAAAAGCAAGAATGTTACATTTATGCTCAAATTCTCAAAAAAAAATAAAAATAAAATAAAATTAAACCCAATATTCGATGATGAAATTAATTAAATTAACTTTCAAAACAATTTAATAAAAAAGTGACTGATCTGATTACGAAGATGAAGATGTTATGTTGCTATAACTTGAAACATAAAAGTTGATACATGTCTAAATGTTTATACAAAGAAGGTTGCTGCAATTTACGTTATTAATTTATGTGGATACATGGTTTGGGATGAGGCTGCAATTTAAATATTTCATACACCAATAGTTGACTCATTAACACCGGCACGCGGAAAATTAAGGTGTATATCAACCCCCCCCCCCCCCCCCCCCCCCACACAAATTTGCCATGTCCTATCGTCAATACCATAAGCATTAGCCTAAGAAAAAACACACTACCACAACTTCACAACCCCAAAGAAAAAATTAAAATAACTTAAATGACATTATTATTCTTGCTATTTGTTAGTTGTATTGGTGAACTGTGTATAATATATTTATATAGCTATGTCTTTACAGTTATATAGCTATGACCTGTACTCCGCATGATGGTCGTGTTGATCATGGTGGTGTGGGTTTGTGGAGGGTTGAGGAAGATTTACGTATAATAACATGTTAAACTTTTTTTTACTTCTTATTGTTATTTTTATATTATTATCACGATATTCGTTTATATAAATTTATTCAAATAATGCTTAGGCGATCGACGTAGGCCTCTCAGGGAACTAGCATGTGGCATACTAGGGAATCTACCCCAAGAGCCTCATATATGTCGTATGGAAAATACCAGGTTATTTTAGATTTTCTCTATAACATTTGACATTTTTTTTATATAAAATAATACATGTATATATAGTTTATAATTTTCAATTGTATTAATTTTAATTGCAGTATCCTAGACACTACTCCTCGTAACATGATGCTTGGGATCATGCGCAATCAATTCTCAGATGTTTGTATGAGATGTGCGGATGTGGAGAAGCGCACACGTTAGCTTATTATAGATGAGTTTCGGGTAAGATGTCAATTATACGTTACTTTGTGTCATTTACATGTTATTTTATATCATTCACATGTAACTTTATGTTATTTACTAATATTGTAACATGTTTTGTGCAGTGCTATTATCGATTTGAAGATGGACAAGAGGCTCATGGCATGATAGTTCTTAAGGGTTATCTAAAGACTAACTAGCATAAATGGGTTCATAATTGGAAGAAGAGGGCCCAACGCAAGATGAAAGACGGACATACTCTTAGAGATTTTTGTCCTGACATTATTAGGACTGCTGACTAGGAGCTGATGTGCGGTATTTGGAAGGGCTCACCTTTTAAGAAGATGTCAGCATAGCGTACAACAACCTGATCGCAGAATTGCATACCACACTGCACGGGGTCATAGCTTTATGACCTATTTAGGGAGAGACTGAAGAATAAATTTAAGCACCACCTCAAAGTTTTGGTGACACGCCCACCAAAAGAAATAGGATGGTGGTTATATCTCACGTGAGCTAGATGAGATAACTATAAGTAATTTAACATTTTATTTTGTAAGCATCTTAATTCATGCACTTAGTATTCATATTTTTTAATTATATGTTATTTTATATTTTTATGAGTGTATTTCAGAATAGGTATTATCGGCTTATTGAGGCTCAGGCTACTCAGAAAGTTGCTAGTGGCCAACAGGATGTCTATCTAGATCCATCCACGTGTGATGATGAATATATGGATGACTAGCTAAAGGCTACAAAAGGATCGAAGATGAATAGGATTCTCGGCATGCAATGAGTCCTCCCAGCTTATACTATTATGCCTGTTGCGAGAGCCAGGTATTGCCTTTACATAAGAACAGATGGTGCGATGGCTCGAGAGTTGACCCGTCATTATTCGATAGGTTCTTTCAAAATATCGTTGAGGTGTGCATGGAGAAGTGGTCGACGGACAACACTCTTTTCTTGTCTAGCACACTATCCTGTAAGCGTATCGACCAGTTAGTTTAGGAGGTCGTTCACGGTTTGATAGATCCAGATTCGCGAGACGAGCTTTTGGGTTTGGTAACGTAAGAGGCCATTCGAGTGTGCATGATTGTATTTACAAACCTCTTTTCCTCACATATGAGACTAGTAAAGGGAAATATTAATGTATATCTTTAATTATATAGTTCGTACTTTTATATATGTGGTTAATTATATAAATTGTTAAAAACTTATATAAAAAATGTTGGCCTAACTTATATTAAAAACACATAAATATTTAGGAAAAATAGACCAAAATGGGACTCAGGAATTTAAACGATGTGAAATTGTAGATGAAACACCTCTTAGATATTTTAAATACATGACAACTTACGAGACTCGATTCGAAGTTTCAGTGACCGAATTAAAAGCTCGTTTACTTAGCTTATATAAAAAAAACTTAGAAAAATATAGGAAAAATAAACCAAAATGGGCCCCCAGGTGACGAAATGATACAAAACCATAGACGAAATATCTTTTACATATTTTAAACACATGACAACTTACGAGACTCGATTCAGAGTCCCGGTGGCCACGTTAAAAGCTCGTTTGACTAACTCATATAAAAAAGACCACTTAGAAAAATTTAGGAAAAATAGACCAAAACGGGTCCGGTCACAGAAACGATACAAAACCGTAGGCGAAACACCTTTTATATACGAATTAGAAGTTCGTTTGTCTAACTTAAAAGATTTAGAAAATTTTGGAAAATATAGAGCAAAACGTGCCCTGGTCGTTAAACCGATGCGAAACTTAAGGCGTAGCACCTCTTACATATGTCAAACATGTGACAACTTGTGAGTCTCGATTTAGAGTCCCGGTGGCTGAGTTAGAAGCTTGTTTGCCTAACTTATATAAAGAACACTTAGAAAATTGTTTAAATATGGTTACACATGTTTATATATAATTAATATTTTAATTTTGTAGGGTCTTATTGATGAGCCTCGTAGCATGGATATAGCCAGCGACGATGGCTAAGACGGTGGAGGTGGCGACGACGGTGATAAGGAGGACGACCGAGGTGATGTTGATGATTGTAGGGAGGGTGAAACTGATGATGGTGAGAATATTGGCACGATGAATGATGTTTATTTGTTTGTTGATGGCGATGATGATTATGACATATAAATTAAGTTTATATATTTAGTTTTATGTATCTAGCTAATTTTTGAGTTGTACAGTGATTATGTTTTGTAGGTTATGTATCAAGCTAATTTTTGGGTTTACATGATTACGTTTTGTATGTATTGATGGTTAGTTATGTATATTTGGTGGTTATTAGTATGTGTTAGTGAAGAAATATTGTTGTTTTTGATTTTTAACAGGTGCAATTATTTATATTTAAAAAAAAGGGCTTTTTCAAATTTAAAAGCAATATTATTTTTAAAAAGATCATTCTCGATGGACAAGTTCATAGTCAAAGGACTTGCCGTCGATAATGACAATTCTAATTAAAATTTAAAATAACTCATAGCCGATGGACACTGCCTTATTAACGACAAACTGTCTGTAGCAAATAAGCTTATCATAATCGAATGGACTATTAACAACGAATAATCCAATAACTATACTATTTTTTATTTAATTATTAAAAGAGACATACGTGACGGGCAATCCATCGCTAATGACATCAATGCTGACAGACAGTCCGTTACAATGAGTTCGTCGACTTCGACTTCAATAACGATGGCGGTCGACGGGAACACTAGGCAACGATACCTGAAGCGACAAACTTGTCTGTCAAGAATAATCTCAATAACGACGGATATGAGGTCAGTCTTAACAGACCTGTTTGTCGACTATAGCCAATTTTTTTGTAGTGATTTAAATTAGTATAATTTTATGAAATTTTGTAATTAAGTACTATTGAGTTCTCCCCTCCTGCATTTATGATTATATTGACTAATTAAAATTAAATGAATTCATACAAATTTTGATTTCAAAAACAACACAAATTGACTTTAAAAGTCAAAATAGGTATCTTTTCACGTAAAAAATAGTACTCACTCTTTGTTTCATAAAAAAAAAAAAAAATCTATTTAGGAATTTTAAAGTTATATTTTTATTTCATATTTATTTATCCATAAATTTTTGCAGATCTTAATTTAGTAATGAATGAAGACATAATTATGATAAACTTGGATATATTTTATCATTTTGCACTATCATAAATAAAATGAGACTCTATTTTCTAAATAAAAAATTGACAAACAAAGAAAAACTGAGGTAGTATTATATTATATTTCCGTACTTATGTTCTTTTTTCCTTTCTTTTCGCCCATTCTTTAGAATTCTAAATAAAATGACCAATTTTTCTCTCTATTTTTTTAGTTTTATATAACATAGATTTCTTTTTGTTTCGTTTTAAATATATCAATAGAAAAATCACACAATTTTTTTTTTATCTATTTTGGAAAATAATACTCATAAGAGTAGATAAAAGAACTTTTATCGGTAAAAATGAATAACAATTAGTAAAATCATTCACTCTTTTGTTAAAATGTACATATTTAAATTTTAGATAAAACAATTCAGGTGATGAATTTATATTTTTTTATTTATAATATTCAAAATTTTAAATATTTTATAGAAGTGGGGGAGATGGGAAAGAAGTGTAAATGGACCAAATCCACCGGAAAATAGACAGTGTCACAGTGAGAATGAGGAGATACTTATTCACTAATTTTGGATCATCGTGACATGATATTTTAGATTATTAATATATTATTATTTTAATATATATAATTAAATTTTTTATTATATATATATTAAAATAATAATATGTAATTAATCGTCAAATAATATTTTTTTATTTTATTTTATAATTTAAGCAAAATTTTAATAATCTTAAACTTTTAAAATCTCATGCACCCCCTTATGAGTAGTTGTCAAACAGCACTTGACCGTACCCAAGACCATGGAATAAATTTTCGAGAATGATGGTCTCTGAGGGATAATATAGTAACTTTGGTTTGCCCTAGAAAAACCTTGCACTCAATTGAGCATTTTGAGCTTCAGCTTTCCCAATTCACACGGGTATGTCTTTAGGGAAAGAGAAAGAGAGCGAGTGACATGGAGAAGGGTTTAGTGACGCTTGAGAAAGGTACAACATGCTCTTCTTGGAACTACTGTGGCCAAAGATTGGCCACTGGTTCCATCGATGGCAACTTGACCATCTTCGATTCAGTTGACCCATCTTCTTCCTCATTCACCTTCACTTCTACATCTAAGGTTACTTAACTTTTTACTTTTTCCGCTATTTCAATCTTTGTACAATATTCCCATTCTCTTAATTTACACTTCATGCATTCCAAGTTGCTTTCTGCGACCATAAATTCAAGTATCTCGCTTAGAGTTCAGTTAAAGTTTGGAACTTTGGGCATAATTCACTTTCACTTCATATGCCTGGGAATTCAAATTTAGGTCATAGTCTTGAGTTGCAGTTAGGAACATAAATTTATGAATGCTACTCCCTCTGTCTCACAAAAAGAGTTCCATTTGCAAATTTACAAACTGTAAGGATATATTTTTGATCCATGATTACCCCTAAATTGATTGACTGTTTAGTTTAGTAGTGATCCCAAGATAAGTAATTTTAATGATAAACGTGAGGAGATTGTCATTTTATACTACCATCAAAAGAATTTTTGGAACAAAAAAATTGGCAAATGTGACTCAGAATAATAAAATTCAAATTCTATTATTTGAACTTCAGTTCTGGTAGGAATAGAGCTGCATTATTTGTTATGCAGATTTTACATTTTAATTTTTAAATATTATTAATAGGTTCATGAGAGCAGCATTGTTAAAGTTGTTTGGGTTCCTCCAGAATATGGTGATGCTGTTGCATGCATTTGTTCAGATGGAACTTTCTCAATATGGGAAGAGGTTGCAGAAGGTATCTAATTAGTCTCCCATCTTGTCTTACCCATTTTGAAACTTCTCAATATTGAGAGATGTTAGCAGCCAAAATTAGAATTGTAATACAAATTAAACAATGTCAAATTTAAGTAGCATATATGTGCTGAATGGGTTCATGTTAGAAAGAGTTTACTGGGCTTTTATTTGCTGGGTTAATGGTATCTTTACTAGGTTAATTGCTAAGTGAAGTTATCATCTGGTCAAAGGTTTCTTGTTTAGTTTTTAGTTAACATTTCCTTTAGTTAACATTTCTTGTGGTTCATGTTCGCTCTTCTTATCCATTTTTGTGTTAATGTCTATACATGTAAAATGATGGGAATCTCTTTCACGTTTTAATTTATTTGTGGAACTAATGTATTTATTTAATTATGGAATTGTTTTAATTTAAGGAGGTAGTTGGTATTTTATTTTAATTAGTTAGGGTAGTTTTTGTTACGGAGATAATTTAGGCTAAAATGATTTGCGATATTTTAGGGATGTTTTCTGTTGTAGCCAGAATGTAAATAGCAGATAATTAGGCTGTAAATATGGATGTTACTTATCTTGTACACCAGCAAATATGGCAGATATTTTAGGGATGTTTTCTATTATAGCCAGATTGTAAATAGCAGATAATTAGGCTGTAAATATGGAGGTTACTTATCTTGTACACCAGCAAATATGACAACTTTGATGTACATTCTTTTCTATATAATGAAAGAAAACCCCAAGTAAAAGGGTATTCAGACCAATTTTGACATGGTATTAGAGCCCTTACTCTGATATTCATCTCTGTGGTTTCAATCCTTCGTGTGCGACGAGAAAAGAATTTCTTTTCTATTTCTACAAGTCTCATCTTGTTTTGTGGCTGTCGGCGATTGTGGGTTCACTGTTTTGTGGCTGTTGGCGATTAGTTTTGGGTTGAGAATTGTTCTATCTTGCGGGTTCTCTGTTTTTCGGTGATTTTTTTTTGTGGTGACTGTCTGAATATTTTTTTTGTCTATTCTCTCCATAACTTTCATCATGTCAATTGAGAATACTATTGTCCGCTTCACTGGCAAGAATTTTCCTACATGGGAATTTCAATTTAAGATGTTTTTGAAAGGGAAGGAATTATCACACCGTATTGATAGTTCTGTTCGCATTCCCACTGATGAAAAAGAACTTGCCCAATGGGAGGTCAGAGATGGTAAGGTGATCTCCTGGTTATTGGGAACGATTGAGCCACATCTCGTCACCAATCTTCGGTGTTTTACTACGGCTCAGGCTATGTGGGCCTATCTGCAACGTATTTATCACCAAGACCACAACGCTCGAAAATTTCAATTGGAAATGGACATTAGCAGTTTCAATCAAGGTAATTTGACTATTGAGCAATTTTACTCTGGTTTTATTAATCTTTGGAGCGAGTATTTTGCTATTGTTCATTCTAAGGTTCCTCCTGTGGCACTCGCGGCTCTTCAAGCGGTTCATGCTGAAAGTCAACGTGATCAGTTCTTGATGTAGCTGCGACTTGAATTTGAGTCTGTTAGAGCCGGTTTATTGAACCGTAATCCAGTTCCCTCTTTGGATATTTGTTTGGGAGATTTATTGCGTGAAGAACAACGGTTATCCTCTCAAATGAGTATGGCTTCTGAGACGGTCGCTGTGAATGTAGCCTATGCAGCACAAGCGAAAGGAAAGAACAAAGTGCAGTGTTTCAGTTGCAAGGAGTTTGGTCATATTGCTCGCAACTGTCCTAAGAAAGTTTGCAACTACTGCAAGCAAGAGGGTCATATCATCAAAGACTGTCGAGTGCGGCCTCAGAATCGCCAATCCCAAGCCCTTCAAGCTGTTGTTCAGCCATCGCCTTCTTCTGCACCCCCCACTGTAAGCTCTGATTCATCTGTTCTCACACCTGCCATGGTCCAACAGATGATTGCGTCTGCTTTCACGGCTTTAGGCCTGCAAGGTACGGGTCCTACCTCCACTTCTTCTTCTTGGATTGTTGATTCGGGTGCTTCTAATCATATGACTAGCAGTCTGATTGGTCTCCAAGGTGTTCGTAAGTATGGAGGCACGCAAAATATTCAGATTGCTGATGGCAGTACTCTTCCTATTACTGTTGTTGGTAATTTGGGTTCTTCATTCCAAAATGTTTTTGTCTCTCCTGGCTTATCTACCAATTTGATTTCTGTTGGACAATTGGTTGATCATAACTGTGACGTTCATTTTTCTCGTGGTGGTTGTCTTGTGCAGGATCAGGTGTCGGGGAAGGTGATCGCGAAGGGGCCTAAAGTGGGACGTCTTTTTACTTTACAGTTTTCTATTCCTCCTGTTATTTCTCTTGCATGTATGGCTACTGCCACTATTAATGAAGTTTGGCATAAGAAATTGGGTCACCCCAATTCTGTTGTCTTGATTCATCTTATGAAACATGGTTTTTTGGGCAATAAAGATTCATTTATCTTTTTTCCTGTTTCTTTTGATTGTGCAAGTTGTCGTCTTGGTAAAAGTAAAACTCTACCTTTTTCTAAGCACGATAGTCGTGCTTCTCAATGCTTTGAGCTTGTTCATACTGATGTTTGGGGTGTGAGTCCGGTTGTTTCTCATGGTCAGTATCGTTATTTTGTGACGTTTATCGATGGTTTTAGTCGATTTACTTGAATATATTTTCTCCGTTCTAAAGCTGATGTGTTTTCTGTTTTTCAAAACTTTGTTGCGCTTATCAAAACACAATTCAGTACTTGTATCAAAATCTTACGCTTTGACTCAGGGGGGGAGTACATGTCTCATTCCTTTCAGACGTATCTTCAAACACAGGGGATCATCTCCCAGCGTTCTTGTCCATATACCCCTCAACAAAATGGAGTCGCTGAACGTAAGAATCGTCATCTCTTAGATGTAGTTCGTACTTTGTTGCTTGATTCGTCTGTACCGTCCAAGTTTTGGGTAGAAGCTTTATCTACTGCTTTCTATTTGATCAATCGTTTGCCTATTGCCACTCTAGATTATGATTCTCGTTTGCCTACTGCCACTCTAGATTATGATTCTCCCTATTTTCGTTTGTTTGGCATATCTCCTGAGTATCAATCCCTTCATACTTTTGGGTGTGTTTGTTTTGTTCATCTACCCCCTGTTGATCGTCACAAGCTTGCTGCTCAATCTGTCACATTTGCGTTTATGGGATATAGCCCTACTCAGAAAGGATTTATTTGTTATGATGCTCATGCAAATAAATTTCGGATCTCCCGGAATGTGATTTTCTTTGAAAATCAATATTTCTTTCAATCTCAAGTTATTTCTGATTCCCCTGTTGCTCTTCTTCCTGCTTTTGATGATGTGTCTTCTTCTATAGAGCGGTTTAAACCAGGCCTGGTATATCAGCGACGTCTTCCACCTTCTTCAATACCTGATCCGATACCTGATTCTACGATTCCTATACCTCGCTGCTCCACTCGGATTATACATGCACCTGATAGGTATGGTTTTTCTCATACCTCGCTTACTGCCACTGTCGATACTGTTTCTGTTCCTTCCTCTTATGCCCAGGCAGCTTCCCAAGCATGTTGGCAGTAGGCCATGCAAGAAGAGATCCAGGCTCTTCAAGATAATCACACTTGGGATATTGTGACTTGTCCTTCTGGTGTCAAACCGATTGGCTGTAAATGGGTGTACTCTGTTAAGTTTCGATCTGATGGCTCCCTCGACCGATATAAGGCTCGTCTTGTGGCTCTTGGGAATCGTCAAGCATATGGTATTGATTATGACGAGACATTTGCCCCCGTCGCCAAGATGACTACTGTTCGGACTACCTTATCACCTGCAGCCTCACAGGGATGGTCTCTCAGGCAAATAGATGTAAAGAATGCTTTTCTACATGGAGACCTTAAGGAAGAAATCTACATGTCTCCACCTCCTGGCATGTTTACTACACTTTCCTCGGAGGTTTGTCGGCTACGCCGATCCTTGTACGGCCTGAAACAAGCTCTGCGCGCATGGTTTGACAAATTTCGCTGTACTTTGCTTGCCTTTCAGTTTGCTCAGAGTCAGTTTGTTTCCTCTCTTTTTCTTCGCAAGACTTCTATTGGAATTGTGGTGCTTCTGGTATATGTTGATGACATTGTCATTACTGGCTCTGATACTACATTAATTCAGCAGTTGCAACATCATCTCAAGGCTTCCTTTCATATGAAAGATCTTGGTCCTTTGCAGTACTTTCTTGGTCTTGAGGTCCAGCTTACTCCGACTGGTACATTGTTACATCAACACAAATACACACAAGAAGTGATTTCCTTGGCTGGTCTCCAATTGGGTAACTCTGTTTTTACCCCCTTGGAGGTAAATCTCAAGCTTTCTCGTGAGAAAGGCGAGCTTCTTTCAGATCCATCTTTGTATCGGCAGCTCGTTGGGAGTTTGAACTACTTGACCATTACTCGTCCTGACATTTCTTTTGCAGTGCAGCAGGTCAGTCAATTTATGCAGGCCCCTCGACATCTTCATCTAGCTGCTGTCCGCCGTATTATCCGATATCTGAAGGGCACCTTTTCCCGTGGGTTGCTCTTTCCCAAGGAATCTTCCTTACAGTTGGTGGGCTATAGTGATGCTGATTGGGCTGGATGTGTAGATACTCGTCGTTCTGTTACTGGATGGTGCATGTTCTTAGGCAATGCACTCATTTCTTGGAAGAGTAAGAAGCAAGACAGAGTTTCTAAATCCTCCACTGAGTCTGAGTATCGTGCTATGTCTTCCGCTTGGTCTGAGATCACATGGCTTCGTGGGTTGTTGAGAGAACTTGGCTTTCCTCAGCTTCATTCTACTCCTCTTCATGCTGATAATACAAGTGCTATTCAGATTGCTGCTAATCCGGTTTTCCATGAACGTACAAAACATATCGAAGTCGATTGTCATTCCATCCGAGAAGCCTTTGACAACCATGTGATTACTCTTCCTCACATTTCTACTGAACATCAGACTGCAGATATCTTCACTAAAGCTCTTTCTCGGCATCGACATCAGTTCTTGATTGACAAATTGATGCTTCTTGATCTTCCAGCATCAATTTGAGGGGGGATGTTACGGAGATAATTTAGGCTAAAATGATTTGCGATATTTTAGGGATGTTTTCTGTTGTAGCCAGAATGTAAATAGCAGATAATTAGGCTGTAAATATGGATGTTACTTATCTTGTACACCAGCAATTATGGCAGATATTTTAGGGATGTTTTCTGTTATAGCTAGATTGTAAATAACAGATAATTAGGCTGTAAATATGGAGGTTACTTATCTTGTACACCAGCAAATATGGCAACTTTGATGTACATTCTTTTCTATATAATGAAAGAAAACCCCAAGTAAAAGGGTATTCAGACCAATTTTGACAGTTTTGTCTTTAAATATTTTTGGGATTAGGGTTTGTGTCCTATTTGGATTAGGATTTGTGTACTAGTTAAACCCTTGTGTATTCTCTGTTTTTCACAGATTATTATTCAGAATTTCTTTGATATACTTTATCGCAGAGATAATTGTTTTTTTTCTAGAGATGTTGAGTTGAAATCCTAAACCCCTAGTGATATACCCACATAGCTAAATCCTAGGTTTCAATCCTACTATTTGCTACCAATTAAACAACAGTCTACTGGTTCTACATCAAATTTGGCTCTACATAATAAATGTTACTGGTACATTCATTTTAAGGCATGTGTAAAGGACCTTATTATTGGCTTTTCCATTTCCCCCCATTCACTAGATGAACATCTTCAGTTGAAGTTTTGCAAATGCTTTGATGGAAATTCAAGTCAAGCGTTAGACATTGAATTTGGAGTCTCCTTCACAAGTTTGAAATTGGTGAGTTCTGATGGTTAGACATTTAAAGATAACGGGAAACTGCTGCTGATGTCTTCTGTGCATTGTCATATTGTTTCACTGTTGCATATTACTATACTCACTTTATGAGGAATAACTTTACTGGTTCCAAGCTTGAATATTTGTGAGTGAATGGAATTTTGCTTTTCCATATGTGGAGTGTTTTTTAGCTTGAAAATTGCAATCTAGATCTTGAAGCCTTAAGATATGCTTTATTATTGACATCTATTACGATGTTTTGCTTTTTCAGAAAATCTTTTTCTCTTATCTAAAAAATTATGATATCTTGTTATAGTATCTAATATGTGATTGACTGATTGTCCTTCTTTAGATGGTTGTTTCAATTGTTTAATATAGCCCAAAGATATATACATCACCTCTTGCTGTTCTTAGTTGAAAGCTTTGGAAAAAGTTTTGCACCTATTACTGTTTTATTTAGGTTTTATATTTTCATGATACCCACTGGCCAGTGGTCACTACCTTTTTGTGTTAAAAATATTATATTCAGCATGGTAGCAATTTATTGTATACTCTTTTGTCCGAGCTTATGTAACAGGTTATTGCATATTCAGATGGCCATGTTAAAGTATATGAGCTCCTAGATCCATTGGAATTGAAGAACTGGCAACTTCAGGTAATTTTTCTTATTTATTTTAATTGTGAAGCAGCACTAATTTTATAATGGTTTGTGATGATTATTTGTGTGTAAACTAGAATCATGGTCTTAGTTTTTAGTTTTTATTTAACTGTACTTTTCTTATCATTTTTTTCTTTTTTCTTTTTTTGCAAAAAAAATAAAATCTGTTATTTCCTTGAACAAGCAATATTGCCTACCGTCTTGAGTTATTTAGAATACCAATCTTATCATGTATTGTGAGATTATTTTTGTTCTTGTATCTTGTGTGCCCTGCACTCATGGTAAAATGTAATATATTTGTTTTATTTCTTGTAGGCTGAATTTCATAATGTTGTTGATTCAGTGACTAAATTTGGGAAGGCTTCATGCTTATCTGCATCTATTTCTTGGAATTCTCAAAGAGGTGAAACTCAGCAGTCAAGCTTTGTTGTAGGGTTTAATTCTGACATAGCCCAGTTGAATTCCACTAAGGTATGCTAAAAATTCATTTAGTTGTTACTTGTTGGGGCTTGGGAGAAAGGGAGGAATTATGGCTTATCATACTTGAAGCCAATGAATGGCACTTCAGGAATATGCGCTAAATTTATAGAACGGCTACGAGGCCAAAAACTCATGAGCTGATTCATAGTTAAAAAAAACTGTCCGCATCAAAGAGATTAGAGAATTTAATATTAACGGGAATGTAAACGTGAAATAGGATGATAATTATAATAGAAACTAATTTCAGATTTTTGACTTTTTACTAAATAATACATGCCATGCAAGCTAGTTGATATGCTTAATAAAATTTGAAGACATGGGGTAAAGCCTCAGATTTATATTCGAGTCTTAGAATGTTTCGTCCTCTGTTACTACACAAAATTTGATAACTTCCAAGCGTGCTAAGATTGTCCAGAGCCTCATGATAGCTATTCAAAGGCCCAGTGATATGGTTTATGTAATCTTGTTAGAAATTTTGCAGGTATGGGAATTTGATCTGGATCATCAAAGATGGGTTCCAGTTGCCGAGTTAGCTTTGCCTGAGGACAAGGCCGATCAGGTTTATACAGTTGCATGGGCACCAAACATTGGCAGGTATCATTGCTATTGACTTTCCCTTATAATAAGTATTCTTCAATAATCTCCTTGTAAGCAAGATGAAGTTATTTTTCTGAAGACCTTGATTACAAGCTAATATTCAAGATCGTGGTATTTATGAGTGCGTAATATAATAGATTTGATCAGAAATTATATTTGATGATTTCTGATGTAATCATTGCACCACGCTTCCTTGGCGGAATGAGGAATCCAATAAATTTGGGTTGTCATTGCTGCTTATTTTGGTACTTGTGCTCTTAAAATTGAAAGAAAACAAGCAAACTGAATGATGTTTCCTTGAACAATTAAGAGTGAGCTTTGAATAAATAGCTCTTCTTCAGGCCGTACGAGGTGATAGCTACTGCCACCCGCAAGGGAATTGCAATATGGCACATCGGATTGAACCCTGACCCTGATGGAAAGCTCTCAGTAGACAAAGTAGCATTGCTCGCTGGTCATGACGGTGGGGTATGTAGTACACCCCTTTTTAACCTCTTGCCAGTATTTAAATTTTTTATCAATCAGATTGTAACTATTAAAGCTGTAATTTTAGTATTAGTAGTTCTATTCAAAGTATTCGTATCATTAGGAGGAGCATAGATTCCACTTTTTTGATATAAACATAAGAGAACTTGACATGGTTACAATAGATTTTTGTGTCGGGAGTTGATTATTACATGTTTTTCTTTTTCAGCCCCACACCCCCTCCTCTTCAACTTTTTTCCTTCTCTCTTCGAGGAGACTTTGGCTGGTTAACTGTTTTCCATATTGACTTGTTTTGATCAGGCATGGCAGATGGAGTGGGACATGAGTGGAATGACACTCGCAACTACGGGGAGTGATGGGATGGTGAGGTTGTGGCAGTCCAACCTAAATGGAGTTTGGCATGAACAGGCTGTAATTCAGCCTACTGCTTAGCCTGCTAATTAATTTCTGGGACAATATTGTTCAAGTGCTGATAATGTAGTATTTGTTAACAGTGATTTACCTGCCTTTTGGGGTGGTCGTCTAGATCTAATGAGAAAGTGTGAGTCTTGATTAGGTAGGTACTGTAGGTTTTTCTACTTCTAGAGGCCAAAAAATTGTTCATGGTGTGGGAAAGTTATCTGTACTCTGTTGGAAGCACTTGAACCATTTATAAAAAGATTGTTTGATTACAGGGTTCAAGTTCCGATTGTTTTATCTGAATCTCATCTCATAGAAACTACAACTGAGCCTATTTATGGTGCAAAATTTCAATAAATCTAAGATATAGTTTAACTTCACTATATAGATTTTATTGTAACCAAGGAAATATAATTTTCTTCCTTCTATACTCGTTCAATTTCCCAAAAAATTGTCCTTTTTAATTTTTAACTTATTCATCACTCTACCAAAATGTACAAAACAATCTTCAAAAGGTAAAAGGAGGTCTAATTAATTATTATATCCAAACTAAATACTACTACTTTCATTTCTTTTTATTTGTTTTTTTATGGTTATTCACATAGATTAAGAAATATAATTAATATTTTGTTTGATCGACTAAATTGAGTAAAAAATTTCAATATTAATCTTCTAAAATTTATTGAAAAGATGATAGAGTAATAAATTATCCTTTAATTATAAAGGATAATATGAGAAATTAAGTATTTAATGTTTGTTTGAAATTTATAAATGAAAAATAAAAAAAATTCTTAAAAAGACAGATAACAAGTGAAGGAGATTTAAAGGCCCAGAAATTCCTAAAAATTCAGGCCCATCTTGAAGTTACATCCCTTGGAAAAGCCTATCATAATTAGTTTGACGGCCCAGGATAACGAAAATGATTCAATGGTAATGGGCTTTGGTAAGGTGCTATTTGTTTCTACATATCATTACCCACTGACCAATGGTTTCTAATCAACAAATTATCCTACTCTAGTAGGAAGATTCAGCGGACAGCATTCCTTTTAGATTACCATATTCTTCGAGGCTGTTCGGGAACTTAAAAGTAGTTAAGTTAAAAGAAATATTTAGGAATTTTTTTTTTGGCTTATAAGTTCAAAAAAATAAAAGTAATTAATTGTTATTTAAAAAAAATAATTTATAAGTTATTTTTTAAATTGGTCAATTCAAATAAAATGATAAAAGTGTATTCTTTTATTTTTTTAATATTTTTCTTATTAAATGACATTTTAGTAATTTTTATATTTTATTTAACTTATAACTTATTGTTAGCCAAACACATTCATAATTATTATTTATAATTCTCGATTTATAAGTAAAAATGATGTTAAACACTTTACTTATAAATTTATTAAAATTTTAATTTATAAATTTATTAAATTTTTTATTTTAAATAAGAAAAAAAAGTCATTCGCGAACGGCGGCTTTATTAATGGATTTGTATACTCTGCAAGAGATATAAAGAAGCTTCCTTCAGCCTGTAATGATTAGCTGTGCGCAAACACTTTGGAAGAACCCCAGCTTGCTGGGTTCTCCTTTCTTGCAGAGTTTTAAAATCCAGCCAAACAAAGAAATTCGGCATTTCAGTTGCTGGAGAAAGGGTATAATTTGCAAAAACAGAGCTGTAATTGTATGTGGGCTACTATTTCCTGTGGATCCATGGGCCCCCCGGTATAGATTCTCAGAGCATAGCTTCACAGCTATTTGCAGTTTCTCTCTTCCCTTACCTGGGTTTCTTGTTCTTCATCACCAAATCCAAGTCTTCTCCAAAACTTACTCTTTTTGGGTTTTACTTCTTACTTGCTTTTGTGGGTGCAACAAGTGAGTTCCTTTCAGTTTCCCCTTTTCAGGACTGAATGATTTTATGTTGCTTTTGGGTTTTGTTTGTTTGTTAAACTTTTGATTAGACAATGAAAGATGTTATAATCATGATTTTGTTTTTAGTTTCCGAAGTAAATTATCTACAAACTTCTGATGCTTTTCTTCCCCTTTCTCATTTATCTTTGCACGTATAACTTGAATTGACTTGGGGCTAGAATTTCCTATCAAAAAATGTATAATTTGGATGGTACTGAATATGCCTAATTGTTTGCTTTTGTGGGACAAGTTGTGTCTCTGTAAATTAAATTAACATCAGCAAATCCTTTGTTAAGTTAATTAGAATTTGGATATATGAAGCAAAGAAATATGGTCATGATTGATTCTATTAAAATTACATTTCCAGAGCACCCAAACTTGTACGGATTGAACCGGGTAAACTGTTTGATTTTTCCCTTAAAGTGGTATTATTTTCCTCAGCTTGTCAGTTTATGCATTGTTAGTTCCCAATCTCTCATGGAGTCATACAAGTGGATAAACTTTCTGAAATTGAGAATGGTGTTTCAAGTATTCATAAACAAATGGAATTCAAAAAGGTTGAGGTAACACTGAATTAGAGTGCAGAATAGTGTTTCAAGTTGAAATAAATAAATATTAGCAACTGGTTGCAATTTAGGTACTGCCTAGCTCCAATATATGTAGTTGCTTGGATATATGCTTATATTTTGTGTATTAGGATTATTTTCCTCTAATAGTAATGGGACAGTGTCTTTTATCATCTTGAATTTTACAATGTCTGCATCTTTGAAATGAATGTGCTCTATACATGTGTAGGATTCCCTTGAACAAGGTTTGGCATATAGTTTAGACTTTCTTGTTGCTAGCAAACTGAATCTCCACTTTATTATCTTTTACATATTCTCATTGATCTTGCACCTATTGGTACTGTTGACTGTTGCTTCATATTAATTCTCATGATTTATTTTCTCTCTTTATCTTTGTGGTTTTTCCTTTGGTTTGTTCCTCCTCCCCTGACCACTTCCAATTATTTGTATCCTTCCTTTCCCTTCTTCTCATTCTAACAAGCTATCACTTGTTGCAACGGCCCTTGTGTTAGATTTAAACATTAATGAGGTTCAAGTTTTCAAGGAACTTCATTATAAGAATGCCCTGTTTTGAAAATTATTGTCATGCTTATTTCATTGACATGATTGACATGACTGCATATTTTCTTGGAGTTCCTTGCATATCGAGTAAATCTTTTGAATTGCTATACGTTGTCTATGTTGATACTATCTGTGGCTTCCTTTCTACTCTAACTATACTCTTCTTTGTTGCTTCAACCCTGTCAATCCAGTCCCAGCTGGCATTTATGGTAACTCCCTCTCATGAGTTGGATTTTTCTTTCTTTAGTTTTTGGTATAAATATCCATAACCTGACAAATTTTTTCGAATTGTCATACTGACGGGACAGCAAAGGTGCATTACGGGACTTCCCTGTCTAATGTGGATTGGTTGCATGGCAGTGCAGAGTCACTGCTCACTTTGACCAATTTATTTATTGTGTTGGGGCTAAGGAAAGCTCTTAGGGAGGCTAACAATTCAGAAGAAAGCACATCTAATGTTGGCTCAGCTACTAAAGATTAGAAGAATCCATTGATCTAGGTGCAGAAGTCTAATCATTTTTTATGGAGTACCTCATTTCTTTACATAATCTTAGTATCTTGTCCATGTTGCAATTCATCTCGTCATCTATGCGAACGGAATACTAAGTTTCTGCCATCTATGCAAACGGAATACTAAGTTTCTGCATCCCCGCAGTGAGGCTTCTTGGACACTTGCTTCCATATTCTCCAAAAAAACTTTTGCTTTGGATTAAACCATTGAGGACTATCCTCCATCCCCATTTATGATTCTGAATTCCAAAATTCCGGTCATTGTTTGATTGCTGGATTTGGTCAAGATGGTTTCAGTTTCACAACATAAAAGACTTCTTGTTGGCAGTAGCTGTCTACCATATTTATTCTTCACGAAATTCAAATTCTTGTATTTCTTTGAAGTTGTATAATGATAGAATCTGTAATATACTTCATTAAACATGTAATATACGTTCATACTCTTTTAACTTTCACGCAATATCATTCCCATCTGGTAGTCAATTCTTATTTCTGAACTACAAACTTCTTCAAAGAATAATTGAGTTGTGATAACTTCAGTGTTTTAAGGATTCAACAGCTAAAACCTTCAGGTTGTGGTATCAGGGATGTTTGTTGAAAAAAGTTCCCTCAAAGTTGCCTTAGATTATCTTACCCCAAGTTGATGAATGCTGCATCTTTTAAAGTACTCGAGCTTAAAATTTTCATTAGCAAATTTGGCATTAGGGTGTTGCTACACTTTCTACATCATTATTAAGAAGACTAGAAGATGCTAACATCTGCATAATAGTAGACTAAAATATTAATCTACTACTATATTATTGTTGTGTAATTTATTTGTACAAGCTAGTTTCTCTATGCAACCAAATAAATTCCTTCTCTTTTTCTCTCTCTTCAACATTTTAACTGGAATTAGGGAAAAAATTCTGGTGTGTTGAATGGAAAATTTGGATCAAGATTCACTTGGTCAATTGAGAAGTCCAAGTCCAGAATCGGAGAATTGGTGGTTGACGTGTTGGCTGAAACTATTTCAGTATGATCAGACTCCGAAAAATGTCCAAAGCTGTTCATCTGGAAGTAGCTTGATGCAGATGTAGCCGGAGAGATAAATGATGGAGAGAAATTCACCATCAGATTCTCATCAACTGGTGTTGAAAATGAACAAATTTGGCTGTCACTTGTTGTCATGCACCCGATTCCAGAAGGAAAAGAAAAGGGGTCCGAAATATCCTTCTTGTCCAAATCCTCTGTTTGAACTCTTAAATTTGCTCTAAAGTTAAATAGCACATCATTTGGCTGCTGCTGTTGATAGCTATTATGATGGTGGTTCTTATGTTTCAGTTCTTGCTTCTCCGGTGATGCCGGTGGCAGAACCGAGTGGCTGGCCTGGTGGCATGTATGTTTTCCTTTGTATGTGATTTCAAATACTGTGGGATCATCATCTGATCTTTGCACTTGCTTTGTAGCATAGCAGGTTTGGGTGTTGCGGTACGTGCATCTGTAATAGCTTCTGCAGAAATAAACAAACTTGCATTAGATTTGTTACGCCCATAAATCTATGAAAATGTATGTACCAAAAATTTGGTACTTTTTTTTATTATTGTTGTAGCTATTAATCCGTACATGCATTGTTAGTTAAAAGAGTTTGCCTGTCTTTTGTGGAAGTATTTGACTATATACTTATCCATATGCTGACTGTATCAGAAAAATAAAATAAAATATATATATATATATATATATATATATATATATATATATATATATATATATATTTTCTTCTTCTTTTTCTCCAGTCGTGCTACGTATCGTGAAAATATATGACTTGTTTAGTCTGTCTACCCGCAACAAAAGACGACAATATATTTTTTTTCTTCAAGATATATCATTTTCGTTTTTTTCTCGTATTAAGAGAACAGAACGGATATCTCACCTGGGATATGTAGCACCTAAAATGTCTTTCTGTCCGTACTTCCTCCAACTGTATCCATCATCACTAGAACTTTCGATTCCATTATCAGAGCAAATTCTCACTTGGCCTTTCCATGTTGGCAATGCCTTTCTACAATACACCAATAAAAAGAAAATATTATTTTAGAAACTATTAGCTCAGAACTTCCAAAAAACCATCATAATCCACAGAGAAAAATCACGGGACTAAAAGAATTCACCTCTTTTTAGATACATCTCTTTGGTCCTGATGATCCTTAAAGCCGGTGTCAAAATACGCATTCCGGGGACTTCCATCGGTTGAAATCGGAGACTCTGGCACGGCTGCGGCTGCAGCCACCGGCTGAGGCTGCTGCACAACTGAGGACCCATTACAATTGAGAATCAACAGGGCGTTGTCATATGAAGATAATATCCTTTTTAGTAATAATTGTTGGGTTTCTGGAGAAGCTGTGGATGAGCTCACATGGAACTTTAGCTGTTTAGCTATCTCCATCCCTTGGATAAGCTCATTGGCCAGTGAACTTTTCTCCCAGTTATCCATTTTTTTGGGTATAATTTTAGCTGAAGGGGTGAAGATTTGAATCAAAATAAGAGTTGACCGACCTTTAATGAATGCTAGATCATATCAGGTTGACTTGTGATTATGCTAAGTGAATTTTAGCTGGAGAATTGGAGTATTATGTTATGAGGAGTATGTATAACAAGGAAGAGAGGTTGGGATTTTGAGTGAAGCTGATGAGGCAGGGAGTCCAGCATTTATTATTTAAGGAGGTTCTTTTTACTTTTTTTTTTCCTTATTTTATTTTTGTGATTTGACTGAAAACAGAGAGAGTAGTAAAGAGAGTTGAAGGTTGACTGAGAAACCGAGTTTTTTTGTGTGGTTGCTTGGACCGGTCTTTGGTCATAATTCATATGAGAGGTTTTAGTGAGAGAGTAAGGAAGTCCAGGTGTCCAATTGCTGACTAATTCAAAACTCCAAAAAACCCCTCGCTTAATTTTTTTTAAGTACGAACAAGTTGTAATTTTAACTATAAATAAAAGGGATTAAGAAGGGGTACGTGTGCTAAAAATAATAATTCATTAAGAGAATTTTTATAATTTTACAATTTAATTAACAAAATTACGTGGTTTAAATGATTAAACATAATGCACGTCGTACAATTTTGTAATTACTTTTATTTCTAAATAAAATTAATTATACTAGTAACTCAATAGTTTAAGAAATTGACATGATAGAAGTCGTTAAATAAAACATTTACTTGATTAGTACTAATATTAAAACGTCAAACTTACATAATACTTATATACATAATTTTCGTTAGACCGTCTGTAACACTCAAAGCTACAGGCCGTCTAATCCCCCCGCGTTTTGTAACATTACAATAACTTACAAGAGTGACAAAAGTGACCGAGCAAAAATATCTCGCCTACTCTCTCTCTCTCCAAAAGGACAATTAGACTGGGTCTTGAGAGTGAGGTGAGGAAATTGAAATGCTGACCAATTCAAAAATTGGAAATGGGTGTCACCCTCCACCCCCCCACCCCGCACCCCAACCCCCAACCCCACTCATTTCATTAGATGAGAATTAGTATTGATTGGGAGGAAAAATATGCCGATAAAGTCAGAGATTGAATTTTAGTGAATATATTGGTAGACCACGGAAGAAACTTCTTCAACCAACCTTATTCCGCGTTACTTGTTTTCATTTAACTGGTTAACTTCCTCTTACAGGGAAAGAGATGATCGACGGCTGACGTTCACACTTGTTAACATAGTTCTCCCTTAGTTTAAAACTATATATTTTTATCTTAAAAATATAAAATAAATTGATATTAGGATGACCTTAGATTTGTGTTCATTAGGATGACCTTTTCTTTTTTAAGTGTTTTGTTTTCTAATTTATTTTTACCAAAGATAGTTTATACTAGAAAAATAATTAGACATTACCATATCTGAAACGAATTTACAGGATACAAGTAATCAATTGTTATAAGACATGGATACTAGATTTTACAACACCATACCAAACAGAAGGCAGAAACAGTTTGCCCAAAAAACTGCCCCATAGAAGACGGAACATAAGTGGACCATTTTATCTACATTCTAATCACTTGAGCAAAGAGTCATCACCTTCATTCCATGAGCCTGAAAATGAACTTTGAAATGGCATTACCAGCACACTCTTCAGCTTCTTCTTGAGTAGAGCCCTCTGACTGCAGATGCTTCTTTGCAATCTTGAATGAGTGATCACCGCCTTCAATCACATGCAATTCATTGACAGAATTCATCTTCTTCCTGACACCCTCCAGCTTTTCCAGTGGACAAAACCCATCTTTGCTACCCTTCATGAAATAAAATCGCCATATTAAAAGCGGCATGAACATGAGAGGATTAACAGCCATGGAATCCTTTTCTTATAAAATGCAAAAAAGAATTGGAAATTGAGGAATTAGCAGTACCATAGAATTCAAAATCTCAAGTTCTCAACCATTTTAGTTTAAGGACAGTTGGATGTAGAGCACTCGAGTATTATGAAACAAGAAAGCTAACCATCAATAGTTTCAATCTAGGAATATGAACCTGTTTCGAGTTTATTACCACATTACTATCCAGGCAATGCATGCATACAGTGCAGACATATGTTTGATGAGTGTCATTGCTCTCTCTCTCTCACATATAAAATGTTACAACCAAAGTTGATGGCTTCACCTGAACAAACATAATAGGAACTGTAAGTTTCAACAGTGTCTCATCTCGAACTGCTCCATTCATGCCCTGCAAACAGTAAAACTACCGTGATATCTGAAGATTTCTAGCATAGAAAATTCGGAACAAAAAAGAATTTGAAAAATGGAGCTCTTTTTTGTGGAGCAGAGGGAGTATTAATATGTTATAAATTAATTACATATGTTTCAGTTGACAACCAATACTTTTAACTAGACAAATTCAAAGGTATCTTCCATAAAGATCAAAACTTGCAGCAATTGAAAATACATGTAGTAAATTTTCAAACTGAACTTTTACAACTAATTAAGATGGAGTTCCATAAAAAGCAGCACAATCTGGAACCACATCATTAAATGAAATGCTTTATTTTCAAAATAAACGTCAAAAACAAATATATTCAAAACATGTTATTCCCTAAATACTGAATACTCGTACTAATATAAAGTTAGATGCACTGAAAATGCCAAACCTTTAGTGGATATCCCAAGCAAACTACAGCTGAAGCACAAATGTCTTCATCACCAGCTACCATGCAGCTGACCCTACACAAGAAAGAGATAAACCTTTAACATGAATTAAACACGGATTAAATTGCCTTTATATCTATTTACTGCCCCAGCCCCAGTTTTGTCACTGCACATGCTCCAAGTTTTGATATACTTTTATACAGAAATCATTCATTTTTTCCGAGTATAACTCCAGTGCTTTCACCTGCCTTAATCAATTAATAAGATGTCATAGGAAATTGCAAGAAACTAATTCCTCTTTCTAGAAATTCTAAAGCCCCATATCAAAGAATTTCAGGAAAATGAAATTTGATAAGGTTCCAAGTTTAAAACACAACTGAATTTTCCATATAACACCGACAGTAACTAGATTTTAATAAGATCAATTCACTTCCAAGAACATTTATTATTGAGAAAAATCAATTAAGAGCAAATAAGCATTCATGAAACTGGCAAGTGTTTTTGCAAGAAAATGTTCAATCAACATTTACCTTGAGCCCATGGATTTCCCAACTAAAATCAGTGGATGTTCTGGATACTTTGCAACAGCCTTCTTGACAATATCAGAGTGAAACTCCATCAGTTTTTCTGCCTTAGGAGGGGCCCTTCGTTTCCCACCAGATATGTCTGCTAAGCAAGTAGATCGATTTTCCAGATATATCATAGTCGTACATAAGTACTCAAAAAGCGCCAATAAGCATATGGAACATAGTAAGAATGCTTTGTTTAAAGAGTAACTCACATGGATAGTCAAAAGTTACTACTTCAACAGCATTCAATGCCTTAGCCAACAAGTCCTTCCACCTGCTTTGTCCATCAAAGATTCAGTTTTCCCGAAAGTAATTATATTTACTTTCTTTTCAAAAGTAGTATATCATTGCACACATCATAACTTTGAAAACTACTACTGTCCAAAAAGGGTGTTAGGGACTTCAGGTTTGAAATTTAAATTTATTTGGAGAAACATATTTTTGTAATTCTTCACAGAAAAACTTACATCAAGGGATCACAAATGATCACATGTACTTGTTTCCTGATAAAGTGAAAATTATATGGTGATATCAAAAGTATTCAAAGCCCAATTTTTTTCAGAAAAAAACAACTTATTTCAGACATCCAAAAGAGAAAAGAAAGACTCTTAATTTAAAAAGAACTCTTACTTTGTAACGTCCAAAAATGTATAGAGATCAAAAAAGGACAGGAAACATCTAACTTGCAAAGGCATAACAAATTATGTACAAAATAGAGTGGACAAGATTGAAGGCCATGAATACACTTCTCAATTTGATTAAAAACTGATAAATATAAAGCTAGGTTTCTTTCTTTCTTTCTTTCTTCTCTCTCTCTCTCTCTCTTTTTGGCTAGCTTGAAACATAATTTAAACACACACCCAACCTTTGCCACAGCCAAGCTTTCTTTCCTTTTCTTCTATTCTTTATTTTGGGAGGGAAAAAAGAGCATTTATTACGAGCTGTTTGATTACTGAGAAAATGCAGGGTTTTATCATTTCTTGAAATACTCCATCCCTCTCAAGTTGATAATCAAACTTTCCTTTTTGGGATATACCAAATAGTCCAAATCATAGTCCACCCTCAGAATCTATTTATCAAATTTTATTATATCTTACTCCCTTCGTTCCAAAATTAGAAATATAATTTGACTTTTGAGGTCAAACGAAGGCATATTAAATTTCAAAATTGGTACGACTCATAAAAGTTTAAAATGAAATAAATTTTGTGATTAATAATTTTTGTTATATACTATACAATTATAATAATTATATTAACTAAAATTAAATAAATTCACATCAATTTGAAATTTAATATGTCGTCGTTTGACCTTAAAAGTCAAATTATATCTCTTATTTTGGAATGGAGGTAATAGTAAGTTTTGCTCAGGATTAAGTTACAAGTCAAAAATTAGCAACAAAATAAATAAAAAGAATTACAAGTCAAAATTCCCTAAGCAATTTCAACTTTTAAAAGTGGAACATATAAGATCACCAGATTACCTCTTTTCAACATATTCAAATTAATACTCCCCGCGTAATACAAAAATGTCCATTTTTAATATCTTTTATTCCGCAAATAGTATCCTCTCTTTATTTGCAAATAGAACTCCTTTTGTGGGAGTGATTTATAAATTAAAAAGACACAAAATCTGCAGAATACATAAACTTGAGCAAGCATCTATATTTATTGAGAGAGAGGAAGAGATGTAATTTACCTAATCATCCAATCAGAAGTGGAAGGAGCACCGGCACCGTGAGCAAATACCACCACCGGCGACTTATTTCCGTTCTTCGTCCTCTCAAGCTTATCTTCACCAGATGAGTTCTCAGCAACCCTTTTAGCTTTTTTATCGAGTTTTTGTTCTCCTTCGTGTTCATCCTGGCTCGTACTTCTACGTTTGAAAGCACGAGTATTCGCCATTGCTAAAAACCCTAGACTCAAATTCTTTTTCGACCTGTATAACGAAATCCCAATTTGTTTACCGAAACTTTGATTTTCGCGCCAATGTGCTCGGCAAAGTAGAAACTTCTATTTTCCTTCATGTTTGGGCCGGATCAGAAAAAGGTCCACTGCTTTGTCTTATTTATCCCTGGGCTTGGCCCAACTACAATTGAACAAGACTTAACATTTTCTTTATTTTAAAAATTTTCAGGAAAAAATTATATTCGTCCCTAGGCCCTACACTCTACAACTATCAAAATGTCCTCTTAAGAACAGAAGAAGCCAAATTAGAAATTATATATTTACCTGACTCAAATTAGTATATTCATTCTTCCTTTTCTTTAATCAATTTTAAAATAAAATATAGAAATGGAAGGTTCCCAATCCCTCAATTCACTAAATTCCTAGCCGTATAATTCATCGTGAATAATTATGTCGTTAGTATCATTGTTAAAAATAATATTATTTTTATTTTAAATTATAAGATTAATATTGATTTTTTAAATGTTAATTTTAAAAATTTTTAATTTTAAAATTAACATAAATTTATTTAGTTTATGTCAATACAATTATGAATATCATAAATTATTTAAAGGGTACAATTAGTTTTAAGATTTATTATTTTCAAAATTTAAATAAATTATGTCAATTTTAAATTTAAAAATATCTCGAATTGATTCTTTGAAAGTCAATAGTGATCTTATAATTTAGAATAAAAAAAGTATTAATTAGTATCACTAAATGTATTTTGAGAAAAATTAAGTAAAAAATGTAATGGAGAAGATCTTCGTCTCTCCTATAATATGGCACAGTTGGGGAGATTCCATAATCCTATCCAGGGTAAGATATGCCACTGGCTGGATGTAGGACCAATGAAAAGGAAATAAATAAGTTATGGTGAAGTTGTAGAGGGAATGTCAAATAATATGCCTAGCTAGAGATAAAGGGAATGTCAAATAGTATGCCTTACTAGAGATAAAGGTAATTATGTCAATTAAGTATATTTCAATTATTTACGTATAAGACAATTGTATGCAATATCTGCATGTTTTTGATATATTTATGACTCGAAGAAGGCATGTATATTAGTATATATTCTTTTTTGTATTCTAATTCCTAGCACAATAATTTGACCTGCATGTCAAAGGTCTAATGCTATGTTTAGATAAGGAATGAAACTGGTAATAGAATGATTTATTTCTATATAATAAAAAATATATGTTTGACTATTTTATTGGAATAGTATGAACAATTCTCATTTTTGATAAATTTGTGAATTTTATTTTTTGAAAATGTATGAAATGACTCATTTCATGTAAGAATAGAATGAATTATTTTACTCTCTGTTTTATTAATTCCATTTTCTATTCTATTTTTCCACTTTTATACCTTTAATCCAAACGTAACATTAGTTAGCTAGTGGCTAGAGTTGAGATCTGAGTAAGATAAGATGTTGATTCCACTAATTGTAAAGTTACAAAGATATGGAGACCCCCCACCAAATTTGCTTCTTTTTTTCTCTCATCACATTTGGTTGCTCTTATACTTTTTGGTAGCTTATATAAGGGGGTGAATTCTTTTTCAATCCAAATCTATCAAATAACCCAATGAAAAATTGAGGAGAGTAATACAAGAATATTGTCTATAATCTTCAAGGCATTGGCTGCTCACTCTCCCTCAAGGGCTTCTTCTGGCCTGGGCCATGTTTATAATATTATAGCATGGTAAATTAAAGGCTAGAAGCGCTTGTAGGGGGAGTGAGCAGGCCATGCCTTGCTTTGCCATGATCATCCATCCCACAAGCTAGCTAGCTGAAGTAGTACTCTCTTTTATAAGAACAATGGCTATCATTGTTCACTCTCCCTCAAGGGCTTCTCAATTAGTCTCTAGCTTCTAGAGGATAATTAGCCAGAAGCACCTGGGGGAGAGTGGATAATGTTTTGTCATGTTTGTCTAGTGCAGTGTTAGCTAGGTATCCTTTTTATTTGCGACTTACCTATACTTCTTATTGTTATTCTTACGTATGTATGATTTTACTGATAAAATAAAAGTATTATTTATATATATATATACATACATACACACACACACATATATGATATATATTCCTACATTTGTGCATGTATTTGATATGTAACATGCACAAGTAATATTATTATGTATTCGAAAATCTAAAAAGTCATGCATGTATCAGTGTAACTTTAATGCTATTAGGTGACAACAAATCTCATAATATACTATATATGTTCTATCTTTGAAACAAAGGTTCTCTACTTGTAAATTACTTTCTAGTATTTCTTAAAGAAAGAAATAAAATGGAATATATATATATATATATATAGAGAGAGAGAGAGAGAGAGAAAGAGAGAGAGAGAGAGAGAGTAAAGTTCAAGAGCATACATGCTTAAAGGACATACCTAGTACCCTTTAGCAATAGACCCGGCGACGATTTGGTCCGTTGCCATAGGTTCATCCGTGCTATATGTTTGTCCGTCGCGATATGTTGTCCGTCGCTAAAAGGTTTAGCGATAGACAAACCTACGGCGACGGACCAAATCGTCGCTGGTCCGTTGCTAAAGGAGGTATGTTTGGTATGTTTTTTAAGAGGGTATACCTTTGAACCAAGTCATATATATATATATATATATATATATATATATATATATATATATATTATCAAAAACATGTATACCTTTTTTTATATTGAAGTTTAAATCCATCAGATATTGGCTCTAAGGTCCAACAAATATAGGGCGCGCTGGTCCATTCCGAGTTCCGACTGTTAAAAATAATGAAGTGAATAGTATTAGGGTTGGAATCTCTAATTGTTCTTCATTGCAGTCGACCAAATAATGAAATGTGCCAGCCCATCCATGTCTCAACTGAGTTGTTTTCAAGTATTTATGCATTTGCTAGCTTGTGGAGCTGAGAGACTCAAAAGAAAAAGCACTGAAATTCTTTTAATTCTAAAAATTTGTTAGAGGGGATTTTGTAATATAATTACATTCTATTTAATCATAATCCAATATGAAACGGATTATTTTCAACCATATACGCCCTCGTTTTACAATCAAAGAGTGTCATTTGCAAAATTTATAAATATTATTAAAAATATAAGAATAAATTATATAATGATGGCCTGTAAAACTAGTATTTTACCCATTCAATAATAACATGCTACATAAAAAATTTAAAAAAATATCAAAGATTTAAAATTCAATATGATTGATTAAACTGTTTTACCATGATAAATAGTAATTAAATAATATAATAATTCATTTTAAATTTTTTGATCTCTTCTGAAATTTCTTATATAATATGTTATTATTAAATGGTATAAAATACTAATTTTACAAGTCGTTCTTAAATAATTTATTTTAATATATATATATATATATATATATAAATTATTAATTAATCTTATAATAACAAATATCAATATATAATATATTATTTCATACTACTATTAATAAAAGGATTTTTGTTGTAAAACCAAAAAATGACAAAGTAGATTCCTTTTATACGATGGAGAAGTAATAAAATGAGGGATGTAGTGTGGACAGAAATCGAATGAAAGCAATGAATAAAGAAAAATAAGAAAAATAAAACTCGTAGGTGTGCAGAGAGTGCATGTGATGGCGGTAAATGGAAGAACACTACCAGCAGAGGGCACACTGACAGCCAAAACTTTAGTTGAAAATAGAAGCATGGGAAGTAGGTCTGTCACCTTCTTTTATTTATAACCTTAACTAGAAAAAGTGGCTGCCTAATGAAATGTATCACATCAACCCCGGGGTCCCACCACAGTACTACTCTGGCCAATTATATCTCACCTCATGCTTCCGATCGTCATAAAAATTAAAAAAATAAATATAAACAAATAATAACTAAACACTATATTATTTATTTATATTAATTAAAAATAAATCATGTTATTAAAATTTGTGTTGTATTTTATTTTTTAATGATATAGATTAATATAAGGGGTATATATAAGTACACGATTGTGTACTTACATTTTAGGACTATAACGACAGATTTAATGGCTATGACGACAATTTTCTTGGTAGTACCGTTGTCATAGTTATAAAAATTGTCGTTAAAACCCTACTATATAGGTACACAGCTGTGTACTTACATTTTTACCTTAATATAATATTTAATTATTGTGTATGTAGACTTATCCAAAATTAAATCATGAAGGTGTATAATATTATCCAGCAAGAGAAATCACCCATATATTTTTTAGTGTTATTCATATCGAGAAGTGATATTTTTATTAGATTTTTTATTATTTTCACATGTAAACTATTATTATAGACTTATAGCGACAGTCAAAACCGTCATTATATGCCTATATCGATATTTTTTATATAAAAATATTAAAAAATTATGTGAAAAATATCAATTTGCTTCATATTTTTACCTTCTTTTTGTATGTGTGGGGCAATATGTTATTTGGCTGGGCTGGGACCAATCCCAAAAAAAATAAAAAATAATCTGCCTATCCATCAGAAATTTGTATGAGTTTCAAATTTATGTTATATTCCTAGAATTTTGGTGCTTATAAGAAATAGATGTGTAAAATTTGTACAACCAATATAGGCACTTAATATATCATAGTATTATTAGATTAATAATGCATCTTCTTGGGTTTGTTGGCCTAGAGATATTAATTCTAAGAAACCTCATTTCGGTAAAACATGAATTAGTGGATATATAATATATTTTAGTATATGAAAGCACAAAGAAATTCCTTATTTGATTTTCTTGGATCTTCTTGTTGAATCAAGATATTGTTCAAGGGTATTTTTTGGATTGGCTAGCTTGAAAATTTTGTTTCTTACAATAATTAGAAAAAGGAATAAAAGAAAAAAAAAAACTTTCCAACTGAAAGGAAACTTGATTTGGTCCTATGTCCTGAGGTATTATCTATATCTATATTATAATGCGATTCTCCAAGCAGTTTAGTGAATTTGTGTCACTTTTTTTTTCTTTTACCCCTGTAATTTTAATTATATTACTATTTGTTATTTTTATATTAATTTTTTTATCTTTCTAATTAGTCCTCTAAATTTTATTAAAAAATTATTTTATCCCATATAATTTATTCATGTTAGTATTATATTAATCCATTATTTAATTTATCATAAAATTAATTTTATACTATTCGGATCCCAAAAAAAAAAGGATCGATAGCCCAACTTTGGATTCTGTACTGTGGTACTTGATCTTGATAATTTCTTTTCTATTTCGAATCAGTCAAAATTTTCTTTGTATGGTAGAAAAAGTTATAGTAAATGGTTGAATACTCCTGATAAAAACATCAGGTAGATTTGTTTTTTTTATATGGTACTACGTGCTAAGATAGGTTTTGAATTAAAGATATATTAAGCTCAAAACTTTGATTTAGTGCCGGGTAATTCTTTGTGGGTGGCTAGCTTTACTGTATGCTGACCGTAATTAAAGTTGTTCATACGCAGTAATATTAATGACCTTAATTAATTATGGAGTTAAATAGAAACTACAAAACGGATTGAAAGTTAGAGAGAGAAAATTAGAGAAACTACATGACATTGACATCATAATAGGATCAACCAGCGGAAGCAAATTCAATACGGTCTTGCTAGCTAGCTCCATTGTTTACGAAAAATTATTAGATATTTTTGAGAGATTTATCACGTGATGTTTTATATTATTTATGTACTGTTATTTTAACATTTAAAATATGTTATTTCACTTTAAATATTAAAATCCGTCTCTAAAACATTTAGAGACGGACGAACCTATGGCGACGGACCAAACCGTCGCCGGGTCCGTCGCTAAAAGGGGTATGTTGGGTATGTTGTTTAAGAGGGTATGTCATGGAAATGCTCTCTCTCTCTCTCTCTATATATATATATATATATATAATACAACCACACATACCAACCTTAAAAACATTTACGAAAGTCATACAAAACCACATCTCTTTTTGCTCTAGCTGATGATGAAAAATGTCTAACCGGCCGCCGGCCTCTAGCAAGATAGCTTCCCTCTGAAACACTAACTAAGCAAGCTCTTGATTCTTCTCCACAACCCGTACTTCTTTCGCAGATCTAAGCACATTTGCCTAAATTTGAAACAATATTTATATCAACAAATCATTTGTTTCTCCGCCATGGACATATGTTTATAGAATCATTTAAATAATTTTTCTGCATGATCCACTATTCGTGTTGGTTATAGCCAACAGTTAGCCAAACAATTGTATCTGTCAAAACAATTTGGCAGATGTTATTGTAAACATCCATCCGCTCAACTATTTGGCCAACTATTGGGTACTACAAAAATTTATTGTGCATCTCTTTTCATATTT